>CM050404.1:28194431-28866931 GCA_027580255.1 Therioaphis trifolii
GAGTAAACGTTTGTGCAGAAGAGGAAGCTTTTGACGCGGAAATAAAATAAACGGCCGAGTGCCCTGTGTGTATAAGTGTGTGTGTGTGTGTGTGTGTGTGTGTGTGTGTGTGTGTGTGTGTGTCTGTGTGTGTGTGTGTGTGTGTATGTGTGTATAAATGCAGAATTTGTATAGCTAGTGAGAACGTGATCTCCCCCGCGACCAATCGTGACCGGACTTCGCAGTTTCCCGTTTTGCGTACGTAAATTTCGAATTCGAAATAATAATCGTGTCTGATAAAAAGAAACCCGCGAGCAGAATTTTAATGCGATCGCCCAGCGATTGGCTGCAGGTTATATTACTTCCGAGCTGCGAGTTTTTAGCGATAAAACGTCAAAAGATTTCAGTCGACGGTTTTTAATTCACTACGATCTCACTAAACCGTAAAACAGCGATAAAAATGTACGTGAATATACACATAAGGGATACGAACAGCTATTTCCAGGACAATTACGCTCGGCGGTAATAATTATCGTGAGACTCCGATTGCTAGTTAAAACTTATCTTTTAACTACGTAATCACAACAGTATAATATGCTGTAGTGTAATATAAAATATTTCGATTAACACTCGTTGAACAATTTGATTTCCAATATTTAAATTAAGAATAACGATTACAACTTAATATAAACGCAATAAACTAATTTACGATTTTTTAAAACATTTTACAAAAAAATTTGTGATTATTATTGTCAAAATAATTAAAAGTTTTGAGAGAATTCAAAGAATCGTAAACGAATTGATGGATTTTTTAGTACTATTAGTATGATACTTTAATTTTATATTCACTAAAACTCGGAAAGGCCGCTGTTATACTGTTTCTAAAAAATAGTAAACATTGCAATCAATTCTTATGTAAATTTCTCCAATTTTGGTACGATATATTTCAATGGCTCTATACACATATAATTATAATTACACGTCCTAAAAATTGATGGAATAAAGTTATTATAATTATTAAACTAACTCAATACTCCTTAATTTTATGTTTTCCCGTAATAATAGTCATCTACGTTTAGCTACTGCAGAAGTTATTCCTACTTATAATCGATTCGGCCAATGGTTATAAATTACAAACCACTCAAATTAAAATATCCTTGCCTATTTTTTATTAACAGAGATACTTGAATATTATTGAAAACAATGTAATGAAACATCTAAAACTATGTAAAACCATTGTTATAGTATATGATGTACATTTCGAAATAAAATTATTTTCCTTGAAAACCTAAATTAATCAGATGTTTCATTGTTTAAAGTTAATTTACTAATTGCTCTAATTATCTATTTGTGCATTAATATGTAGTATATATATGGTACCTTTGTTTGTTCTATTTACTCGACAAATAATACGTAAATCAGCGTAATTGCGTTTAATACGATGTTTAGTTAATTTAGAACATATTCACCATCTGGGAATCCTAATGTTTTTAATCAAAATCAAATAATTGTTCTTTGAATACGTTTTTCCAAAAAATCACGAAAGTATTTTATGTATCATAATAAAATCATAACTTTTCAATGAAATATTATTAAAATACGAATCAGTTTAAAAATATATTCAAAAAGTCAAAAACAATCTGTCATTCAAACAATCGCACCAGTAAGTACCAAATCAAAATAAACAATACATATATTTCATGTTGTAAGAAAAAATAAAAGAGACACATCTTTTAAAATAAAGCTTTTCGTATTATTAAATTTAAGCTAAAACATTTTCATTTTTCATAAGAAAAAAAATTCGAATCAAATCAATACGTTTAGGAACATTTCACTTATAATTGATTTATTTATTATTTCCTGTCAGTACAAATATAATAAAGGCGGTATTAAGTGATTTTTTCCCAACAAAGTTTACTACAAAGTTTTTACTGGTGCCATTCATTCGTACCATAACTCAAAATGTTTATATCGAGCTAAACGTTACCATCAGCGTGTACACCAATGTAATAATAACGTGAAAAATCACCTAAATTTCGAACATCAAAACTTTTATTGACGAGACGCCAGTTAAAATTCGACTTGTACTTCTTTAAGTGAAATGCTATAGCGCCGTGTGTGATATTTTATTTTAGCAAGTCGGTCTTTTCCAGACGAAAATTTCGTAAAACATTTGAGACGATAAATAAATTAAGCTCCGTGAGAACTAAGAGATATCATCATGACACGTCAATTAATATACGAGTTCTACGACGCAACGTACATTATTTATACACTCAGTCTTATCAATCGCACCATCACAATACTAATTAGACTAACGAGTCGAGTGATTTAATTACATATAAGCGATCGTCGCTGTTTCCGCAAAGTCGACCCGAAATGTTCACTGATAATTCCCCAAGTACTCCACCGACGGATTCTGAGCGCCTGCGGAACTTCGTTAAGACGATACATCGCCATAGATTATAGTGGTCAGCGACGTGATATTGCCGTTTTTTTTAGCGTATACCGATCGTGATTTATTTTTTATGTCTATGACTGCCGCGTGCTGTCCACGATCGTAGCACTTAGACGCACGCGAGACAATTTAAAATAAATATATAAATGTATATTAAGATGATTTATGTGAGGGTCTTACGACGTTATATACCTCCCCTAACGGCCGTCGGACGGGGTGAAAGGAGAAGGAGAGCAAAAGAGAAAAAACGTATACGTTTACACAATTGGGGTACTCAGAAACGAGATCCCTTTGGATTATCATTGCGCGGCGCCTCGTGCGCGTACGACGCGCACTTTCGCTCGCGTTTAAAACGGGATAATGGAAAGATACCTCTTTGCGAGTGATTTACGTTTTAATCCTCAGCTGCGTCGATCCTAACGGAGGGGGGGGGGCACAGCGCGGGCTGAAGTTTCGATTCCGCCAGAGAAGTATTGCGTTGTATACTATTTTACAAAGAGTCTGTGTGAGTGTGTGTGTTTGTGTACGTGCTCGTGTGTGTGTGTGTGTTTGTTAATGTGTATGTATGCTTTATCTTCGGCCGCCGATCAGCCAAGTCCCCTATCCGTTTACGAGCGCGCCGAAAAACTTTATCGCACCCGAACAGTTTACAGTCGTTACGCCGAAATGCGTACAAAACTACTGCCGGGGTGTGTACGTCGTGGGGCCGTGTATACACGCGCATAAAACCCAATTCGCCAAAGTCGTCCTTGTCGTCGACGAGTTGTCTGTCGTCTCCGACAGTTTTGGACTTTTAACAGTACACACATATATAATATATATGTATACAATAACAAACTCGTCTCGCCCGTTATACCCTCGCCTCTCGCGTCGGCGGCCTTGTTGTAGTGTGTCTTCTATACGCGTGTAGTGTGCTGCACCTCGACTCGTGTGGCACATGCTAATTTAAATGTTAAACACAATACGTTGTTTGTAAACTGTTTGAAACGTTTGTAATCTCCGTGCGACGTCTTTATACTTCTCTTGGTGATGCGTGCGTGGAATATATGTATATGTTTTATTTTTTTCAAGCCACATTCATACATTGAACTCGCGGTTTTTTGTTTTTTTTTTCTTTTTAATATTTCAACTTTTCCACCGCCAAAAGAAAAAACCTTTATTTCTTTTATGGAACGATTGCGTGTAAAATGTTAATTTTGTAAATATTCGACCGAACAACATAAATCTTTTATTGCGATTCTGCTTAGATTATTTTTTTCCATAAACGCGAGATATTAATTGAAAAGAGATTTATACGGTCAAGGTGCAAGAATACTATACACTATATCGTATTTTAAAACCCAAACACCTGTTTAAATCAAAAACATATCAAACTGGCAAAAATTAATATTTTCACAAAAACAAATATGCAGATTAGCAAAAAACATAACGGCACTGTAGATCGGACAAAACTCCTTGAGTTAGATAATTGGGTTTTGATAATCGCACAAATAAGATCCATTTTCCTAACCCTATTCAGATGAGTTTATGACGTGAGTTTGTAAAACAAAATCTTAAAAACACAATTTCCCTGCCAGTTCCGAGTAGAGTTTCACCCATATGGCAAATTATATTTTTCAAAATTGTAGAAAAGTTGTGACGACATAATATTACGTAAATAATTGTTTTGTTTGTTCGCTGTTCCTGTTGATTAATAGTTGGAGTTGAGTGGAGAGTCTTTTCATTACTGTCGAGTATTGTCATTTTGTTATTTTGACCTGTGCCAATAATATAAATTACAGACGTAACAAATAATTCAAACACAATACATAATATTATGATGTATATACGATGAAATATTTATATCGAACGAACATAAATTACTTCGCATAATACACGACTTTCGGGTAGATATTTTATAGTGGTTGACAAATCAGTTGAAATGTATAATATAAACGAGCATGGTATTTTTTCCCCCGAAAATATTTGAACATTTATTCATATTAATATAATCTATACATGCCGTATACCCACACGGGGGCGAGTTAGGAAATCCCTGAGTCAATCTGGATTGTGGATTGGACCATGAAGTTATATTATAGCAATGGTACATATATGTCGGTGCGCAATTTTCGGGCATTACAATGTTCTCTTATTAAATATAAATCCCAGTGGATCACGAATATATATATAATGTGTATTTCAGTTTGTGTCTGTGTGTACTATATAATACCTGTGCGATAACGGTAGACCGATGAGCATTATAAGTATATCCCGCTTCTTCCACGCATTACGCACAGTTATTTTTTTTTCGCTACAATAGTCGTTCTACGACATATTATTATTATTACGATTATCAGACTGGTTTTCTAGTAATCAATTGGTCGCAGCCAGTTTTTGTATTTAGAAAAATGACAAAACCCACGCCGGGACGATAAATCGGGCTATCATTGACCGCAACGGCGGTGGAAGTGCGCGTAGCCTCTGGCCCGGCAGACGATTTATTCGCACGAGACCTCCCACTGTGGTGAAAAACAAAAATCCCATTCCGGAAAAATTCGCCACTGTTTGCAGGGCGCTAGGTTTTTTTCTCCCCTTTTTTTTCTTTCCCCTCCAATTGTTGTTTTCCCGTTACCAAAAAAAATAAATAAATAAAAGTATATATATATTACGAATGTGCATTATTCGTATATGCCACTTTTTCTTTCATTCTCCACACTCAAAAGTCGCCATCGTCGCAAAGGAAAAAAAGTAAATAAAAATGAACATACTTTCTCTCTCTTTCTCTCTCTCTCTCTCTTTCCCTCCCTCTGCCTCCCCCTCCATTAAATCCTGCGGGGACGTCAATTAATTTACGCCCTTCTTGACTACTGTAGTGAAGGATTCTGTCGTTTTTATTTTAGACTGTTTCACGATTTTTTTAGAGCATCTCCTGTGACATTTTATCCTACCTTCGCTATTTAAACAGATATAAAAAAATAAAAACGTATATATATGTTTATATTTAAATGACACAACTTTATTTTGAATTTCGTTCTTTATTAATATTGTAAAATTATGGTTTTTATAAATTATATATTCCAAAACATCGTGTCTATAAAATATATACATTTTTTTGTATAATTTATTTCATTTTCAAAAAAACCAAGAAGTTATATTTTAAAACTGATTTCTTAAAATGTAACCCAACAAATCAATTTTATGAAAATTCATACACTTGCTTCCATTAAAACTTGTTTTAACTTACTTTCTTATCATGCAATTTATAATTTCATTTTTCAGACACACAAATCACTGTTCATTATATATTATAAAATAAAAATTAAACATTACTGAATTTTATTCATTAATGTATAAACAAACTAAGTTGCTTATTGATTCTACCTACATATTAATCTATCTCAATTTAATCTAATTATAAATCTCTGATTAATCTGTACATTTATTAGATATATCAAAAAATGTATACGCAAATGAAAAAATTAATTATTTTATATCTGAATAAAAAAAAAGGATTCAATATTTTTCCTTTTATGCTTTTTATTACACTTCATTAAAAAATAAATGGCATTTTTTAGTCTACCAATTTAATTTCGTTAACTAAACTGGTAGAGGAACAGTTAAAATATAAACATAATATAGGTGTTTACTGTTTATATGTATATACACACATCAACCTCTAAACATGTCACCATAATCCTCTCTCAACTAGCTTAAAAGATTTAATCGGTAGAAAAAAAAATCTTTTTTCATTCAATAGGCTCCTTATGACCGTTAAACGTACGATTTAAATCCTTTTTATGTGGTTTATTTAGATATTCCGTTCTGTATTTACAACTTAAACCATGTGATAAAAAAATAATACTTTCAGTGAATATTTTTCAACCACTTTTATCGAGCTTTTCTTGAGCCATAGAATCTTAGGTGGTTTGTTGCTTGAAATAAATATTGAACCATTGCATAAATTGGCAATGTAGTATTATAATCATACTATAAAATATTCCAAAATCTTCAAAATTGTTGTTTCTGTATTAATCAATATCAACCGATCATTGATATGATAATGCCTCAATAGACTCATTCACTAGATATTTTTGAAGAACTTTAAATATCTGCACCAAGCGTATTGTTTTTTTTTTTCAAAATCATACAAGTGAGGAAATATTACCTACATAAGCTCAATATTGTCTTTTTAATGGAACGAAAAAGTAAATAATTTCGTAACAACTTTTCATTTATTTATTTTTCGGAAGAGTGGGGGAAGGGGTTGATTTTTTTATTGAAATAATAAAAATTATCATACATTAACTTCCCACTTTAAAAAAAAGTATGCAATTATGTTGTAATTAACTTAATCGTAATATTTTAATATTAAAATGTATTATTTTCTATTGTTGTGTAAAGTAGTAACTACATACATAATTTATCATATTTCAAGGGATTTTTCGAGAAACATAAAGAATATGGAACGCTTTCCGTGGAAACTCGAGTTTGCTCCATTATTGCTGTAGGTGCATAGCTATTATATACTTTTATTTTTTTATTTTTTTTTTCTAACGAGGCATTTCTTAAGTGGAAAGCAAATGAATTACCATTATCCAATTAGTATAGTTCGTGAAAATGTGCTGAGTTTTACTTATGAAACTAAAATACGCGTAACTAGATTTTAACCCGTAAAAACATTATACCTTTTCAATTATAAATTAAATATGTATGTATACGCATTAATATCCCGCGAGAATTGCAAAAAAAAATAAAAAATCTGTATAATATATAATAATAATACAAAAATTTTTCGAACAAAAAACACTAATAAATATAAGGTAGAAAATTACTGAAGCACGGTTTTTTCATACCTGCGATTACATAATGATTGTTTTTCGAAATCCCTAAAGACCTAGACTTTGTTATTTCTCCGGCTCACTTCTCTCCTTTTCCCCTGAACACCGCACACGGACACAAACGAATGGCCGCGAATTAATAACGAACGTGATTTACGTAGTAATAATTCAAGTAAGTTTTCAAACACCAATAAGTAATGCGCAGTATTCTAATAATTTTATTCGTTTTTCGTTTATAACTTTTATGACAATCGACTCAATAAAACATTCAAGATTATTTTTACGGCATTCAATAGTATCCCCTGCTGCGGACAAGCGTCGCTGACGTTACGGCGTACCATAAAAATAACATTTCTAATTGATTGCGTTTACCCCTTCATCGTCGTACGATTTTCGCAGAAATATATACGTCGGAAATAGTTGCTGTCAAAAAAAAAATATTATAATCTGTCGACGCGCTAAAAAAAAAAAAGAAAACAAAGAATATTAACTGCAGTAACAATCGTACACGCCTCACCGTCCAAGCTACGACTGCGTTTGTACGCAGTACTAACGTTTTGTACTGCGTTCTTACTCTATGGTTTGTACAGACTAAAATAGTTACAGTGATTATTTCAAAGTGAAATTTGTATTATTTTTTTCAAGAAAATTTTTAAACAATTATTTTCTTGTGCGGCGTGTATAAACGCGTTTTAGACGTTAACGTTGGCGGATTTTCGACGGAATTCGTTAAACAAAAGACATTTAAAGTGTACGGGCCCGCGTCTATGCAATCAATAAGTATAACGTGTGTTCCGACTTTCCGGTTTAATAAAACAATAACTATTGTACAAATGTACACAACGTATGGATTCAAAATGGAAAAATAAATAAGTCTCGGTCGGTGAAAAGAAAGGAAATTTCAAAATGATTTTCTCGTTTCTAGTATACGCGAAGAATGTGCATACGATAAATACATAATACGTACATTATAAGCGTAACGTTTCAGCTGTGTATTCGATAGAGTTTCCATTGAACTCTCGTAGTTTACCACTTGACTGTCGGTTAGGTTAGGACTGTTTGGTGCACCACGAGTTCTGTGGTTATAATCACATTTGTATGACAGACGTTTGAAGAACACGAAAACTCGTTATATACGCTGCAAAGGCGTGTTTTGTTGTTTGGATATAACACAAAAATAAAACCGTCATTTTCCAAACGCTACGTTATATTTAAAATTTCGTTACTGCTGAAAAGTTGTTGGTTCGCACTCAAGCGCCTTCGCATTTCAGCGTCTGTACACGGTTTTTTTTTTTCCTAAGTGCGAAAATCAGTTTGCATTTTCTTTCACCGGTTTAACCGAATTCCGTGATGCGTATATATCATTACTACATAACTCTTGTTACTAGCTAACAGCTTTGGCAGTATACCCGCGTACACAACAGAATTTTTCTCACGCAGTATTTGTATTATTATAATATGTTCGTGTCGTAGAACCTATGTTTTTATGGCCACGAAACAGATAGAAAAAGTCAGGCGCTGCGGAAGTGCGAAGTAACCTATTGAAAAAAAGTTTCCTCTCGTATCCATCCGCCATTGCAATATTCAACCGTTCAATTATGTAAAATGTCTTCCTTACGCATTACCATGCTCGCACTTGAAAATATTATCATAGAAATTGTAGATGCGTAACAAAGGCGTCGTATCAATATCATTATTATTACGTAGGTACGCGTATTGATACGCTGTGCGCGATAAATTTAAACGTTTTCCCGACACGATCGTAAAATATATAGTCGCTATCGGCGCGCCGGCAAAGGATCGCACGCATTAATTATTATTATTTCAGCACGTCCGGTGCCGTCGTCGCGATTATGCGAATTCGGTCAGATGTCCGAAACGAAGTTGAGCGCGGGCGGGCGAGTGGCCAGCGATATCCCTATTCCCTATACCCCGTATTAACTGCAACGTGCGAAAATACTACAACGATAGACCATTTGCTGCGTGTAAAAAGGTATACGTGTGTGTGTGTGTGTGTGTGTGTGTGTGCCCGCGCAACGTATCTGCTTTTTGATAAATAATTAACGCGGTTGTTTGCCAGTGTCGGGGAGGGGGGAGGGGGCTGGTGAAACGAGATTCGGATTACAAACGAGCAGTCTACCAGAGAAACTCTACGAACTGGATATAGTGCAACGTATTATATATTATGCAACGCAGGGGAAGAAGAAATGGAAAATAAAAACGATCGGTCATCATTTTTCAAACGTCGATCGTCGATAATTGCGAACGGTTTAAGACTACAAATAATAGCAGTTATGACACGCAATCAACTCAGACTCCGGCGTAACTATACGTAATATGTTTCCGTATGTGTGTGTGTGTGTGTGTGTGTGTGCGTCTATACACATAGGTATATCATATAATATGACGTTATTATCTTTGCATCGTTGCTGCCGCCGCCGCCGCCGCCCTACGGCGAGCCGGTAAAAGCGCGGACGACGGCCGTTTAAACGTTTTCCCGGCCGATGAACACGGTTATTATACGATACATCAAGAGAGGTCAACACGAATACGTTCGGGAGCCACACCGATAAATACAACGATACCAAGAGATATAGTAATTCAATCGTCGTTAAAGATCAGACTAAAATTTTAGTAAAGATCCACAAACAGCCGATAAATATAATACGAAATCATTGTTTTGAAGTCTGCGTCGAACTGCGCCGTTGTACCAAGATAATTCGTAAAACCAGCAAGTATTTTTGTGAAAACCGAAACATTACCCGCGATATACCTGTGAATGTGACGAGAGCCACGTGCGGCTCGTGAGACGCGAGTTGGCCACCCCTGCGATGTATTATTGAGTGCGCAGGTACGGAGTGAAATGCCGACATCAAACGGTCGGTACGCAATTATTATTTCAGCACTTCCGGTGACGTTTAACGCGTGGATCCGGTCAGACGTCCGAAACCGATTCTGCGAGACTAGGCGTACCTACTCGCGTATATGCACGTAAATAATGCACAAAGGACACGATTATAATAATTACGTCCGTCCGTGCGTTTTACGAGTGTATACGGCCGACAGGGGGCACGCGCGCGCATCGCGATGTGATTTGTGAATCCGTTTTCAATTATTTATCTACACATTTTTTGTTTTTTCAATAATTCACGTGCGTTCCGTCGTGTGGGCGAGCGAAACGAGAGATTCAGATTTCAAAAACGATCTTTTTCGTCGACCAGAGCGCCTAAACAATACTTACATACACATAATATATTATGTACTCGTAATTATGCGCGATACAACACGACGAATCGTGTTAGGGTAAATAAAACGACGGAGGACGCGTTTCGCACGTTTTGAACATTATTTTCAGTAGGTATGAAATATCACGAGCAAATTATATTTTCATACGCTGACGTAATAAAACGGAATACGCGACGATGTACGGTACATATGTATAAAAAGCTGGTAAGTGAGATGATGGTGGTACAAGTTCGTCCTTCGTCCCTTCGGTCCTCGGACAAGATATTGGTGATGAGTGTATTCAGTTTTAAAGAAATGATGACTCATTTCTTTAGTATAAAACGATTCTGAGCAAAGCTTCAGTGTAATGTAATATATTATTATTTAAATACTGTTTACGTATTCTACGGTTCTTTGTATAATTTTTGGTGAGAACGAGTCACGATTTTTGGATTTTTGTTAGGATAATTAGGTAGGTATATGAGTAAGGTCATATTAAATTTTCAGAACTTTTTGTCAAATATTTAAAATTATATTACATAAAAACTTTCAAACAATTTGGTACCTAAAATCTAAACAGTGAAAATCTCGTTTACGGCGGATTTTTACCGATTTTACCGTTTTTACTCAGTTTTTCGATCGTTATTCTTGATTAGTGAAAAAACTATGGAGATTTTGGAAAAATGACCTCTCTAAAGTACCATCTCAGTTCAATTTCAAATTTAAAAAGTTGCTGGACGAAACTTTTGGACGAGGATTTCTATACGAAAAAGTGTTTACAGAAAAAAAAATAAAAAAAAATTAACATCATTGTAAAACCATAAGATCCGTCGCTTCACTCAGAATCTAAAATGAGTACTCGTCGTGTACATAGTGTGCGCGTGGGCAATTTATTTAGGTACCTATGGCGTGATAAAATTATCAGTAGAAGGGTCGTGTCGTTATTATTACCCTATAACACCACGTTTAGCGTGTGCAATCTATATACGCGGTGAGATGCTCCGACCCGCATGTTCTCGAGACGACCGGGTCAATGAGGATTTTAATTTTCCCCGTATTGTAATTTAATATACAACACCGTCAGTATAATAAATTGTTTTATATTTGGTTAAACTAACCCCGTACAATATAGTCTGTGGAGTGTCGGATTTCGAATCGGATGTTTCCAAATGTCTGATTTTTGTAAAAGACCCACTAAAGTGGCGCGCGACATGCGTACCAATGGCGTGTGCGTGGACCGATACTTGCATATACATATCGGGTCATAGCGTACAGTGTGACGGAGCGTTTTTATAAAAATCAATGGATAGCGGTAATCGCATTGCAGGATCGGCGTGCGTGTACATGTCATCGGACGAAAAATGGCTGAAAAATACCGTTTAAAACCGTGTTAATGTTTCGATGGACTCCATATACCGTGTTTTATCGCCCTTAGATACGGAACGATTATCTATCAAGCTCGTTTCAGACATTTAATCATGATTGTCAAAATTTATCTTAATGAAAAATTTCGAGAGTGAAATTATTGTAAATTTAATATCGTTACGGCATGTAAACTAGGTACGAATGAAATACGTAAAATCGAAATAATAAAAATCATTATGCATAAATTTATTTTTTATTTTTCAATCAAAAAACTGATTATTTGACGTAAACAATTCAATACCTGATCGAAAGTATTTGTTATCTTTTTTGTGTTCGAACGCAAATCACTAACCATGTTCGCGTTGATCTACTACGATTCAGGCCTCCATTTAGATGATCATTATATATATATATATATGTTACGGGCAAAGTGGAAAATTCGGGCAATGTATACAATGCCCGGGCATAGTACACATTGTCCGATGCATATTGGGCAATGTGGATGGTAAAGTATTCATACATTAATAGTATTAATTTGTATATACAATTTATTTATAAAAAATGTGAAATAAGTTAACATGTTATAACATGGAGGTAAAAACAGAATGGAATACGAGATTAATAAAACGTACAAAAATATAACTAGAGATGTAATAATGCTACACTTAAATAATTGCGAATCGTGTAAAAAGAAAGGAAGTACAGCTAAAAAAGGGTTGGTTGTAAAACCAATCATATCATTTGAAATGAATTCTCGCTGTCAAATAAATGTACTTGACAATTTTTCAAATGTATAATTTGTATAAATACTTTACAATTCACATTGCCCAATATGCATCGGACAATGTGTACAATGCCCGGGCATTGTATACATTGCCCGAATTTTCCACTTTGCCCGTACCTAACATATATATCATAACAGCGTTCTAAACGTTGGGGGAATGGCGTGCCCGAGCTACGACGTAATAGACGACGGCGGCGGTCGGTTATTACAACGTTACACCACGTCCGGCCGGCGGCGGTCTCTTTTAATGCGTGGATCCGGTCAGGTGTCCGAAACAGAGTCGCGAAGGCCGCCGCCGCCGGCACTCTCGCGTGCGAAAACCAAATACGCGGCCGGAGACGCACGTCCCAGCACTCGTTATGCGTATAAAATATAATTATATACAGGCGCACGTGGATGCCGGCCCGAACACGCGATGCCATGCGTGTCGCGAGACCGTAGCCTAGGGAAGGTGGGGGGCAAGTGTTATCAGGTTAACACCCCCCACTATTTTTTTGAATAGCCTCCGAAATTTCGGAATATAATGTTTTTAAAAATCGAAAAGACTCCAAACATGATAACACTGTTTTAGTTTTTGAACGTGTTTTTTAAGAAAATAATATAATATATTATATATATATACTTTTTTTTTTTTTTTGAAGATTGTTATCGACTGTTTAGCTTGGTATCAAACTTCGATAGATAATATTACGAAGAAACTGGTCGATTAGTGAAATTAGTATAAAAACAGTGCATTACTGTTTTAGTGAAAACGTACATATATGATGAGAAAATTGCTATAACGTGAATATAATATAATAATGAATAGAGTTTTGTATAGTTACAAATAAGCAGTGTTGCGCAAATATAACTAAAAATTTATCTAGATAAAGATAAAAGATAATTGGATACAATTTATCTAGATAAAGATAAAAGATAC
The DNA here is from genome assembly GCA_027580255.1 of Therioaphis trifolii. Taxonomy (NCBI): domain Eukaryota; kingdom Metazoa; phylum Arthropoda; class Insecta; order Hemiptera; family Aphididae; genus Therioaphis; species Therioaphis trifolii. The sequence goes on from CM050404.1 coordinate 28,207,982, forward strand.
AACACTATTTATCTGGATAAAAAAAAAGATAAAATTATTTTAATATACCTGCCCCCCTCCAAAAAAAAATCCTAGATCTGCCATTGACCATTGTGTACATTTATGTATGGGAAATAAGTAATAAAATATAATAAGTACTTAGTTTAAAAAAAATACATTCTTTGTACCTAGATATATCATAATTTTATAAAACAATTCATTAATATATATTTTAAAATAATAGTGATTAATTATTAAACATAAAAATGTAATTTGTTATACAAATAATGGTTAACACATACCTATATTCTAAAATATATAAAATAGTAATTATACATCATAATAAAATATCGAAAAAAAAACATTGTACTTTCAGTATAAAATGAAAAAAACACTGTACATTTATGTATGATAATATCTTCTAACAATATGTAGACTAAATAAATTGTTTTATACTTCACCCAATCAAAAAATGGTTAGCACACATCTAGCAATAAGACAATAAATGGTAAGAAATTAAATACGAAAAAATGGCCTGAAATAAATTTATGTGGCTTGAAAATATCTGTTTGCCCGGTAAGAATTTTTGAGCCACTCCGCCCCTGTCTTGTACTCTTGTGCACATATTAATTATTACTATCCCCAATAATAAATTATGGACTTTGGATTATGGTGTACACGGCGGTCGACGAGTCGATGACACGACATCGCCACATATTCGGCCGTAGCCCATATAATTGTATAAATCGGGATGATTAGAATTTAGAAATAACATAAAAGTGGCATGGAAAATTATTACTTATTACTTTGTTATTGTTCTGTATCTGTGCAAGGATGATTTATTAATTTAATGGGAATTCAATAGGTTAAAACTTTCAAGTTCAATTTTTCGAATTTCTCAATAAATATATTTATTTATCTAGATAAATTATTTAGAGAATTTATCTAGATAATGTTCAACACTGCAAATAAGTTGACTTACAAAATTTGGTGAACACCTCTTCTTCTGTGAGAAACCCCTGGCTACTTGCCTGGGCGTGTGTGTTTGTACACTGCATTGAATGCGTGTATGTATGTATGCGCGCGCCCATGTACCTGCCGTGTGATAAATAATAATTAACGCGGTGGGCGGTAGCGGACGAGCGAGATTCAGATTACAAACGAGATCCGTCGGACCGAAGACCGGCAGACGAGCGGGCGACGGCGGCGGCGGTGCTCGATAATTATAAATTATTATCGTTCACGACCACGTTTACCACGGACTGGGTCATACGAGACGACGACGGCACTGCGAGTACTGCGCAAAACTATGGCGTTGTGTTGTAGTCTATTGGAAGGCTTGGGCGAATTCGTGACGGGTCACGTACGTGTACAGATTGTATAGGATATATCCAGTGGCGTATTTACGAGGGGGTCCCCGGGTCTCGACCCCCCCAGAAGAAAACAAAATTAAATTTACGTCTGAAATGAAATGTACTATATAGTAACATAATAATTATATTTACAAGATTCCAGACTCAAATACATAATATTTTATACTATTGTATTTAGAAGTCATAAATGAATTATTAGGTAAGAATAGAGGAAGAGAATATTTTTTTACTACCTATATTATTATGTGTATATATATATATATATTTGTTTATTTATTTATATTTATATATACATATTTATATTATGTTATAATTTGTAATTCAGCGATAATGGTGAAGAGGGTTACTCAGAATATAAAAAATATTTTTTGGACCCCCCCCCAGAAAAAATTTGAAAATACGCCACTGGATATATCTTTAGATGGACCCGCGATCGGAGTAAAGGGATCATGCCGACTGGGCACACCCTTGTGGACCAAAATTATATTTCTATTGAAACTCGTAATAAGATCGACCTGAAATACGACATTTTTTGTTTCGATTGAATGATTTGCGATTCGCATTTATAGGTTTTAAAGTATACGTTCACACTAGAATTGCATCACGGGTACGTAGAGTGCCCAAATCGCTTAAATTGTTTATCTTCATATATAATTGAAATGATCAATTAGAAAACATTTCAAATCAAGGATATCCTATTTCATCCACTGATATAGTAATGACTATTTTGTCATGGTTATACCGTGCAGAACATATTAGAATACAAAGACGGGTTGGATGGATTTGAAAGTGTAGACAAACGACACCATGAAAGCTGCTTTTTTGTGTGTATTAGAGAAACGATCGTAAATACTCCACTAATAATGGCGTAATTAAATACACATTTGTAAATTAAATAAAAACTTTCCAAGATCATGCTTTATTATGAAAAAATATATCTAGATTTAAAAATAAAACCAGGTAAAACCTTGATTTTTTTCAGTGAAAAATCTCAAGACTATTGGAAATCATTTTCTCCAGGCTGTTATAAAAAAACGAGCCTTGTCCTGTTCTAGGAACGTGAAAATATCGACGCGCCGTAGGTCACTGCAGTGCATTTGTTTATGCGAGTGTATTACTGGCACACCGGTCAAAGTGACGGAGTGTAGTAGGAACATTCGACGCGGTCCCTCAACTCGTACTCACGTAAATGCGTGTATATATTAAACATAATATACTCCGAATCCTTGTAATTGATTTTCATCGAGAACGACATCTTATCTCGCCGTCAAAACACCTGAGCAATACAGTGTACGTATATAGTTCTGAATCGCATTTGACGATTTCTGTATAGAGATAATTTAAACATCAAAACGTTTTTAACATTTTCGAATTGCACTGTGTACGTCGAGTGAAATCTTCAACTTCGAAGTATATACCATGCTCCAATAACGCTCCGCTTACATGACTGCTCTGACGCACTTCATCCTCGTTTTATAAGCACTGTATTATAATTCACTACTGTAATCATTCATAGCGCCTGACCGACTGCACGTCGTTGCCGTCTGGATTTGCGAACTCTGAAAAAGTGAAAACGATATTACGCTGTTGCACACTAATTATACGTTACACGCGATTTTATATATTCATATCGTGTTGAACAAGTAACGTGTTTGCCGGTCGCACTAATTATATTTAATAAGTATCTACCACTCGTTATCTACATTTTGACGATAATGCAATATTATGCTACTTAGTATATTCGATATCATTAGCTAATTGGTGTATTTCGCTGACGAGATAAGTGAAATCGATTCGAGAGGTTCGATCACTTCAAAATCGTCATTAAGATGATATCTGCAAATCGTATTAAAATATACCCCAACCGAAACTCAATAGATATTAGATTCTGAATGAAGCGAAGGATCTTATGGTTTTACAATGATGTTTATTTTTTTTTATTTTTTTTTTTCTGTAAACACTTTTTCGTATAGAAATCCTTGTCCAAAAGTTTCGTCCAGCAAATTTTTAGCTTCGAAATTGAACTGAGATGGTACTTTAAAGAGGTCATTTTTCCAAAATCTCCATAGTTTTCCCACTAATCAAGAATAACGATCGAAAAACTGAGTAAAATCGGTAAAAATCCGCCGTAAACGAGATTTTCACTGTTCAGATTTTAGGTATTTAGTCATAAATCGAAAAGTATTGAAGCCAGAAACTTGAAAATGTTATCCAATATCAAAAATATTGGCTGTTTTTACGTTAATTTTCTGCTTAAAATCTGTTTAAAACTTTTTTGGTGTATCTGATCAAAATAAAACTTGGAACATAGATATAAAAAAAAATTTCGAATCTTTTGGTTACAGAAAATTTTATAATTTAAATTCATAATTATTTTGTAAATTCAATATTGAAAAAATTGTATTTTATATTTTATCTTTTTTTAATTTGTGCTTTTCAGTAATGTGAATAATAGTATATAATATGTATATAAACAATCAACTATTATGTTTATGTAAATTGAATATTATAATAATGACCTATGTTTTTAATAATGATAATAATAAAATTGTATATCTTTAACGTAAAAATGAAAAGTGTTTAGTATCTTTATTTAAAAAAATGTTGGACCCCCTCCCTCCCCCCGAAATTTTTTGCCAGTTACGGCCTTGACGCGCGGGCATTTTTCGTGGCGTGGCGTATGGAAAAAAAAATTTCGCACGCTATTCGGAATTCGTCATGGTGAACATTATAGTATGTAGCTTATATACGAGGTGACGATGGACGATCGTTCACGCCGAAACAGCCGTTTATTAATATTATTATTATTATTATTATCGTCGTCACCATCGCCGTCGCAATTTGTTCTAAACGCGTGTATTGTTACACGGCCCATATTATACACACTCGCCGGTTATAATATATATTATTATCGTGAGTACACCGGTGCGACACACGAGGACACGGCAATTTGATTATATTGTATATATCGGATATGCCTACCTTGTGGGACGCTCTTTCCTCCTCCGTCCATAACTATATCTGCACACACACACACATGCATATATTATTATTATTATTATTATTATTATATCGTGCAGCAGTCTCAATGTCCCTCGGAACGCCGTGGCGGTATCACGTTCCGGGGGAGTACAACTCCTGTTATTATAATAAATACGCGGTGTGCAATATATCATAACACTACGCACGAGATCGATATCCTGAGAATGATGCACACATTACGTTGTTGTCAATGACGTTACACTCGTATTTATGCGCGTGTGTGTACACGGTCGAACACGACACCGCGGTGTATACGATATTATTATTATTATTATTATTATTATTATTATTATTATTATTATTATCATTATTATTATTATTAGTATTATATGTGTATAGCGACAACACATCCGATTCCCGGTACTGCCTGCGCCGCACAGACGTCGGTTGTACCGGGTGAAAAACAAAAATGTCCCTTCGACCGTGAACCGACTGATAACCACACCGACGCCGCCGCTGCCGTCACCCGGACAGATGTGCGCAATCAGTCTTCCGAGGGATGAACGATGACGACAGTCCGCTAATAGATGTATACAAGGTTTTTGCGTGGTGTGCTGTTGAACTTTGATACACACACACGCACACACACACACACACACACACACACACACACACACACACACACACACACACACACACACACACACATACAATTCTGCTTGCTTATATGTTATGTGTACGTGAGTGTTATAACGCATGTGCGTGTGTGTGTTCCATGGCAATAGTACGCGCCGGGTAAAATGCCAGGAACGTGCAAAAAATGGACGTAGAAAACCTTAAGTGGATGACGGCCGCGACGAGTGTGCTACGGCTCTGGGCTGCGGGTGGGTTTTAAAGGAACACCTACAGATTTAGCCGAACGACCTAGAGAGGGAAACATGCCAAATTAAGTCGATAAATTGTACGGGCATCAGGAGCGGGGAGGGGTGAGTGGCAGACCACCGCGTCGCGCTCCTCTTCTCCCATCATCACGACCACATCAGACGCCTCCGCGGTTTTCGTGTGTCGAAATGGATGTCTGAACACGTATACACCGACACACGCGTACACCGTGTAACCGATATATTATAAACACACGACACATATACGATTGTACGTTTTTTTTTTTTTTTTTGCCCCCGACGACGCACAACAGCCGCCGATATTATCGTGAAACCGACGGAAATTCGTACGTACGTATTACACACCGTGCGCGTAACAGCGACGCGCGTAATTCACTCGATTTCGACATCCCATTAAAGGAAAAGCGCGCTTTTCATCCTTTCCGTGACAACGCGTCGCGCCGTAGAATAAAACTTGTCACGAGCCCGGCGCCGCGCGTGGTACGCGCCATTATTGTTTATACAGACGTAAAAAATGACAGATTTGTCGAAACACACGTGAGAAACAAAACGCGTTTCAATTGCTCGAAACGAGACGGATAAAATCGATTTTCATAAAACAGTTATACATGCACGCTCGTAAAGTCATAAACGAAAGCATTTCGTTTTAGACGAACTCGTATTGTTCTTGAATCGTTGTGATTTTCATTCACGTCTATCGTCGATAAATCTGGTAAATTACGATTCGATAAAACGTGTACATCAATTTTCACTATATTATCAATAATATTTATTGTTCAAAGCACGATGAATTCACCGAGTACAGACATTCTCGATATTACGTTGTTTTCAGTATCCTATACGTATTTAAGGGCGCAAAATAACGATAAGGAACGTTTAGTACTTTCGTACAACTACGTCATTATGGTTTCAAAATAAAACAGATTATCTTTGTGGAGTTTCGTGACAAAACGTCAACTCAAACCACGCAATTTATCATGTGTTTTTCTTCTTTATTTTTTATCATCATCATTATTATTATTATTATTATTATTTTATCTTCTTTTAATCGTCGTAACGATGAAATATACGCTTTCTGGTATTGCCATTTATATGTATATACATAGACCAATTTACAGCGGTTCGCTTCGCGGGGTGAAGGACGAGATGGACTGCACCTTTAAGGCGTTACTCCGGAAAAACCGCCCGGAAATGCGTTAAGTCGCGTTAGCACAAAAATGGCATGTTGTAATAATAATGTAGTCTTAGTGAAAACGCTGTTAACATGGACGGCTAAAAGTTGTTTGATTGACGTGCGCGTCGGAAGCGGAGCGAACAAAAACGTCTTAAACGCTCGACACCGCCGGCGCGCCGACGACGCGACGGCGGTGTACAATGAAGCGCGTGGCCTGCGGTCACGACGAAATTTAACTAATTTTGCAGGAATCCGTTTTGCGTTTACCGCCATCCGAAGCGTTGCGTCGATGAAACTTTTTTAATTGCGTTTTTTCATCGAATATCGTTTTTAACCTGAGACAATGCGGAAGAAAACGTTTCTATTCATCATGAGCACGCATTACGTCACTCACCACTTTACGCCACCGTTCGACGTATGTACACGTAATACGTTATAAATGTAGCACAGAAAATGCACACACAACACACGCACGCACGCACACGGTATTTGGTCAACGTATATATACGTCGGGGATGCGAGATAACGAAAATCGGAAAAACTAAATGAAATCGTCCAGTCAAACTAGCCAAAAGTCGTCGTGCGATGAAAAATATAAAACATCCTACTAGCGGTTTCGGTGATCTAGTAGCGCGATGAAATATAAAGACATTACTATACGTGGAAGAGAGAGAACCGACGTTGATAATACGTAAAGATTCCGAAACCGATTTCCGTGGGCTCCTGGGACGGTTTTAGAGGGATGGTTAATTTTCGAAAATCCATAAACGTCAGGGCGTAATCAAAAGCCAAACGATTGGAAATCAATTTGATACGCCCACGGAGACCGAACACACACACACACACGCGTGCGTGCGTGCGTGCGTGCTATGTGGCGCCACGTACGCATACATATTCATCACTATGCCGTAACCGTAGGCCGTCATCACTGTACGCCAAATCATTATTTCTCCCTTCTGACTTTTTTTTTTCGCAATACTTTTCGATTCGGTTTACCGACTTTATCCCCTTTTCTTGCCGTCTGTCCTGCTATAAAACTATTTGGTGCTCATCCTTGCTGTAGGATTTCCTCTCTTCGATTTTTTTTCATTCGTATATAATGTATGTACAAGTCTTAAAAGTTCGAGCGTTCGGTCCCCATCCATCGAGTGACCTTTGAAAGTCAACTCATACTTTTACATAAATTTTTAAAATATATGCATAAATGTATAATATACAGACTAATTTAAGAACATATATATGATATATGTTATGATATATGTGTGTGTGTGTATTTCAGTAATATCGTGGAAGACGTGGAAAAAATATTATGTATTCAGAATTTTAAAAAAAGTCCTTTAATCGGTTATTTATATTTTTTTGAAGAGAAATACTCTTTTTTTCGACAGTCATTAATTTATATAGGACTGATTATCAGAACTAGAGCTATGTTATTACAATTATCATTTACGTTTTAAATTTGTATCATAATAAGCCAGTGTACGCAATGATTGTATGGATAAATGTTATTCACGAACTCGAGGGTCATTAAAATGTGCATTATTAGTTTAAGTTCGTATAATATACTTTATATTATTTTGAACAATAACAACTTTTTCAATTCAAAATGAAAATTAATTCAGAAAAGTCTCGGTGGAATTTTCAATTGAAAAGTATTTTTGTGGCTAATGATTAAACTTCAGTTTTTTTCTTTTTCATCAAAATTTCAAATATTAATTAAGATGGGTCAAGACATATATGCATAATACACTCGAGGTTTGACATACGGACGATTATAGTTGTTTCATTATAATCTATATAGAAATAGTAAACGGTTTATTTGAGATTCTATAGCAGTGGTTCCCAGCCTTTATTATTATACGCCCCTTTTGTAGATTTTTGAAACTCTCGCCCCCCCCCCTTTTATAACATGAAAAATATATCACTTTTTTGTGTACTTTACAAAGAAATTATAAAATATCCGAGATGAATTCAATTTTATTGATGATAATAATTATAAAATATAAATCATAGTAAAATATTAAATAATATAATATAATGAAATCGTCATCCTTTTCAAAAAACCTAAAACCAAACTTGACATAATCATTGATAAACATTCTTATTTTCGAGGGAGCTATAAGCTAAACTCACCACGAATACGTATTACTACGACACTACGTGCAGTGTGCACTGTGCAACAGCAAAATAAATCTAAAGCCTGATATAATAACCTTTTCACCAGGCGTTCTTTTCGCACCAATTTATTTACGGATAGTGTGGCGGCGTGGCGACATAAAACGGTTAAGTTGTGATCTTAAATAATTGTAATCTTTATCAATACCCAATAACCGGTCGTTATTAATTTTTCTTATTTTCCCTGCATTTTAAAATAAAAATAATTTAATAAATAAAAACTGTATTTTTTAATGACTGCTTACATCTCCCTAAAAATATTTACACGGCCCCCGAGGGGAGGCGCGCCCCCAGGTTGGGAAACGCTGTTCTATAGGAATTATTTTTTGATGATAAAATATTGAGATACTTCAGTGTCGAAATAACCGCCGATATTTATTTAATTGTTATATCATTCAGTTTTCTTAATTATTGGTGGTTTCTTACTGTTGTTTAAAAAGATAACTTAAAAACTATTTAAAATTTAAGAACTTTTTGAATACCATACATGCGTGCAAAAATACAAGTATTGTATTAATTTAGTGATGTATCTACCTACATTCCATTGGTTTTTGTTCAGTGCAGTCGTCGAGTACTAAATTAATATTAAATACATTATTTCAGTTCTACGCATAACAAATTAACAATTAACAACATTGATATTGAATCCAATTTTTATGTTACGCATTAGTATTAAATAATTTAGTTTGGTGTAAAAACGTCAAGTCCGGCCAGGCTCTAGCAATAAAAAAAATGGGTCGTTAATGTATTTATGAAACGCACTGATACGTTAGGGTTTATTGCGATGTTTTCATTTCGTTAAACGTTTAACATACATTGTCATGATCATATAAACAATCACTTAAACTCTGAACTAATGTAATGTGTCGATATTTTTATTTCTGAAATTTTACTAAACCAAAGGACCCAAATACTTATAAAAGTTTGTTTTCTAACTGAAAAAATTTTCTTAAAATTATTTAATAATATAAAAAAAAAAAAAAAAAAACAATATGGTTTTCGACCATTCTAACAATTATTATCAATGACGAGGTAATCCGATGCCAAAAAATATTTTTTTGTTACACCACGGACACGGTTGGCCGACCGCAAAAACGGGTTTCGGCGGAAAAGAACAAACCCACAGAATATTGTCTTCGGGAATCGAGGAGTTCGGAAACGAAATCCGAGCAAGTAAACCGCCGCCGCCGGAGGTTTTACGTCGCACTAGGAATGCCGTGTGCGTAATAATTGTTATTTTCCCAGAGTACACACAGTAGTAAACGGCCCCGGGACGTCAGCTGTTACCCAAGATAAATTATTATTATTATTATTATTATTATTATTACGTTGTACCGGGCCTGCACTAGTCGCACACGAGCGCCGTTTATTGTCGCAATTCGTCTTGTTCACGTCAAACCCAGTTGAAACCCACACCGATTTCTTTTGGAAAATATCACGAGACCGTTCCCCTGATTGCCCCGCGCCATTGGCGGCATAGATACGCGTACAGGTAATATACTGAGGTGTATGAGCGTAATACAAGTAGGCGATGCGTGCGAAAGTGTACCACGCGACGTTCGACAGGTCCGTCTGAAAACAACAGTACTGTCGCGGCCGTCGAAACTTTTTTAATTTAATTATATGTTCACATTCACATTTAATAAAAATAATTATTATTTATATTTTTCATAAATTACAAATTTTCAAACATCGTGATTTCTATTATTTATTTATTCGTCTTCGTATATTTTCATAAAAAAAAAAAAACCGGTAAAATAGGTAAATCTGTGTCGTGTCGACTACTCTTGAGAATACATTTCGCTCTCATCCAAATAACAATTCACATTTTTCCAAAAAAAAAAAAAACCCAGTTTAGTAATGGTCTCACCGTGTGACGACGATGACGGTTTTGGTCTAAAACCATCTCGTTGAAAAGCCAAAACTATTATAATATAACTATTATAATGATGTTTACATTTTCGTAACACTAATAACACATTTTCCATACATTTCATATTATCCAACTTCGTGATTTCTATTATTCATTTATTCTTAATTTATATTCGACGAAAAAAATTCGGGTGAATCGCATCTCTTGTGCCAACTACGCTCGAGAACGCATTTCGATCGTGCCCGCAGTAAATAAAAATTTAATGATTCACGTTTTTGCAAAACATCCTAGATAATTATTATCCCTCAGTGCTACGGTTCCAGTACGACACGACCGTTTTCTCGTCGTCGCTGCCCCCGCTCCCGCCGTTGAAACTATATTTTGTTGTTAAATGATAACGTTTACATTTTATGGAATCCTCGGCCGTGACGATGGCATAATTGATACCAATCTGTAATCAGTAATCACGCCCGACCCGGATAACGGACCGTGTTTGTTTTTTTCTTACGTGATTTTCCGTCCGTCCGGCGGGCGGGTGACAGCAGGCACTCGCCCTGGGGAAATAACGAGGAAGGCGTCCTTCGATCCTGAGCAAAGGATTTTTTTACTTAATTAAATTAATGATCGTAATCAGTTTCATGTCACTATTAAAATTATAAGAATCCAATATATCAGCTTATTAGACCGTTCCTCGAATATTATTTCAACTGAACTTGAGGAAAATTAAAACTTATAGAAAACGTATCATTATTTGTCTGAGTTAAAAATATAAATCCTATTTGTGAGAGATTAAATCATTTAGATTCAAATTAAACTTACAATACTTACATCATTTATTACAATTTTAGTTACATAACCGATTTTTAACGCAACAACAGAAAGAAGTTTTTTCTCTATACAGCTTGATCGGAAAAAAAACGCGAGAAAAAATAGATTGAAAACTGGATTAGCTCTTATGCTCATACATTAAAATTTAATTTTTAACAGTAAAAATAAAATTTAAAATATAAAAAACAGATATTCTGAAGAAAACGAAAGAAACTTAATTTCAGATTGTTAAAATGTACTTTTCGTATGTAATATTATCATATTACTTTATATTATATCGCTTTAAAATTTAACTTTTTTTATGTATGTTCATTTTTAGAGTTTTTAATCCATTCTTATTCAAGTATGTAAAACATTTTTGTTTAATTATTTGAAATTAACGACAGTGTCCGTAAGCTGCAACTTACACAGTCTGGTCATATATCCAAATCAGTGCCTTTTCCCCTGATTCTGTACAGTTGAATAATTTTGGTGCATTGAAAATTAAAATGTAATTGTCCAACATCTAACCTTTTATCAACATGTAAATAATATAATGAAGGTTGATTTTTTAAGTATTCTCACGACTCGCCTCGTTTTTACCCCTGTATTAAGTTAAAATTTAATAGTATTTTCATGTACAGTTTAAAACTTTCACTGGACTTTATTTTTCTGACAAAAATAATTTTTACTCCTTTTTATATATATACTTGATTTTTCGTGTTTTTTAGTTTTCTTAAATGATTACCGCTATTCATAACATAATAGTGCAAAAAAAAAATAACTTTTTATAGACAATTTGGTGTTTACATTCTTAATATTAGTCCAATAGCCTTAGAAATATGCGCATTTTAAATTTAAAATATTGGTGAGGAGCAAGAGGAATCCCAGCAAAAATGTTCTGCCATTACTCACACTAAACTAAACTTAATAAAATGCTCATGTCTCTGAAAATATTGGTCTAATAATAAAAATTTAGAGCACACATTTCATAAAAAAAAAATAATAATAATAATTTTCTTCTATAGTATTATGTTACGAACAGTGGTAAAAACTATAAACTTTTCAAAAAAAAATTATAAAAATTACGTTTATATTTATTTATGTAAAATATGTAATTCTATTATTATTTTTTTTTTAAATTTTACTCGAATAACAATTCAAACGCATGCATTGCCCAAGTTTGAAAACGGGGCGAACGCATTTGTAAAACCACCCTGTATCGTAAGTGTACTTTGAAAATGTCAGTTTGCGTGTTCAGCCTCCTCTAAACATTAACCCGCGAGCCACCGCCGCGCCGCGCCGGTACAGTTTGCGTATAGAGCGGCGAATCGTGTGTGCGTGCTACGGAAATTATCGATAGGCGCGTGTGTGCTATTCCCCCTTTTCGTCGTTGCATCTCGCGCACGCGCGCCCTCGACCCGGCGATGCAACTACGCACTACCTACGTCTTATTGTTGTAGTCGCGTGTGTACGGAAACTTTCATGCGTTTTCCCTACTCTCGTCGACTTTCTCGTGGTTTTTTTAAATTTTTTCTATTCGTTGTTTTACCAAAACGGATTAGCACGACGTCCTCCGTAACGTTTTGTGATTATTCCTCCTTCCCCCTGCCGCCACGAAAAAAATTCGCACTCGCTAGATCAGAGGTTCCCAACCTATGGTCCACGGACCACCGGTGGTCCGCGAGACATTGTGTAGTGGTCCGTGAGCCATACTTACAAAATTTAAAAATATTTCATTTTTTTTGGGGGGGGGGACCTCACAGTTAAGGTCCAACAAAACGTTTGACATCATTTGCAAAAGCTTAAAGATGAATTTCATCGGTATTTCCCAGAATATAATGGTTCCGAAACGAAAAGTATCCGATATACGATTCGAAACACTTTTATTGTTAAAGTCGATGAGGTACGTGATGATAACCAGGAAGATTTGATAGAATAGCAAAACGATCAAAACTGTAAGGATACGTTTGAATCTAGCACGAATATCGAAGAGTTTTGGTGTAAAAAATCGATATATTATTATACGTATTAAAAAGCAATATACACTATTGCGTACCCTAAGCTTCGAGAAATCGCATTAGTTATTTAGTCATGTTTTCGACAACTTAGTTTACCTATAATAAATATTATACTATGATGTACAGTTTTTTCATAATAGTAATTTGCATTAAATTTTAATAATTTTAAACTTTTATTCAAAATTTTGTCAAGTATAAACATTATTATAAGCTTGATATTGATGAATTTCATTGGTTTTAATTTAGTCATGGCCTAAATTCTAAAATGTGTAAAACAAATTCATTCTTGTCAATAAGAAAAATAAAGACTAAAATTGAGGTGGTCCGTGACATATTGAAAGTTCTCCAAGTGGTCCGAAGAGTCAAAAAGGTTGGGAACCTATGCGCTAGATGATCCGCGGAAAGCGAAAAATCCAAAAATCGGGTTTCCCGCTGAAATCGTATGATTCGAATATCGTATCGGCCCACTGTGGCCCTGTCGCGCAGTCTACGTATATAGATCGCGGTCGGTATACGGTATTATAATATTATACAGCTGGCTGAAGCGGTGTCTATACACATTGAAGTGCAAACGGTGTCTGTACGACTCGAAAAAACCACGATCCCCTTAGGATTTAGAAAAAACGCCGCAGTGATCCCCGTACGAGCCAAAACTCATTATTGCCCGTGCTCCGGGCAAATTTACACGAAAACGGTTTTAAAAATTGAAATTGTATCATGACTCAGAAAGTATATTACACAATGTGGCTTTACGACAAAACCGACCTTTACGTTTAGAAACAAGTTCCGTGTCCATATGAGTAAATTAAATTCCCAGCTTTTTTATTCAACAACGACTGGTGAGTTTTTGAAACAGACGGTAAAATATACTTACTCCGACGAGTGCATTTTTTTGATCATTCGAAAAATGTTTTTCATATTAAGAATCAATTTTGCCGAAATGAATAACTAGATATATTTTTATGTTGTTTACAAAGTCACTTCCAAACAAAATCGGACTTCACGCTGAGTAATATCATATAGTTTCCATTGTTTCGTGGTGCTATAACTGTAGTATATGTATAATTATATAGATATTATCTATAAAATGAAGGATATTGACTATGTTACAATATAATTAATATACTTTTGAAATGATCATTCATTTATTGGCAATTGTCTTTGTTATTTTGAATTGTTCGTTTATTTATTTTTGAAAACACAATAATACAATTATTAAACCAATTTAAATTTAAATTTTTTAAATAATTTTGTGATTGAATTCGTGAATGGCTGAAGTAAAACAACAAAAACGAGCCGCGTTTTTTTCATATTTCACTTTTTTGACTTATACAAGGGGGAAAAACTGCGTAAATGAAACCCCAAGTGTTCACAATGAGCGACGATTTTCAAATTATTTTTTTTTTTATTTCCTAAGAGAGTAATATAGATGTTTATTAAAAACGCATGACAATTGTATAAACCATTTTGGAATTTAAAATCTAAAAAAAAGATCGTTATTCACTTTATTGATCGACTGCAGGATATTAATGTTTGGAAGGCGTAGGTATTGGGTTGAACAAATAATTACAAGTAGGTATTAAGATTATAATTCTGCTGTTTTTAAGACATAGTGAAATGTGTTGTAAACCAAAATCATTATCTATGAATATGTAATATGTATATATTATAGATATAGGTAATGCAAAGTCTTGCAGTTTTTCCTAAACATTTTATTTCACTTCAACATTTTAATAATTTATTCATTGATAAACATTTTATTTTCAAATAACAATGTATATTTTCATTTAGAGCTATTTTATAAAAAGATTATTTTTTTTTCTATTTTGAAAACTTGAAACTGTAACATAATATTTTGATTATTGTGTACAAGATTACTCGAATCATAATAAATCGTAGAAAAAAAATGAATATTGTCAAAAATTTGAGTTGTAAAGAGTTTTTACTGAAAATAAAGATTATACCATTATATTATTGATACACCCCAAAAACACTGTTTTTTATTTAACTTGTTAAACATTTTGATTCATCGAGTGTTACCTCAACTTTTATTTATTTAACATTTAAAAGAATTAAGAAAATGCGAAAAAAATATTTTATATACGTCAGCAAACTTTTGGCCGACACACCACTTTTTACGACTTTATAAATAATTATTATTTATTGTTATCATTCAGTTAAGCATTCGATGCATTTAATAAAATTATTTTAAATCGGAATCATTCAAGTGCGAGTAATTCATTGAACACCGAAAGTAGGTTCAGAGTTATACAAGTATAGTTGAATTAAAAACTTAAAAACAAAAAAAAAAGTACATGATACAGAAGATACCTGCAATTTTATTATTTGAAAATATCGTGTACTTTATGCTTAATCGGTCACCTTTAAAATAAAATAAAAGTTTGAAACATGGCCGTGCAACGTTAAACGCTAATGACTCGCGAAAAATAAATATATCGATCAGTCTGTCATTATTGAAAACCATAAAAAAGACAAGCAAACCAATGAAGTATACGAAAATGAGTAAAATAATTTCATCAGACATTTTATGACGGGCAAGTTCATTTTTCAGTCGTCTTGGCACGCGTCCGACATAGGCGCCGCCACTAAAAGCCGCCGCAAATGTACGACGGCGCGCCTTTGCGAGTTTTATCGTTATTGTTCGTACAGGCTACGTCAAAAGAGATATTAAACGATGTTTATGTGAGTTATGTTATTGAAAAGCGGAACAAAATCTAAATAATAAATGTACCTATCGCGTGTTTTGTCAACGTACGAGAATTCCTACGAACATTGCACTTTTACCGAATGATTGATGTTACGTTTTAATTAACAAACGACCCTGTATTAAGTGTAACAAATATAATTTTGAGGCAACTGGATGCTTAAAGCGTATTTCTGAAAGAACCGATGCCAGTTTTCAGTAGATCTAATTTTACAACTGTTCAGTGTTACCTATTTAAAAAAAAAACATTTTATTTTTATACTTACTACGTAAAATTGATAAATTGTTTATTAGAAAACAAAAATCGTTGTAGATTTAACTTCTGTTTGACTTCTAAACTCACAAATTTGTTACAAATTAAAATGCTCTTAAAAACATACCACTTCCATATAGTAAACTTGAATCTTAATTTTCCTATAAACAACCCCCGAAAGTATATATTGAAGCAGTTCACTTACCCTAAGTGGGTTTTAGACGTATTTGGGGTTCGAAGCGAAACGTAATAGAAGACTTACGATTCTTACTGAATAATGGAAAAATTGATAATAGCAAAAAAGTTTTCAGTACGGTCACAGTAATTTAGTTTGTTGCATGTACGTCCCGTAATATCTCACACGCGAGAATTTCATCAATATAATTCCTTCTGATGGAAGTTGAACAAAAGATGCAAAGAAACTAGAATTAACGACGACGACCATTACTCGAAAGTAAATAATCAAGAAAAACGTCACTCATACGTTTCAATGTATGCAAAAGTGAACGCTACAAAAGGGTATTGTCGAGACGAGCACTGACAAACAATACCACATTTTCCAAACGAATGAATTCGTGGGACTGACACAAATATACGGTGCATGTGTTCCGAGCAATTAGAGAAATTATTAGTTGAAACAATTAACGACGAGACTCTTATCATCATCAGTATTATTATTATGATTATTATTATTACACTATAAGTGTGTGTTTTCTAGCCAATTTCGCATCGTATTTTAACGAAACGTTAGTTTATTATAATATAAAAATATTTTTGTTTACACACATAAACTTAAAAACCACTCACTCCGGCAAAAAATAAATAAACGGTATTGTGATAAATAGGAATGTCGGTATGTTATTAAAAGTTCCGAAAGAAGTTAATAATATTGGTGTCTACCGGATGCGTATAATTATTATTGTAAAATTATAATAATAGCATTACGCTTAACTTGCCAGATTGCCACCGATCTCACAAATAAATAGTTTCGGTTCATTATATGAACCATGAGACGTGTAATTTATGCTGTGCACCGTTCAAAAGTGACTTTTTGACATTTTTTTCCTCGTCGCCCAAAGCTACTGGATACAATCCAAAACCCTAACGACTGCCATAAGAGGAGAGACGTTCATTGTTTGTAGTTTAAGTTTAATTAGACGTTTTTACGACTTTTTACAAATAAGACTCGCCTCTTTTTTTTTTTTCGAGTGATTCTTGAGCATTCACAATTTCCAGAGGGAAATCGAGCGAGTATGTATGTGTGTGTGTGTCTTTCACTAGTCAAATTTCCAGTATGCACCCACTTTTTTTTATTTCCTCCGCTACTGGCTTTTGGCCCGTGCCCTTCGGGTCGCTAACACGTGGCCTCCCACCGTGAAAGGATTCAAGTACTTTACCTTTTAAGTGGCTAGTCACTGTATTATCGCCGTCGCCGTCTGAATGTCGCCAGTTGCAGGGCCTATCTCTGCTTTATTTACTGAACTAGATGTATTGTGTGCTTGTGGACGAAGACGAATAACAGTTTTTCCCCTGTTTTACATTTTGACTGATCACTTAATCCTACCGAATATTTTATTAGACGCACACGCGCCGCATAAATCTCACCCCTTTCTTCTACATATTCTTCTTTCCTCCGATACTAGAAACCATCTGTTGTGCATACCGCGTTTCTCCCATCCCCGGATAACGTTTGGTACATAATTTTTTTATAAAAATACAATATTTTGACTAACACGGTAATAATACGTATACATAATTTTTTTCAATCGGAATTCCCATCTTCGAGCAAAGTGAAAACAAATAAACCCCTGTTTTTGAATTCGATTTCATCGGTTGCAACTTAAAAGTAATTTCCAGTCGAAACGATGTCGTTTAAATTAGTAAATAAAGTTTTTAAAACTCCATTTATTTTTCCGCAAAGTATAATCTCGACAAACTTATTTGTCTCAGCAGCAATATGACGACAGTCCAATTTTGAATAAGAAATGCGTGTTATTGAATGCTGCACTGATTTCGATTTGCCCTTATATTCACACAAAATAGTCGTTTGTTTCTTTGAATGTCAAATATATTAATAAATAAACATTCATTAAATTTTTGAATGTAAATAAAATATGTTTCAATAGTAGGTTATTTCACGATAAAGTGTGAATTAAAATTTTATTAATAAAAAAAAAAAAAAATGCATTTAAATGAAAAAAAAAATGTTGTGCTATTTATTTTAAAATATATTCAAATTAGATATTAATTTATCAACTTCCTAATCAATAAAATTTATTGTAATTTGTCTAGAAGAACTGGAGTTTTTTGTACTGTCAACTGTTTTATTCATCACGATATTAAACCTGACAAATTATGTTAATTATTATTTTGAAAAACTAAAAATTCAATAGTTAAGTACCTACTAAAAAAAATTATTGTTTATACATGAAATATTAAATAAACTAGTAGTTATGCTTTACAAGTATAATATACATTTAAGTCTCAAAAATAAAATAAACCAACTATTCAACATAAGTGATACATATCAAGTATTCAAATGTAAACGTTTTAAATAGATGAATATATTAATTTACGTGTTTGATGAATCGCAACATTGTGACACAATAATTTAATTTATTATATTTTTTTTATAGAATGTTTCAAAAATATTATAATTTTATACGTGTTTAAAAAATAAAAGCTGTTACAAAAACCTATTATTTTAAATACACGCTCTTAATATCGTCAAAATGTTAAAGATTGAATTGCTTGAATTTTGAGTTAGACAGTTAATAATCATTTCCATTAAATATGTATTAAGATTATGATGACTTACTGTACGAATCGATGTTACTTTACAGTTGTTGTTTACGAACATTCTGGATTTTTCAGAGTTTCAAACAATAATAATACGTTTAAGAGTTTTTTACGGCGGATCTTCCGCGAAGAATGTTGAGAAAACAATTTTTTAATTTGCTAAATTACATTTGCGTTTGATTACTGTAAGAAATATTGCATTTATAATGGAAAATCACTGCATAAAAACGTTCATTAAACATATTACATTTAATGGAATCGTAGCGGATAAAAAATCAAAATGCTTTTTAATGCTTTCGGATATTAAAACTGTTCGTTTTCATTTATTTGTTGCAGGTAACGTTGTCAAATCGACCAGAATCAACTATTCCCTTGTGTGGGGGTGGAAATGGCCAAGAGGCGTTAAAGGGAGGTTATTTGGCACTACGACAGTGGCACAATACGACGGGTCTAAACTTTTACCCGAAATTCGGTTCCCCCCCCCCATACATACCCTACACCCAGACACCCTGTGCATTATGTTCGCCGTGTATCGTTTTATGCACATAGTTTACGGCCGAATCGTCGTCAAAGTGTTTGCGAGGTATATCGTTACCCATGGAGGTTACACAGCGCGTAGGGAGGAAAGGGAACAAAAAAGTCTCATTAGCGAGAGTTCGTTAATTGTACAAAGAACCGAGCAGAAGGGGGCGAACGCGACGAGGACCGTGTGTTCAACAACCGACTGCTGCTGTTGCTGCTGCTGCTGCTGCTGCGGCGCCGTTATTACCGTCGCGCCGCCGCCGCTGCCGAGCTACCGTCTTCAAACCGACCGGTATAATATTATCATAATTATTGTAGGAAAAAGAAAGGGACGAGAGAAAAAAAAATACTCAAGCCGTTCGACGCACGTTATATTTTAATACGAATTTTTCATCGAGTCGATATCACGGCGCGCTTGTTATGGGTGACACGTTCACGTCTTGTTGTATATCGGAAAACTGTACGAACCATTAAAAAAAAAAAAAAAAATTAAAACAAATCGCTTGTCGTTCGGCAAATTAACTAATTCGAACGACGACGTGAATAATTGAAGTGGTCGTACGACTATTACGGTTCAACCACGACGTTCACGCCAAGTGCTGACGCGTACATGTCTTGTACGCGGTCCTCTTGTGATTTTAATGATTTTATTCGAAAATCTCTGCGGAACGAAGCAATAACGTAATGTTAATAGTAGGTAGTAATGATTAATGAACTACATATTGTATCCACTAGTCAGTCGATAAAGATACGTTATAAATACAATTATTTCGTGATATCTGGTTCACGATACGATAAGAATTATTTTGAAAAAATTAATTAGATTAACTTTTACATTAGGTATTTTCTACCCGAAAATAATAATAAAATGATAAAATACAGGGCGTTGAAAAATTTAACAAAAATATTTTTTGTTTAAACTTAGGATTGCTGTAATTCAGTCAATTTTAGAGATAGGAAAGAAGTTTTCCTATCAAAGTTGCTGAAAAAAAAAATAGTTCTATCGAAATCTGATGTTGAAAACAGGTGTTTCTATTTTTTTTTTTAAATGTAAGTTTTATTGCGCATGCGCAAAATAACATAATTAAAAATTCGAAAACGATCACAAAATGTGTATTTTAGTATTCCCTAACTCGTCAAAAAAACACCAATTCAGTCCAACGTCACTGAACGGAAATATTTCGTGTTACCGTTTGAGTGAAACACACTGTACAGTTTTTTACGACATGACTGTATTTTTTTAACTATAGGGCTGCTATTGAAACGCTGTATCGATAATGTTTTACTCGTCGCGCATATACGTATACTGCGTGGTGTGCAATAATTCTGCGCAGAAACACTAACAACGATTACCATGTTGATTACGATAGCTTTATACAATAGATTATAATATACCAACACTGCTAGTATAACCGTACACTAGTGTCACTATAAATAAAATATAACGGAATCGACATAAAAACCATTGTGAATGCTACGTAGTGTATATGTGTACGAGATGTTTCAGATCTATTCTACGAATGCAATTATTACTCTTTTATTTATAATCGATATTAATAAAAAAAAAAAAAAAAACTACCACAATACTGAGCAATAGTTTTATGTAGAAAATATTTCCTTAACACTTTTTAACTTCGTGGATTTTCAGTTTTTAGTTTTTGAAGGTAATCATCATTCATATACCTAATAATATTATAAAAGAGAAAACTTTATTTTGGACATTTCGATGATAATATTTTTATTATTTGGTCAATTTTTCAAGAGACATAAATATTTCATGTACAGAGTTGCGAAGTAGAGAATCCCGGCTACCTCACAAATAGGTACTGCCACTAAGTACTGTCCACTCTTATAAATTTTAAATGCCTAGAAGTCATGTTTATAAAATACATATTAAACTATTTGTCCAATAAAAAAAAAAAATGTCCTTTTGAAAATTTTCAAAAAGCACTTTTTTCCATAACGTCGTGTTACAAATGGTGGTTAGCGTTTGACGAAATTAAAAATCTTAAAAATCTCGTCAATCAAAAGAGTTGAAAAATTATTTTTTTATGAAATTTCAGCCACTGTACATCATAATATAGTGTTCATGAAGAAAAAAAAATTAAAAGTTGTTGCATTCGTCAGATACATTCGAAACACCCGTACTTGTACATGAAATCACAAAACGGGTTTTAATAATGCTTTCGAGGAGGAATGACGACGGTGTGCAATAGCCGCGAACTCACGAGACGACGACGTCCGGTCGGTCGGTGACGGGCAAACGCGCATTAAATCGTTCACGGTTTCGCACTTGTGGCCAAGTGTATAATAACGCGGATAAAGATAAAACGTAGCCTCGGCTATGGTGTCCACGGCGGCGGCGGGACGTCCCGAAAAGGTGTTTACGATGGCTCCCACGCACCGCCGCGCCGCATCGCTCTGCGGAGTGCTCAGATATGCGCGATTGATTAGCCTCCTGCATGCACCAGTCGTCGTAATAATAAGTGGCCATTAAGATCAGGAATACATTTGAGCGATCCAACTTTGGGGCATTCCGAAGTGACAAACTGTGTCGGTCGGTAATGGATTTAGAGTGACGCGGACGGGGGAGTATGGAGAACTGAGCGGCGAGGTGGATAGGAGGAGGAGGAGAGCAAAGCCATCTCAGTCCTGACGAGCTTTTAATGAACACGAGGCGCGGTAAAGGTTTTAAACAGTGAATATTAAACGAGCAAACAAGAACCGTTGTTTATACGCTGTGGGGAGGGGAGGGGGGGACGAGAGAGTGAAAGAGTGATACGCAAACATAGGAGAGATTACAGATTACATATGTGTACGTACTATTTCGCGCCGAGTGTGTGTGTGTATGTGCATGTGTGTGTGTGTGTGTGTGTGTGTGTGTGTGTGTGTGTGTGTGTGTGTGTGTGTGTGTGTGTGTGTGTGTGTGTATGTGCATGTGTGTGATTCTTGCAACTCGTGAAACGCCATGGCGATTGCTTACCTTAGGGATAATAATCGTCGGTGAGACGCGAGATAAATCGATGTGCGCGCCGAGTGCCTAACTGCACTTCTACATCCGGCGGGTGTACCGTGCGCGTACGGTTTTATCATACCCACGTGTGTGTGTGTGTGTGTGTGTGTGTGTGTGTGTGTGTGTGTGTGTGTGTGTGTGTGTGTGTGTGTGTGTGTGTGCGTGTGTGTGTGCGCGCGGTCTGCGGGGCGTAATACATTAATTCGCTGGAATAGGAAAATCCAGCTGTGCACGTATACACTGCTCGTAGAACGTAAAGGTATGGACTAAGACGAAGTGTTCGATTCGAAACCTATGTAAACTTATAATAACACGTGTAATCGAAGTACCTCCACCGCTGAGAGTCGGGGAAAGCGAGTTGACCGAGCGTAATATTTTCACAGAATCCTGTATTGTTTCAATGTAATGACTAGGGCGCGGATTTTTATGTAGTATATACATATTTTTATTGAATGCAGATATCTTCATTCTGATTAAAAATAAGCGCTTTTCATAACAAAATATTCTGAATAAAATGACACTTTTTTATGTTACATATATTTTCACATATTTGGATGTACATACATATTTTTAAATATTTTACTAATAAGTACATATTCTGCAAATATGTGATATTTTATAAATGTAGGTTCTTATTAAATTTCCAGATATGTCAAAAGTAACCATAATTCTATTAGGAATTTTGTTTCAACGGTTATTTTACTTTCTCGACGTCGCCCGTCGTAACTCGAAATAAAATATAAAATAATATTGATTCGAAAAAATTACGTTGAAGTTATTTATAATGAAACGCTTACTAAAATTCGAGCATTGGCAATGGTCCTATTTGGGTTTCGGTTGATGAATGGTCGCTATATCGCCAATTGTATAGTCGGAATATTAAATTCCGAACCTTTCTTATCAATTGTTTTAAGCTGTGGTGAACTAGCTAAGTGCAATCATCAAACAATCGCTAGATTTTTTTAATGATGCGATGGGTTTTTTGTGGACTAAGGCATACAATTCTATATCTATATTACTTTTTTAAATGATTCAAAATTAATTAAAAATGCACATTTTTGTTGTTAAATATCTAATGATTTTTAATACGTATTTTGGCGAAAATAACAACATAAATATTTACATATTTTGAATTTTTTTATTACATAAAAATCCGCGCCTTAGTAATGACAAAAAATCGTTTTCGCCTAATGCGCTAAAAGTATTTGTTTTGCGTGTTTTCTTTTAATAATACATGTACACTTACATAATATGTAAAGAACACAACGTTCAAAAATATTTATGTTGCTTTTGAAATTTAAAATAGAAACATTTATATTCCAATCCGCACGATTTTTCGGGAAAAAAATAACAATAATAATATTATTTTTATATAAATTTGGTTTTGATTTTTCCAAACAAATGAACACGGTAAAAAACATAAAATATTTATTATTTCAATTTTTATGTCTTACATAGGAATACTAAAATGGTTTTTGGAGGGTTTTACGGACGGCTAACACGTGCTTTAGTTATACTAAAATAATAATTACCACGGATGTTAACGATTAATATTTATTTGAATATAGCGTGACTTCTACATCATATTTACCTCCGACGGTATAACCGTATAATGCATTAATGTATAAAATGTTTTGTTTACACTTATTTTTGTAATTACATATGACATCGTTTGTTCTGATAACAGATCGAAAATTAAACATTCATTACAAGTAATAATGGCTGTTAATTGAGATATTATACAATTTAACGTGTATTTAAATAATTTAATTTGAATATTATTATATTTTGAAAATGAGACGTAGAAATGATGTTAATAATAAACATGAATTTATACAAAAAAAAACGCGAATCAAAAACAATAAAAAGTTAACGAACAACGTTTGTTACGTGCTCACTAATTCTGTAATAATAATTAAAACGAGCAACTCCTCTGTTCTCGTAAAAATGTCGTTTTAATAATAGAGAAACAACTATAACAAGTCGGGTTAGGTGTTCTAACAGTTTGTTCCTTTTTCAATATTCGAAGATCGATAATTATACTGCAATACGTAAGTAGAGTTGTTAACAAAGTTCACGTGGTGCAATGCTCAATACGCCTTTAATTAATTTCATTATTTGATATCTAAATTAAAAAATAAATAATACTTGATAGGTTTATATACGATTACAAAGAGCACTACTTGTATACTCTCTTCGTTTGTAATTGAATACGTTTGAATTGATAAATATCAAAAGAATGGCAAGGTACGTACCTACTCTCTCATTATTTTATATCCTTATACTTCCTTAAACTTATTCCGCTCTACTGACACATACAATTCCTATGAATTCTTTACCGCTATAACGCATGATATATTCTCAAAACGATGAAATACTTTTATTATTCATATTTAAGTGCGTTATAATAATAATAATCAACAAAATAAAGAAAAATAAATTACTGGGTTACAAAAGCAAATCAAATCGTATTATTTACTATGATTCAACTACTGCAATTAACTTCTTCGCTAACTAATGCTTCGAATTATAACAAAAAAAATAGCCATCTGATAGAATATTATTTTATGCGAATGTCTTTTGTTTTTTTTTTTTTTTTTTTACTCCAAAATCATTTCATCCGTGTGTTTATATTGCAAATATTTAATTTATTCATATGACAGTGGTTTTAAAAAATATTTTATTCTTACATCAATGTAAACTTATAAAAACTAAATTTAAACGTTTATTTATTAATGTTATTTAAGTTGCGATGTAATATTTATTAAGATTTCGATGTTTTCAATTTTAAATATTCAATCTGAATATTTAAACTTGTATGTCATTTTGAAAAACATGTTTCATATATTTGTATCATCTCAGACAAATATGTCAAATATTTAAAAAAAACTTATTGCAAAGTAATAATTATTATTGTATTATAATGCATTTTAGGTGTGTGTGACTCACTACGCACGTTTCCGACATATTTTTATATTTTTGGTTTATTAAAAAATACAACTACACTAACACCTTGTGGTATATTATTTTTTTCCAATTTCTTATACATTTGATTAAGGTAACTACAATGCCATTGAAAGATATTAATAGTACATAACAGTGATAAAAGTTTTAAATTTAAATCTTGCACAATTCACTAAGACAAGTCTTCAGCTGATGATTCAATAATAATCAGTGTCATTAAATTTTAGGAGATAAAAATTTAATCGAATCTAAAGCCGATCGATTATCTATCAAAGTGCGTTAGTGTTGATAAATTAGTTAAGAATATTATTAAAGTTTATTCTGTTCACCAAGCGCACGGCAAAGAGTCGAACATTTTCCAACGTCACAGAATAATTTTCACATACTATATCATTTTAGTAAAAAAAAAAAGTATATATACATATATAACGTGGAGCTTTGAATCTTCCGAATCTAGGTTATCGCTATGTAGTTTTTTTCAACAATTTATACATAAATATTTTATATATATGTACATATTATACTGTCAGCACCCGAAAAACCGTAGTTCTCCACTGTTTGTGAACAACACATTCAATTGTTTCATCCATTCATTATAACACCTCCCTTCACCAGTTTGTGGCAAAAGCACGCCATATAGCGTATATGCTATATATAGTGTATATGCAATACGGGTGTGTGTGTGTGTGTGTGTGTGTGTGTGTGTGTGTGTGTGTGTGTGTACTATATATTTATATATAATCCGGACGACTTTCCAACCGACGTCCGCAAAACCATTTGGTATTTCCAAAAACCAGAGGCAGAGAGTATCCTTCCCCGGCCCTTACAGTTCTGGCGAAAAGCTGTTAAAACAGTGATAAAACGACCGGCAGAGATAGGCGGTACCGACGGTGCCGCGCGAATTAACGTCATTGTTTTCGAAATTTAATGCCTTTACGGTATTCGTAACGAGAACTTGCGCGAGCGGCGGCGGTTATGGCCGTGAAAAAAACGCGAGGAAATAATATAACGAGAAGTAAAAAGATGTTTCGTTAGCAGTCTCGAGGTGTAATTAATTGGAACAATTTGCGTCGCTATATAGTAATTTCCCCCATTTTATATTTTTCCTTACTTTTATTATTGCATTTGCATAAATTTCCAACTTGTGATTCGTTTTTGGACAGTGTAATCAGAGATGAGCGTGATTTTTTTATGGCTTACGGATGAAAAAGTAAAAACGACCAGTTCGAATGTAATTACATACTATACTTTTTTCGTGAATTTACCGCAAAGAAGTCAGAGTTTATAATTATTCATATAAGGGTATCTACGTCTAAAAGAACATTTACTTATTTTAAGCAAATAATTGTTGTTTAAATAATAGTGAGATATTTTGTTAAATAAATGACATTTTGCTTTTTTATCTTTTGCAAGTGAAAGTAAAAATATTAAAATATAATTAATAGAAAGATGGTAAAAATAAATATAATTATTATACTACAACATACAATTAGTGTAATATAATTACGAATAATAAGTAAAAGTTTTACAGTATAATTTAACATTTAAAAAATATATTCTATGGTCCACTCATAAAAACAGTTGTGAAAAATTGTAAACCGTACCTAAACCAAAACTTTGACTATAATTTATTTAGTTCAGTATAGTTATCACTCCCGAAGGTTCTGCATTTTTTTCGCTCGGTGAATCCAAGTATAGTTTATAAGCATAATAGGTATGTATGTTGCTGTACACGACAACTTAAATGATCACCGAACTACAGTTATGTGGCCTGGTGGTTGAATATTAGTTAATTATTACGTCTCTGGAGAAAATACTTCTTACACGTATATGTAAACAACATTATTTTTCTAAAAAATATGCAACGAAATTAGTTAGCTGAAAATAATGTTATTATTAATACTTACTAAAGAGCAAATAACAATAATTATTAACATAATGTGTTTAGCGAAATAAATTGGTAACTTATGACTGATATATTTTAAAATGTCAACAACCAATAACTCCTGTTATTCAAGTCACTAGCAAAACAGTTTAACAGTTTATACAAATTTAATACAGATGAATTAATAGCTTTTATATTATAAAAATAAACTCCTCTTAATAATGTTTTCTGAGTTAAAAAGTATGTTCGGGAATCAGAATTGCGGAACAGTTTTGATTTAACCGTGGTAAACGTATCATGTGGTATAGTATAGCTATTGTCTAAGTCAGTGGTTTTCAACCTTAATGACAATTTGGCACACTTTATCTCATAAACAATTTTCGCGGCACACCAATCCATATAATAGCATATTATATACACTATGTAAGATAATTAAACGTTCTGCGACGCGACGTAAAACGATATAGACGGCTGCGACGGGCATACTAATATTGAACTCTATCATATGTATCGAAAAATGATTAATGATTCAGCCTTTGTGTTTGGTATTTATCGGTTTTTCCAAGGCATTGCACCCGAATTAATCCGAAACCTGAGAAAAAACCAGAATTTTTCTTCATTGTTGAAAAAACTATTGAAAAATTAGAAAAACCATCTCAAGGTGATTTCTAATCTATAGAGATACTGGATGAATCTTTTGGACCAAATCTACTACCGGAAAAAGTGTGTACAAAAACAAATTAACATTGTAAAACCAAAAAATTCTTCCCTCCACTTTAAATCTGAAAATGGGTCAATGACACGAATTTATTTGTGAGGGCTCAAAACCCGAATTATCCTACACCTTTGTACACCCGTTTGAAACCCAATTTAAAATTCAAAAACCCGAAAAAACCGTTCGGGTTCAAAGCCTTGATTTTTACCGCATATCGATAATAATGCAGGCAAATACAAAATTATAAAACTATTAAGAGATGTATCGAGGCACACCGGTTGAAAACCACTGGTCTAAGTAGTGCACCTGAGGAAAAAGAGCCCGAGCCTTAATTTGGCCCCGCGAGTAATACATTAGTAGTACCGGCTATACAACTCGTGCCCGTGCTTGTAATACGGTGTATAACAGTATATAATATAATGTATACAAGAGTGAAAAACACGATATCATCTAACGTCAACCAATATAAGTTAGGGCAAATCACACACACACATAAATATTGATATTCTCGACACTGTTCTATATGTTCTCTATGTCCTTGATTCATTTTATCGATATTCGTTTAAAGTATGACTTGTAATATTGATGAAACTTTAGCTTTAAAATATTTCGTTTGAGTTTAAGACATAAACGAACGCACCTTAAAACGAAGCGCATGACAAATCGACCCTTTGAAAACCCTATATAAAATATTTTTCGTTTCGTAAGCGTATTCACAGCTGCAGGTGCGATATCGTGACCATCTCAAATTTAAAATTCACTGAGCCGTTGCGAATAACCAGACGGCAAGCACACCTATTCGTAGAAAAACTGTTTAGTCGAAATCACTTTTTTTACCGAAACCATAATCAATCAATACAGAGTGAAAAACGGCGGAGATTAATTAAACGCCATAGGCGCGATTTTATTTAATTTAATCGCCGAACGATGCCGAATACTATTTTGTAGAGTGATTTTTAATTAAAATTAAAACAAATGGCACGTTTTCGTCCGCGAGTGTTATTTACGTTTGTTGCGGAATATGCACGTCATCGTTTACGCGGCGGTCGTCTTGAGCTCGCCGAATTTAATTTAACGGCACACGACTTGATAAAACAATACACTTTTTTGACACAAAAGTGGGCACCGAAGACAAATTATCACGCTTATAAGTGATTCGCGGTCGGCAACTCGTACTGCGCCGTCTACGCAAATGCCGCGATACGATATTATATTCCGCGTTGCACCGAGCCCAGTTGAAATTAATTAATATTTTATTCGCGTTCGGAGTCGGTTAAAACAGGACTATACGCGTATACAATGTATGCACACGTTATAGGAACGGCAGCATTCGTATTATAATTTCTCGAAAAAGGGTTTCACAAAGCGTATTATTACAATACACAATAATAATATGACATTACGGTTCGTTCGGTCGCATTGCCGGGGAAACGGCACGACGACGACGCGGGCGTAAAACAATATAATAATAATAATAATATTATTATTATAACGTCGCGTGTGTTCGCACTTTGTACGCGTAACGACAAGCGTCGCGATCGCGATAACAGTTGACGATATAATATAATGGAAAAAATAAAAAATAAATAAATAATAAAAATACAATAGAAAAGGAAACGGGGGAAATTGTTTGCGAGTCGGTTAGGACGTGATATCTGCTCGCGGCGACCACCACCACCACGCGATAAGGAAAACGGGTTCACGCGGCGTTCGTGGCGGACTAACAACTTACGGTGCCCACGTCGCATCATTGTCGTCGTCTTCGCCGCCGCCGCAATTGTGCACGCATTGTTTTAGACGCCGCCGTCGGCACTTTAGTCAAATAATAGTAAAGTTTTGCGATGTCGCCGGGTCTCGTTGACTGCTGAGCCTCGACAAAGTTGTGCGGCGTCTGTTTCTACGAGCGTGTGTGTGTGTGTGACCGGGTTGGAGTGTACGTGTTTCTCGAAATTGTTACTTTTGGATAGAAAGCCCCGCGATCAGTGAAGAAGACATAATTTTTGGCGCGAATCTGCGTTGCAGTTTTGCGAAATCCGCATGACGGAGGCGTCAGTGCAACGCTCGGTCTAACGCCTGCTCTCCAGCAAGTACACCGCAGCTCACACATACGTCATATACATATTATATACGCGTGTACGAGTATAATACGTCGGAAACGAGGGGACTTATTGTTTCCATTGTACTAAAAGTAGGACGGAAAAAAAAACCTTATAATATGACTCACTGGAAACGTTGTCGTGTGTGTGTGTGTGTGTGTGTGTGTGTGTGTGCTGCGAGTGCGAAACCATTGTGCGTACGCGTCCCCTTAGAATTCGCGAATGGTGTGTCCGCGCAAATCAGCTCCGACGACGTATATACGTATATTTCGTATGTGTACGCATGCGCACGCGCGACATATAAGTCATTAATGCACTATTGTTTTGTCGCCGAATTATTGTGTTCCATTTCCGTTTATGTGTGGACCTGTTGGATACCACCCCGCCTACATGTACGTCCGTTATTACTACTAGCCGTACTTTCGAGAGGGAAAAGTCGAATTTTTTTCTACGCCACAATTATTCCGAAAAATTCCTTTTTTTTCTTCTTTTTTTTTTTCGTGCTTCCTTGTTTTGGTCGTCAGGCACGTGTCGCTCGTGATTAGAAACCCGGTAGGTCACCCAGTCATTATATTTTGTGACGATCAACGTTGTGGACACATCGACGTCTCTATTATCACATAATGCGTACACTATACTTATACAGTTTTATATATATACAACATTTTTTTTTTACCCTCACACAGTAAATTGATGGCATTTTGTCCGCTGTCACGCTAACAATTTAGGTACAATGTACAATATATATATATACCAATATATATATGAGAGTGAGTGCATTTAATGCTGGACGTGTCTTTTCGAAAATCGAGTAAATGATGTTGTGTTATACGAGTAACATTGTTATATCGATCACATCAAAACGAAATGGTCAAAATTTAATGGGATCGGAAGCAGAAAAACAATTGACGCTAATTGTTAATGAAAAAAAATCCATCTACACTCTGCCCGACGTGTACGTTAAACTCAAAAATATGTATTAAAACTTTACAACTTTTAGTAAATTGTTTACAAAATACGAATCTTATGCGGCTTTATTATAAATACGAAGAAAGTGATTCGAAACTCGTGTCACGTGTATTACGAAAATAGTTATTTTATTACTAAGGTTCGTTTAGAAAAAAAAAATCATTAATAAAAGCTCTTGTTGTTTACATCAACAATATGAACTACCGCAGTTTTGTAAATCAATTACAATTAAAACTTTGATTAATCATATTCATTGGAATGTATATTGTCATATTATAATTTGTTACAATAAATCATGAACTTTATTATTGGTTGCGATGGTTTTCAAAATTGTTTTCACCGCGCCAAAACTACAACCAAAACGCAAACCAAACGCAAACCAAAACTACAACCAACTGAACGAACGGATAAAATATTTTACATTTTCCTAGTACGATAAATCCAAACAATTAAGGCTGTGTTACAATAACTAATGAGCACTAATGTTTATAAGACTTCATTACGATACTTCTTGTACACAAACAAAAACATTATTTATGTAGATGTATAATTATTATATGACTGAATTATTAACCGACGTGACTATACTAAACTAAAAGGTTATTTTTTTATTGAATCCGGTTATTTATTATGTATATATTATATTTCACGAGCTAATGAGTATGTTTTTTCCCTTAGAATATACCTAGATAATAATTTGCTTAATATTTAAGTGCATAAAAATGTATTTTGTAGTGAGATCTAAAATAGATATTTAAATATTAATATTAAAATCTAAAAACCATGAGTTTTTCATGAAATCTGGTAGATAAATTATAACTGATTTATGAGAAGTCGATCTTAATACACAACCGCAAGTGGATATTTGTTTTCCTAAAGTTACTCGAATGCCTATCATTGATATTGTGAAAATCTAATTTGATTTTTATGATTGGCCATTTATTTAATTCTAAATATTTTTCAGGAAGTTATATTTTGTATTACATTCGCACCAATGCGATGTTGGCACACCACTTTTACCGTGTTTGAGTTATAATCATATGTTCAAAACAAAAAGTTTTTCACTAACACTATTAAACTTAGAAAATACGTGGGCCGTTGTATAATAATATACTCTCACACTAGTATAACAGTATCATATAAGATAATCCTCCCGAACAAAAAAAAAAAAAAAAAAAAGATGGCGAATGGATGAAAAGATGTGCTACCGATGTCCATTTCGATTTGCAGCAAATTGCTTTTTGGGAATTTATTATTATTTTTATCTCGGCCGAATGTTTACAGCAACGGTGGCAGTGGTTGTGGCTTTTCGGCCAACAGCAGGTCACCGTGGCCGTTCTGCGGCTACACCCACGCACACACGCGCACACGTACGCTCATGCACAGACGTATAGTTACTAGCACATACACATACAAACATACATACATACATACACGCTCAAACCAGTGATAAAAATTAAATTGTAGCCTCTCCACCCTTCCCCTGGCTCCCGCGCCTTCCATTATAGGATTCGTGTACCCGGGGATATCCTTTTCCGGCCGCGCATGTATACGCAATTGTTGTCGCCAGGGCACTCTCCACCCTCCCCCCGCTGCGTGATTTACGGGCCCGAAAGCCATTATACTGGCCACGAAACCCAGCCGAAAACGTTGAGGGTTTTTTTCCTTTTTCCGCTTTTACATGTATATATATATATACACACACAATATATATGTTACACATACATGCATGCAGTACAGGGTAACGGCAGAGAGAAATGATTTCTGGAAACAAATTCGTAATTAGCTACATATACTGCATGTGATGTATGTAATATAAAATGTACATATACACACGTTTATCAATATATCACAGTAAATGTGAGATGGCGGAGTCGTAATATATATATATGTATACAGTGAAACCTCTGAATACCGGAGACTCTAGGTAGCCGAAATATTGTCCGTTATTTAGAGGTGTCCGCTATTCAGAGGGAAAAATAAAAGAGAAGAATATGTTCCTGTTCCCATAAAAATGTCCGCTAATTGGATGTGTCCGCTATTCAGAGGTGTCCGTTAAGGGAGTTTTCACTGTATATATATATATACGTATAAACGATGTGCCGAAATGCAGTGCAAATTATTGCGAAAACAAACGAAAACCGAAATGGCGCAAACACGTCGGATCTAAATAATTTACTCCACCCAATACATCATCGACGCTCCGCCGCGCCGCCAGCGCGACCGCTACACACTCAAGTCCGCGAAATCGTCACCCTTGCCCAACTGCAAGTTCGATTATTGTGTAAACACAAAATCACTGGGACATTATTGGATCAACCATCTGGTCGTTCTCTCGCACTTGGTATCCGTCGTAATAATAATCGCAAGTGTTGGCGGCAACAACAATAGCAACAGCGACGACTACGGGTGAAGGCGAGGCTTATACACTCGCATATATATGCGTGAACGTCTATCGGTTAATTTGCATAATAATATACGGAACCGGTGGACTATGACAAAATTGGCTCTTCGGTTTCGCGCGATGCAAAACAAGACGTGTGTATCTCTTTGTGCCCGCTACATATTGTATAAGTTTACAGACGTTGCTGTTGTGTTCGAGGGACATTTTCTTTCGTGCACATACACCTACGAGAAACTCGGAAAATATCTATTACACTGTGCGGACCGATACATGGTACGGCGGCTCGTACGAGCGCGTACGTTTATTGCGACACGACCCTATTACACACTGTGTTCCCCGTATCCTGTGCGCGCCGCGTGTAATCAAAACACGCGAACGGCTAAAAAAAAAAACATTTTTTTTTTTTTTATTATTATTGAATCGTTATGGCCTAGTGTGAAAACTATTAGCAAAAAAAAAAAAACAACAACAATTATACAGGTACCCGTTTTACGGCGTACACCCCTCTACCACCACCGCCGCGGTGCCCATTGAATTTAGTTTTCAATCGACGACGGGAAAAGAAATCGATTTGTACGTCGCGGCGACGTATTTACTTTCCGACTGTTTCCGCGACATAAAGATAACGAGATAGCGTTATTTATACGTAACATAAAAGCCGTAAGTATAACGAGTCATTCGGTAGCATTTCACGCGTTCACGGGCGGACGGTGCGCGGTGTAAACACTCGGTATGGTTTACGCGTGTCGACGACAGACAAACCAAACAGACTCGTTCAAAGGTGTTGAAAAAACGACAAAAATGATACGATGTGGATCGGCCCCGAACGCAGCGCAAAAACATACGACGCGCGAACGGAAAGTATTTATTATATCGTCATTAATTGTATACATATTTTATATTTAATGAAATGACATCGCATCACCGTACGGAAATCACACCACCGGTGAGAGATGAATGCCGGAGAGCGTGAGAAAAAATTGAAATAACGTGTACACTTATGACCGTTTAATGGATGTATGCAACAGGCTGCAAGCGACGCGTGTACGAGCTCGCAGGCCGAAGAAAAAAAAAGATTCGCAGAAGACGTTAATGTACGTTGACAACGGGTGCAGCACGTGTTCGTGATGTTTGTGTATGTATGTGCGTGTTGAGCTATGAAATAATAATCTTTTTCAAGCACGTCTCAATATTGCGAAGTATTCGAAAAAACCACAGTTGATCTTTCAATGCTCATTAACGACGCAATGCAGTACTATTATTGTGGAAATCGAAATTTTACGTTTCGACTGTAATATTTTACGAAAACCATACATGTGATATACTGTGCTGCCCTTTTAAATCACAAGTATGCATTTTTGAATGTGTATTTGTATATTATTACAGAAAAATTGTTACTTATCACCCCCCTTAAATTGCATGCTGCCATAATATAGACAAAATAATTATAATTAAATGGTAAAAGTTAAAAAATGATAACTATTATTTTTGATTTTAATACTTTATTAATTCATTAAAACTCAATGCATTGGGTTTGGGTAAGTTAAAAAATAAATGATATAAATTTATAAATGTATATACAATTTAAGAACACGAGAATGAAATATGTATCAATAATACCATAGTTCTTGTATTCATTATGGTACATTGTATACCTATAGTTAATTTATTTAAGCAGTTAGAAAAAAAAAACTGAAATATTTTTTCATACATTAGTATAATTTAGCTATGGAAACTTCAGTTTTTTTTTATACTCACGTTAATCGATGAAGTGTTAAAAATGTGTAATTCTAAATATAAATAAAATTTAACTGCAACTTTCTCAAACATCATATAGATAAATCAAAATAAAATCAGTTTTCGACTCTTCTAAAAAATAATGTTCACTCCTTAACGAATATAATTAACCAAAATTAGGCTAAAAAGTTTTTAACGAACAAAAAATTAAATTTCACTCATAGTGTAAATATTTGGTACTCTGTAAATTTTGTTTCGTGTATCGTGTAAATTTTAAAATAATAAGTTTAAGTTCAATTAAAACTAATTTAATAAATCATTATCTTTATACTACACCAGTGAATTGTATCAACTAAAAGTTATCATCATTTCGTTAAACACGTTTTAACTTTAATAATTTACTTGTAATAATAATTCATACTGAAATATGAAATTTAACGATTTCAATTCAAAAATGTTGAATACCTGCATGAAAAGTAGCATAATTGTAATACATCGTCCTCTAGAGATGGAACAATAATTTGGAAATATTCGAACCGTAAGTTAATTTACATAATTACATTTGACTTATTCCAGTTTAACTTACAAGTCTCGATAGATACTCGATGAGAAATAAAAATAAAATAAAAAATAATTAATAATTTATCTACTGGAAAGGTGAAGGGGATATGTTCTGCCTTAACAATTTACATTATTTCAAAAGTACCCCCCCGAGGCTTGACAAAGGGTTGAATTCCTCCTCCTTCACCACCACCATTCACAAATGTGTAGAGCATTCGTATGTTACCGTATGAAAATTGCGAGGGAGATGAAATGGTAATAATATTCGCATTGCAGAATTTAATGTTACTGGCACACCATAAATACCGTCTACGAAAACTCAAATGCACTTAAGACCGTAATTAGCCATAAATTGATCTAACTAAAGAGTCAAATTGATTTCTACAACTCAGCTGTAACACGTCGCATTTTTCACCAAGAGTAAAATGTATTATTTTCGAGATAATATCTTGACATATTTATGTTTTCGTTTTGACTATTTACTCAACGCTGTATTCATATAATGTTTTAATGTAGGTAACGTAGTTTTATATTTGTGGGCAAACACGAAAATAAAAAAAATATTAACGACATAAATCACATTACACTTCAAAGAAAAAAATTACGTTTTTCCAGAATTCTGTAGATAATACTTGATTGATATTTTATGTAAGTATTCAAAATTATACTTCTATGCATATGGTCAATGTAAATTATTGTTTTTTTTTGGCGAGACGTTGATATTACGCATGTAGCATCTACAATCATCAAATAATCCTATCAGATAATAATCTCGACTTCATTTTAAATATAATTACGAATATAATAATTTTACGAAAATTATTCTTACCGAAAAATCAAAATTATTAAAATTATTGTTTTTGAAATATCATTGACGAGTTTATTTTATTATAATTAGTTTCTGCGCTCAAAACTTTCACCGTTTTATCATAATTATTATTCATTTTTAATTTACAAAGAAGAACTCGACATTTATGTATAAACTTGCAATCGGTGAGTTTCAAAATACATACTGTTTTATTTCAATAAAATATGTAGTCAAGTAGTCAACTTTCTTAATATTATTACATAAAAGTGAACTAACTTTTTTTTTTTTTAATTAAAAGCGTCACCCTTCAACATGCTGTAATAAAATAAAAATAAAAATCAGTTTTAAATATAAAAGTTAGTTCTGAACTTTTTAATCGTGCGTTATGAGTTTTTTTTTTTTGTAATTATCTTCGTTGGCTGTGTGTCGATACCATGTCGGTACTTACGTCTCGGTATAAAATAAAAATATCTCGTGATTGACAGTTTCACGGCTGTTTACATGACCATATACAAACAACTATAATAACAACGAATTTCCTCAAAACACATGGTTATATTATGCAAATATCATTTTTTTTTTTCGTCGTCTTCAGTGTAAACCATAACATTTGTCTTACATCCTTAACTCTGTAGTGAAAGTGCAGGCGCACCGCCACTGCAGTGACGAGCTGTCAGTCACACAATATGTAGTCCTTTGTTTTGTGTACTAACAGAATAATAATATTATGTAACATTATTCGCATCTGTTTAAGCTCCGTAATCGCGAGGTCTTTTATCAATATATATATATATGAACTCTTTGTTGAACACGTCCAAACTGGAAAACAATCTCCGTAATTTGGACAAGTAGGCATAATGGAATCCTCGATGTGTTAATTATATTTTGGTATTTTCAAAAGTTTGATGTTGTCCGGGCGAAAACCCACTTCCGGCAACGGGAATCGGAAAATAAATCAGTTTATTTGAAAAGAATTATAATTGTCAAGTATTGTAAAAACATGAACGAATGCCCACGTAAAACCACTAAATGACGTCTCTTCTCTCATTTCGATTGTACGTTCAGAGATCGAGCAGAGAGTATGGTTTTTCCACTCTAGACTATTAACACGACCTAAGACATTAAACTCGTCATAGGGTTATGATATTAATATTATGCATCAACGAGTAATATAATCTCATATGTAAAAATATTCTGGTTTCCGAGAAAAGATCAAATACATCGTTATTCGTAATATAAAATGATAATCGCTTACTTTCAATTTGAGCAGACATTGTCTTGTGGTATGTACAGTCAATAGACGATGAATAATTTAGCGACCACGCGAGTATTTAAAGATTTAAATTACAAATTCTAATTCATTATTACATTTATATTCGTGTTGTAACGAAGCGAACGTTTCTCATAAATAATAAATTATAGTTCGTGTAGCGTATGACTTAAATAAAAACCAGTAACGTTTTACCGGTCGACTTTTAACGAGTAATAGCCAAACGGTTTCAGTGACCGTTTACGAGATGCTTTCATGCCACCGCTCCGTACATAGTACGATTTCGGTCGATGATTTAAAGCCGGTGGTGCCCGACTTAGGCTACGGTACTATGTATGCGAGTTCTGACGAAAAATTGTTCTGACGAAAAAATCAAACTAGTTTGATCGCTCAACCATTCTGACGACGTCGTGCATGTTCTGACGTGTTTGTCACTTTCAGTGTAAACACTCTCATTAAAATAGATGTGTTTGTTTGTTTGAACGAATTCGTCAGAACATATTTTCGTCAGAACTCGCATCCATAGTAACCGTAGCCTTACTCGATAAGTTACAATAGCACGAGACATGATATTGTGACTGTTGTTGTCGGCCTTTCCGTACGGTTGATAAAACGTCGGTGTGAAAAAAAAAATTAATACCTTCGAACGAATCGTTCTCGTGTTATCAAGGGTTTATGCTCGGCTTAAAGTGAAAAAGCCTGATTAAATCGGACGCGTGATTTTCGATCGCGTGTGATTATTACCATCCGCCATATATCCTCGGCCAACGCTTGTCCACCGATATGTGTATATAGGTAATGTATATATATAAAAAAAACTACATGGGTATTAACCGTTGCAAATGAAACCGCCAAAAGCCATTAGGTTCGTTTCTACCGTACAGCGCAACGATCGTAATTCATACAGTTATTGTTTGAGTATAAGCTTTTGCGGAAAATGCATTTTCCCCCTCTGTATAATATTATTTTTCTCTCTTTTTTCCCGTTCGTTTTTCCCTTCGTGCTTTTTCCACCTGACGTGTTCTTCTATACTAATACACACGCACACACACGTACTCTAGCAAGTCGATCTCCCGAAATATCACATAAAGG
This sequence comes from Therioaphis trifolii, assembly GCA_027580255.1. NCBI lineage: Eukaryota > Metazoa > Arthropoda > Insecta > Hemiptera > Aphididae > Therioaphis > Therioaphis trifolii. Next base: position 28,247,081 of record CM050404.1, read on the forward strand.
TTATACGTGCGAAAGTCAGCTGTGACTGAAGTAATCGACTTTATCGGTCCCTCGCAATTATTGCACCCCGTGGCCCGGAAATCGACTCGCGCGAGTTATTAAATAATATACGCGTTTCGAGAGACAGGCTCTAATAGCAGCAGAGCGTGCGCACTTATACTTGGACGTTGGAAACGCGCGTGGGGTTTCGCCAGAGGGTCGCCCCGGCGGCGGCGGCGAGGGAAAATTAGCTCGATTTGCATTCAAACGTAATACGCGCGCGACAATAAATCACCACTGTCGGCCCACGAGGGGTTGGCCGGCCGGTGCAGCCACGATTCGTATTGCTGTTATTATATTATATATTTACCGTACTATCGATATTTTAAGACCTTATGATTTTTTTTTTATATACATTTTTTATTTTCTCTTTTATTTTTCTCTTCCTCTCCCCGCGCATTTGTTTCCACGCGTTTCGGTCGTAAACTTTTGTCGTTCGTACGTTTGTTTACACAGGTAGGTACTTTGTATTCCTTTACGTTGCGTCCGCTCCGATTATTGCGCCGACGAAAAATAACGAAAAAAAAAAAACGATAATAATGACAATTATTATAATAACGACAACAACCTTGACGCGTGTTTTATTGGTGGCCGCCGCGCCCACGGTCCCGTGACCGTTGACCATTCCGGCCACGTCTCCTGCGACCACGGTTAGCCGCGGCGCCCGCACGTCTTCTGCACGGCACACTAACCGGTATTATTATCATCACGTTCGCGTTCGCCGCCCGCTGCAATCGTCGTCGTCGTCGTCTGTTCGACACCCCGTGCCGGTGCGACACAGCGGCGGTGCGTTTAATATTCCTGTTTAATATTCCTGCGTTGTAAAGGAGCGATCAATCGTATCGCTCGTTTTTTTATCGTATACGCCCGCAGCGTGTACGTAATAAACAATATACATCCAGCAGCGTGATGTTTTAACCGTGCTTTTCCCGTTTTAAATAAACCCAGTGCAACTCTCAAATTCTAATTCATTTTTATACGTATGACTTAAAACACGCACAGACCTGTATTTGTATAGGAACGTTTATTTTTCTATTTATTTGTATACTTATTTTTCGTATTTTTATCTCCGTGTATTTTTTTTTTAATTTGGCGTTTTCTTCTTCGGTAACCACTGCTCATAACATAAAATAACGAAAAAGAATCCTTTTTTACAAACTGTTTTATTTAAATTTTTATTATTGGACCAATAGTTTAAAGAATATAAGCTTTTTTGAGTTTAGAGTAGCGATGAGCAATATATAGCGGTGTATATAGTATATAGTATAGGGGTTACCGCAAGGAATGTTCTACCATTACTCCACTGTTCTGAACTGAATATAACTTGAATATCTTCTTGAACTATTGGTCCAATAATAAAAACTACTAAAACATTTCTGTAAAAAAGCATTTTCTTTCATATTAAAAATAGCGGTTATCTGTAGTTACGAAAACCAACTTCAAAATGTTTGTGTAGATGAAAAATAGAAAAAAATTATTTTTTTCATAAAAATGCATATTTATTATTCTATTTAATTTTACACGAAAAAACTCAAATGCATTTATTACACAGGTATAAAAATGAGAAGAGGATGCTTAAAAAAATCACCCTATTTATGTTATATTGTCACTGAGGTGGATCTAGGATTTTCTCATGAGAGACGGGAGGTATAAAAAATCATATGTTCATATTTGTATTCCTTATTGATATAGATTCGATTCGTAAAATAAAATGTAAATAATATTTTGGAAGACCTTACCATTTTTTCAACTCGCGGGGGTGAGAGGAGTATGGCCCCGTCACTTCTCCTTCCGCCATTAATACTTGCGATGTGTAAATATTTACTATAATTTCGAAGATCCAATGTATAACACACAGACGAAGTTTTTTTTAACTTAATAATGTGCCATGAATGAAGAGTAAAAATATTATTGTAAAAAGTGTATATAGTTGGCCCGCGTGAAATCTTAGCCCACTGTTTTATGAGTTTAATGCGCTGCGCGTAAAATGCGAATAACATCAACGCTCGGCATAACTCGAACAAGAGTGTTCGTGCCGCGAGAATTCGTGCCAAGCCATAATAAAGTCGGAGCATCGCGATTTCTTAAGACGTCTACGATGGCCATTATATTTCAGACCGCAGTCAAATCTCCTAAACCGCAATTGTATTATTGCGCCGTAACCGCAAAATGCTGCGGAGGAGGGGGGGATACACGCCACAAACGATTGAACGCGGAATGTGAGTGTATAGGGCCGTAAAGAAAGGGAGGTACTATATCTATAACGATTTAGTTTATAGTTTTGATAAGGCGCCTATAACCTTTTCGAGACAACAAACGTGGAGTGTATATTCTCCTAACGATCAATACAATCATATAGATCTTTTTTACCCTCGTTTAAATAATGTGATATTGACGATTTTCCGAATTACTTTAAATGGACAATTTTCATTCTCGTTTTGCTCGATTGTAGAGGGGTGAAAATACAATGAAATATTGTAACCTAAAGTTTGCTTTCATAACATGACCGGAATTCCAAGTTTTGAAGTATATTCGTAAAATAACATTTGTTATATTTGTTTGCTCAGTATATTGTGTACCACAAATTCTCATTAAAATATTACACATATAATATAATATGTGTGTGTGTGTGTGTGTGTGTGTGTGTGTGTGTGTGTGTGTGTGTGTGTGTGTGTGTGTGTGTGTGCGCGTGTATTAACGTGAACACAATATTCTGTAGATACATCAGAGTTTATACCTTCGTGTAAAAAGAAAAATATAAATTTCTCAAAAACCAAATTATGAATTTAAATTATAATAAAATCATACTACGTAATATTCGAATTATATAATGATGTACTATATACATAAAGGTACTGTTGATTTTAAACGAATTCGTTCTGCGAAGATATTTAAAATTTTTTTTTTTTTTTTGCTTTTCGTCCATTAAGTGGTTTTTTAAAGCGAATTCGGCAATTAGAAAACAGAGTTTCGTCTGTTGTAAAAATATTCTCTATGATGAAAAGCCCATTACTTCAGGATGTTTGTACGAAAACGTGACAAATAATTCAATTCAGCTTTATTTTGAAGAAGACTGTTGGTTGTCGTCGAGTTTACAGAAACAATGAAATAAAAAAAAAGTAAAAAGGTTGACAACATTGTTGTCGTCGTGTGTACGTTTAAAAAGTGAAAGAGAAGAAGAGAGAGAGATAAAGAGAGCCAAGAGATAAATAAGAGAGCGAAAGAAAAACAATATTTCATATATATATATATATATATATATATATATGTTTGTATGTATGTATGTATGTATGTGTGTGTGTGTGTGTGTGTGTGTGTGTGTGTGTGTGTGTGTGTGTGTGTGTGTGTGTGTGTGTGTTGTTTTTTTTCGATATTTGTTTTATTTACAACAATCGTCGGAATACAACTGACAAGGTTTACTTATTTATTATTCGCGTTTCGCCTGGGAAAACAGAGTTATATACATATTTTACACAAGACAGGGGAATAACCGTTTGCCGTGGCGGCGGCGGCGGCGGCAGTGGTGGTTTTTGACGTGTACCGATGAAAAATGATTAACGCGAAGCCCCCGCAGACCATTTCATTTGTCATGTGACCGCCGACAGCCAATAAAATCAATACACGCGTAAATACGACGACGATACAATATTCCAAACGTGTATAATATAATATTATAGGTATGTATATTATATTCTGCTTTCGGCGCCGTCCTGTATTTATTTTGTACGGTGGCGTGAAATGCGTACGTAACGATAACAATAATAATATTATAATCGTAGCAGCGGATGCAATCGTATATAGATCGAAGCACGTTGATATTACGATAACGGTATACACACTGGGTGGAAGTACGTATTAATTATCGTAATCATCGTAGATGTATATCGTAAATGTATTGTTATTGCGAGGAGACGAACGTACGCCGTGTGCACGGATACGTGGGAGCAAGCGTACATCGACGATACCAGGAAAGAGGGACGGGCGGTGACCGTATACCGTCAAATATTGGACCACACACACACGCACGCACGAATTTCTATAACTAAATATATATATATATTATAATGTGTATACATAGTACGTACATTATTGTAATTTGTATTACGTGTACGGTCATTCGGGCGGCGGGCGGTAATACGATTTGGCCGGGCCGGTCGCGACGGCCGGACGGAAACGGGCGACGCGCGCCCCGCCGCCCTTTGGACGGACGAGAAGACCGAACGCGGTTACGTGCACGGCCGGAGCGAAAAGGGACGGAACGCCCGCGGGAAAAGATCCTTTCGCGTCGGCCCCTTTATGCGTGTAAGAGATATCGTCGTCGCCGCACTCCACGAGGGTAAAACGCGCGCGTCCACCACCGCCACCGTCGTCGTCGTGGCACCGCACCTCTCCCCTAAGCACCCTCTTCGTCCTGTTCCTACCCCTAGGGCTTTTTCGGCCGACTTTGAGACCAAGCGGAGCTCTGGGATTAAACACAAAAAAGTTCGCGTGTACAACGCACACACAAACGTTTTGTCAAAAGAACGCGGCGCGAAATCGATTACTCAATTTTTTTTTCTTCTTCTCCTCCTCTGTGTTATTATTAAATAAATACAAATACCGATATTGCAACCACCTATACAGACGTTCGTACCTACTAATAACAATAATAATAATAATCACGACGACGATGATAATATATTATTATGTCCGTGGAGCAACGTTTTTCTCGCGAAATATCTCGCTGACGGCGGCGTTTTCTCCGATCACCCTTGTGTCTCGGTCGGTCGAGCGACTCGTTCAAATAATATAACGTCGACGCGCACGCGATATGTTCTATTTACCCGCGCCGCCGGTATCTTAACATTTCTTTTGTTTACTTTCAATCACGGCCGTATTATACATTATATACGTTTTGTATACCTCTCCGTAACGGCACGGTTAGTTCTTTGTGCGCACTTTTGCGAGACACCACACACAGCTCCGTCACAACAACGTACACCTTCACGCTCACACCGCCGCAGCAGCTGCTGTCCCGTCGTCGTCTCCCCGTATCGACACACTCGTGCGTGTATATATATACCATATATATATTGTATGTATGTATATAATGTGTATTATACATATACCTACGCAATATGCAGACCGCGAGGGAGAAGGGTCGGCCACGATGCTGCGGCGCATGCCGAGGGGAGAGAGAAAAAAAGAGGGTAGGTATTTCATTTTGCGGGTTTTACAAAAACCGAGAACGCTTCTAATAACACCATCCATTCCAATATATTATACGTATTATATACACGCGCTGTGATATTATTATCCTCTCCGAAGGCACCGTCGTGTGTACACTATCGGCCTGGAAACAGACTCCGTTTCGAATAAATAACCCGTGCACCGTCGTCGTTCGTCCGTTGAGACGTTTCGTATACCTGCAGACGATTTCGTCTTGCACTTCGTATACACTGCACTAGCTGTTAACACACGTACGAGTAGTATTACTTGCGCTTTATTTATTCATTTTTGTTTTTATGTATCGAAATCCGAGGATAAATACGTTGTCAAATGACCGGATAAATACAACACGCCCTTGCCTGGGGTTCGTGCCTCGCCGACACAATGCACGGTGTTTCACGCGCAATCGATTCACTCGACGAATAAATTAAAAACCTCAAAATCGCTTGAAAACGATTTACATAAAAATCCGCTCGTTAATTATTTCGGTTCGGTCTCTAATGTAATCATCCCGCCGGCCGGAACATTCGCCGTCGTTTTCAAATACATTTGTTTTCGCTAATATTATTTAACGGAGATTTTATGGTTTATTTACATTATGAATACCGACAATTTATTCTTTACGAAATCCAGATATTTCATTTCAACGAGATAGGTGTTTGTATTGCGGTGATTTATGTGGTATTCGTTCAACCGCGTCCATTTATTCGTTTCGGGGTAAACATAAATATATGACTCTGTGATTGTTTTTTTTTTTCGTGTAAACATATTATAGCTGTAGTTCAAAATAAACGTCACGATTGCATTTGTTTGGAAAATTATAAACATTATGCGAATTTCAATATTTTATTAAAAAAATTATTTTCATATCGTATGAAAACCAGAGCCGGATTAACATAGGTGCAAAAGGAGCTTTTGCTCCAGGGCGGCAAATTTTTGGGGGTGGCATGTAATTTTTGTAATATACATATTAAATATCATGTATTTGTTGAGTTATTCAAATGTATACATAATTAAATCGAGTAATATAAGGTTGGCTATTGAAAAATTACATATTTTCGTTATGATAGTATATTTCTTATTTTTAAAATATAAAATTATAAGCTATAGCATTGAATAATGTATCTACAAAATTATAAGGATGGACCAGCGGCATGTCACGGCATGTCACCTAACCTCGGTCATACAACCATGAATAAAGTGGTATTAATCACAGCGTACAAACAATTTTGTTTTATTCTGTTATAAATAAACGACTTCTGTAGTTTTGTCTAATTGATTTAAATAATATAAAGTATCAAATGATTTTTTTTTTTTAAACGGTTCAACTTATTCATACAATATTACATGAAATACATATTATACTGTTTGAAGTTTTTAACTACTTCTTGATAAGAAATTTCCTATCAAATATATAATTTATTGCTCCAGGGCGACTCTGACCCTTAATCCGGCTCTGATGAAAACACATAGACGACATACGGTTTTCCAGTCAAATATTACTTAGTCGTTCATGTCGTGTCGTTCCGTAACACGAACTGAACGACGCGACGACGGCATTTGATTGTCAAACGAAAATCCGAACCAGCGTTTCCGAACGAAACGTACGACCTCGAAACGAACAACCCCCCCCCCTCGCGGTGTGTTTATAATACGCACGCCCTATACAGACCGATCGGATACACCGCCGGTCCTCCGACCGTGACGCCAAATTCGACTTCCCGAAAACTCGATTAAACAGTCAGACGTTTGCGCAGGTATTATACGGGCGAAAACGTCGATTTCTGTTTCTCGCGCGCCCGATACTATACAGACATACCTACATTATTGCTGTAAAGCACACGGCAAACCGTTTGACGAAAATCCGATAATTGGTCACGATTAATTTCATCCGCGCGACTACATTCGCGGTCTATAATATCGTATAAAAGCGCACACACGTGTCCGGGCCGAGTTGTTACGCGTTCGCGATCCGTGGACCGTTAATTTTGCCGATTCATGTTTTTTATTGTTTTACGACCACCGGCGGCGGCGGGCGTGTGACCAGTGTCGGCCTGGCCTTTAAAGGGCCCGGGCAGGATTTTTTTTAAGGAGCCAACTTACCTTATGTAGTTATAGTAGATCATCGTTTTCATCAATTGCAAAATTTAAATTTAAATTTTTACTGTTCCATACACACACACACACACACACCAGTGGTTATTTTAATCTCATTATCGTTTAATCAGAAAAAATATAAGTGTTCTTTGTAGGTTATATAGATAATACGTTAAATTTCAATTTTTGCTGTACTCATTTTTGTTGATAAAATAATTTAATTTTTATCATATTATTTATCGAAACTTTATGTAGAAATTTCGTCAAAAAAACAAAGCTCGGGGCCCGGGCAGCGATCGCTGCCTAGCTGCCTTGACCAGACTGACACTGCGTGTGACGAAAAACTTTCGGACGTTTCACAAGAATTATTGCGTCCGAGACCGCGGTAACTCGCCGTACGTAGTAATAAGTAGGTAATAACGTCCGCTGCGTGCAGTCACGACGAAAACCCCGCCGCCGGACGTTCTCGCGGCTGCAGTTGCGATCACCGCCAGAGTCGCCGCGCACTGGACGTCCGCGCGTCTGCATCTGCTCCGCGCGACATGTGTTACATATGTTTCAGTCACGTGCAGTCCACGCGTGAATATTCCGCGATAAAATCATCATGGTGCCCATATAGTACGTACAGGATGTCCCACGAAGGATTACCCGTTTTTGATGTCTCCGGTACTAAGAAATATATCTCCCGTGGCAATGAATGTATGCGATCGCGTCCTGTTTTTATGTTATACATCATGAAACACGTAATTTTGTATTTCTTTTTTAAATTAAATTTCATTAAGTTCATTTTTCTGGACACTTTTTACTTTTCGACTTTTTATTTTTTATCAAATTTAGGATTTTTATCATTTGTTTATGTTAAAAAAATAATTGAGCTAATGAAAATGGACACTTGAAACGTTCAAATTTTCAGGGAAATCTCTAAAATGAAGATATTAACATTGTCGAACAACGAAAGTTTTTAAATTTTTCATCATAGATTAAAACGTCATGAAACATATTTTGTCGACTTTATACATGTGAGTCATATAAAATTAAAACAGAATTTTACCATCTGCACATTATCTCAAGTGATATCGCAACAGTTATATATTGGTAGGACACCCTGTACAAGAAGTCTTTAAGGTGTGCAAGTACATACACGATTCAACGACACCGCGCGTGTAACCTGAACTGTATAACTGTGAGTTGGAGGTAAAAGAAAAAGGTCTTAGCATTTTCGAAATCGTTTTTGGACACGCGCGCGCCCCAAACTTTTCGAAGCCGCCTGTTTTTGACACCGGAAATGGTGCGCGCCGGGTGTTTTGAACCAAATAACGTTCTGACAGACCGATCGCATGCAACGCGCACGGTATGAGATAAATGGTTTTCGAAAAACAGAAAAATAAAACAAATTACGTAATACCACGTAGTTTGAATGCCCACCAAAGTGACTGCCATGTTGGCGCTATACGATATTGAATGCATGTACAGGATAATTTTTTGAGTTCGCTCACTCTATTTTTAACGCTATATATAACGCATAAATTTGAATTTTTTTCACGTGCAATCAAAAACATAGATACAACTGTATTTTCATTAAATAAATACATTTTCAACTACTTTCGTTTATGTGATTTATAAGTTTTTATAATTTTCTTAAATAATTGAAGAGACATACATATGCGTCTTTATTATAAAGTAGTAACGAAGAGTAGAAAGAGTCCCTGCATAAAGGTTCAGTCATTACTACACTGCTCTAAACTTAATACATTTATATTAACAAAAACTTAATCAAGCATGTCTTCATTAGTTCCAGTAGTTGGAATATCAAAATTTGAAATTCATAATAAAAAATATATTTCAGTCGGGTATCTAGTTGATAAAGAAATTATCATTTAGTTGTACTGGAGAATTCCAACGTGTTTGTAAATTCTTTATAACTAGGTTAAAATTAGAATCATGTATTAAATCATTCCAATTTTTTAAATCTAATGTAAAAACATTTCTACCTGATTCGATCAACACAATAATTGAAATTTCTTTATCAACTACATACCCGACTCAAATATATTTTTTATTATGAATTTCAAATTTTGATTTTCCAACTACTGTAACTAATGAAGACGTACTTGATTAAGTTTATATAACAAAATAAAAATATTTATTAACTATTACAAAAACGTAGCGGCACTCTTCTGGTTCTAGTGAACGTTCGCTGTTTTATACTTTGATTTTTTCTGAGATACGTTTAAGTAATTTCAAAATTTTTATACAGAGAAGACAGTCTAACTCACTTGGTGTCTGACACATGTATATAATGTACGAAACAAAAGTGAACACTGTGTTCTAATGGTTTAAGACATGACTTTTTATTTAACTATATTACGTAGAATTTACCCCTACTTATTAAATTATCATTAAACCTAACACATTATTTTAGAGTCACGCCTTAAACCGTTAGAACACAGTGTTCACGAACATATTAAACATAATTGAAGCATTGAAGTAAAATATTTTTATTTTGAAATAAAATACATAAGATATTTTCACTTTTGGTTTTAATAATTAAAATTTATATTAATAATTATTATCAACTTCATCGAAACCATCACGTTTGAAAAAGAAGCAGTTGGTTAAATCCTTGTACTTAAATCTGTTATTGATATCATTTATAAATTTACTTCCTTTACTCAATAAGAGAAGAGGACATTTGATTGAAAATCTTGTATGTTCACGAAAAAGACAATCAACTTTGAGCCATTTTCCGAGAATTATTCCACATGTCCAACACTGAACGCTGTCTTTTGACTTGAAAAAAAATCCTGCGTCCGCTAATTGTACTTTATCACTAGTTAAAGTCGAAAATTCTTTGAAAGATTCAAGTCACTTTACAAATGATTCATATTCTGGAAATTTTGTTGTTGGAGAATTTTTGATTAACTCAACTCCTTGAAAATAATCGTTCATATTTGTTTGATACATTGTAGAAAAAAAAAATTTAATATTTTGATTTTATAAAAAAATTTTTTAACTTGTCACCAGGAGAAACATGAAAACACTACTGATCAAACTAAAAGTATTAAATGAACTAGTCGCATTATAAAAAAATAATAATACTGTATAAAAAATTGAAACAAATCAGTGTTACAAAATCGTAGATTCTAAAATTTATTCACTAATATTCGGTTAGACATGATCTATCTCAGTTTAATGACATAGTTGTGCAGTATAATAGATGTTTACTAATTTCATGAATTATATTTTGTAAAAAAATGTGTAAACTAAAATTGTACGTGTTTTTAAATGTTATGAAAGAAATATAATTGTGTGTGTATTTTTTGAGTATGTGAATGTTTCGAGTGAAATAAAAATAATGTGTAAATTTAAAAAAAAAAAATTTGTTTATTTTTTACACGGTGAAATAATATGGACTTTCACGGTTAAACTGATAAAAATCTCCCTGTAAATATACACGGTGAAACAATGTGGACTTTAACGGCTAAACTGGCAAACATTTGGCTTCTCAAATGGAGCCAGAACATACATGCGTTTTTGATCAAAAAATTCATGTACTAAAAAATAGGTGGAAATTGCCCGCCAAACCGAAAAAATTTGTCTTCTCAAATGAAGCCAGAATATACAAAACCATACAACTACTTTTTATCCTATTTCCCTTAAACTATTTTCTTCAAAAATAAAATTATACAGAATAAAATTTTCAAAAAAGTATTCTTTTCATAATATTATTGTTATAAAATATAGCGATTACTATTTGGAAAAATTCAAAAATTTCAATAAACATGTAGATAAAAAAAATAGTGAAGAAAAAATTTTACCATAAAAATATAGTTTGCAATATCCTTTTTAATTGTACAGGAAAAAATTCAAATATATACGTTACACATGGTTAAAAATGAGACGAGTATGCTAAAAAATCACTCTGTATACCCCCGTTATTTATTATCCGTTACATAAGCAAAAATCAATATTTTCGACGTTCAAGTTTTTAAACCGTTAAAATATTTTGTCATTTCAATAACTTCCAAAGGTTTTTTTTTTTTTTAATACTGTCCAACAAAATTATCGGATTATCATCCAAAATAATCTCAAATTAAATGCACGGAAATTTCACCTCATGTTAGGTTGGGTTAAATTTGGTTTGGTTTGAAATTAAATTTAACATTTTCATTCAATTAAAAAGCTAGTTGGTTAAAATGTACCACAATATAATATTATGTAAGCGTAAATTTGATCATGACATTGTAAAAACCAGATATCACAAGGCAATAATGATAGATGAGGATGAAAAAATATAATATATTTAATTAAGTTCTTTTTTTTTTTTTTTTTTTTTTTTTATTGATCTTAAACATCGGCTTCTGTGGCCATTAGTTTACAATTTACAGTTTTAAAATATTTACAATTACATATTATATATCTTGTGGAAAAGGGCTTAAATTAGGTTGTATAGCTGGGTTTCTTTTATATACTGTATGATGTTGTGGATTGATTGGGTGTCAGGTCCTAATGCTTCTCCGATTTGTTGAGATATGTCGTATTTTTTCCTCATGTCATCATATTTTCGGCATTCAGTAATAATATGTTTTACTGTGAGGTTCACTCCACACATTTCACATATGGGGGGATCATTTTTTTCCATAAGATGCCTATGTGTGATGAAAGTGTGGCCTATTCTTAGACGATTTAATATAGTTTCCTCTTTTCTATTAAGTCCGGGGTTTTTCCATGTCTGTATGTTATTTTTTATTTGGTTTAATTTTGTATGTTGGTTTATCCATTGTATGAGCCATTTTTGGTCTAGGACTTGTTTGATTTGTTTTTTTTTGTCTTCATATGTGTATATATTGAGTAGTGGGGTGTCTGGTGAGGAGGCAGCTTTTGACGCTTCTAGGTCTGCTTTTTCGTTGCCTTGTATGCCGCAGTGTCCAGGGGCCCACATATAGCATATATCCATCCCCATACCTCTTGCTTCATATGTTTTTTCTTGTATTAGTTTGGATATGTCAGATGGATGTGTTATGTTTTGGATTCCTGTGATGCTGCTGAGTGAATCACTGATTATGAGATAGTTGTTAGGTGATGTATCTTTATTTTGTATTATGTGCAACGTCGCATTATATATTGCCAGTGCTTCAGCTGTGTAGATTGAGCATTCGGGGTGTAATTTGTAAGTTGTGGTTGTATTTTCTGCTACTATTGCAATCCCTACGCTGTCTGTTGTTTTAGATGCATCAGTGTAAATATGTTTTCTATCAGGGTATTTTTGTATTATTCCTTGGAAGAGATTTTTGTAGATATTAGGATTTGTGTTGTTTTTTTTTTATTCTGTTATTTCGATGTTTGTATTGATTTGCATTAACCAAGGAGGTATGGTTTGTGGTTCTCTTGGTACTATTTGTTTTATATTTATTTGTAGGTTTTCTGCTTCTTTGATTGTGTTGTCGATGTATTTGATTGCTGGGTTGTTCTTATTTTTTAATGTTCGGGATGCATAGAGTATATTGTTTTGTGTTCTCCTTATGTCAGGGGGTGGTTCATTTGCAATGTTTCTTAGACTCGCTATTGGACTGGATTTGAAGGCTCCAATTGCTAGTCTTATGCCGGTATTTAGAGGCACATCAATCATTTTTAGGTGTTTAGGATTGGCTGTCATGAATATTATTGAACCGTAATCAGTTTTAGACCGGATTAGTGCTCTGTAGATTTTTAGTAGTGTAGAAGTTTCACCACCCCATGATGTATGTGAGATAATTTTTATTATGTTGAGTTTTTTTGTGATGGAGTTTTTTACATATTTTAAATGTGGGATCCAGTTTAATTTGGTATCAAAAATTACTCCCAAAATTTTTATTTTATTTTGGTTTGGTATAATGTTGTTGTCTATTTTTATCTGGAGTTTACCTTGTTTTCTTTTTTTTGTGAATATGATGCTTTGTGATTTTTGACTGGAGATGTTGAAGCCCGTTTTATTTAACCATTTTGTTATGTTATTTGCGCTATTTTGTAGTAAATGTTGTACTGTATTTAGGTTGCTGCTTCTGCAAAGTATGTTAAGGTCGTCTGCGAATAGATTTGCAGTTACAGGAGTTTCTATTGTTTTAACAATGTCATTTATTGATAGGAGGAAGATCGTGACAGCTAGTGATGACCCTTGGGGAATTCCGTTTTCTTGGATAAAAATGTTCGAGAGGCAGTTTGAAACTTTGACTCGAAATTTTCTGTCGGAGAGGAAGTTTTTTATGTAGTTATACATGTTCCCATTTATTAGTATTTTGCTGAGTATTTGAAGTATTCTGTGTCTCCATACGGAGTCATACGCTTTGGTTATGTCTAGGCTGATCATTCCCAGAATTTGATTGTTTTCTAGGGCTTTGTTAATTTCGGATTTTATTATGTAAAGGTTATCTATTGTGGATCTTGCGCGACGAAAACCACTTTGTTCAATTGATATAATTTTGTTTTTTTCCAAATACCAAACTAGTCTATTGTTTATTATTTTTTCCATTGTTTTTGACATGGTATTTAGGAGGGTAATTGGACGGTATCCTTCGACAGAGTGCTTGTCTTTTCCTGGTTTATGAATTGGTATAATGATGCCTTTTTTCCATTCTTCTGGTATTCTTCCTGTTCTCCATATAGTGTTGTATAAGTTTAATAGGTAGTTTTTGGCCGAGGATCCGAGGTTTTGTAGGAAGCAGTAGGGTATTTCATCAGGGCCGGGGCTCTTGCTTTTACATTTACTGAGAGCTAGATTCATTTCTTTTAGTGTTATTGTTGCGTTCAAACTAATTTGGTCTGAGTCTATGAGGGTGGTGTCAAATTGTATTGGCGTGTTTTCGGCAGGTATTTTTATTTCATCTATGAATTTTTGTTTGTAGATTGAGTTGCTGAAGCTTTCGTAGAAAAATGAGCCGATTTTTTGAGCGACTTCTTCTGGTAGTGATGTTGAGGTGTGTTCGTCTGTTATGTGAATTTCCTGATCTCGATTGAGTCCTTTAAGTGATCTGATTTTAGTCCATATTTCTTTTGAGTTGGTTTTGTTGTTTATAGAGCACGTGAATTTTTCCCATGATTCTTTCTTGCTGTTTTTGATTAAAAATTTGGATTTGGCTCTAATTTTTTTGAGTTCTATGAAATTTTCTAGAGTTTTATTTTTTTTTGAATGTGTTGAGCGCATCTTTTTTTTTTCTTATGACTGTTTTGATCTCGTCGTTCCACCATGGAACTCTTGGTTTGGTGTTTTGTTTTATATGGCTTCCGATAAATTTATTTGCTGCATTGGTTATTATGTGAGTGAATGTTTCAACCATTTCATTGGTGCTTTGTTGAAAATTATTTGGTAATTCGTTTGTTTCTCTGTCCACCATTTTTTCGAATGAAGGCCAGTTTGGTTTTTTTAAGTTCCATCTTTTAATTTTGTTTTTGTTTGTGTTTCCTTTCCTTGGGATAAAGTTAATTTTGATTGGTATGTGATCACTGCTTAGCAAGTGAGGTAACACTTTCCACTCTAATCTGTGTGCTAGGGATGGTGGGCAGAGGGTTAAATCTATGCAGGAGAGGTTTCCGTTAGCTATGTTTATGTGGGTGGGGGATGCGTCGTTTAGTAGCGCTATGTTGTCTTTTTCCAGCAATTTTTCAATTTCTTTGCCTCTGGGGTCAGTTTTGGCAGAGCCCCATAGTGAGCTGTGTGCATTGAAGTCACCGAAAATTATATATGGTGTGGGTAGTTGTTGAATTATTTGATCAATGTCGGATGAGGAGAATTTTTTTTTATTTGGGAGGTATATATTACATATTGTAAGTTTTTCTTTCAGGTTAACTTGGACAGCTAAAACTTCTATTTCACTTTGGATATTTATGGTTGTGTTTGGAATGTAAGATTTGGTATATATTGCTATCCCTCCGCTGGCTCTGTCTGCCCCTTGGCGGTTTTTGCTATAGCCATTGTAATTTTTGATGGGGGCTACGTAATTTTCTTTGAAGTTTGTCTCTTGGAGGCATATTATTTCGGGATTATATTCTTGTATTAGGAATCCGAGCTCTTCTCTTTTTTTGAAAAATCCATTGAGATTCCATTGGATAATATTAAGATGTGTGTCTATCATGATTGGTTTTAGGTATGTTTTTATTTTGGTTTGTTATGGCAGGAATTTGAATAGGTTGATTTGTGAATGGTTACTGTAGCGGAAGAGTTTGAAATAGAAGATTTAATAGTTTGGTGATTTTGGATTTAGTAGCTTTATCGCTTATCAGTGGTCTGACTTGTTCAGTTATTTTTTGAAGTGTCAGGACGTCTACGCTGACATCATCACACAGAGTATGGATATTTATGGATTTATTTGTGAAGTTCTCCATTATGTATATGTATTGAGAAAAGGATATAGGAATTTCAATATTATTTGAAAAAAGACCTTCGACTGGTTTGAGTCCTTCGTTTAGTTTAGAGTGAATGTTTTCAAGTGAACTGCTTTTTTTTTGTTTTTTGGCTGATTCGAGTGTATTGCCGAGTTTTTTGTTTGAATCTAAAATTTTTTCTCTTAATGTTTTGGGCTGTACGAAATTCTCATTAACCTGTTGATCGATATGGTGGGTGGTGGCTGCTGAAGATGACGAGTTACTGGGCGATGGAGGGGGTCTTTTGATTGGTTCGTTTGGTATGACTATGTGTTTATTCGGTTGTATTGGTTTTGTAGGGTTTAAAACATCTCCGTTGTTTGGGGTATCGTTTATATCTATTTCCGTTAAACTTGTATCATGCGGGCCATTGGATAATAAGTGTTCCTCAAATTCTGTTGTTTGTCTACTGTTATTGTTGGCGTGGGTATTTTTAGGATTATTTTTGCAGGAGTTAGAGGTATGCCCGGTTTGTTTACATGTATAACAAGTAAGAGTGTCGTCATTTATAAAGATTCTGAAATCGGTGTTATCGAATCTAATAACAATTGATCCGGGAACATTTGCGATATCGTCGGGGTGAATGTATACCTGGCGACGAAAGCTGCTTATATGTGCCAGTTCGTCATGGAAACCGGCTTTTAGAAAGGTAATTTGCGATAATGTTCGAATGCCGCATAAAATTAAGTATTCGTTGATTACGTCATGCGGAATTATCGGATGAGCATTAGAAATAATAAATCTTTGTGCTGGGTTAACCAAACGACGGAAAGGAATTTGATGTTCGTTTATTGTTATACATGAAAAATTTTGTATTAGTTCATCAACGGTACATTTGTCCGTAAAATACACGCAGAAACGATTGTTAGAAATACGAGATGCAAACGATATTTTTTTTGTTGATGTAATTTTGCCGAGGGCTTTTATGTATTCTAATTGAGGTATGTCATTGATAGTGTTTAAAACGATGGCTTGTTCTTTTTTTGGAAATTGAGTGTTGGCGGTGGTTTCAGCGAAGGTTTTTAATTGAGATGTAGATTGTGTATTTTGTTCTTGGGAATTCATGATTGATAAAATTGCCGTAGCAATAATATCGGATATTTGCACCGGTGTGCGCGGGCGGCTTAATTAAGTAATTACGGGTCAAGATAAGAAGTTACATACCTGCCCGATGGTTGCTGTTATGATGATATAAATTATATACTGCTATCGGGAGCTAATAAATACGTAACACACATGCGTCTTGGACGGAGGTCAAACACGTACTGAATTAAGTTCTGTTTGAATGAAGACTGATAAAAGTGTTTGGAATAATTACGTTCGCCGAGTTTTTTATATACCTTTGACACGGACAAAGTATTTTATTTCTCACGAATTTCTTTCATTTTTTTATTCTTTCCGCCGCATTTCCTTTAAGTCGGATAAATTATCGATTATATTCTTTGTGTTCAATTACGCAATTCATTCATTCATACGTACGTGCATTATTGAACTATTGCGAGTGACAATTATGTTGATGACTATAAAGATAATTATAATAATAACAATTATAATAGTCATAACAATAATAATTGATATCGCTGTCGGGCATGGATAAAAGACAAACAACAGACGATCGTCTAATTTAAATACTCGATTATGAGTGGTAAAGCAATTTCGAAGAGAAGGAGGGGAGCAGAATTCAATTTGTCTCCAAACCAAACTACCAAAGACGTCGAGAACGCCAAAGTCATTAAGATTTGCCCGGCGATCCCGTGTCGTTTCCCTCGGAATTTCGCGATCATTCAGACTGCAATGTCGAATCGACCCCCAAGTCGTTCATCGCATTGTTTTATTTTTTTTTTCATTTTTTTTTTTCGCATCTCCCGAAAGGCCGAAACCAATTCCTTTTCTTCTTCCTCGGAGGCATCGTCGCGTCGTTGCCCCCGTGCAAATTGAATTCGCGTATTACAATACACCCGATGCGTCGATCTAACTATGCATGAAATCATTCCCGACTCAAATATACATGTATATACGTTTCAATTAACTAGGCGTATATAACTAAAAAAAAAAAAAAAAAAAAATGAAAATGAAAATCGACTGTGAACTTGAAATCATAATATAACAAAAAAAAAATCGTGTGATTCAGTGGTTCCCAACATTTTTAGTCTCGCGGACAACTAATTTTGTAAAAAAATATTTGAGGCCCATCCATAGTATACCTATATACGTTTTCATAAAATTATATTATATATTATATACATGTACCTATGTATAGTTATTAGGAATAAAAAATTAAGAAAAATTAAAAAAAAAAATTGTTTAAAAAAAACTTATTTCAACTGAATCACAAGATAAACAATTTCATGTGATTTTTGACATTGCTTGTTCTTCACGAGAAAGTCAATATCTGGATTAAAACATGTTAGTTTTAGTCTTAAACCACTCTCAACATTCAGTTTATTCCTATATTTATTTTTTAAATAAATTAAAGTAGAAAAAGCACGTTCTCATAGATAAGTCGTCGAAAAGCCCAACAAGTTTCTGAGTGTAATTTTAGCGATTGCTGGATGGTCTTTCCGAACATTTAACTAAAATGGCACTAATTGTGTACTTTTAACATACGATTTTAAAGCCTGATCACATGACATTTCAATCAATGAATCTTCTTCACTAGCTGATATTTTCAATTAATTTAATTTAATTTATTTTCAAAAATAAGAACCGAAAAATATATTATGATATCATTTTAAATATATATATAATATTTAATATTATATCAATGGCTCGCGGCCCAGTACCGTACTGCTCGCGGTCCACAAGTGGGCCGCGGCCCATTGGTTGGGAACCGCTGGTGTAATTTATAATAATGGCAAATTTTAATTCGATAATGTTGTGGAGCGAACGATTTAATCGACAAAATATTGTATCTCTAAAATTAATACAATATACGATCCATTCAACTGGGAAAACGAAACGTTTTCCCGTTAATTGAAAAATAGTGCGATGTTTTATAGAGCGCATATTCATATTTTGTAACTATAATTAGCTATTTGAATTGTCGTAAACACTGAGCACGCGCTTAAAATATGTATTATAGCTATACACTACTTTTAATAAAACTGCCGCTATCGTTGACTATCTATTTATAAGACTTTAATGAATTTGACAAATGTTTGTTTAACACATTTAAAATATTATGACGATTAACTATACAGGGTAGTTTTGGAGAAATATGGAAACGTACTAGCTAAAGGCCTTACGATGTGATGAAATTCAATATTAAGTAGTAAAACCCAGTGGCGGATCTAAGAGGGGGGGATGGGGTAAATACCCCTCCTTTGAGCTATGTATTTGCATCGGTACAAACGTACTACCCTTATTGAATATGACCAACTTTAGTGTTGGATACATTTTAACTACCCCCTCCCATCCTTGAATAATTTCTGAATCCGCTACTGCTATAACCGAGTCTACTCGACTATAATTAATTCATATAAGGTCTGAGCTTTTTACGTATTACGTGTCATCGTTTAGTCAAGTTAAATTACTTGCAGAAATAATCTATACCTATACCTATAAAATTAATATCCGTCACACATACTACAGGTCCGTCTAAGTACAATAATCACTCAATACCAAGAGCATTATTTATGTATTAGATGTTATGTAGTATATACTTATAACATAAATGGTGGTCTTGTTACCCCTAAAATTCTTCTCGAGATAAGACAGTGTAGCTATTAAACAATCACTATCTATACCTACTCTTCTATTTTTTTTTCAGTAATTATTATTTGATTTTAATATACTAATAAAGTTTTCCAAATTCATTAATGCTGTTATCATTCATCTGGTAAACATTACCGTATACATTTTATTTATCTAAATACAATTTTTTTTAAATGGAACTCGAATGAATTGATCAGTGAGCAGAATCAATGACTACGTCTGATCAGTTTTTCACTCGTGAAAACTTAACGGGTTCTCGCACCAAAAAAAAAAAAAAAAAAATCGCGCCAGGTACCTACGATTTGCGTCATATCGCGGAGGCAGTGAATTTTCCAAATTGGATGTATAACAACGATAATAATAATAATAATACAATACATTTGCGTGCCGTACCGCCGACGCCTCCTCCGCACGCACGTAGGTAGTTAGATGGCATATCCCTCCTTGGAAAATCTGATTGGGCTATAAATCTCGCAAATTGACGGGGTGCAGTGCGGTGTTATTGTATGGAAGATTTTCCCCGCCCGTCGCCGGCGAACCTAAATCAGAGATCGTTCCGGACGGACGACAAATTGCGTGTCATACACCGTTACCGAGAAACCGTCGGGACAATTTGCTTTTGTCGGAAAAAAAACGTTTATTGAGGTACTTTGCGGTGCCCGTCTGGACGTTATGGCCCTTACGCCGCGGCCCGCTTACTGTTCACGGCGGCGATTCGATTTTAGAACCGCACCGCGTGGTCGTTAAGTATTATATTGTATCATTATAGTTGGTAATATAATATTTATATACCTTGTAATAATAAAATAAAAACGTGTACGTCGTCGATGAGGTGGTTTTGGTTTAGTTTTGTTTTGATTTTATTTTTTTCAATTCTTCCGGTTTCCGCGATGTGTGTATAGATACGTATATTATGTTATCCTTTTGAGAAACATACGAAATTCAATCTATTAAAGTAAATACCTAAGCGTTTTTTCAAATGATAAAAATGATCAGGCGAAGTATACAAAACACACATTCCCTAGACGTAATAAATATTGCACGATCGTAGTCAGGTAATATGTTATTGTATATTTAATTTATTTAAATAATTTTCTGTGCAGTTTACAACGCCATTAGCAAAATCACTAATCATTATGATCAAATTATTTTCAATGCGAGGTACATATCTATATAATATTAATACGCTCGTGTTAATTTAAAATTTTTCATAAAAAAATTTTCAATTTTTTTTTTATATTATAAAGAAACGACTGGATAAAGAATTAAAGTAAAAATAATGTCATTTAAAATCGTTATGTTTTGCCTAAATTTAATTACGCTTATTATTTAGGATATAATGTTAATACAATACGTAGACGTGTTATGCTAAAATCGATGTTTTCAATACTTAACCTGAGATCGAGCGTCGTTTTATAATATTCCTAGGCATAATAACATATTTTCTAATCATAATGAAAGAATATTATGCATATTTCCGGTAACATATATATATAAAATATAAATTATAAGGGGCGTTCAATATGTTTACGCATATGAAAACGTTTTACTACTCGTCATAAATTAATATACGTCGATTTTCGTTTCACACTCGTCGAGACCCCTGTTTGTACACGCGTTAATATAGTTTACGTCGTATGTTTTAAAATTATTTTCCGTATTCGTCCATGTTCCCGATACGTGTACGGCCACCAGCTCGAGCTGAATATTGACCGTACGAGTGTTAATCGTTTTCCGTGATGTTTTTTTTATTAGCATCGCGCGCATTAACATTGTTTAATTATGTATGGGTATGAAAATAAAAATAAAACCTAATGAAAACAGGCCACCATCGAGTGACCTTTTCTAGTATTTTTTTTTTATTTTTTTTATTTTTTTGAATTATTACTTAAAAATTATACAGTCTCATCACGAAATCGTAATAATTATATTACCGGGTGATGTTTTGTACACTACTGGTGAAAAAAAAAATAATCGTATAAACTCGTACGGCACGCATGCACCGCTGTAATTAATGTAATTACTGTATCGTTTCCGTTGTTCTCTAACGATTGCTCGACACGATTTTGTCATCAAAAAGCAACAAAATGCAACACGCAAAGGAATTTACTGTGTTAATCGGTTAATGAAATATTGGGTACTCGACGACTTTGATAGACTCTGGTTTTTGTTTTTAATATTTTTTCCCGGCAAAGCTTCATTTGATTCACCTTAAGCAAATATATATCTGACTACACGCGTTTCGCGGCAGCTTAAAAAAAAACACGACTACAATACGTTTGAAAATATATGCAATTATTGGTATATAATATGACCTACGATGTGTGCTCGCTTAAATATTGCGACGGAAACATACGTACACTCGAACCGTTACTTAAAACCTACACGTGCCCTTATTCTAATATTTCCGTTTTCGATGTCTAAAGCGATAACATTTTTTTTTTTTTTTTTTTAATTTATTGTGTGGATCGATTCGTCCGGATTTAAATAAAATTATGAAAACCATTCGTCTTCTGTACTGATTGATTTTCTGTTGTTGAAAAAAAATAAATGAAATAGAATCGTCTATAGATGTTTTTATTGTAACGATGATAATAATTATTGTAAAAATTGTATTCCGGAATAAACTTCGTATAAATCCTTAGAACCGCGCATTTATGTTTGAATAGTACATTTGGCCAAACAACCATTTTCAATCGGATTAAACTAATGACAAAGTTTCGAATTAAATGCTGCGTCTATAAATCGACTTAAATATTCGTACGCATATTTACTAAAATTATTATGATAATATATTACGAAAACCTTTCTAAAATAATAACTTGAGAAGTTGACAGTATTCGCTAATAGTAGTTGAACGAAACAATTAAAACGTTCTGTATTCGGGTTTCAGAAGATAATTGCATCTGTATAATTTGTACAGTGTCATTATTGTACTTGAAATAATTGAAAATTCTATAGCTCGTTAAAATAAAAACGCTTTTCGAGTTTAATGCGCGGTCGAAACGAACGAATCGAACGTAATGTTAGAGCGCTGCGGTGGAATACGGCGAACCTAAATGGAAATAATTTCTGTGTGACAACTTTTGCAGCGCTAGTCGTTCGCCGTAAAAGTAAATATTTCGCCGAGAAATCTGCCGAGCATAATTTTCCAATTCCGAGAACAAACTTCTGCGGCATCCTCAAACAGTTTTGGCTCCATACCAATAACATTTCTGATAAATACTCTACGAGGAAGCGTTTTAACATGGCCACAAATCTGTCACGGTTTCCTCCCCTAAATATACGGCGGGCGGCCGATAAACTGCCTTTTTTTGGAATACACGCGACGAACATCCGCGCATTCGTTCACGGCGCGCCTTTGAGATATTTTTCGGTGTAAATGGAAGTGATTTCCTTTAAAACACCTGGGCTCCCCTATTTTTTTCCTTTTCCCCTGCGTTCGACAATATAACGCGAGGGAAAAAAAGTTCGCTGACATACACGAGACGTGTAACGTTGGGGTGTAGCAAAACATTTTTATACGGGCCGATGATAATTTATTGATTTGGCGGAGCTCGACGAACGTCTACGGACGACCAACGAACACACGTACAAGAAACTTTTGTCCCGGAAACATTTAACTTTTAATTTCGCCGGGGACGGGGCGTATGAATAGAAACTTTGTCACCGTCACTGATTACGCCCCTCTATTCGGCCCCGTCGGCCTCTTCCTCCCGCAAATGTGCTTTCAATCTATTCTCGCCCGAAACTTTTAGTCTGTGAATATAATTGTTTCAACAATGAAAGTTTAACTGTTGTTGTTACAGAATTATGGCCGTTAATGTGTTTTACGAACACT
The DNA here is from genome assembly GCA_027580255.1 of Therioaphis trifolii. Lineage (NCBI taxonomy): Eukaryota > Metazoa > Arthropoda > Insecta > Hemiptera > Aphididae > Therioaphis > Therioaphis trifolii. Next base: position 28,270,377 of record CM050404.1, read on the forward strand.
TGACAACATTTTTTTTTAAACATTCGCTTCCCAATAAATAATTTAATAGACATGACATCAAGAATTTACCTTTAAAACATTACGAAAAAACAAATAAAAGTTGATAACGCGTTTAAAAAATATCAAAACATCTACCATAATCGAGTTTTTTAACGTTTGTTTTTTTTTTTGTTTTCCAGACTGCCTACATTTGCAATTATACAGGGACAGCAAAGATCGGTACAAACACGGTCAAACCAAGGCTTCGTTATCACTACAACACTTCTTGGGGGTAGAGTCTGGTGAGTGATTATATCATTATTTTACTTGGTCGTTCGACACGAAAAATGTTCAATCGCAATGGTGTCGTTTTTTACGCAGGATTTACGTTGGACAAAGAATCCAACACGATAGCGATCATTTGCCAAGACGTTACAGTCGTGCTAGCTTTCGACACCCGGGAGAGACTGATCCAGTGGCAAGTGAAGATATCTTCGAACTTAGGAGACGGTGAGAAAACGTTCATGACGCTCGTGTTTCGAAACGTATTCTAAACCTTTACTTATTATTAATTTGATGGCGAACTTTTCTCTCTCCACCGAGAGGCCCCCTCGAAATATGATTATTATTATTATTATTATACTCTACAAAAGAACCTTTGAAATTTTTATATTCCGCGCACATTCATGACTAAAAACATTCATGTCGAGTACCACGTCAGAATGGTTAAAGAACTTTTTTTTCCTCGGGGGTGTCTACATATAGAGATTACGTAAGTTAGAAATGTTCTGAGTAACGAATGTCGTACTGTGTACGAATAAGAATAAAACGCAGAGAATTTAAAGAGGTCTGATTGTGCAAGCAACCGTAAAGATAACAAGTAAGAAAATAAAAAAGAACGCGTAGGTAAAGAAAAATAACTAAAAATTAATGTAGACAGAAAACAATCGCGTGTAAAAATATGGTTTATCTGATGCGTTATGAAATAAAAAAAAATAAAATAAAAAATCTGTAGTAACACAGTAATAGTCTGTACGTTTGCATTAGCGACTGATGGTTTATTCAATCCTGAGAATGACGTTTTCGAGATTATCAGATTGAAAACTATCGATTGTTACAGACCAACAGTTCCTGATCCAAATAGCCTCCTGTCCGCCCAAATCGAAGATATCTGCGGGACCGGCCCGGTTTCACATACAAGACTTGAGATTCTCAATGACCACCGGAGTCCCACCGAGATTGGTCGGTGTTTGGGAACTCCGACACCTGAGGTATTTGTCTAAGTCTAATATTCCATTCTTAAAAAGTTTTTGATTATTTATACGTAATTCACCGTTTGTGCGCGTGTTTGTGTGTGTGTGTGTGTGTGTTTGTGGCCAACAGAAAATACGGAGTTATCGAAAACCGGTTTTGCTTCGAGGGTGGCTCCAGGTGCGGGAAAGGCGAGGGCTTATTTGTGTGCTTCACCGACCAGGGAGACGAGATAACTAGATGTATGAATTTAGCAGCAGAGAGCAAACTGGCCACCAGAAAACGATTCCTCTCTAGAAATATGTCGGGTAAACCTAAAAGGAAATCTTTATCGTCTTCGTGATGTTTCGATGATACTCGTCTACTATTTGTATTTTCGATTGTAGTTTTAGAAAGTCCGTCCAGAAGAGGTCTTCTGTCTCGATTAGATTCCAGAGCTTCCGAGTATGGTGGAGATCAAAATTCATTCAATCAACACCCACACGAAAGAAATGGTGAAGACAACATGTGTTGGCCGTCCAACGAAAGCCGACTCGACAATTCAGACTTTGGCGACACGGCATCTGTTGGAGATTTTCAAGACCAAAATTTACAGGTGAACTACTCATTGCTTTAAATTGACATAATCGACTAACATATTTTCATACTGTAAGTAATGGTCAAATTACTATTAGGTACCTACTATTAATTATTCACATCAGTTTTTCATTGAAAACGTTAAAAATTAATTTAACAGTCAACAAATTATTACTCAGTACTATACTTCACCCAGATTTAGTATATTTTCGACGTTGTACAAATGTACTATAAGTTTATTTATTTTTTATCTCAACAAATCATGTTTTAAATCCCTATTACTTGAGAATAATAATGATGTAGCACTTAGTTCACGCGCATACATAATTGGTTTTGTAATAGAACTAGGTACAATAAGTATAACATAAACTATGTTTCATTTAAAACAATAGGAATGCACTTGGACTCCAGAAACCGCTTTGGAACGCTGTGCGAGCTGTATAAGTAAACTCGGAGCCTTATCTCGTTCTTCGACCATGGCTAATACACCGGGAAGCATAGGCTTCAACCCAGCATGGACCATGGACAACAATGTACCATCGCGTAAGTAAAAGCACATAACATTTCATCACAAAATTCACGTTTACAAATAGAATTTTCAAAAAATTCTAATTAACTTAGATATACTGAACCAATACCTCATTCGTACTACTTCTAGTAGCCATTAAAAAATATCGATCGTGCTCTAAATCTGTAACTGTGTTGGCATTTATTTTTTTCCTTGTCCTTTTAGTATAATTCAGTGTAAACAATGCACATTGTACAATGTGAACCATCGTAAAATTTTTAATATCTTAAAATAGAAATGTATCTACAACTTTCAAAATACGCTATTGTTAATTGTTATATTTATACTTCGTAAACGTATTTTTTAAACAAGTTAGAGGGGGGCCTACGTGAATATTTACAGTTTATAAATAAACAAAGGAAACTGTTTGATGAAACATTGTACGCGTTTTTGTGAATCAGAAATATTTAAACAGAAGAAAACATAAACTTAATAAATAAGAACCCATAGCCTTAATAATAAACCAGCGCCATGCCCAATGCTACAGCACTCACTACCTGCTATTACAATTGACCAATTGATATTTAATTCAAAAGCACCTCGAGTCATAGCTTTTTATCGAGTGGCCTGCTGCGCCGGTTTCGGTTGCAAAACAAACATGAATGCACATACGTACAGACCGACACACCGTAACACAACGTCCGTAATAAATTTTAACGGTTTAAAAAAGTAAACGCAATAATGTTCGACAAATACATATATATATATATATATATATATATATATATATCGGAAATCTCCGAGTAACACATTATCAAACATCATGGCTTACAAAGATTTCAAGGCCAAATTCGCGTATCCGCTGTTACTTAAGTGTATCGTTGAGCCTCTTCGAACGTGTAACCTCTTGGCATTGTCTCAACACATTTGTAACGTTTTTCCTGACAATTTAAAACGTTTACCCTCTTTTATATTATATGTATACCTATTTGTAGTGGCTAAGAATTCGACACGACAACACGCGATTTTGTTCTCATAAGACAAGGTATTAACACTTTATACCACGTTTGGGATAAAAACATTACCGTACAATGTACGCTAGTTGTTATTGCTTTTTTTTAGATTCTGAGTGAAATAAAGGATTAATGGTTTTATAATAATGTTTTTCTTGTCGAGTACCACTTTTTCAGATTGTAGTTTTTATCAAAAAGTTACGTTTATTCCTTTTATAAATCAGAAATCGCATTTTAATAGAATTTTAAAATGGTAATTTTTCTCTATTTTTAAACGTTTTTTCCTGTGGACAGATAAATTTCAAAAAAATTGATGATATACGATAAAATATGCCATGAACGAAAATTTTAATTTTTATGGCAATAATATAGAACTTTTAAAATATTCCGTTTTTGAACATTTTCATCAAATTAAATTTTTAATTTTTGATATTGAGACCTGCAGATTTAATATAACTTTACTCAAATAATTAACTAACAATTCAGAAATATTCTCAAAAACCGTCAGTCAGATTTTTCTATAATAAGCGTTATCTAGAATTTCTATTGATCAATTTTTTTTTGACATCAAATCCCTACTTTTAATGTTCATTTAAAATAGTTATAGGCCGACCCCAGCTTTACGGAATTTGGAATATAGATAGAAAAATATTTTTCGATTATTTTGTTATGAGGAAATTTCAGCCGGATTAAAAATTCAAAATGTTTTTAGATTTTGACTGCGGAAAAAACCTACCAATAATAGACTAAAAACAGTAAAATGTGTAAACAATATAAAAATGGCATTTCAGTTTAACTTAGAATCGGTTTATATTAAACAAATGACTTATCGTTATTTCAAATTTTTCGCATCCATCATTATCATCAAACAGAAGAACTTCCACCACTACTATCTTAATGGCTTTTTTAATGTGAATCAAAAACAAAAAACTAAAAAAAAAAAAATTATTACAAATTAACACCAAATCCTCATTTAAATATACTGATCACGTATAATGAACTAAAACTGTTTATTTATATGTTCTGAAACATTTCCAACTCGATTCCCATACCGAGTAGAACATTATTACTTATGATACGGGCTACCGATAATTATAATAATAAATCCATTCACCTTCGACTTCGTCATTATCCGTTTAAACATCTCTCCGGGCAAAGGAATAATCTGAGATGCCGCTTGCAGATTTGAATATACACAATTTAATATACGTCGTTTAGATTATCTCTCGAGATGAAGTAATGTATTGATTGATGAAGAAAATGATTGAATTGTAAATTTACCGGGGAGTAAAAACATTCATTTCAATCGACCCAAATACTCAGTGGTTTGAAACAAAACAACGGTTTTTTTTTTTTTTTAATCCGAATGCTGTTTTACTTTAACGATGAAAAATAGAAAGCACTGAAAGATTATCCGCATTTCTTACTAGTACGAACTTTTACTCGGTACGAACGAAAACGTATAGATACTATAAGGTGCTAGATTTAAATAATGTATTTGGGAAATATCGCACAATTATTACACACACGACATTGTAGTCGTAACGTTTTAATTACAATGCGTACGTTTTTGACAATTTTGTTCTTTACGTACCTCAAACGGTCGGTCTGCGACGACAATGGTCCAGCGTCTAATTTATCGAAATTCGTTTTCGCAGTGAATTACATACCGGAAATGAGTAACGGACACCAGTGTTGCGGATACGTGTCGTCGCAAAGTAGCAGCAGCGGCGGAAGTGCCGGATGCAGCTCTGTGTGCGGCACTGAGTATTCTGTACCCAGGAAAGTATGCACCTCGATGAATGACAAGATAAACAAAAGGTAAATGACAAATGATCTACTCGTGTAACTAGTCAAAACCACAGATTCGTAATATTTTAATCTGTTCGTACAACTGCGTAATAGAGTGTTGTGTACCTATAATAGTCATGTAGATAAATGGTATTATATATATATTATATAATTCGTATAAATCAATTCCTATTGATTATATAATTGATATATTAATAATATACGAGCCTATTAGACGGTTAATGTCCCGCGCCAATGCCGACCCATCTTTTCTCATGTCGGTTCACGAAGTTTAATTACTTCTGTTATTGTTTATTGCTGAATTTTTATTTTTATTTTTCTCTATTCATTCTGTAATATTATATATTAACTACTATTTCATGTACTAATACTACTTCTTTTATGACTTATTGTATTTTTATTTTTCTCCATATTTCATTGTAATACTATATATTAATTATTCCATGTAATATTAAAAAAAGGGCTCCGCCCGTATATATTAATAAATAAATAAATAAATAAATTCCGTTCATTATTATAACTATCGTTATAATAATTATTGTCTATGACTATTGATTATTATTCAAAGGTATTCACACTAGTGTTGGGAAAAATCCGGATTTACCGAAGTTCGAAAATCCGGATTTATGAAATTCGAAATCCGTAATCCGGATTCGGATAAAAATCCGGATTTTACCCGAAATCCGGATTTCGGATTTTGAAACATTGAATTAATATTTTAAATAATTTTAGATTCTGAGTGGAACGATGAATGTTTTTCGTTTAAAATAGAAAATGTTCGTTTTTTATATTAGAATTTATAACGAACAATTTTTATTTTCTGCTTTAGAATACAGAAATCCACAGTGTGAAACCCAAATATTCGGATTTTCAAATCCGTAAATTCGAAATTCGGATTTGAAATCCGAAAATTCGAAATTTTGATTTGAAAATCCGAAATCCGGATTTTACAACTTAAAATCCAAAATCCGAAATCCGGATTTTTCGGATTTTCGGAGAATCCGGATTTAATTCACACCACTTATTCACACTATGAACTCGTGTATTACGAATCGACCGATATGGTTTCGTATTCTAATGTTTAATAATTACATTTTGCAGTCAATCCGAAGCGTGCGGTGCGCCCAACAGACCGCCAAAACCGGTTCACCTCAAGCCGGAAACGAGTACACCAATCAAAAAGGCTCCGATGCCTTTGCCTCAACAAGAGACGACTTGCGCGTGCCGGTGCTCTGCCTCGGACAAACCTAGACAATCCTACCTCATAAACTACGACACTCCTAAGACTATGTGTAACAACACAAAAGTAAGTCGTTACAGAAATAATTATATGTTCTATGTGTTGTATACATATCTAATTCATGTATACAGTACACGCTTAATAACTATATTATGTTATGATTATTTTAAAAAATGTAGAATGCTATTGTATTATTCTTTAATTGTGAATACACACCGCATTCGAATAATTTCATTTTCCGAAACTTCTCAAGCATTAAAAAAATGTGAAAACGTAAATACGAGATGAACTGTTGTTTTTTTTTTCTTTATTGATATTCTTTATTTTCACGTGGTTTTACACATTTATTTCATAAAGTATAGAAATTTATAAATTATGAAATATAATATCTTATCGAAACATTTAATTTTGTTCCAAATTATTCAAAGTGTAATCGTAGCGTGTTTATTTCTACAGCAAAATAACAAACCGTACACTTTCATGCAAGACGAATATTACGACACGCCGCGAAACATCAAGACCGTATTGGAAGTTAACCCCTACGGCAATTACGATACGCCTCCGTCGCCCGTGGCTGTTCATAAGAAATCCAAGTAATTCAAATTCATTTTTATACAAGCATATTTTTTATGTATAAATAAATATTTTCAAAAGGGGCTGTAGATATTAACTTACGGTAAAATTCAATATTTACAAGTTCTCGAATTTAATATAAAAAAATGTATATGTGTCTGCAGTGTATGAAAATAATATTTTTCATATACAACACACACACACACACACACACACACACACACACACACGCGCGCGCGCGCGCGCATTTTTAATAAGAATGTGTATTAACTCCATGGATAGTGGCAAATCACAAGTTTGTGTTTTAAAAAATCTTTCAAGACAATATTCAAGTGACCCTAGAATACGAACAAATCAATTTGTCCACGAAAACGAGTGGTGCTTTAAATAATATTACGTATTGCCAATTTTTAGTGCCAGTACACCAAAGCAACCAGACGCCCAATACACTGGAGTATGCCCGTGCCAGAGAGCCATCTCATGTTGGTCTCATAACTGGATGACAATGCCTTCTCACTTCAGGCTGAGTAACAATCAAGTCGACAATCATATATCAAACAATACGGTAAATAATTAATGCGATTTTCAAATTGCAAAATCATTTAGACTCGTGATAATTATCATTAATCATTATTACACCTACAAAACAACGCAAACATTAGTCCGACGTTTTTATTTTTCGTTATTTCAAGACAAACAGATAACATTGATTTACCCGCCTACAAAGATTTTTTAAATACCTATCAGAGTAAAAGTCGATCGTTTAAACTAAACACACTTAAAATGCGTATTCACTTAGTTATTACGACTGTTTTTCGTAAATACAACGAACGTATTTTGATCTGATTGTATATTTTTCGAAACAACAACCGTCGCTCATTTAGTTTATGTGTAACGCAAGGCCACAAATCCAAACACGCTGTGTACATAAGACCGTACGCCGGTGTTCAGATGTTTACTTTTCGTTCTTGGCAGTCATTTTTAATAAATAATTATTATCAAATACGATTGTTTGCAAAGTGGTTCTAATGAGTGATCATCGCATTATTTTTTAGCATAACATTTTTCATCATACATTTCAATTCTATAAAAATGTATTTTTTCGACGTCAAATAAACCAGAATAACTATGTTACTATAATATTACCAACCACGTAATGAAATCACTGCTTAAAGAAGTCGTAACTCTGTTATTACGATTAAATTGACTGGTTCAACCTCACTGAACGTTTATTGGCGGACAAAATAATCAGCGATTATATCAATACGACTGTACTTTACGTGAATACCATATCATTTTAAAAACGTAACTCGGTATGTATAATACAGCTTCAGTTTACCAAAACGTACGAAAAACTAGAGTCAACAACCGACCGAACGAATGTGCTAGGTATTCAATTATTTAAACTACATCTAGAAAAATAAACCATCGGCCGAATCAAAAATATTTTGCAGGGAATACTATAAACAATAATTTGCATTTATTTTTAATATTAACCTTGAATATTAAAATTAGGTACTAGTGTACTACTGACATTTAATTATAGATTCAATAAAAATACTTATGTTCAAACGTATTAAATTGAAAAACTGTACAGTTGTGAAAAGCCGGTAGATTGATGTATACAATTATTGAGATAATTCTGAAATAGAGTATACTTAAATTCTAAATAGATGATTGAGTAATCATAGTATTATTTTACACTGATTTAAATAAACTGGCTTGTGATGAAATGAGTGAACGAGAAATCACAAAATGTACCTGTAATTTCGGAGTAACCGACAAATACCTAATCAACAACAAAGAATGCAACCATTAGTTTAGGTGATAAAAACCGTTCGGTGATCAATAAAAAAATACTAGAAACGAAAATTTTACGATAAAAAGTATATTTTGAAATTTAAAATGAAATGAAAAAAATACTGAATGTAAATTCGAAAGCAATATAGACTAGTTGAAATTGAAAAATTAAATACATGCAAAAACTGCGTAGCATTCAATAAAAGAGGAAAGCGAGTGGTGATTGTGGATGTCGGGGAATTTGATTTTGAAGTCGCCGAAAATGTAAATACCTCACCCTTAAAAAGTACATATAAGTAATATAAACATATGGAACTTTTAGCAATCACTAGATATTATTGATGATTAAAGTCTTTGAAAAAAAGTGATTTGCGAAGAAATAAGATGTAATAATTCTAATGTTTTCCGATGAAAAAGAATGAAAAGTACGGGAGGATTTTTAAGCAAAGGATAGGTTATTAGGACTTGTACAGAATCAAAGTAACAGAAAGTGGTTTACAAGATGAATGAGAATATTGTAAATGAGAAACAAATGGTTGGATAGGAAAATTCTCGTAGGAACAAATAAGCTAAGATTCATTTTTAATAAACAATAATACGATGGATATATAACCACTAAATCATGAATCGAGTGATAGGGATAGGAAAACTCTTTTTAAAAGACAAAACTCATATTAAAACTTACTATGGCTAATTGAACGATCCCTTCTCGTACAATCGAGCGATTATTCTACGACGGTAAAATAGAAACGGAACAAATGCACTCAGTCGAAAATAATTTTCTCGAGTAACTTTACGTCAGCAACTATGACTGAAGAGAATATAACGAAAACGGGCATGTAACTTAAAACGTAAAACGAATCCTAAGAAACCGGCTACATTATAACGAAATCGTCAAACACCCTGTCCAAAAGAAAAGCGTGGCATATTCCAAAAATTCGACCTAACCTTAGACATCGATCGAGACTAGGACTGTGCGATTATTTTTAACGAATAATCGAATAATAATCGAATAATCGATTAATAATCGAATAACTACAATCTTAAACATGAAAATATAATTATAAAAGGGGGTGTTCAAACTTAAAAGACAAATTCAAGATGTTGGATTTATATCTGCATTTAATCATTCGTTGAATTAGTCTAAAGTTTTTAGCGTTTACATAAAACAATATGTCCATCAAAAAGAAGTGGAAAATCATAATAAAATATTGTGTTTGTATTATTTATTTTGACTGAAATTACTGAATCAAAACGGAGAAAGATAGAAAAAAGTAGTAATTGATGTTTACCCGGACGGCCGGACGAAGAAGAGTTACGAGTATAAATATAGAAACATTTTGTAACAGAAATGCATTTAAAATTTTTATGAATAAATTGATTAACCCAGAACAATTATTTGATTATTCATATTACTATTATTAGAACATTATTGAGTATTCGATTGTAAATTATAATTCGGCGATTATTCGGTTAATCGATTACTATTCGAGTATTCGATTAATCGAATACTATTTGAGTATTCGAATAATCGTACAATACTCTCAAAATATTCGATTAATCGATTATAATCGAAAATTATAAAAATAATCGATTATTATGGGGGAAAAATAATCGCACAGTCCTAATCGAGACAAACGTACATTTTAATTTTTTTTTTTTTTTTTTTACCAAACAACCAGTGACGTAGGATAAAATCATTAGTCACTCCGTTATTATTATCATTGTCCGTTGCTGACTTTTGCAGGCGCCACCCGCGCTGGACTGTCACGGCAACGCGGCCATCTACGCGACCGTGGACGTGTCGAAGAAAAAGAAGCGCGCGGAGGAACCGTCGTGCGCGTCGCCGTCCAACAGCAACTACATGAACGTGGAACCGACGACGGCCGCGCCGGCGCCGGTCGCCAAACAACAGCAGACGGCCGCGCGCAAGCCCAGCGGCGCGGACAACTACATGAACCTGGAGTTCAGCGAGTCGCTGTGCCTGTACGAGAACGCTCGGAACGTGTTGACCAAGGTCGGCCTGGGCGGCGGCGGCGACGGCGGCAGGACTTGCGACAAGTGCGGCCAGCAGAAGCGTGGCTGCGGGGAAAACGGCACGGTGGGCGCGGCGGACGAGAAGGCGGCCGGCAGCGGCGACTACATGACCATGGAGCCGGTCAACGGGCGCATGGCGGAGGTCAAGCGCAACCTGTTCCCCGGGTACCTGCCCATGTGTCCGGCCGGCGGCGCCAGGCAGCGGGACATGCTCAAGGGCATCATGCACAGAGGCCTGGCCGAGAAGTCGGCGAGCATACCCAGCCTGAACGAGTACAAGACGGCGGCCGCGGCCGCGGCGGCGGCGGACGACCAACAGCAGCAGTGGCAACAACCGTGTGGCCGCTGGCCCGACGAGCCGCCGCCGCCGCGCAAGAGGTCCAACTCGGCGGGCTCGTCGCGACGGTACGACGGCGACGCCGCCGCGGAAACGCCGGACCGGTCGGCGTGCAGCCACGGCGCCGCGTCCGACCACACGTCGTCGGCCGAGAGCATGACCAGCCAGATCGCCAAGTGTCCGGAGGGCGCGGCCGACTCGGCCGCGTCCGACCTGCACGGGACCGCCGCGACGGCCGGCCGCCCGCGCCGCCGGCATCACCAAGACGTCCGGCAGGACGAGCGCGAACAGGAAGATGAGGAGGAGGAGGAGGAGGAAGCGGAGCGGCTAGAGGAGCAGCGGGAACGGGCCGCGGCGGCCGCCGCGCTGGTGGTCCACATCCGCCGGTCGTCCAGCGTGCCGTGCAAGAACAACCGCGACTCGTCCAGCTCCAACGACTCGGGCGTGTCCACCGGGTCGCTGCACCGGTACCGGGGCGCGGACTTTGCCGAGTTCGAGCTGCCGCTGACCACGGCCATGTCCGCCATACGGCACCGGCGCACCGTGGCCGCGGCGGCCGGCGGCGGCGGGCCCGCAGGCTGCGTCCACGGTTCACTACCCCGGCGGTCAAAGTCCACGGACCGGCTCAAAGAACTCGGGTTCCGGTTTCAGAAGTTCGCGGGCCCGGTCAAGTCGTCGTCGGCCGGCGCCGAAGTGCCCGTGTGCTTGAAAAAAGACAAAGGTCAGTTGTAGTCATGTGCGCGACATAATAATATGTTACCTACGAAAATATTCTATCGTCCGCGTGTGTTATATAATGCGTGGCAGTCAAAACCCGAAATTCGTCGAAACTAGATTCAACTAGTCAAAACTAGAATAATTCACAAATCCCTCGCGTCATGACTAGCTTTGACTAGTTGAAACTATAATTGACCGCTGGTCATTGAATGAATATGCGATAACTGGCGATCGTCGCAATAGATCAGTCGGCTATCGAATTAATTAAAATAACTTCATTATCATACGTAATATATAAATATTAATCATAATGTATTTAATTAATAGCTATGGTAATTGTATTATAACTTTCATATTCGTTTGCAAAGAATCAGTCACCTCCCTGAAAAATAATTCTGAATAAGTGCCTGGGTTAAAATAAGACATAAACGACATAATAAAATCCCTGCTGAATATGATGCAGAGAGTATAAACTATACATATCCAATAATAAAATATCGGATACCGTAGGAATTAGTTTTATTTGTCAAATCAGATCTATAATAATTTCGCGAGTTTAAAATTAAAACGAATAAATTATTATCATCATTTCCTAAAATCTTGTAAAATTCCGTTAACAACTATTTTAAAACTATAATTCCATATGAATAGTGAAATGTCATAAAAATATTTTGATGTTTTTAAAAATAAATTATCCCGAAAAACGCAAAGTACAATTTTATTTACTCGTTTCTGAGTAAACACACGGTCCCACGGGATGGACTTGTAAAAAAACGAGTTTCGTTGCATTGCTCTAGAAAGACATGTAAATTGTATCGCGATCCAAGTCATGTTGGGAATCATTGATGCGAGAAGTCAGCATGGTGTGGGACGTTTATAAAATGTATGACCTCTTCACTCCGGTGTAGGATTCGTCCGACAGATATACGACGAAAAGATATTCATATGAGACAGAAGAGGTGCTGTTGCGTGTCCGTCATTCATCGGTCCAAAAACAACGAACAGCGGCGTCGATCCCAGTGCTTTGCAAACGCAAAACATGTTCCGAGTGGGTAGTGTCGCCGTGAAGTACATTTTTATATGTTTCATAAATTTCGCTACAGATATTGGTTTTTCAGGTGGGCGCTTGTAATATAAATCGTATCTGAGCACAATAAACTTTGAATTACTTCGGTGCCACTGTGCACACGTACCGGAATATTTGGTTGAAATATCGGACGCAACGCCCGAAATAAAAGTGTAAAATATTATTTGATTTACGTTTTACGAATCTCATAGCTCGCACATACATATTTATCTATTCTTTTAAACTTCCACTGTTAGTTACTAGATACTGATTTTTTTTTCGCGTGATATGCCAAGTCCGTTTATCACTCGTGATTTTCGAACAAAATATTATAATATCGCACTAATACAGCTGTCGTACATTGAAAAACTCCCTTGCCGAGATAAAATCTAACAAGTCGTTGCATAAACGAATATACAACGATGGAGTATTTATGATATTTGTGTGATATTACCGACTATAACGGTATTATAATTATTTGTACATATATCTGTAATTTCTAATTATTATACACTTATCAATTTTCCATATTCGTCCTTAAGAGCCGACCAGCGGGGCTCAACTTCGAGGCTCGCGAATTTTGAAATCACCTTTCTTTTCTCTTCGACGTGGTTTAAAGTAAATCCAACTAAATAACTTAAACACTCAGAACTATTTCGAGTGTCACAAGTTATGTTTGACGCAAGCCTTGCAAGTCCCAAAGATCAGATAGGATAGCTCATTAATTATTTCGACATCATACAGTTTCAGCGAACAGACGCTTCTACAGACGTTAAAGATTTCATAATATCATGAACGTTTGATCGGTAGATACTTAATAATGAAAAGCTCACTATTCACTGCACACACACATATATATATATATATATATATATATATATACACCGAAGCGAAATTATATATACACGTATACAGTGTATAGGTAGATAAATAAATGATCAGAACCTGCACTGAATCAGAGCATACTTAGATACTAAATAAATATATACATACACATATATATATATATATATATATATATATATATATATATCGCATATATAATTTATTATATATGTATGTAATATGTATGTATGTATATTGGTATACGTTTATTTACGGACTGCAGATTATACGTGATCGGGAATTTTGAATGGAAACGAAGAGATTGTCTTTATTTAGATCCGACAGCGATAGTCTCCGAGTCGCCGCCAACCATCCTCTCTTCCTCTTATGATATATTGTTTAAATAAAAAATGCATACAGGAATATTGAAAACAATCGTGGTGTTCGTATTTTCGATATATGGGTATGGGTAGATGATATTAGAAGTCGTGTGCGGTCTGTAAATATTTATTTCCCACGGTTTATGATTAAATTCAAAGTTCCAATACGTCGAGTTTCCGCGGTAGTTCATAGAAGACTTTCTCGACTGTCATGTTATTCTATCGAAAAACAAATTCCTCATTGTATGTGTCACTACCTAAATGTTATTACATAGTTTATCGTTCACGCGCAATCTTCCCCCTTCCTTCTCCTACCTTACCGGCGTATTTGTTTTTAAATCAACGACACGACGTCGTCCGGTCCACGCGATGCGAAATCAAGTGACGTAGGTTCCTAGCGTAACATCGGGTATATTCACGACGTGAACGTGATATGTTTATTGTAATATTATTATTATTTTTATGGCTTCAACTACCACGTGAAAAAACCACTGGTAAGACAAGTACTTTAGGCGCAACAACGGCGTTGAGCCGCCCAGCAAATGTTTTTTCCGCGTGTATAACCATGAGCAAGTAACCTATCCCAATCTGGATATCAACGTCCCTTCTTCTCTAACATTTCAATGGCGTATTTACCGGAAAGATTTAAGAGGATGGTAGACATTTTCGTAACATAATAAAAAGGAAACAACTGGCTAACTGTTCTTTTTAAAAAAAAAACTTATTCAAACACTCAATTCAGCAAAAACATAAATAAAATTCACTCTTAGTACACAAATCAAAAAAACATTCTCTGAAAAGTATTTACATGTATATCAAGGCTTTAAAAAAATCTTCCCAGTAGTTTCCAAACATTTTTTGTCATTGATTTTCCTTTATCCATATTTAAATACATATTATGTTCTGATTCAAGTCATTCAAATACCAATTTATTTTAACTGTATAATAGGCTGCATCTACTTCAAATTTTTCGCGTGTATAAAATATTGTTATTTTATTAAATAAAAATTAATCAAATAAACCGAATTAAAATTATATTTGTAAGTTTTTGATTTATAAAACTAATCACGTTATTTAACCATTTAGGGAAGCATCTTGAAAGAACTTGTACGTAAAAAAAAAAAGTTTTAAAATCGTTATATATTAATCTTTATAAATCTGTATTAGGTTACCCCGTCATTATTAAACAATTATATAAACATCTACAACGTAAAATAATTTTCAATTTAAATAATCAAATTACTTTAAAATTGTTTTGAATAATTTTTTTTTTTTTTTGTCATTTATCCATCAAAACTTTGATCGATATGGGGAGTAGAGTGGTAATGATCGTCTCTAACCGTTGTAATATACTTATATCCGCCCCCCCCCCTATGTCATCCGTTTAAAATCTAAAAATTTTTTACCGCATTACGGATAGGTATTACAGCAGACAGTTATCGCCGTGATCGCTCATGTCGTATGTTTGTTTTTTCTTTTCCCGGCCGACTTCTCTAGGGTTCAACGGGCACGCGGAGGCGAACGCGGGCGCGCCGTCGTCATACCTGGACTCACAGAGCACCAGCAGCTACACATCGGACATGAGCGACTACATCGAGACGCTGTCGCTGTCGTCGCACAGCTCGTCGGACACCAACAACGAGAACTCCAGGTAAGTGACGGGGCGGCGGCGGCGACGGAGATTTCACCGCCGCCGCGCCGTCGATCACCGATAACGTCGACGAGTGCGCCGTGTCGACGATAATATTATAATAAATGTATATTCATGCCGTGCGTTCGTTTGTCGCAGGTTCGGTCGACCGGCCGCCAAGACCACGTTAAAGCCGCGCTCCGGCAAGGAGTACCATCAGATCGGATTCTTTTTGGACGGCGAATTGAAGGTGAGCCGGCGCAACGCCACACATAACAACCGGTCGCCTACACACGTCCGCCACCAGACGCGTGTACGCGACAACGAAATTCTAGGGATGGGGTCGGCGGGTTGGAAGGGTTCACACACCGAAACGGCCACGTACACGACACAACGGAGGAAAAACGTTATTATTGAGGAACCTAATAAACAGAGATAATTTCGGTGCAGTATCTGTCTCTAACCACATCATACATTATAGGAATAGATTTGCTTTAAAATAATGTACGTATTTCGAACATACGAATGTATTTATATTGAAAGCTATATGTTGCTCACGAAATCGATTATCATTTTTTTTTTTTTTTTGAAGACGTACTTGAATTTTAAAGAAACAATGAATCATTTCTTTAGTCAAACGATTCTTAGCAAATAAATAGTAAAATCGGTGTACACAAATATACCGTTTAAGTATTTTACCGTCTTCAGTCTAATTGTCGGTAGGTTCCTCTTACCTGCAAAAGACCCAAAACATATTCTTCTATTTGTATCCAAAGTTTCATAATGACTGAGACGTTCCGACATTTTTCATACACGTTTTGAGTTGAAAACTGAAACTAAAAACCGTCGAATCCGTTAAAATCGTTTGAGAACTTGTTAGACAATTGTAAAAAAAAAAATCCTGAACAATGGTGTTTGAGGTATTTTCACCAACGTTAGTTGAGTCTATAAGTACATAAGAAAGGTCATATATCATTTTCAGCCATTTTTATCGAATATTAAAAATCGTTTTAGAAATATAAACTTTTTTTAAAACAAGGTATTTTCAACGTTCTATTTTTAACCCAAAAAATTGTCTGATTTTTCTAAAACTCTAGCCCATTATGTAAATTTATGTCATGAATACATGGTGAAAATTTAAATTGTTCAAATAACTAAAATAGATTTAGTGAAAGTCTCGTTTACGACAAATTCTACCATTTGTACTTGATTTTTCCACATTTTTGGGCAGAGTTTTGAAAAAAGAAAAAAATTAACCCTCAAAGTACCATGCACATGTGATTTCTGATATATGCGTATAAGTATTTAAGTAAGGTGTCGTTGTCTTCAACTCATATTAGTTCTCAATGATTATTTTTTACTGAAGACTGCATTTCTAGAAAACTTTATTTTTATTTTTTGCGCCTTTACTCAGCACTAAACAAAATCAATGTTGCGGAATTCGCTACCTGATTTCGACAAATTTCGAGGGATGGACCTCTGACCCCCTCCCTTTCACGTACACGTGCCTACAGTGTCTGTGGTTCCTGTGCCTACGCTGTGCGCCATGTTGTGAACTCAGCGTGGGGTCGGCATCGGCTCGATCGACGCTCCTCGACAAATAATAATCTTCTAGGCGGAAATAATTGGGATTGGGGACAGCCAGTTTGATTGATTAGTCTAAAATCGCGTACGAAGACCGAACACGTTACAACAAGTAGTAGTGTGAATCGTCGGGGACGAGAACCGTGTGCGACCGTGTAATTAAGTAAAAACATTTATTTCGAGAGGTAGGGCTGCCGTAAACGCGTCTTAATGCGCGTCTTGGAGGTGGACTGACGTATTACCAAGCAGACCTAAGTCTAGGGGTGTCTAATTCTGAATCATTTAACCTAAATAGACCAACTGCGACGCCAAATAATTCGTTAACTCGTGTATTAACAATCGAGGCAGCTGTCGTCACCGCCGTATAATCACCAGTTATTATACTTAGAATTCTGAAAAACCTAGTCGGAGCAATAACAGGGTAGGTGATAAAACCACAGATCATACAAAATACCAACATTTTGTGCACTCCATTTGCTGCATTGTAATTAGACGGATACCTTGTATAGTGCCTACAGCTAGACTCTTCCTTAAACTTAGGTTTTTGGTGAATGCAAAATACATATTTTTCTTTAAAATATTATTATTTTACATAAAATAGTGTATATGTATACTCAAGGGCGTCCGCAGGGAGGGGCAAGTAGGGGCATATGCCTCCCCTTGGATTTTTTATGTGTCAATTATAATAATCATTATGTAGTATAAAATATCACGAAATAAATATTTTTTAAATTAAAAAAATTTTTTTAAAACGTTGAGTGCCACGGTCGACAAATTTTATGTGGATCTTTATGCGTGCTTTAAGTCATCGGTTTTCGACGCACTGCTTCGACTTTTATATGTGAATATTTAGTAGGATCTCGTGATTTCATTAGTATCATCGATTATAAACACTAAAATACTATAAAATATAAAATTTTCAAATCAATGATTACATTTTATATTTATATAAAAAAAAATGCATTTGTTAATTTAAAGTTAATCAATAATAAATTTACATTAATACTGTCAGATTAAGTTATAACGTTCTAACTATACACATAATTAAAGAGCGGATTTTTAGGTTCTTAAAACCTTAAAATATGATGCTAATATGCTTCAAAAAAACCTTTAAATATTCTCTAAATATTCCTTAAATTTGTAAGAATGCAAATATGATTTTTTTCTAAAATATATACAATAAATAACTGTTAAGCGCCATTCTCTTGGTAACAGGTAAACTATTGAATAATAAAAATGTAAATCAGTTGATACATAGCTATGTAAATATAATAAAATATAATTTAAAAAAACATAATAATTTAATAAAAAATAAAAGATAACTTTGCACCATTCCTTAGGAACTAACCAATTCGATTACAGACAAGTAGATAATTTAATTATTTTGAATTTTTATCACTCTTTAATCAAATTTTTTTTTTCCAAAAAAAAATTATTGCTAGAAAAAATCACATTTCGAGAAATTAACAAAATATATGAATTTTCATAAACAATAATAGAATATAATCTAAAATATAAAAAAATAGACGAAATATTCTCTAATGTCCAAAATATGATTTATTATGCAAAATTATGTTTTTCTTCGAACTCTGTGAAAGATAAATCGTCCACATTTTTCACCCTCGTTAAGTTGCATAAAAGCAATAAAAATATGTAATAACCTAAAGATCCACTCTTTACACATAGGTAATTAATAATAATTTTTACGTTCTCTACCTATATGATAGAAAACACGTCAAAAACAATAACGTACTTTATCACTAAGATAAGGAAACAAAAATTGAAAAATTAAAATACCTTGCCCCCCCCCCTTGAAAAATTCCTGCGGACGCCCTTGTAGTATACTTATAAAATGTTCAGTATCAGAGTAAAACAATTTAATGTCAGAAATTAGCCACGACCGATTTGAACAAAAATATTAGTCGATCACGATGATCGCGGGAATTCGCACACAATCTGGTTTTACGTAGATAATCTGTGCGGACTGTGGTAAAACCGAGCTCCGCTTAAAATGGTTTTCACGAAACAATGATTTATGATGAACAATAAGGGTGCCCCGTTTCGTACAAGGCCCTAGGGACGCTTAATCTCTTAATCCGACGCCGGCTCGTCCGTACTTTAACGCGTCAGGGCCGAGCGTACACTCGCTCACGTTAAAACTGCAGGTACATGGGCCAAGTGAGAAAATCCGTACCGTGCCGACGGTGATCGGTCGCGACAGCGGCGTATTCGAAAGTTCGTCTTGGGAGACTAATACTTTAAGGGGTATACCCTTTTCGACAAAAATGCAATCATATAGTAAAACAAAATGTCCGTTGTTTAAATCATTAACGCATAAAAAAACTATGATTACTTTACGATTTACGACATTTTTCCCAAAACCTATAGTAAAACATTTGTAATTGGTGAGGTGTTGTTAAACTTGCAACTTTTGATAGATTATAATTCATAACTCGATGAGATAAAAACTTTATAAAATCCGAATGTTTCCAATGTTTTACATTTAGTTAAAAAGTAATCGAGTTTGACGATTGAAATTACTGTATCGTTCATATTCGGAGACATTTTTAAGTTTTAGCACAATTTTTTTCGTATGCATAGATATGACTAAAAATAACTCAAAATCGGTTTCCTTGAAAATCTCATTCGTGTACGTCGCATATTTTTACCGTTTTATTCAATTTTTCGATAATTTTTCCAAAATATCGGGAAAACTATTGAGAATACAGAAAAATGACCGGTTTAAAGTGAAAGTACTGATCTATTGGTGGACTGAACATAACTTTTAAACGAAGTTTCTTTCCCGAAATTGTAGATGCATATGAAAATATAAAATTAGGTAAATTATTGTTAAATGTACATCTCTCAGAATCTATACTCAAAAATCAACATTTAGTAGGACCAACAAATCTAAAATTTCATCACTTTCGTATTAACTGATTGATTCTAAACACAAAAATTAAAACTTGTAAAAAAAAAATTCCCGGGGAATAATTGCCTCCACCCCCTAAATACGTCGCTAGATCACAGACCGTGTAGATCATGAGAATAGGCGGCCGCAATATTTTTCTCGCATGCGGTGAGATTCATCATACAACTAGGGAATGTTACAATTAGGTAGTATAGGTACTACAAAATATATAATAACTAGGGCTCTTAGAAATGTTTTTCTTTTAACTTTGTATTTAGTTTTAACCACTCTTATCGTACATTTAGATTTATAGGTATACAACATTGCGAGTGATGCGATATTTTGTAGTGGTAAAAATTCAAACATAATATGCTTATGAAAATAGCTAAGAAAAAAAACACAAGTTATACATTTTGAATGAACTGAAATCACAAGATAATATTATTGTCTGTTGTTACAAAAATCTGGTGATATGGAATAAAATTAATAAGAAAAAATAATATAGATTTAATATACTCAACAATCAATAACCTTAACATATTAAGACAAATACATCCACCCCTCAGCACTCTGTGTAGGCACCATCAGCATTATTGTAGTCACAATGAGCTGAGAATCATTTTTGTCTTGGCTATGGAATAGAATACCAGAATTCAACACTGGAGTGAATTTATTGGTTTAATCTATTTGAAATGAATTAATACAGAGAATTTGTAATTTCTACTGTACGGCAACTAAATAGATTATATATACTCGTACAATGTATGTTTCTTTTCCATATGTAAACCATAGATCATAAATCACATCGCTCTTTACATTACTCAATGATGAAATATTTGCCTAAAATTCATGTAGGTGCATATGAACAGAGGCCTCTGCCTGGAAGCCTATCATCGTCAAGAGAGTTAGGCAAGGTTCTCAAAGGGGAATAACTTACCATAACGGTTTTATATGGACGATAGTTCCTATAATACCTTATCTGTTGCTCATATAAAGTTTGATACTGATTCGGTGTAATTATTTTTTTTATTATTTGTTAACAGGTCAAATCCAGTATACCACCAGTTCCCGAGAAACCCGAAACACCCTCACCGAGATACACAAACGCAGCCAAGGAGAGCAATGTGGCCTAATGCTAAAGAGACAACAACATACAGTGATCAAGAAGTTTTTGCTCTAGTTCGGAAGGATCATCAAGACAAGTGCATGGAACTTATTTGGTACCAGGAAGTGGAAGTACTGTGAGAAAAACAAACGATTGAATTAAACTGTACATTAAATTTTACTGAAAATAACATATCACAACATGTATAAAATATTATTTTAATCGATATTACACTTAAAAAAGAATTATTTTGTAATTTTAAACTGTTGAATTTAAGACTGCCAACTCGAGAAAAAAAAATTATGGACTGTTTGTGCATATAAATAATGTAACATATTATTATAATGTATCCACACATTATTAATATGAAAAATTATATATATTCACTACAGTAACAGTTTAGCCTAAGAACTAGTCATATATAGTCAATTTGAATTCTTGTAGTGGAATATTTTCCTTAGTGTAAGTGTATATAATATGTAATAATAATTATAATAATAATAATAATATTAAAAAACATGTATTACACCTAGTATGTATATTCTTAAATTATTTACAATATATTATGTTTAAAACTAAGGTTTACGTACGTTTGAAATTTTGTACGGATTTTTTTTTTTCAATTGAATTTTCACAGAAAAAAAGAAATGTAAACGATTTTTTACAAATTATAATAAACTTACAGATAACTTCATATAGACTTGTGCTTGTTTTAATCGATATTCTTAGATTCACCAAATTACCAATAAATGATAAACCTAAAATAGATAACAGTATAATATACAAATAATGCATTATTATATGTTTAACTTTTATCATGCGCTTATATATTTTATCCATATGGATTTTTTTTTTTTTTTTAGTCTTTTATAGGTGTTGAGAACACATTTTTTTATCACATAAATAATAGTAAAATAAATATTGCAACTCGAGATAATTATTAAAGTCACATTAAAAATAATATTGATGTATCTTGTCATGTAACTGGATACATTAACATTATTATTACTATTATTGTTAAAATATAAAAAAAATTTTTTTGCTTATTGAGATGATTGAGATAGTTTCTTCAGTTTCTCGCTCTTCCAGTTATTTATTTTCTCTTTCAGTTCTGTAGCTGTAAAAAATAAATATAAACATAATTATTTATATTGACAAGATATATTTCATAAAATATGATTAAGATAAGGCTACAAATTATTACAGGTTTATTATATTTTTATTTTATACTTTTGCCTCCTTTTTTCTAGCATTTTAGAGTCAATCATTCTAGTCTTCAACTTCCATATTACCTGGTCTTCTATGTCTTTTTCACTGACATTCAATATCTTCCTTAATCATACTCTTTCAAGCCATTATCCTCTCTCCTCTTAAAGCAGAACATTATTTATTCTCTTTTACTCTAACAATAATATCAATCACCTCTAAATTAACTGCTAAATTTAAATAAAAAATGTAATTAAAATTAATAATAGATAGCCCATGATAAGCTTGAGACGTGTCTCTTATAATTGCTATGCGGCATATTTACAAACTCCATGCACCTGCAAGACAACGGCGGCACAAAACCACACATAGAAATTAGACACACGAGCTGTTTTATCAATATCTCTATGTGTATAATGTAAATTTCATTTTCTAAACCACACAACCGATATTCAGTAAGTTTGAAAGAAAACTAAATAAAATCAGTATTTTTCATTGAAATAATGCAATTTATTCCTAATTCAACTCTTAAAATTAAATGTAATTATTTTTTTTCCAATTTAAACGAGAGTAGACAGCACATTATCTCTTATGATGCTATACCACTGTAAATAACAATTAAAATACTTGTCACTTAAGAAAAAAAAAATCATGACATAATTTTTTGTTTTCAGAATTATAGTAAAATATATATAGGACAGTTAAATTACATTTTCAGATCTTAATATTAAGAAATAACAATTTTGTCAGATACAAACAAGATATAATCAACATTCTATGTTTAGTTTGTAAGTGGTTACACATTCTTTGATATTTTTCAGGAGTCTGTATGAATGCAACTAATTTTACGAGTCTAATACACTTTTTTACTCAATTTTTTGGTTTTACTCAAATAATGAACACATTCTTGAGAATAGAGAAAAATGCCATACCTAAATTTCAAAAAAAACTAAATTTTTCATAAAAAAAAAAAAAAGTCCTTTTAATTTTAAAACCAATAGATCCATTGCATTACTTTAAATCAGTGGTTCCCAACCTTTTTTATTCTACGCACCCCTTGTAAATTTTCAAAAATGTCATGCCCCCCCCTTAAATTAGAATTAAAAAGACCTTTTTTTGTTTTAATGATACGCAATAATTATTTTTGACATATATATTCATGACATATATTTTTTCATCATTCTAAAAATAAAATATAAATCAACTTAATCTTAATGTCTTAATAATATTATTTTAATATTTTTTAATACAATTTTGGAGAAAACTTGAAAAAATTTAATGAGACATTTGGGATTGTTTTTTCCTCACCAAGTCCATAATCCTTGGGGATATTTTTGACAACGCGCAACGCATATCATTTTCCACATCCAGTCGATTTCTTTGTTTGCTTTTTATTTGCAAAAGTGTGGAAAAACCAGATTCACAAAGATAAGTAGATACAAATGGGATTAATGCACGGAGAGCTTTTTCTGTCACTTTTGGATAAGAGTTGATCATTAATGGCCAAAATTCCGTTAAAGATTTTTCATCAAATATGTCTTTTGCACTTGAATCCGTGTCTTAAGCTCCAAAAATTCATCCTGATATTCATCAGGAATTTTTTCAACTTGCAGTCTGAATGGGTTTCTCACTAAGTCCAACTCATTTCCGTTGATTTCTGGAAAGTATCGTTCAAATTCTTAATCTAGGGCAGTTAAATGTTGAACAATTTCAGTCCTAATTGATTCAGGCAATGTTTCATCGTCATTATCGGAGGTAAAAATTGAAGAAAGTTCTTCAAACATTGAACACATGTTTAGTTTGATTTTTCTTTTCCAATTTTGGATTTTTTTCTTGAAAGCGCTTAAAGAATCTACATATTTGATTATATTTGTACATTTTCCTTGCATTTGTAAATTGAGTTTATTAAGATGCTCAAATATATCAACTAAATATGCAAGACGTGTAATCCAGTCTTTGTTATTTAACCAATTGCAAAATTCAGTTTTTTTATTTTCTTCGAAAAATAATTTGAGTTCTTCTTTAAGCTCAAACACTCGTTTTGTTACATTTCCTTTTGATAGCCATCGAACATTTGTATGAAAAATAAGCATATTATGATCGGCGTCCATATCAGTACACAACTCTTTGAAGAGTCGCCAATTCAGGGCACTTCCTTTAATAAAATTCACAATTTTTATTATCTGATCTAAAACTGTAGCAAATGAAACAGGGAAAGTTTTTGAAGCTAAAGCTTGACGATGTATCATGCAATGAGAACCTTTTACATTTGGAGACCGATTTTTCACATGTACTTGGAATCCAGATCTTGAACCCATCATAGCTGGTGCTCCATCTGTACAACATCTACAGAGGTTATTCCATGACAGATTTTCTGTTTCAAAAAATGATACAACTTTTTCCAAAATATCTGTGGCCTTAGTGGTGGTTGCAAGAGGAGAACAAAAAAGAAATTCTTCTTTAAAGACACCAGAATGAACATATCTTGCAAATACCAGTAATTGGGCACATGATGCTACGTCTGTTGATTCATCAAGTTGAATTGAAAATAGGCCAAAGCAGCCTTAATCTCTTGGATTACTTGATTTTTGATATCAATTGCCATGTCGTCAATTCGTCGTTGAATAGTGTTGTCTGATAATGGAATTGAAGCAAGCTTTTTTTCTAATCCATTTCCCAATACAATTTCTACCATTTTAAGGGCACAGGGTTTGATTAAAGTTTCACCGATTGTATGTGGTTTTTTTTGTTTTGCTATTTCTAAAGCAACAACATATGAAGCTTCAGTAATTTTATGATTGGTCTCTTGAAACACTCCAACCGCACCTAGTTTCATTTTTTTTAACATATTCATATTACGTTCGAAAAAACTTTTATCCTTGCTTTTATGTTGAGGATGAACGTTTTCTAAATGCTGTTTTAATTTTGTAGGTTTCATAGAATCATTTGATAGAACTTTATTGCAAATAACACACTGAGGTTTCTCTTCTCCATTAATATTGATGGATGTAAATCCATATTGAACATAACTTTCATCGTACTTTCGTTTTTTCGAACACATTTTACGTACGTATGTATCGACGGTAGTAATAGTACGGCTCAACTGTCGTGTAAACGTGAAGTCGTATCATATTACGTATATTTTTATTACAAATTCCATTATCCGTTATTGGAGGCCGACAGATAGCCCGAAAATAGAATATCCGAATAAATATTAGATTAGAATAATTAGATTATATAATAATGTACCTTTTAATATTACATTACCTGCATAGGTCAATCATTATAAAATACTCGTAAAATTGTTATCAATAGGCGACCGTCCAAAACTAATTTATTGTTTTCAATTTTATAAATAAAATATTTTTTGTTATTTCATCATCACTAAATTCCCCCCCCCCCCCAGAAGTACATGAATTCCCCCCTAGAGGGGAATTCTCCCCCGGTTGGGAACCACTGCTTTAAATGAAAAAGTCATTAATATTTAATTCATACAACAAAATTTTACCTGGTGTTAATTCATCTTCACTTAATGGTTGACGATTAAATGGATCAGTTTGAGAATTTAACAAATGACGTATAATAACTGGCCGATCCATAATTTTCCCACTACTTGGTAATAAAACTGGATCATCCATCAGAGTATCCATCAATGGATCTAATTTTAATAATATTTATAAGTACTTCAAACTTGATTAAAAAAAAAAAAATACATCAAACCTCTAAATTCCTCAGGAGCATCATTAAAATCTACTTCTTGTTTGATATTCTGAATAGAAATTTCATTTGCTTTGTTAGCTAAACTTTGAAATTGCATCACTTCCATTTTTGATGAATTTAGAACTCGTAGCATTCGATTTGCTGCATCATCAAATAGTTCCATTCGAAAAGATCGCTAAAGTTATTTTACAACATCAATATTAATAATTTCAAAAAAAAATATTAAGTTTAAGAAGAATTACTTCATCAGCAGCTATAGCAGCAGCAAATTGGTCACAATCCAAATGTAAATAAATGTCAATCAACTGCTTAAGCAAACGTCTAGGCTCCCAACCATACGTTTCAGGTGATTTGACTTTTAAATTTTTACACTTGGGGCCACACAATTGTTGTAAATTAAAATTCAACATAGCAGTAAGCCGATTAACTAATTCAGGTCGCATAAATGGTTCTTTGATATCTTTTGTAAGGTAATGGAACATATCTACAGTTTCTTGAGCTAATGTTAAATAAGAGCTGAAAAATTATTAAATGGTGTCACTGATGAAATCTCATAAGTTAATATTAATAATTTCCACAAACCGGCATTGACGCTCATCAGCAGAAAGTTGTCTTGTTCGCGATTGTTGATATTCATCTGATTGGGCATTCCATGATGCACTATCTGCCATTTGTTCTTGTACTTCGTGGATACGTTTCAACGACTCCAAACTTTCATCCAGCAAAAATGTTGTGTCATTAATCAACATATTCACAAATTTAACAAACTGTATTCCAGTCCTATTAAAGAAAAAAACAATTTTAACACATTGCAAATAAATGCATGAGTAACTTAAGTACTTAGATTCTGCAACAACTGAACATCTATGTATAGGGCTGTCCCACATGCTTTTAAGAATTAAGCTGATATGGTAACGAATGGTAAACTTATCATAAAATTCGGAACTTGCTCCAGTAGATTCAATTACTATAGAAAGTATGATGAAAAAAAAAAAAATTAATTAATTAATAATATTAGTTTTCATAGTAAAATCAAATTGACTATAAAAATACCTGTATAAAATTTCATCAGAGCAGAAGGAAGGTGTGTGATTGAAAGTGAATGACTCATCATCATATTATTCAATAACTCAGTCTTTGGCTGGATACTTGGATTTAACACAAATAAAACTTCAATGAGCTTTGCTACAAGATAAGGATTTTTAAAAGCAGCTGGAGAACATATACAAACAAGAATCCATGTCAACAATGTGTCAAAGAACTTGAAATCAATCGCCTTTGGAGCATACCTAAAATAACTTTCTTTAAAATAAACTGTTTAAGATTTCTTAATTTAAATGACACTTACTGCAGTACAAATAATAGGAAATCTGCAATATCTTCAACAAACCATTCCGGAGTAGCAGCTAATATATCTGGAACTTCAGTAGGAAATACTATAGCAGCATTTGGTATATATGGACTACCTTGAAGAAGAGTCATCATGAACTCGGCAACCGTTGAATAAAACACTATGCAACGAGTTATGAGATGTGGATCAAACAATACAAGTTCTCCACATGATTTGCTTTTCAGTAATTTCTATAAAATTATGCATAATAAGAATCAAAACATGATGCGATAATAATCAAGTATTACTTTCAGTTGTGTTTTCCACTTCTTTAATAGTTCTTTATTTCTTGAGGCTAATGTAGGATTATTCTTCCATTCTGATTCTGACTGTGATATTTCTTCTATCTATAAAACAAACAAAAAATAATTAATATAACTACTATTTCATTAAAAAACCATAAAAAATTCTTGAATTTACCATTTTTTGGAGATCTCTTACATTCCTATGCCTTCTTGTATGTTTGGTGAATGCAGGTATCAAAGCAACATGATGACAGAATAATGTTAAAAACCAACATTGAGAAGAAAACTTAGGCTCTTTAAAATTTTTTGCTATACATAAGAAATAAATAAATTAACAAATAAATAAAACTTAAGGATTATGTGATAGACATACATGCATCTTTAAGCCAATCTGCAACTTCTTGAGATGAAAATTTCAGTCTTGTATCAGATGATAAATCAATAAGTGATTCTTTAGAGTTGAAAATATATAAAGGGTCAACTTTATCCATTTTGATCTAAAAATTATAATTTTCAAAAGTGCACAAAGAAATTTAAAACATATTATATTAATTACCTTCACTGAAAGTTCTTGTAAGATAGTTAATAGATTCAACATAAAACCATCACCAGCAACAGTTCGTTCATCAACACGCATTTTGCAACGCTTCTCATTAAGTGTCAACATCTTAGCAATGTATCCCAACACTGGTTCTCGAGAACCCATATTTACCACTAAATTATGCATTATTCTGTGCAATTCATGCTAATGAAAAAAGTTATTTTAATAATATTATATTACATATAAATAATAGTAGTCATAAAATATACAGGATACTTTTCTTTGGAAACATTATATTATTATGTGTATTATGTGCAACATTCCAAGTAAAAACAAAAAGTCTCATTAATCTAAGTTTAATTCGTATGAATGCACACATTTTAAGTACAAAGAGTGCAAATAATTAATTAGTGGTCTAAATGTTAAAAAGTATCTATATTTGTGAAGTTAAAACTGTTTTTTTTTTTTTTTTTTTTATTAAATTTTTCATTATTTTAATAATTAAATACCACTGCAATATATAATTTGACTATCTATGTACATTTTATTATTTTCCAGGATTTCAATAAATTTTTTTATTTACTTTTGACTGACAATTTTTCTTTTTTCCCAAAGATGTCATAATAATTTTAATCTTTACAATATGTTGAATAATTAGTAGATTAAAAAAACTTGGCAAGAAAATTTTTCATTTTTAATAATATAAATCAATCCATCACTAATAGCTAAATATAATATAAATAAAAATAAAATTCAAATACATACTCGAGTAGTTTGCATTTCTTGTCGAAGAGTTCCAATTAATGCAGACTTATCAGATACTGTACTAAAATTCAATAATTTATCAATAACTTTAGGATCATCTTCAGCAAATAATGAAACTGCAAAAAATGGTCCCAAAAACGATGAATAAGACAGTTCTCGACCTCCACACTGAGTTACTCGTTTTGGTGAAAATTGTTTCTAGAAAATACATTTTTTTACTATATGTACTCTAAAACATACAATTTTTTACTTACTAATTTAACTATCAAAGTACATATAGGATGATTATTTTTAGCTGTATAACTAGTATAAGAAGTAAGTTCAGTAAGTATTTCAATTGGTTTACGATGTGTAGATCCTACAAAACTGGCAGTTTGCATAATACGGAAGAGATGTTGTAACAATGGACAAAAAATCTAAAAAATTTAAAACATCATTAATTTAAATATATTAAACTCATTTAAAATTGTTTTAATTACTTTTTCAAATGCTTCTGTTTTTGGTAAAACATAACTGAATAATTCATGAATAAAACCTCTAGGAACAGTACCCTGCATCAGAAACTCAGTGAGTGGAGAATAGACTGGTTCCAAAGTTAAAGCCTCTATTGTATCATCCGATATCCATATATTAGTTAGTAATAAAACTGAATGAGACAAACACTGAACACGTAAAGTTTTCAATGCTGTGGAAACTTGAGGAACACTACTTCTCTATAAATGATTAAAAATCTTTGTTAATCTACAGTATGTATGGTTCAAATAAATGCTTACTTTAGGATATTGGCGTTCTTCAATATCAACACGATTAAAGCAGTCAAATAAATATTTTAATGCAACAGAAGTAGATGATTTATGACTTTCTCCGTTTTTGTCATTTTGTATAGTTAAAACAAGCGCTTCTTGAAATGCCATACTGACAAAATTCTAAAAATATTAATAATAAACATTAACAAGTATCATATAAATGTATAAACAATAAGACAATACAAAAATATTTTTATTTTTTTAAATAAATAATGAAATATGATTATGTGTGTAACTTAAATTATATATATTTGTCATTAGAAGTAAAATAATTTTTATAAAATGGGTTAAATTTATATAAATTAATTTTGTATAATATTTAACACTAATTCAACAATAAAACATACTGGAAACTCCAAAGGATCAGGATTCTGGATTTTTTCTTTTTCTTTCATAAAATCAGCTAAATCTGGTAAAAACAAACCTTCACTATTTGATTCATTCCAAGATATATTTAATACTTTGGCAGCCACAGCAAATATTATGTCTTCTCTCGGAAGATTCTAAAAAAGTAACATACATATAATTATAGAAAACTACATAATTCTTTAATCAAAACTCACTACTTCTAATGGTCTTTTTCTTCTTATACTTTCTTGAAAATTACAATCTTTAGGTTCGTCAACTTCCATATTATCGAAACCTGAATATTCTTCTGGTGAAATAATTGTAGAGGGCCCAGGCGGTTTAATTGGAGAAACAATTTGTTTTTTAGATTCCACATCATTACTAGTATCATCAACTTCCATAGACAAATCTTTTGTCTCTGCTGCTGGTTTCTCTGGGATTTCTCTGGGATCAAATGCGATTCTAGTAGCCACTATACCAAAATAATTTTATTTAGTTATTGAAAAAAATGAGTTACGTAGTTCAATAAGATTAAAATTACATGGTGAGATAATTTCAGAAGCAGTAGGAGGAGGTGGAGGCACTGGAACTCTTGTTGTATTTACTGCAGCTAAACGTGCTAATCGACGTCGCCTAATCTATAATAAAATAAATATATAATTATTGAATAACAAACAAATAAATTCATAAAAATACATTTTATAATATCAAACTAAATACTCTTTGAAAATAAAATAAATAACAATGCCTTGGGGCATTTTTATAACAGTTTTAGTAAGAAGCAAAACAAAATTAACTAATTTTTTAATTTTTTTTTGTAATGATTTTCTCTTACATTATTTCAAACTAATTAAAACTTTTACAAATCTGATAATATTTTTTTACTGATACTGGTCGTAATACAATTATTATAATACTCAATAATTTGAGATTTTTAAGTACCTATATTTCTTTTTTTAGACTCTGAGTAGAGCAAAGATTTTAATTATTCACATAATGGATATCCATTACAGTACATTTTATCAAAAGAAAAAAAATGACTACTTAATTTTAATTTATTAAAAGGATTAGCACAATACCAATTCTCTTTTTATCAAAATCAATAAATCTATTACAACTTTTGATAAAAATAATTATTTCTTTATCAGGTAAAAATGTGCCAACTATTTTTTTTTCTTATTCTATTGGCCTTTGTTACCAATTATAAATACATAATTTTCTTTTATTATACATATATATATATGTATTTATCGCTTGTTTGCTAGAACAACGACATAACACAAAAAACAAGACTTTACACAAAACAAGTTTGAAAATTTTATTTACAATGAAATTGTAATGACGCAATAACTTCACAACTGCCGTCTAGCGGCTAATTTTGAATGTTCACTTATGTCGTTCTGGCAGTATGAAGAAAAATACCAACATTGTTCTTATTTGCAAACAACTCAAAAATGACGATTTTTGTGTTATGACGTTGTTGTAGCAAACAAGCGATATATATATCTCAGAACATCTAAATATCCATAAGTAGTTCCTTAGACCTATTTGATATTTATAATTTTGATAACCTATTTCATAATAATTCCCAAACAATGGTTACCAAGTGCATAGTAGTCACAAACAGATTTCAAGCATGTCTTCATACCTTCTTTTGGTTATTACATGGCCAAATACTCTAACACAAATAATTTATGATAAAGCCTATTCAAAAATTTTAGCTGTTATTATATAATTTATAAGCACAGTGACATCATATCATATTTTTCTTAGACTATGACAACCACTTTCTGATTTGTGGACTAGAAGATTTTTAAGGCTTTTGATTCTTATTAATGTATACACGTTAGTTAATCCCCTATTGATTAAGAATAATAAAATTTTGATGCAAATTCTGCACCCCCCAACATAAACGGCTGAACCATATAACCCATTTACAGTATCCCTTGCTACCATTTATTATATCCTGAGATAACTTATAAAACATTTAACGTGCAAACTATTTTTACACTGCATCAATTGAGATTAAAATTTAACAATATTACATACTCATACTAAGTTATAAAAACTAGATTTATATTAATATGAATATTTGTTGGATAACAAAATACAATACATAATTATTAAATTAGTAATATAGTTGATAAATGAAAATATAATAAGAATGTACCTACTTTTAAAGTGTGAAATAGGTATAATAAGGTGTCTGTTTGTTTGAGCGTTTACCAAGGTATCAATTTTACAAGTTAGTTATCAGTAATTCCCATATTTAAAAAAAAAATTAGTTTAACAATAACATCAACAGCTTTAAAATAGAATGTTATTACATTTTTTTATGTGCCGATTGAGATTGAACTTAATTCTACACTGGGACAAATGCATGAGTTGCCACTCTACAAATGACACCACTAGATATGGGTGATAAACTAAAGGATTAAAATAAAGGAAGGAGCTAAAATATTTTCATTATAAACAAGAAAAATAAGAATACATAGTTTTTTTTTTTTTTAAACTGAATAGGCATCTCATTATTTTTACAATGTGCTTTGGTATTCAGAGATTATGTATACGTGGTGTTTATATAATTTTACAATAACTGTACAAATATAATAATATATTGATTGTTAGGCAAGCACTTGAGGATTAGGTTTTAAGTATTAAAAAAATGATTTGTGAAAATTGATAGTTATTTTATTACAAATATAGGAATTTAAAATAAAACTGTAATAGAAAATAATTTAACTTGTACCCAAGAGTATACTTGTACTGGCCATCTCTAAGCGCAACACAAAAATGAATTAAGCACCAGAATAGAAATCACTTTTACGCCACTTTCAAATTCATTAACTTAACTAATAATAATTTAAATTTAATCTAATACATCATAATGCTTTTATAGAACTCTGCTAGGATCATTCATGAATGAGCTTTAACAATATTATCAAATTTTAGAAGTGTGGCCGAATGTTCAAGTATACAGCAATATTAGTTTAGGTATAATTGCAAGTTTATTAAAATAAATTTTATTATGCATGAAAATGATCTGTTTTACTATACTTGACATTTTATAACAGATTTGCTAGATTTAAATTTGAGTAAGCTCCTATATAGGTAAATCTGCATTTTATGCAATGATTAAGGCGTACCTATTTGAATCATCATTTTAACTTTAAACACATTTAAAAATTACTTCAAACTGTTAAACCTTAATTGAATTTACAAATTTACATAATTTATGGTAAAACCGACGATTTGCTCATTTCACTTGAAATCTAAAGAATATTCCTAAATATCAAGTGTTCCAGTAAAACAGAAGAACGAGCTCCTCAAATAATGAATAATAAATCTTAATTCGAGTAAAATATAAAATGCTATCATACTAATGACAAATGGTTTAACTATTTATGCAATAATACATTTTACGTGCAAAACAATCATGACATTTTTTGTGATAACGTTCAAGCTCATACTCTAGCGACGAGTTTTCATTTATATTCAAAAATCAGAAAACTCAAAACTATGAGACACATCATCGGGATGAAGGACTGAATACCCGACAGCGCGACCAACTGACCAGCGGGGTTGAAATCACCACCAGCTCGAATCGTAGTCAGTAGTACCGACGAGAACCCTTTGCGTTCGGCCTAACAGTCAAACAGGGACCGGGATCAGACCCAGAAAACGCTCTCTGGAAGGATCTAGATGACCGCGAGCGATCGTTCGCCGCGTACAACGGTAAACAAAGGACAAAAGTATTAGGTACACGAAAACGGAGACGTGAGCAGTGCGGCAGGTGATCGGTCACCGCGCGCGTCGGACCGTCAACACGTCGGAGCCAGCACCAGCCGCGAAAAACGAAAAAACCAAAACAACGCGTGAAAACCGTATCAAATGTATCTTACCTCCTCAGGTGTTAAGCCACTCATAACTACAATGCGTTTTATCGACTTCCTATTGTTCTACTACGTTAGTGTCTTTTATTTATCAAAACGGCGAATGACGTAAATAAACGACAAAGCAGCAACGAATTATTGTCGTCAGAAGCCGTCGCACGACAAAGGCGGATACGACGCGGCCCGAACGCCGTAGATCTTGGTCAGTCTTGTGCGCGAAGCACGGAGTATTCGTGAGTGAGTGTGAGTGAGTGTGTGTGTGTGTGTGTGTGTGTGTGTGCGTGCGTGTTTGTTACAGTGATGAAAAATAACGAGTGAGAGATCCGGACAAAAACTTCAGTGAAAGATACTAATCATTGTGGAAAAGCTCCCGAAAACAGATGTTTTTACGAGCGGTGTGCCGCCGTGAACTGCGACGGCCGACGAACACGAGCTGCTGACGGCGACGATGACGACGATATTGGCAGGGGGGGCGAGTGGGATGAGGTCACTGACTCGGTCTGGAGACGCGATCGTCGACAACACGGATCGGTCGAATGCACAGGATTTCTCGCCGACCGTCACTACGTTCATATCAGACTCGGCCGCCGTTATCTAATCGTGTGTTATCACATCTCCGAACCGCGGTGGTTCGATTATAAATTTTTCATACGAAATATCGTGTCGTCCTTCCAGCGTTCCAGACCCGTGTGTCGGGACGTTTCACGCCCTCCACCCCTGAGCGTGCGTACTTACGATCACTGCTTGTTCGGTTTCAGGTAATTCGGTATAATCGGCAACATGTTGTCCATCAACAAATTGACCTGCAGAATAAAGCCGATTATGAATTACGTGAGTACAACGCAAAAACTCTACCTAGGTCGATAAATTTTTTTTTTTTATTTTGTGACCGACTATTTTCATCGACTTAGTTTCGTGTGTCTAAATGTTAATTTGCTTTTATTCTAGTCAACACTACATTGAATCACATTTAGTTTTCCCGATAGACATAGGCGTCATTACAGGGTAGCAAGGAGCTACCCCACCATTTATATAGGTTTAACTTTAGATTAAATGATGAGATTAATGACATATTTTTACCTACATTTTATAAACAATTAATCTAGACTAATCGATACATCAATTGCTCTCTTCCTTCATCACATCACAAATGAAATATTATTCGAGATGCCAGGTACCTCATGAATTTACTCCAAATGATGCTCCTGACAATAGACTACCTACTTTCCAAAATAATCATTAATTTATTAATCCCTTACTGATCGATTAATGCTCTACAAATTCAAGATAAAATATTGCTCTATGAAAAATTTAAGATGTTTTAATTTATAGGTACTTTATAGTTTTATACTTTTAGATCCAATTTCTGAAATAGGTAAAAATGACCATGATAAAGAAAATAGTTTACTTAAATTAACAGAAGGAAATTTTGGTGGCTTCGGTAAAAGTGTTTAAAAAATTATAATTAATTCATAGAGTTCAAGTCAAAATAATTATAATAAACGTAAAAAATATATTAATCTAAGTTATCAATACAAATTCCTAATATCAATGATGAGATCTATAAATATTTGATATAAAATCCTACCATATAACCTTCATTAATTGTTAATTCAATTTGATTGTAATTAGAGCAATTAAAAACTGAATAAAAAGAATATCAATTTCAATTAGTTAATTAATTATTAGATGACAGATAAACTAATTTATCTAAATAACAATTTGAGTTTAAAAGTTCTAAAATGATGAAATTTTAAATTTTATTCTTAAGTAAATAAAGCTTACTTTTTGTATGAGGTATATTCATGGGTAAAATATGTTGTAAAATAGTGATTTTATATTGTACTTAATGAGTAGGATCTATTTTCATGGAAATTATTTACTTTCAAAACATATCCCAGCTTTTTTTAACCAAAAACATACTATTGTTTATCTAAGTAATAAAGTTAGGTTTGTTTATAAATACTAACCTACTGAAATAAAGAAATAGAGGAACTCAAGACATAGTTTTAATTCAATGTTTTCAATACTAGACAATTCTTAATTGAAATATGCTTTAAAAAAAAAAGCAATTTAAAAGGCTATTGTTTTCATGGGTTTTGTATTATCATTTTTAATAATTAAAAATTGTTAAGCATAAAAACATTAATCATAACAAATTGGTATTAAATAATGAGAATAACCATGTGAATTACTAAAACCATATTTTTTACATCCAAGTTAACAGAAATGTAAATTATTATTTTTCTTTACATTCAGAGTATGATGTGAACTGTGAAATAATAATACAAAATTAATTAATAACAACTAATTCTAAATATTTAGAAAAAAACATTGTTATTTTTTTAAATTTTTAAATGCAATTTCACAATTAATTTCACTAGTTTATCACTTCTTCATCATCCGTGCCCTGTACTCTGGAATATGAAGAACACATAATTTGTGTGCATCCAAATGATTTTGACATTTTGTTCCAAAAGTGAAAGCTGCCAGATCGTGTTTTGTAATGGAAAAATTAGAGAATAGATAAATAGAAAATAGACGGGTTGTTTCGGCTTGAGACTGTATCGTAGAGTGGGGGCTGCTCAATGCTCGAGGAAGACAAGTTGTAGTTGGTCGCTATATGCGTTCTCTTGTAGTCTGTAGTATAATGATAATGCACCTTGCATGACATTTTTAACCATATTATATACTTACAATTAATCACCTAACATTTTTTTTTTTTTTTTTTTGGAATTTGAAGGTTAATTGAAACTTGTTACAAAATAATTAAAACAATACAATATTATACTTTAAATTTTATTACATTTATTGGTCAAATTAAAGAATAATAATTAAACATTTTGAAAGTGAGTACTTCTAAATTTCCAAACTAAGATGATCTCTTACTAGCTCTGCAAATTATTTTTAACAAATTTTTGTTACAGCTAAA
This sequence comes from Therioaphis trifolii, assembly GCA_027580255.1. Taxonomy (NCBI): domain Eukaryota; kingdom Metazoa; phylum Arthropoda; class Insecta; order Hemiptera; family Aphididae; genus Therioaphis; species Therioaphis trifolii. Next base: position 28,307,567 of record CM050404.1, read on the forward strand.
AGAAATGTTAAAACAACCCCGCTACTATTACCAATTTTCATTTTCAAATCTATTTCGAGTTATTATTTTTTCAGATAGCAAAAATATAAATATATCATCAAATGGTTCCATTTAGAATAATAAATTATGTATAATGATTTACATGTACTAGGTATTAAATTGAAATCATGGTTAAGTATTAAAAAATGTTATTTCCAAACTAACCTTGACTATTTTTCTAGAGAGTATATTCGAAGAAAATAGATGAAATACTACCAAAAAATTTATCAGAAGATTTCAATACTGCCTCACAACAAAAACAAATGGGTGTGATTTATGATAAAAGGCCATTTAAAGTTATGTTGGAAAAGGGCAAACATTACAATTGGTGCTCTTGTGGCATGAGTCGACAACAGGTAATGACTGGTATTCAAATATAAACTATGCATTAACTTAATAATAGTATAGAATAATTAATAAAATCATTATTTATGTTTTCTTTTATACATATACTAGCCGTTTTGTGATGGCACACATAGAAACAAAAAACTTCGTATAACTATGAAACCAATTAAGGTTGAAGTAGCCGAAACTAAGGAATATTGGCTGTGTAATTGTAAACAAACAATACATCGGCCATTTTGTGATGGTACACACAGACAACAACACATACAAGAAGCAATCAAGAAATATTAATTATTGGTTGCGTAATATTTTTTGTATATTTTATTAGATATAGTTTTTTGTTTGGGCACATATTTTCAAGTGAAATAAAAAAGTTTTTTGAAGAAACATTTTTGAAAAAATTGTGCTATTCTAAAACTATTTCTTTTTTTCCAAAGACATTTTATCTTAAATCTTAAGGTAACTATAAAATAATAGTGAATTAACTTTTGGCCACACAATAAGTTATAATAATATAAAAACAAAATTATAGCAATTAATTAAACTCTAAAAAAGATGTAAAAAATAAAGTACGTTCATTTCAAATCTGTAGTTATATATAGTGTTTATAGCAAGCATTGCCATATATAAAGACAAACTAGCGTTAAATAAAAAATACTTAGCACACTATATATTTTTTGTTTTCAAAATGGAAGAAATTTTAATTCATAATTTATTCTATGGCTTTTGATAAAAACTCAATAAAACGTTTGCCATATTGTTCTGGGTCACATGTTGATATGCCGTCCACGTTTGATCCATGTTTCAAAGTTTTAGCTGCTTTTGCAGCTTGTTTCTTAACACCATAGTGTGTAAGTACATCAATCAATGCAATGAAATAAATTTCTCGTACTGGTGCACCTATTTTATTAAATTCATAATTAAACATTTGTAGTCATGAAATTATAATAACAACAAATTAAATAATTATAAAGTTTGTAATTGAAACAATTACCTTCACTACTAGGTATGGCATATATATCGAGATCAGGTATTATAGCTGCTGTATCATACTGGCAGAGGCTTGCATCTCGAGCTAATAAACTATGTGGTGAATCTGGAGGTGTATTTGCCCATGTCACTGTATTCCCAGCCCCTTCACTGTCTTCCGCATCCTCATCTTCTTCTTCGGCATTATTATCTCCAGGACCACTTGCAATTGCCTCTTCCTTTTCCCGCTCGGCACGAGTACAATCGTGTATGCCCAACAATAAACTGTAGTCCATTAAATGTAAACCCGTCAAAAACTAGAATGCAAAATTGGTATGTTTTAAACATGCAAAAATTTAAAACATTAATATCACACTCACATCGACATCTGCTCCTAGTGTCTCCAAAAGCTTATCTTTTGCTTCATCACCAATATATATTTTTGTACGTTCTTTAACAAAATCATTATCTTTATATGTTGGTAAGTCTTTTTCCTTCTCCTTATCTGAAGCTTCTCTATCTACTGTAGAACCTTTGAGATCAAATTTTCTAAAAAAAAAAAAAAATTATTTTTAAACAATCATTAAAGTTAAAAAATCAGTTTTTTTTTATATAATATTATGAAAACTGATAACCACAATCAACATATATAGTTTAATTAATAAGTTAAGTAAAATATAAATGTAGCATAAGTTTCATATGTATCAATGATCAGTTACGTTAATTAAAATCATCAAGTACAAGTCGAAATGATGTCAATCATAATTTACAATTTATATTTGAACTTTGCACTAGCTGATGATGGTTATTGAAACTACTAAAAAACTTAAACTCTTATATATATTTTATTTTATTACAGTTTTTAATTAAATTGTTTATTTAAACTTCTATTATTTATATCAACATGAAAATATAAGTAATTAAAAATGAATTAGAAAAATACTAAAAATATTAATTAAATATAAGTTAAATGATAATTCAATAAAATGTTGGCCAAAAATCAATTATTTATTTTAGCTTTTGGTTTTTAATTATAATAGTTTCGATAATTTGGTTTAGATGAACCAAGCCCCTATCTAGATTTAACCCAATCAGTTTTAATATTTCTGTAATACAATTTTTTTTTTTTTTGATAAAAATTATTTGTTCAATGTCTAAGCATAGGCCTAGTTTATCAATTTATAAATTAATTTGGGATAAACAAAAAAATATCTGGTTAATTTGAATTTAAAGTTTTTTTTAGGTCCCTCAGGATTTACAGAATTTACAAACTAGCTGAGTCTATATTAGAAACAACACTGAGTTATTAAAAAAAAATTATACATGGTTAGTCAACAACTAATATTTGTACAAATAACTAAAATAATGAAAATCTCAGTAAAATATTATCATATAATTTATTAATTTTAACAAATTCTAATAAGAAGTGACAAATGCTTAACAAAATTAAAAATTACATTCATTGACACTTGTAGCAATTGTCTATAAAAGTCTATTAGATAAATTAATTTACAGTTACATTAGCAAAGGTTATATATGAATTTATATTTTTAATTTTTAATAAAATAAAATAGATTTACGAGCCACATTCAAACATGAAATTATTTGGAATTAAATCAAAGTTCAACATTCAAAATATAACCTATTAAGCATCAACTATGTTATATTTTCAAACAATTAATTTTGAAAACTGAACTTAATTTATAAACGCAAAACATAAATCAATTATGATAAGTACAAATCATATTGTTTTATAATTCTCACATGACCTATTTTAGACAAAAAAAAAATCAAATTTTTTTATTTATTCAAAATTTAGAGAATAAAACAATTATTACAGTATCATTCAGTAGATTACACATTCAAAAATAATAAATAATGGATTTTAAATCCTTTTTTGGCACTGGTCAATAATAGGGAAAAAAAATGTCTTTATAATAATTATGACATTATAATATAACAACTATATTCAATTTTGTAATTTTAAATCTTATTGTTTTCTAATAAATAATTGGCTAGGTGACTTTTTCAAAATATTTGAATTATCTATTGATTAAGAACAAATAGAAATTAAAAATAAATAACAATGTTAAAAATTCAGCGTGAGAATACAATTGAGATAAGTTTGCTTTACTCAAACAATAACAAGTCAACATAGTAGCATTTAGAAAATTTTAATTAAAACTTAGATTTATCATTTAATAAAGTAAAAACTTTAATAAATGTGCTTATTTTTCATCAAAGTTAAAACTAGAAAAATAAAAATGACTTTTTCAATATGCAAACATTTTTTGATATTTTCTCAAAAAGAAATTATTTTAAAAAATTGTAGTAAAACTAATCTACCACACACTACTCAATCTAAAATTAGCCTTATGACCTAAAATTATATCTATTTATAAAAATGAAAAAGATTTAGAGACAATTTTATTTAAATTGAATGACATTTATTAATGTACAGAATGATTTACTAAATATGCTACACTTTTTCTGTGTAATTGATATAACTTGTAATGTATAGAATAGTTAATGAAAACAATATTGTATCATCATTATTAACATTAATATTGTACAATAATGTAGAAGAGTAGATGACATTATTAATTACGTAGTTTAATTTATTTTGTATTTTTCTCTAGATATAATAGAATTTTTAATATTTATTTATTTAAAGATGCTATTCTAGTAATTTGGTTAGACATAAGTATACCTATGTGTGGCCAAATGGTTGCTAAACACATTTCTCATAGCTACGACATAATGTTCATCACCATCAACAGTCAAGCGATACATTCCCAAGTATTGAGGAAGAAGAGTTTTTCCATGTCTTTCAACAACATACTATAGATAACATTTTATATTAGATTATATAACATCAAATTAGTTTATTAACTATGAATTAATTTCTTACTGGATGATAGTGTTTTAAAAATGAGTGCATTCTTTCAACTTCTTCACTTGTCAATGTTTTAATGATGAATAATTTGTCATAGGAATAGTAAAAGCCTGCATTACTTTTGCCTGATGCATCTGCTGAAACTGGCTGTGATCTGAGAAAAACAAGTATTTTTGTAAAATAAAGCATCTGATGTAATAAATATTAAATTAATACAATTTATAACAAATTTAATTGAAAAAGTGATTAGCAAATCAAATAATGTTACATTTTTAGGAATACAAGTTGGTTATAATTTACTTATTAATCAAGAAAACACATTAAACATTAAAATAAAAAATTTAATGAGTTCACATACTGTTATGAGAGGCAGATTAACAATGTCTACATAATCATTTCAAAATGAAAAATACAAATATTTAAAAAAAATGTTAACCAAGATTTAAGAGTTTTCCTGAATTTCAATAAAATATAAACTAATAAGATTTCACTTAAATTTGCATCATTGAAAAAATAAATGTTTAAATAATATTGAAACTAGCTTCAAAACATTAAATATTTATTACGTACATCTAATGAAATTTTAAACTATACAGAGTTTACATTTATTTACATTAACAAAACAGAATAAGAACAAATACTATTAATATTATTTTAATTGGTAATTTTAATATCAATACGAAAAATATGACAGGTACATATTTTTATAATGATGAATTTCAGGAATATCTCCGTTCAAAACAATTTTAACTACCCAATACATAATAAAGGAGCACACTTTGTTAGTCCTCGTTCGTGTACCTTCTTTTCATTTCAGAACAATAAAATTTCAATTTCTTAGGCTTAGAGTTAACTGTTTCCATATGTAAATTAGGAGTAGTCAAGGATCTCCGGTTGTACATCATATTAGATTTGCTTTGACTTTTGCGACAACAGTAGCTGCTTTCCTCAGAGAACCTTATTATTGTGTCAAAAACAATTACATTACAGGAAAATGTGTTACAATGAAATAACTACAGAAATAAGGAAATTGATAATAAATTTCACATTTAATAGCATAATGTTATAAATGCATAACAATTATATTTATAATATTGCTTTTAATAAGCATTTTATGATATAAAATTGTATCATTTCTTTGCAATTAAAATATTATCATATACTAGTAGGCCAGTTGGAAGGAAAGCAATAAACAAACTCAATATAAACTTAATAAAATACTATGCTTTTGAGATATAATATAGAAATAAGACTAAAATATTTAAAATTCAACTGTTCTAATTAAAACCATAAAAAGAAATTTGTTGTTGCAAATAAAATCTGTAATTGGTAAATATTATACATATATTTTTATTTAATGTATAACAAATAATAATAATCACTATTACTAACTTACAAACGAATAAAATAGTGTACAAAATATTACCTTGTCATTGACTCTTTATAATCCAAATCATCAATGCCAAAACGTTCCCTTAGATTACGGAACACCAATGGACAATATTCTTTGATTTTAAAATGGCTTGGCATGTTCTCTCTTTAAAAAAACACAAAAACGATTACATTAAAAATGCATTATAAAACAAATTGATTAATAATTAAATTCTAACTTGTTGAACAAATGGTTGTCAACTTTAACTTTTGAATATGCTCGAAAATCATCAGGAAGTAACATCACTGGTATTGTTACATGACTCAATTCATTAATCTATAACATTTAAATACAAATATAATACATACAAATGCATTTGATTTTTGATTTTTTTAAGTCATGTTTATATCATGGCTAACAATTTATAACATTTATTAACATACATAAAGATTCTTCAAACTTTCAATACAAATAAAATACAAACATTTTTATAGATATTGTTAATTAACATTTACTTCTTCAGTTTTGATCTCCATTGATACTACATTTACAGTAACAGAACATTTAGTGGAAAATACAAATTTATAATTGTGGGTTATTTCAAATTAGTACATACAACATTTTTAATTATATTAGTGACCAATCATCTTGGCCAACTAATATGACTATAGAAATACGTTACTGACAAAAAAAGGTTAAAAAAGATTTTTGAGCAGTAGCATGAAACTAATGCATTATACATAGACATGACAACTTTTTGGAAATCTTTAACACAAAATATAGTATTAAATTAATTTCAGTATTTTTTTTTTTTTTTTTTATAAATATTAATGGGTTGAATGTCAAGGTTTAATAAACCCCTAATTAATATTTCTGTAATCATTTAAGTTTTTATAGTACAAATAATTACAGATAGTTAAATATTTAATAAGTACTCATGTAGCCACGTAGGTATTAAAATAAAATAAATAAAGGTAAGTAACAAGGATGAACAATAAATGTAGTAAAAAAACTAATTCTTTTGCTAAAACTTTATATATAAAAACCTAAAAATAAAATCCTTAGCAAATAAATATAACATATTTGTCAATAAAATAAAATAATAACCAATAAATATGGATTATTATTTATTGCTCACTACTATAAAATAGGTACTCATTGTGAATAATTATAAGATAAATGGTTTTGTTTTTAGAACTAGGTTTAACCAAATTTTAATGATTTATTGGTTTTATAATAATAGGACACAATACTTTAAAGACAACCAAAAACAAATTACAAAACACTGAATTCAATGTTTTAATCTATACATAATGATTCATTATTTCAACTAAATGACAAATGCATATCAGTAATCAGTAGTAAAAAAAAAAAAAAAAAATGAAAACAATTTTCTTATCTGTATAAAATACGTAAATTCAAAATTATTTTTTATTTATTGATAATATCATTCTATACAATTGAATTATCTATGAATACACGATTTAAAATAAAGGAGAAATGGAAAATATAACATTACAATATTATTATAAGTACAATAAGTACTTAGATATGTAGGTACATATAATAAATACCGAAATTAATAAAATAATGAACACATAGTCTAGAACAGTGGTCGGCAACTTTTATGAACGGTCGGGCCACATTTACAAATTAAAAAGAGTTTGCGAGCCAGATAAAATAAAAATATTGTATTAAATTATGTATTATGCAAAAAATACAGTCTAAAACTTAAAATAATAATATTTATAAAATAAAAATTACAGTTTTTAAAATAAATATAATATGAAAGTATGAATGTAATGCACTGGTAAAATGCTTAATGTGATTTTTGTTGTTGGATATTATTAATTATTTATTTCGATTTCCACATTAAAATTACTTGTGCCCGCTCTAAAAACATGGTGGAGATGTTATCTTATGGGTAATTTTATTCTCAAGGTATACCTACCATTTTAAAATATAACTGATATAAAATACCTGTACCAAAAACGCAACGTTCAATTGTATTTATACAATATGACGTTCAATTAAATTTCGTCGTTCTAGAATTTAAAGCGGGCCGTATTCAATAGTCACACGGGCCGGTTGCCGACCACTGGTCTAGAATGAATAAAAATAAACACTGGTGATCAAAAATATTTTAAATGTATTAAATGCATATTTTTTCCTTAAAATCCCAATACATACATCTATTGTTTACTATAATTAAAGATTTCAAATATAATTTTAATTAAGTTTATTAAGTAAGGTTTTAGAAATGTATTCCAATACATAGATTAAATGTACAGTTTTATCTATGTCCAATATGAAATGGGATGAACAAATAAGCTCTGTAGAAAATACAACATGAAAAATAGTTTATGAGATAAAATAATTGCATGAGATACTAAACACCAATGATTTAAAACTAATACCTAGCTCTTGTAGAACCCATTTTTTATGGAATTATAGAGGGTGGAGTGGGGTCTTATGATAACATTCTTACACAACTTTGCTCTATAATATAGTCAGAGCACTGTAGTTCAAGCAGCACTAAAAAAGAAACATAGATATTTAACGAAAATGTTTTTTCAGGCTTCATTATTGATGTAAAATACACAATAGTTATGTGAAAATATTTCAATGTTTTAATGATTTAACGAGTAATTTACTATACTATGGCTAATGATTCATTGAAAACAGTTATTGGTGTAGTATTGTTTATAAAATCAATAATAATATTCTCTGAATACCTAGAAGTAATGTTAAATGAATCAATTGACAACTGATTAAATTTTTTTTCTGAATTAAAGTATAATATTTAAGTAATAACTAATATCAATAACAATACTAATAATAAGGGTACATTCAACCAAACACTTAGGAATTTAAAAAATTATGTATTTTAACTTCTAAGATGACTGTAGATGGTGCCCCCACCCTCCTATCACATAACTATTCACTTTAATACATTATTTATAAAACTATAGAATATCAATATCATTCTCAATAGATTTTATTAAAATCATATCAATATGAGATAAGGATCCTTTTTACCATTGAGTATTTTTTTACCACTTGATATCAAGTATCACATCTTAAAAATATAAAAACAATAAAAAAATATTTGTTAAAATACACATTTATAACCATATAATGCAATGAGTTCAAACTTCAAATTTAATAACAAATATAAATAACAATGTGTCATACCAAAATGTTATACCTATTCTTTAGAATATTTTAACAAATCTATCAACATAAATACAATTTACTATGTTATTAATCAAATATTGTCTTGTATATTTTATATAGCATCATAAAACTTATATATAATTATATTATACATTTTAATAATAGAAGGGAAACTACATAGTTAAAAATGTGAAACTAGTTATTTTGCTGTTACTCTGTGTATTCTAGTGATATAACATAGCATACAAAATTATGACATCAGTTAATGATTATTTTTAAATTTGTATATAATCATATTAATATCAATAAATTAAATAATCTGAAATATTTGAAACCTCTATATCTATGCTGATTAAAAAATAATAAAAAAAAACAGGAATTATAAGTAATACCTTGAAAGTGAATGAACATGATTTACAAGAGTAAAATAATAATTATTTTAAATATGTATAGAGTAGAATGATTATATTTCCATAGGAAATTTTAATAATTTTCCTAAGATGAGAAAATAAGTATGTAATCCAAAAAAAAAAAAAAAAAATGTGTCCATAAATGTTATACAAATTATAATGCAAAACTGTGTAAATTGGACCACCAAATTTATTTGATTATACCAATGAATGATAAAGATATTTTTTTATTTTATATTTAGGTATAACAGATTGATTAAACTAAAATCGATGGACAATCCAATTTTTTTTTAATTTTCTGAAAAAAAATTAAATTACAGTCAGAACCAATTTACATCATAGGCTATTAAAAATATAGACTAAGGAGGCAACAAAAATTGCCTTTTTATAGTACAGAAGGTTTGGCACAAAAAATATTTATGCAGAGGCATTTTTTTTTTTTTAATTTTAAATATAAATACAAATTATAGACCAGTATACAACCCAAATTATGAGTGATAATTTATTTTATTATGAATTATATTTATTGCAAACAAATACACTTTCATGAAATTCAAACTTCTTACATTCAAAATTCTACCAAGGGAAATCAACCAAGGGATTTTTTACCTCTTGTTTGAGTTTACATAAACAAATCAAACTTAATAACATTTAAACTTTCCAAAAGATTTTCTTCAAAAATAAATGAATACTTCTCTTATATACTTAATAACTCACAAAATACAAATTAATGAAAAATTAAAAACCAAACTATAAAAATTTCACAACCATAAGCTAAACAATCTACTTTTTAATACATTTTCATAACCAAAATGTACCTTTTTACAATACTTTATAATTTTCAGAATAATTGAAGCATCAGAGGTATCAACATAATTCATACCCTATACCAACTGGGTCTTGTTTCAGGCTAATCAATCCAATAGGAATACAAATAGATTCATTCTGGTTTTACCTTTGGAGGCATATTTTTACATTAAAAAAAAAAGAATAACAGCAAAAATATATATTTGGAATTATTTTATCAAAAAAATTCAAAAATAGATACCAATCATAATTGATTTTTACTTTTTTGTACAACAATAATGATTGTTATTTTGCTGAAATTTACTAACTATTGGTATTCATTAACATCGTGCACAGGAAAAATGGAAAATAACAACAAAAAAAGATTTATATTTAAAATACAGTTTTTGTATTTTTAATTTTAATATTTAAAATAATATAACTTATAAGTATTTTTTTTTTAATACATCTAAGAGCTCATTGCCACAACATTGCGATGACAGTTGCATTGCTTTATGAAAATGTCTATTGGAGATGTATAGTATATTAAATATCAACATAAACACCATTTGAATTTTTGTTTCACTATTATCTTCAACATACAAGTTCATATCAAATAATATTTATATTTATAGATATTCTAAGAAACAAATTATAAATGTTAGTTGCATAAAATTATCTGTATGAGATTACAAAAATTTATCAATTTTATTGTATAAAAAAATGTTTATTTTATAATTTTAATTTTTAAATTAAATAATTAGCTATTAAAGATACATCATATATCTAGCTGTAAAAATGAAATTGAGTGTTAATGTACTATTGAATTGAAAAAATTTGAAATTCTGCTTTAAACAGGGTTAACAATTTGTACACACCTACATAAAATGGGTAGTATTTAATACCTCTCTCCCCCATTTAAATATAAACAAATTTACCTGAAAAAGTGACCCATTCTAATAAAAATGCCTAATTTCGCTCATGATCTTTTACTAGATTAAATAAATACTTGTAAAATAAAAGATAGAAAGTGTCATGAATGAGTTGCTTCTTTCACCAACAATTATATTCCAATTTCATGTTTATATCTATTTTTATTGTATCAAATAATATAAATTGCATACCTATTTATTTTTAAATAAAAATAAACATTTTACCTATATTATTTGATACATAATCCCTACCTATATATATAAGTACAAACCCCTATTTTAATATAGGAGATCTATTATAATGATTGGGCCAATGCTGTTACAAAAATAAAACAGTTCTCACTTTCTATAATATAAAAATTTAAAATCCTTGAAAACTTTTTTTAATAGCTTCCTCCTTTCCCTTATTCTTCTATTTAATTAAATATCATATCTAGATATTTCAAATGACTTGATTCCATCAAATAAATGTTTAGGAACCATTTTAATAATTAATAGGTATTTAAAAAAATAATGACTGATATCCCTATATTTTCAATAACCTCATTAATAAACAAACACAAATAGTTTACTATTACAAAACAAAATAAACATGTTCTTGATTAAAGCTAAATATTAAAAGGTCAAGTTCTTAGTAACAATGAAGAAATAATTCGGAGGATAAATAAAAATTAATTCAATTGTATACATACAGTATGATTGACACCCCACATCAGGACAGACAGAAGAGGCTCATTAGCACGGAATAACTTCACCTTCTGTCTTTTGACTCCAATGTGTTTTTTCTTCAGTTTGCTCAGTCCTCCTTGAACTACACTCATATTTATTCTGAATTAACACAATAAACGTAAAAAATAGCTTAAAAGTTTTGTCGAGATCTAGAAATCGAGACAAAAAAAAAGACGGATCCTGAGTGATTTGTTCTAACTTATGGACATCTCAACGAAACGACTGAATAGCGGTCGAAAGTTAAACGTCCGCATTAGTAGATTTTCATTTGAATTGGACGATAAAGTTTGGTGAGAACGGAATACTAACAATTACGTTGTGCGATAGAAAAATGTTAGTGTGTAGCGGTAATTGTAATGTAAGCAACTAAATTACAGTTCTTCGCGACGGCCGACAGTCATTATTTTATCAATTAATTATCATAATGAAGCCGTGGATCAATAAACGTCAAATGCCCTTTCCTTCATGAAAACGTTGATAACGCCTATCTCGGCACACGCATGGATAATTTATTATTTATTGACATTTGACAATAATCCCACAGACGGGGAACACTTGCCGAACATTACTAAGCATAGTGCATAGTGCATACACATACTATATAATGAATGATAGTAGTAGTACGCACTACGCTTCGCTGTTAAGTTGTCTACGATTGTTATGTTAATCGGTCTGTAGTGTCGACTGAAAACCAAAATACGTGTTGAACTGTTGACTTTGACTGTTGCAGTGTATGTCTATATATTCGTTGCTTAATCGTTTACTAATGTGGCTAATTCTTGCGATGAAAACTTAATTCTCGACTCAAAACTTCTTCATGCCTTTTGTTGGAACTTATTTGACTCTTAAAACTCTTTTCTCAAAATTTTAAAGTCTATACAATATTGCCCTAGAACATGGCAACGTTAAGGGAACAGAATTTAAAACTTAAGGGAATTATGAAAAAAAATCAAAGACCTAGGAGTTCAATTACAGATCCCTATGAGAAATTTTGGTAATATTTATGATAAGTTTTATTACTTTACATTGGATTAAAATTTAACTAAACATTTTATGTTATCATTGTGTAGGCCACTCCTTGATCCAGAGAATTCAAAAATATTAGCTGATGAAATGGAAAAGTAAGTACCTATTTCTTGTTTGTGGATTATAAGAATTATTTAAGTTTAATTTTATAATACACGTACATTATACTTTTTATTGAAATATAAATATTATGGTCTTCATTTAATCTTTAGTCATGACCATCAGTTATTTTATTACTTTAACATTAAATATAATTTTTTGAAATTGTTCAAGTTCATAAATTAATAAAATGTATATTTCAGGGCTATATCTAAAGAAAATGGTAAGTTAAAAGTAGATTGGTTTACTCTAAAAAAATTACCTTTAGATGTACGAAAATGTCAGATCAAAGATCTTTCCAAAAAACACAAACTCATAAGTCCTGAATTAAAAACACAAAGGTAAATATTATACAAACTACATAAACATAATATAATTATAAATACATATCTTTACTTTCAGATCAATTTTGAAAATGGGTATAAATGAAGTTAGCAGACTTATTGAAAAAGACCTGATAGCTTGTTGTTTAGTCGCTGAAGATGTCGCAGACTCCATAATAACCAAACATTTGCTGTTTATGTCAGCTGCTAAAAAAATACCTGTTATTATTCTTCCAGGTATGCGTTCAATTACAAAACGTATCATAGGGTTTCCTTCTGCTGTATTAGGACTGAAGGTTTGTATTAAATATAATAGTGGACATTAATTTTTATGTTTAATGACTTTTATTTTTTAGAATGATATATTAAATAAAGTGAATAGCCCTCTGTACAATATTTATAAGACAGTTATACAGTTGTCAAGAAAATTAAAAAATCCTCATATTAAACAAACTACCTCAAAAGAATCAAAAGTTGCAGATAATCCAATTAAATTAAATATTGATATTGAAAATTATTTATTAAAGAAACCAAGAGAAGGTAGAGCATTTGTACCAGGAGGGATATTGAATATTCGGACATTGAATGACTTATCATTTATACCAATTGAAAAAATGACAGTTGATGAACAAAAACCACTTGAACCAGATGAAGAACTAATTGAAATATCTACATCTGATTTATTCAGTATAGACACAAAACCCTTAAACGTTGAGGATATAGGAGAATCTATAGAACGCAAAACAAAAACTTTTAGAGAACCTTTAAGATATCATGGATTAAAAGTGAAAAAAATGAAACCTAATCCAATAAGAAAACTCAAAAAAGAAGCAAATTCAATTACAAAAAAGAATACAAAATAAAAGTATTATTATTTTTTTTTTTTTTACAAAATCTAATAAATTAATTAATTACACAAAGTAGTAAATTGAAAAATATACTACATCAGATTTAATATTAGATCTTCCTCGATTTGAACTTAGAGTGTCTACATTTTGTGGAATATAAATACCATGTACAAAGCTGAAAATAAAAATATTAAAATCAAAAAATTATCTTGACTTTTTAATTATTGACATTTTAAGGAAACTTACTCGCGACTTCCCATTCAGATTTTGATAGGGTTCCAACACTAGATATATTATTTTCTTCTAAAAATTGTTTGGCCTCATCATAGTCATCTTCAGTTCCCATAATTTTATTTCCTTCTTGAGGTGGATATAACTAGGCACATTTTTGAAACTTTAATACAATCGCATACAAATTTACAAAACTTAAAAATCATTGAACTTAAGACTATTGGTATCAAATATCAGATAACGGTCCAAATAAAAAATCACAGACATTTTAATGCAAAGCCGTAAATAATTGTATTATTTCATTCACAAAAAACCCACAACTATCAACTAAGTAGATCATTAAATCTCTTCCTTTTTTTAAATCAGGATTGAGCAAAAATTTAAATCTATGCGCCAAACTTAAGATTTTCTACTAAAAACTTTTGTTTATAATTATTATTGCGTAGGTATATTGATACATAATTAATTAAAAGTCATTATTCATTATATATGTAGGCCTCAATGCTGTAACAAAAACTTATAACACTGACAATGAATTACATTTGCATTCCAATCAATTAATTTGTTTTCTTTCCTAAAACTCTTCATTGAGAAAAAACAGTCAAATGATAAATACATATTTCCTTTTATCTCATTAAATATACACAATTTTTTGTTACACTTTATTAAATTTAATTAATATTTCACTTGTCTTTCACCTTTTTCCTATACTTAAATTGTCATACTATACATATTAATGACTTAGATCATACAGCCATAGCATTGTTAATCATGCTTTAATGAAGCTAGATAATGGGTCTGAATTTACAAGAAAAAAAATAAAGTGAGAAATATTTTGTTATTGTAGTAAATATCCAAAATGACGAAAAAAAATTGTAACTCCAATACATGTTAATATTATTATTTATTTATATAAAAAAATTGTATTTATTAAAAAAAATAAAGATAAAAACATTTAATGATCTGCATATTATGTATTTAAATTAATTAGTTCAATTATTATTTAAAAAAATCTGTTATTTTAGATTGAACTTTGTTTGTATAAAAATCACGCTCTACTGTTGTTTCTAGATCTTCAAAATTTATCATTGAACTTAGGTTATTCAGAGCCATATAATTTGCTAACAGTTTTGCTGCATTGAACACTGAATGAATAGATAATAACCTTCGTCGGGAGTATCATCAGCTTAAGATAAAGTAGCCTCAGGTAAAGTAAAGTCGTTATAGATAAAATATTTTTCCAATACAACCAAAAATAACCGTCATAACATCCGTACAGTCATCATATAGACGTCATAATAACCGATACAAATTAGTACATAAAATATTGGAGTTTTGCCGGGACATTTAATCTAAGATATATTTATATATATATATATATATATATATATATATATATATAAGTGATGGGAATTATTCGAATATTCGAATAGTTCTACAGTAAATAATTCGAATATATAGATGCTACAATACCTAATTTGTTATATCTATTTTCCACGATAAGCCTTTTACACTATTTATTTAATTCTACTATTAACTAAGTCCGTTAATTATTTCAAACCAAAAAATCACCAAAAAAGTGGCCTGTTAACTAGACCCGTAGTTACTTACCTATTAATTTATTATTATTCCCGGTATCCAATTATTACGGATCCCGATTAGGTATTGTAGCATCTATATTATATTCGAATATTCGAATACACATTACATCCCTAATATATATATATATATATATATATTAGGGTGGTTCTTATTTATATGGTCGGAATATTTTCTTTGATTTTTTTAAGTCAGGACCCTATAATATTATTTGATATTAAATAAAAATAATTTAGGTTAAATTTGGTTATGATGACTCAACCCCTTCCCGTGCCTCAAGAGGGTTGAAAATGGCTAAATAGGGTAGTTTACGCTTTTCTGTATTTTACTCTAGAACTGTTACAGTTACGATAAAATTACAAAAGAGCTTTATTAAAGAAAATACAATTTTCTATAAGTAACTATATTACGTCATTTTACCAAAATGTATTGTTTTCTCTGAAAATAAAGAAAAACTAAATAATTTAATTGATAGGCAAAAATATCGGATTTACGGTGTTTTAAATATATTTTATGAACGGTTGGAGATAGGTACGATCAAATGTTTATTATTATACTAAAAATAATGTGAAATTACCGTCATATAGTTATCGAAAGTATATAAAACACGGATGGCAATTAAATACAACTCAATAATAGTTAGAATTATACAGATAAGTTATTAAAGGACATTTTATATTCTAGTTGTTGTACTGCGTTTGAACGTTTCGAATTTATATAATTTTATAGTGATACTTTAAGTTATAATTTATACGTTACTGTTTCAAAATTTAAATTAAAAAAATGCCTAGACAACAAATTTATTTAATTGGACCAATAAATAATCAAATAACTGGTTCTAAATTACCTTCCAAGAGGGACTATATGTCTGTTTTATTTTATAATATGCGCTTAGTAAACCTAAATTTACACGATAGTTCACGCTTGGTTATTGGTGAATGTTCAATTTTTTGGAAGAAAGCTCGAATTCCAACACATGATAATTCAGATTGCACTAAGAAACTAAAAAAATTATATGAAGGATGGAGAAAATTAGATAAAAATATAACAAGAACATCAGAATTACAAAAAACACATGAAAACAAATTTGAAGAACAATTAGACAATTTATTTGATATATCCCACGCCAATGCCTTAAATTTAATTAAAATTGAAGAAGATAAGCAATTTTTATTTAGACAACGAGAGAAAGCCATTTATTGTTGCAAAATTGTATTATTCAGTTATCAATTTAAAATCACTACAAGAAAACAAAACTCTCTTGATGAAATTTGTTGTTTCATAGACCAATGCTATATTCAAGAGAGGATCACCACACCAAATCCAATTACAGCATCAATGAATGATTTGTTGTTTTAAAAAAAACTTAAGAACTGCAATGGTAAATTAGGAGAAGTCGCTATAAGAAAATTTATTAAACATTTATGGTGTTTTTTATATTTGACGATCGTGTGAACAATGAAACAAAACAACGTATGGCTAACTACATTTTAGAAGGGAAAGAACAATATAGTAATGACAGTGAGGAAGAAAATGAAGAATCGAAAAAAAAAAATAAAATTTAAAGTTTGATGACTTAACTTATTTTTTAAATAAAGATCATCCATTTGATTTATTAACTAATAAATCGTGGAAACTATTTGCGCGCTTTCAAATTTCTGATATATTTTTACAAGCAGACCCAAGTACATGGAAGGAAATAGAAGAATATAAACAAGCTAAAGAAGCTATCGTCATTAAAAATTGTTAAAGATGCAGCAGAACGAGGTGTTAAGTTGATGGAGGAATATAATCAAAAATTTTCCAAAAATGAAGAACAGAAACAATTTACTTTACAAGTAAATATAAAAATTCAATCGAATCTTCAATCAAAGATGCCTAAATATTTTATGTATTTTTCAGGTTGTTCAAGAATATCGCAAAACATTTTCCGGGTGCAGTCGTGAAATTAAAAAAAAAAAATTTGAATTTTAATTTTAATAATTATAATTTATATAATATTCTTATAATTAAAATGAGCAATTTAACTTTAACAACAAAACTGTTGATTCAATTATATTTTTACTCATAACATTATTTGTAGAAAATTCAATTTTATTTAATTAGTATATCAACATTTTTTTTCATATTTTCAACCATTCATAAAATATATTTGAAAAACCGTGAATCCGATATTTTTGCCTATCAATACAATTATTTAGTTTTTCTTTATTTTCAGAGAAAACAATAGATTTTGGTAAAATATTGTAATATAGTTACTTATAGAAAATTGTATTTTCTTTAATAAAGCTCTTTCGTAATTTTTTCATAAATATAATAGTTTTAGAGTAAAATATAGAAAACCATAAAACTACCCTATTTAGCCATTTTCAACCCTCTTGAGGCACGGGAAGGGGGTGAGTAATCGTGACCAAATTTAACGTAAATTATTTTTATATGATATCAAACAAAATGAGGGAGTCCTAGCATCAAATTTTTACAGTTGACATTTTAGGACCACCCTAATATATATATATATATATATATATATATATATAATTATATATATATATATATATATATATATATATATATATATATATATATATATAATTATAATTATTTTAATTAAATTTTCTATTCTTAAACTTATTGTATAATTTACCAAATTTCTGAAATCAAATAAATATAATCGGAAAATAATATATATATATATTTTTTTTTTTTAAATAAATAGCTATGTATATAAATATCTACCATAAAAATAAATAAATAATAAATATAAAGTAAATTATAAAATGAATAATGCAGTGATAAAAATGTTAAATGATCTTAAATTTGAGTTATACATTTTTCAATAATTTAAATTTTTTCTAAATCAAAAAACCTCTATAAATCAAATTTTGAGCACGGTCTCTTAAATTTTGAATTACACTGAATTTTTTTGATAATTACTACTGAAATTAGGCATTTTTATTGAAATTGTACTATAGATACTACTGTGCCCCTGGCTAAAGATCTTTTTCCTATGTGTTAAAAAGCATTTTTGTGTTGATTTATGTCTATTTTAGAATTAATTACGGAAGTTGCTTATCTGCAATAGTCACGCTTATAGGCAAAACTATGGGTCAAGTCATGAGCTGACCTAATATCAACAAAGCACTGACCTCAAAAATTATACAAACGAAAGACATGTATTTAAAAAAAAATGCATTTAAAAGAAAACTAAAATATCGATTAGAGAATTACAATTAAAGGTCTATTCACACATATCCGGGCCGTGCAGTCCATGCCTATTTGTTTTATGGTTTGTAATATGAGCATTCCGTGTCTGATCCGGGCTTTCCGTTCGCCTTTCGAGCTGACAAATTATTATTGATAGCAACATTTCTCGTCCGAGCACAGAGACTAAAATGGTAAAAACTGATGCATTTAGATTGGATTTTGTAGATTGTAACAATCTTAAATATGCAAAAAATTTAGATTCGTCATCAACAAGTTCTTTGTATAAAGTTGAAAATTCTCCTTTAATGTCTCTGTTTTTCAGGCTTCATAAACCCAAAAACGTCTTTTAGTTTTTTTTTTCACGTTGTTGTTCTTCTTTGTCCAGCAACAACGCCATCATAATTCAATTTTCAGTAGACATGTTTTGTTGCAAAATAATTTATACGGTATAGTATACTATAAATTATACACTAAACTATAATGTACCTATAAGAAAAAATTCACGCACCTGAAAGTGATCTAACTAGTTTAACACAACTAAACATACAAATGTCCTTTTATAAATAATAAATTGCAGTTCAAATGTTATTAAATGTGGGTATAATATATTATATTATGCTATTTTTGAATTTTTCAAATCAGATCGGATCAGCTCGGCCCGGATATGTGTGAATAGACCTTAATAATATGTAATTATTTATAACACAAAATATTTATTTTCTTTAGTATAAATAAGGTTTTATTCAAATTTTATTGGTTTTATAATAATAGATTTTTGTTTAACATTATTCTATTTGTGTAAGTGGTTAAATGAAAATGCTGAAAAAATCTCAAAAATTAAAAATTAGGATTTCTCTTATACGCATTTTAAGTTTGAATTTTCAGGAAAATTATTATTTTCAAATAAAATAACGATATTTTCAATCAAAATTTGAAAAAAATAAAATGTACCACTGAAAAATATATACAGTATTACGAAGTAAAATTAAATTTAAATAATAATAATAAAACAATTTCAATAATTTAACAACTAGTATATTACACTTATTATCAAATACCTCCAATGCTGATATACGATTTAAGAAATGTGTATCTGATTTTAGCTTCTTATAATAATCATCAAATGACATTTTCATTTTCAATTCCAACCCATAATTTTTGGCTAACCTAAAAATATAATATTTTAAAGTAAATTTATTTATAGAATATTTACTAAAAAAGCTAACTAACTTTTCAAAAACTGGAAAGTATACTAAAAACTCTGGACAGTCAACAACTCCTTCTAAATGAAAATTATATTTTGCACCAAATATTGGTAAATTTTTGATGTTGCACATAAACTCAATATTATAAATACTGTTACCAAACTCTTTCTTGCCACATTGTCTCAGACGTTTCCTACATTATTTAATAATTTTAAAAATAATGTTATTCAAAGTAATTATAACACTTACACTATTTCTGTGGCATTAGGTATAGTACCAATAAAAAGTCCACCACTTGCAAGATTTGTCGACACATTTTTCAACATACATTCAGCTTGCTGTATGCTTTCAAAGCAATAATGAAATGCAAATTGACAACTTACCAAATGCAACTGCATACTTGAATTTTTAAAAAATGAATTTATATTTACCTGCAAATGTTAAAAATATTTATATGATTGTTTATTTTATAACTCATATAGCCCAAAATAAACATAAAAATATGAATTACTCTAGTGCAATCTGCCACAATAAATTCAGCATCGAATAAGTATCTGTTTCTTTTTTTCATTCCTTCATATCTTGACTGACAATTAGATATTGAACCAGGAGATATATCCACTGCTACCAGATACTCCATACAACTTGAATTTCTCCATTTATTTAAATCACCTCCTTTACCACAGGCCAAATCTAATACATGCATTTTTCCATCATGAATTCTAGAGTCTCTAAGCATTGTGACAGCTTCCTCTAAACACCAATAATTAATTGATTAAAACTTATTATAAGTTAATAACAAATTAAAAAGTTTGACTAACGAATGAGATTTGATTTGACCCAATTGTTAAAATTGCGCAAGTACAAGATACGTGAATCATTTCGCACTGATAAATTATTCTCCCCATTATCATAGTGCCGCGCTATGGTTGCGGATAGTTGTTCTTTAGTTTCAATAGTTTCTGTCATTTTCGGTTGTTTATAAACAGTAATTTTACACGCTATATAGTAACAAACTTAATTCAAGGGCGCAATAATCGATTAAAAAAAATAAAACAGTTAACACACAAAAAATAAGTGAGATCAATCGTTAATTACAACAGTACATTAATATAAACACAATCTTAAGTTGACAATAAATGCCTAGAAAAAATAGCGATAATCGTATGCAAATAATTAGATGTACAAATAAACACTGGCAAAACTATATACAAAAAATTCTGCGTGGCTATTTTATAAATTAAATTTAAAAGATTTAATTAATTTAAAAATTATATTTATCTATGTGATCCACTGACCACTACACAGACAGTTAGGCGCTGTGTACTCTACGGACCACGATTTAACATATTTCTTTAAACGTGTTACAGAGTCGGACGCGGCCTCTCACAGATGACAACAAAGTACACCATTACACTGTACAGTATACAATCACAGACCACAGTTATTAATCATTATCAATGAATCCGAAAACATAAAAGATAACATGGAACAATATGATGATAACCACGGGTATAGATAATATTATCTATATGAACATCTACTGATTATATGAAACATATATTATCTGCATCGAGATAGATAAGCTATATTATCTATGTCGATGATTATATTCTGTGATCACGGTATAGAAGATCTTATAATTAAGTTATATATTATAATTATACTTATAATTAAGTTATTATAATTAAGATCTTATAAGTATCTTCTATACCGTGCTGTGATCACAAGGTTTATAAATTATAGATACTACTTAGTATCTATAAACTTTGCTGTGATCATAGTTCGTGATCTATATATATTCCATAGAGTAATAGATTATTCTATGATATATTCCAATACGACCGTGGTGATAACACAGAAGGAGATATATTATCATCAACCATAATGTTGGTAGTATTGTTACAAAGCCGAACCAACATGCTGCGCTTGTTTATAGACGCTGCGACAATGCTACCACCGCGACACGGACTCAGAGAAATATAATATACTTGAATGTTTCCTTTCCTGATTCCTCGGTCCTCTACTACACTCACTAACACTACACGCTATTACGCTAAGCGATTAGCCACCACAAGCTTTATCACGTATAGATGCTATAGCAGTTGTAGCCGCAACGAATACGATTTCCTCCTCCAAATTTTCGCTGCAAGTCGTTACTCGTAAGCACAACAGAATTGAATACGTTGCAAACATTCGTTGCTTGGTGTACATGATTTTGGGATTTTGGTCGGGAATTCGACGCCAGGAACGATATTTATCACGAAAAATATGTCACCATTGAAAATGCTATAGTTTTTGGAGGTGGAATCTTTCTCGTAAATTTTAAACGTAAGTTACATCACTATCTAGATAGAACAATTTGGATTTACCAGATGAATAATAATTGTAATCGTCAGGTTTATATTCATGACCGTTAACGGCGTTAACACTTTGTAAAAGAACATATTTATGGAATTACAGACGTGATTGCTACTTAGTTCATTTCTGAAAAATAATAATAATTTACTAAAGAGTATGAACTAATTATAATTATTAACATCGAATAATAAAGTGACAATACCAAATTTCGGCCTGTTCTCGGAAAACTAATTTTTCTTCGTTTTTATACTTGTCTGTTAACTGTTTCAAAATATGACCCCAACTATCTATTTTTTTATAATACTGGTAAGTGTCAATATTATAGATACAGCAATACCATAGACAAAACATTATTATACAAATACGATTCTTCTATACATCACAGAAAAATAACTATTCATAAACTATTGTTTTTAGATGTTAAGACTAATCTGAAAATTAGAAAGTTTACATTGTATTATTATTTGATAGAAAAATTTAAAAAATATTATGACGTATGGCTTAAGTTATGTGTTTTAATTTTTAATTACACTGATAGTGTAGAAATTTAATGATGATTACTCCTTTTAACTTCTGACTTTATAATCATAATTATTTTTGGAAAATAAATAGTTTTAATTAAATTTTAAACATGTTAAAAAAGCTAAAACTAGATTATTAGATAAATCAAGAATGGTTTTTACTTCACTAGAGCTTTGAACGACTAATGATTTTTATAATTGAGTATTATTTAGACATAAGCCTTACGCATTTAAGGAAAAAAAAACAAAATCTGATCACACCAAATATTCTTAATGTGATGTGTATGAAATTTGAAGCATCACGAACACTCACTTTTATGCTGTTTGAGCTATATTACAAATAATTTTTTTCTTTTTAGGCTATGGTTAATTATGAATCAATGGTTGTGTTAAGTTAATTAAAAAATATACATAATATTTTATGAAAATTCTCCCACACTTTAAAAATAATGTTGAATACCTATTTTCTATTTACATATTTTGTTTTAAACGTTTGCCTATCAAATATCCTTTTTATAAAGATAACCTTATTCACAACATTTTTTACCATATATAATTTTACCAATTCACCTTTTCTAAACCAAAATATCATGTACTACCATTGGATAAATTATAAAATAATTGTCTTGGTACCTAAACATTACCCTCTTTAAGAGTTGAGAGTAAAATTTAAAGAACACTCTAAACTTTTATGTAGTATATCAGATTTATTTCATATACACTACTTATAGTAAAGTATTTATAATATAAACTCTACAAATCTGGACATCCGAATAATCCAGATGGGCCTTTAAAAAAAAATCTATTTATATATATATATATATATATATATATATATATATATATATATATATATATATATATATATATATATAGATAGATAGATAGATAAATAGATACAAGGTAAAAAAGTGTTATCTCCTATTTCATATTGTACAGAAGAGCCAAAAAATGTGACATGTACCTAATTAAAATTATGTTATTGCTTTTATACACATCGACTGATAGTTGTTAATATAGAATATCGATATTTAAGTTGGCTTAATCAACTAATATAATTCTTTATATTCTGACTTAATTAGTGTATAATTATGTAATTTACAACAATGTGAAAAAAAGTCTATTTTAAAAAATAGTTGGTTATGCCTTTTTACTTTCTTGCATTAGATTTAAGTATAATGTTGATTATATATTATCACTTAATCTTTAAACAATTAGGTTCACGTTTTAAAATTATTAAAAACAATTTTTTCATTATTATTTAATAAGCTAAATATGTAATACATAAAAAGTATTGTTCAAATTTAATAAATCAAAAATGTATTTTTTTTTTTTTTTGTAGGAAAATACTCTTAAATTTGAATTATGTCTGTAGTTCTAGAAACTACCATTGGAGATTTGACAATTGATTTGTTTACAGAGGAAAGACCTCATTGTAAGTATAAATTTTTGCCTTAAATAAATAAAAATATGAACACTAATATATTCATTAATGGGTTTAAAATTTTACTTAAAGAAGCTATTTTTACCTATTAATATTTAATAAATTATATAATATTAACCTGTATTAATTGAGAGTAATTTTTGTTTTAATTTTGTCAAAAAAAAAAAATTCTCATTTCTGTCTATTTTATTAATTATTTTTATATTTAATATTCAAAAATCATCTTTGATAAACGAAAATAGATTTTTTTAATTTCTATTTCAATTTATTAATTAACTATTTGTATGATATAAATATACATTATAGACTCCACGCTACTTATGAGATTCCTATTTTGAGTAAATTCTTCAAACAGTTTATTTTTCCTTATTTTTTTTTTTTAATTATATTTGATGCTTTCCAATGTTTTATACTTCATACGACTTTTTACATCATCTATTTTTTGGAAGAAAAGTTCAGTTTTCATTTCTGATCAATATTAGTTGATAATCTATACTTTTTAGATTCTAAGCAAAGTGAATGATCTATTGGTTTTACAATAATGTTTTTTAAAAGTTTTTTTTTAATATTTGACAAAAATTCTAAAAGTTCAGTATAGCCTTACTTGTATACGACTTCACTAACAGCAATAAAAAAATTTCAAAAATCGTGACTCAGAATTATTTATAAACGTTTAAATAAATTATTTTACGTTTTCACGGAATATACTGTTTGTACATAAATTTTCAACTTTCAATGTTTATAAAGAATAATTAGACCAACTGATCTTTATGTACCTTTGGATACAGATGAGAAAAACATATATTAAATCTTTTGGTAAAAAAAACCTACCAACAATTAGACTGAAAATGTTAAAATATATAAACGATATATTTTTGTCATACATCATTTTACAATTTCATTTGATTTTGTTTGTAATTTTTAATAAAATTATAATGTATTCATTATTTTACAGCTTGCAAAAACTTTCTTAAGCTATGCAAATTAAAATATTACAACTTTTGTCTCTTTCATCACATACAATCAAATTTTGTGGCTCAAACAGGTGATCCTACAGGTACTGGCTCTGGAGGGGAATCAGTTTATGGGTAAAACAAATTTTTAAAACTGTTGAATGTTGTATAATTATGTCTTTGAAACTATTATTTTACATTAATTTATTTAGAATATTATCGGGAAAAGAATCAAGATACTATGAAGGTGAAAAAAAACCGAAAATCAAACATGATCGCCCTGGTCTTGTTTCAATGGTTAATTGCGGCGATAACTTGTATGTTTTTGATTTTCAAATTATCTATTTAATTTTGTTATATGTATTATTTATTTTGTTTTATAGAGTTGGATCACAATTTTTCATAACTTTAGGTGAAGATACAACTTGTTCATTAGATGAACATATTGTTTTTGGTGAAATAGCTGAAGGCCATGATGTATTATTAAAATTGAACGAGACAATTTGTGATGCTACTCATCGACCTTATCAAGATATAAGGTTTGATTATGTTCTTAAATATATATTTTTAAAATATCAATAAGTATATTGTGTATGTGTGTATATCAAAATATAAATGTTTAAATAAATAAAAATATATATAGTCTATTCAAGTTAAGAAACACAGTCGGTGGCCGACTACTGCGCATGGACGTGGTTTCATTGAAAGCATGGCACTAGACAAACGTCGCTGACTAGAGCGTCGTACAAGTCTTTTGTAGACAAGCATTGCGAACAGATAACTTAAAATGCATTATTGTAAACTATATTTATCACATACATTGCGTATTGGTGCTGTTTCACAATCACTGGCACGTCGCATCGGTCGTCGTCAACAGATCAGTGGGAATAACGGTAGGCGTTGCCTGATATTCGCCGACGAAAACTGGTCACCACCGACAGTGTTTCTTAACTTGAATAGACTATAGTAGAAATTGTTTAATACATCATATCAAATAATATATACAAAATCTCAAGCCCATGTTGAATTTTCTATGTTTTTATGTAAAACTAACTGTTCATACTGCATTCAGTTTAAGTTGGCCCACTTCGCGCATGCTGACTGAGCCAACAAGACCGTCCAAGTAGGTTATAAGAGCTCTGATATTCGGTGAATGTTGTTAGTCTATGTAGCTGGTTACCGTCGCTGTAGATCAGTGGTTTTCAAACTGGGTGTGCCGCGGTGTTTTGAACATTTTTTTTTTTTTCATAAATGACCGATCGAAATGAATAATTATGATGTACGAAAATGGATGCGTTCGACCGTTGTGAATCTGCAATATATAAAGTGTATATTGAAAATTTGAAGGTTTGCCGTAAGAAAGCGACTAAGACAAATTATGTTAGATAATAATTGCACCTAAACAAAATGTATCGATTATGACGATTATGTAATTTTTTAGAATACCGTGAAACCTCCCTTAACGGACACCTCCAATTAGCGGACGTTTTTATGTGGATAGGAACATATTCTCCTCCTTTATTTTTCCCTCTGAATAGCGGAAACCTCTAAATTTCGGACAATATTTCGGCTACCAAGAGTGTCCGGTATTCAGAGGTTTCACTGTATTAAAATTAGAGGTCATAGTGTGCCGTGGTCAAAAAAAGTTTGAAAGTCACTGCTGTAGATACAACGTTTACCGTCATTCATACAGAATGTTAGTTAAATTACTGCTGATTATTGTTTATATTTTTATATAACACCTGTCATATCCATCATCTCTAATAGGTTGGTAAGATTTATGGGTAGGCATGCACAGCAACGACTAGTTTTTCATATCACAAGCCGGTTAACTTAAACTAAATACAGTATAGTACAACATCTAATTAAATAATAAAATTGATAGTGTCTTAAAGATAAATAAATCCCATGTAGACATTTTTATCTATTTTCGTGACCAGTTGTTGTGATAACTCAATAATTAAACTTAGTTTTTTAACTTAATGTAATGTTATTTAAAATTAATGTGTATTTATGAATTCCTAAATATTTTTAACTTATTCAAATAGTTATTCATTTTTTTCTTTATATACTTTGTATTTTTTAAATATAAACCAATTGAGTAGATTTATAAATATATAATTATACTTATATCTTATTATAGTTGTACAGCTTAAATTAAATTGTTTATTATACTTATATTATGTCATGTAATACAACCTTTATGTTAATTCAACAAAATTACTGAATCCTTTTGAGGTCACCTCAATCAATTTCTTTACATATTATATGTAACTTTCATAGATACACTTTTTAATAACAAAAAGCTTTTAAACAAAGGTTTTAATTAAAAAGATTACTTGTACATTTCACTCTCTCAATAGAGATCACCTTTTAATAACAAATAATGTGCATTCCTCGTAACTAGAATCCGTATTTAAATGATGAAACATATTTTTAATTAATATATACTGTTAAGAATAAGAAATATTGTGTAGTCTATCATATTAAAAATATTTCGCATATTAATACATATTTTGACCTTTGAGAGTATTTAAAAAAACTTATAGTACATATTTATGAATTAAAAATATTTTTAGCATATTTCGCTAAATTTGATTATATTAAGGAAATCATAATTTTTTCAAAATATAAATTTGTACAGATGTTACCCATGTCACACCAATATTAAAGATTAAAATAAAAAACACGATTATCTTGATGTCGACCAGTATAGTGATACAATAACTGTGTCTTACTGTTTTTATGTATAATTAACTGCTAATCGCTGCTGAAGACCATGTGTAACAATACAAATCTAAATTTTACTTATAAGTATCCATTATTGTATAGAAGTTTCACTGAATAATAAATAATAGTTATTGAATAAGGATAAAAATATACTTGTTTTTCACTATTTAGTCTATTTAAATTGCATATAATTAGTCCTAAAAATGTAAGATAAAAATGCATTCTTTCTAGAGATAACGTGTATGATATGTTAATTATGGTATTTTTATGCTAGTTTTGGTTTGAATTGTGTTAATTGTGTAATTTTATTTGACATAAATGTTGATGTAAAAATATTCATAAAAGATAAATTGAATAATACTGTTTAAGTAAATATGTTTGATTTAACATTAAATAATTTTAAAATAAAAATTAAATTTCTTCTTCTATAATCATTACATTAATATATTTTCAATTTTAAAGAAAGTATTTTTAATTGGATTTTATTACAAAGTCCAATGTGTTATAACAAATGCATTATTAAAAAAATGAAATTTTTGTTTTTTATGAGTTATTGACTTAACTTAATAAAAAGTGTACCATTGTATTTATATTTATGTTCAAAAATTCTATGATACTTTCTACTTAAAATAAAAATTAATATTTTTTTACATTTTACAGAGTAACACACACAGTTATCTTAGAAGATCCATATACTGATCCTGATGGTTTAAATTTTCCTGATAAATCTCCTGAGCCACCATTGGAAGTTCTTCAGGTAATGTATTTTTTATAACATGTAGTTAAATTAAATTATAACAACATTGGTTTATTAGTTCTTAGCTTAGCTAAAATATTATATTCTTGATAGAAATGTATTCGTATGTTTTTATAGATATAGTTTATTCAATATAAGTTAAAAAATGATTTATCAGTGCTTTACGAATTAATACATCTACCCCACTTTACACAGCAAACGCAAAGAGTACGTACACTAGACTTCTTATTACGCAACAAGAGTGACTACCCGGCTTTTTTTTATATACATCTATAAATTATTTGACTAAATAATTCTTACTATCTAAAAAAGAAAAAGCCTAAAAATTAATACTTCAATCTACTTATTAGTAAGTAGACATCTATTCTAAAAAAAAAAAAAATTGCTTAAAAAAAAATAAGTTACTTTTTCATGAACAAATTTTAAATGTTGTTCAAGAACAGTATCACCTGATGATATCATAAATTTGAGAAGTTCCCTGAAATTTCCTTGATTAGTAATCGATTTAGTCTAATTGATAAGATATTCAAAAGGGTACTGTTTTTTATCATTTATTAAGTTTGGTGTTATAGTTATAAGTTATGAATTTCATATTCATTATATCATATGACGCTATAGTTCAGGTAACAAAAAAATCCCTAGGGGGGCTATCGCTATGTTGCTTCCCCCTCAAATCCGCCACTGGAGCTATTATTATTTAATAGTTGGTATTGACCCCTAAATTAGACATATTATGTATTATATTAAATAATAATGATCAAAAATATTAACGTTATATAAAAAAAAATTTTTAACTTAGTCAAATAATTATTTTAATCTAAGTTTATATGTAATGCTTTAAAAGATCAAAAACTGTAATTCTAGATTTTATGATCATATTATTATATAAAACAGAATATGGATATTAACCAGAACTTTTTTTGCGAAACATATCATTTAATTAAATTTGTAAAAATGTAACCTACAATGATCATTAAGGATTTACTTGTTTTACTTGGCTTATTCTAAAATTTATCTAAATTGAATAAAGAATGGTTTTTAAATTTAAATACTCTCAGAAAACTTAAAATTGTATGCACTCTTGCATTAAAAAATCTTTCAAGTAAACACTTAGTATATTCTTAAATTGATTTTTAAATATGCAAAATTATTATTTTAATCAAAATATTCTTATACATAAAAAAAAAAATCTTTTCTGAACAAGTTATCCTGTATTATATACATATTCTAACTACTTAATTATTTTAATTAATTAATTAATTGACATTTTATTAACATTTAATATGGTAGGCGTTATTAATTTGTCTAAAATATTGATTAAACAATTTAAAATTTGAATATTTTTAAAAATATATTTTTTTCGGTTAAATCATTACTTTTAAATCATAAGAGTCAAACAAAGCAATGTATCCCGGTGTCAATATGTAATTAAACATTTTTTTTTACAATTCTGTTAATATACTAAAACTTTATGGTTAAAATTATATGTTATATTTTATGGTGAAGTTCAATATATTGTTTTAATAAAATACCTAATTTGAATTAATGCTTTAACTATAATTTAATATAAAAAAATAATAATATTCAGCCTATTTATTATATGTGGCTTATCAAGTTCTTTCTTATTGATTAATCGTAATCTAAAATCAATTATATAAGTGTAAATAACAATCACTTTCATGGATAATCTTTACAAAGATATTGTTTCTACAAAATATTTTTAAATATGCATGATTCTTTTAATATAGATTTATTTCTATGCATTTTTGGCCACACAAATTGTTTATATTTCTTATTTCATCAAACTGCTTACAGTAAACCTTTATTATGGTTTTCTATCCCATGTTCATAAGTTAGATATTATCACTAATATTTGTGTGTGTGTTTGTGTGTTTTTATATACATGTATATTTTCCTGTATTAGTCATTTAAAATGTATGTAGTTACTAATTCCAAACTAATAAGTACCTACATATTTATGTTTTTATAGAGTGACAGAATTGGAGCAGATGAAGATATCACTGAAGATGTAGATATTGAAGAATTAGAAGAAAAAAGGCAAGAAAAGGAAGCTCAGGCACGTGCTACTATTCTTGAAATAGTTGGTGATTTGCCTTCTGCTGATATAGCACCTCCAGAAAATGTTTTATTTGTGTGTAAACTAAATCCAGTTACGAGTGATGATGATTTACAAATCATATTTAGTAGATTTGGTAAAATTGTCAGGTTAGTCATTCTTATATTACATATAACATTGAACATTTTCATGAACTTTATATTTGATCTATTATTTTTACAGTTGTGAAGTTATTAGAGATAAAAAGTCTGGAAATTCACTACAATATGCTTTTGTTGAATTCGATAACCAAAAATCATGTGAAGATGCTTACTTAAAAATGGATAATGTCTTAATTGATGATCGGCGAATTCATGTTGATTTCAGTCAAAGTGTATCAAAAATTAAATGGTTGGGTAAAGGACGGGGAGTAAAATATGCAGATAAAGAAGATGAGGGGAAAAATATAAGTGATAAATATTCCAAGTATAAAAATAAGAAAAAAGATAGTGATACTGCTAAAAATAATTACAGCAGAGAAAAACTATCTAATCATGAAACTGACCGTTATAAAAAAGATGACAAAACTTATAAGAACCGAGATAATGAAAAAGATGAAATAGAAAAAAAAAATGAAAAAGATTACAAATACAGAAGAAATGAAAGAGATGATAAAATCAGAAGACGTGAAAAAGATGAGAAAATTAGGTCAAATTACAGAGAAGAAAAAGAAAGAAAAATTTATAAAAATGAAGATAAGAGAAATGAAAAAGATGATAAGAATAAAAAAAGTGATAGAAGTGAGAGGGATAGAAAAAGTGAAAGAAGTAAAAAAAGTGATAGGGATAAAAAAAATGATGGTGATTATAAAAGAGATATCGGTGATAAAAAAAAATATAGTGATCAAAATGGTTATAAAAATTCAAGAAAGTATAGTTCATCTTCTCATGATACTATACTTCCAAAACAAAAACAAAAAAATGATGATGCTGTCTTGTCCACTTCTAAAAAGTACAAAGAAAAATATAACAATAATGATGATGACGAAGTTAGTTTAAAAAATATAACTAAAAAAGATGGTAAAAAATCACCTAAAAATGAAATAAAAAAGAAAAAGCGTGAACGTAGTTCTAGTAATTCTTCATCTTCATCATCTTCTAGTTCAGATTCATCTAGTTCATCTACTTCCACTAGTTCAAGTTCTAGTTCTAGTACTACTTCAAGCTCTAGTCATGGTGCAAAAGTAGTTAAATATTATGACAAAAAGGGTAAACTAGTTAAAGTAGTAAAAAACCGAGAATCTAGTTCTGATTCTGATCGTAAACATAAAAGACGTCATAAGAAAAAAATTGTTAAAGTTTACAAAAATGTTAAAAGGAAGAGAAAAAGTATTTCTGATTCTACAAATTCATCATCTAGTGAAAGTGAAGATAAAAAAAAAAGAAGAAAAAAACAACCTATTAAAAAAAGTAAAAAAATAAAAGGAGGAAATGACTAAAACATATTAAATCCTATATATTTTGACTACAAATAAATATTTCTAAAACTTTTTTTGGTATATTAAAACCTTTTACATAACATGTTTACTAGAGTGAATTTAAAGTTCATAAATAAATGTATACATATATATTTTTATACTGTGATTTTTTGTTTTTTATTATTACTATTTATATATACAGTGTGATCACGATAAGTGGAAACACTCAATAACTATACGCAGGCTTCATATATTTCAATTCTGCTTTTTCGGCTAACTAATAAACATAATTATACACATTTTCAAATAATTAGACTATTTTTTTGACAGTTAACTTTGCGCATGCGCTCAATAACTTTTTTTTTTTAAATAGCATGATCCATTTTTGATCACAAATTATTTTTTTTTGGTATTTTTTAATGAATTTTAGTGGTTGAATTTCTTTTCTAAGTCAAAAAATGACCGAGTTATAGCAATTTGATTTTACGTTATTTGCACGGGTATAACAGATTATAAAATACGTAGTTGATAATAATAAAAAGTTTGGACAATTTGTTAGATAAATAAAACTTTTATGAATAAAAAAATTAATATTTGTAATTTTATTTTTATTATTCACGTATTTATTATTATCAACTACGTATTTTATAATCTGTTTCTAACTTTGACTCAATAATACTGACTTGTTATACTTAAATTAAGTTTAATAATATTCAAGTATTATTTCAATTAAAAATGTATTGTATTCAATAAAGTAAACGTGGTTTTATGCTTAATAATAAAAATATTAAATCAAAATTATAAATTTTTTTAGTAAAACAACTTTGCTTAACATACTGCCAGTCTTCAAAACATTTCACTCATAGCTTTACTGTTTTTGATTTTCGAGCTTTGTATATACATTCCAATTTAGGAACTCAAATATTTATGAAAAATGAAACTTAAAATTAATATGGAATTTTAAGTTGACCCAAAGTAAGTTATTTTAAAGAAGGAGTTGTATTATGATAAAAAATATTCTTCAAAAAAAAAGGATATAATCAAACAAACCTAATCAATAGTGTAACACTAATATACAAATGGACTTCTTCTTTGCCTGATTTAGTTTATTACCTATTATATTTAAGAAAATGCTGATGTGTCGTGCTTTAT
Organism: Therioaphis trifolii; assembly: GCA_027580255.1. Lineage (NCBI taxonomy): Eukaryota > Metazoa > Arthropoda > Insecta > Hemiptera > Aphididae > Therioaphis > Therioaphis trifolii. The sequence goes on from CM050404.1 coordinate 28,341,208, forward strand.
AATTTATTTGAAACCGATGTATTCTTTGCTGTAATTGTTTTTGAAATGTTTAATCTAAAGTTTATATTTTTGTTGTGAGACGTTCGGTTAGTTCCGGTTAGACTCAGTAGATGTAGTCGGTATGGTTAATTCCGCCGATCACAAGTAACGTTATGAATTCGCACTATGAGATATTACGAGATTTGATGTTCACACAAATAAATACACACGTTAATACATACTAATAAATAAGCATTTAATATGAGTCGTAGAATATGAATAAAGAGTACGTACAATGTGTTGCTGTTAACTGTTACACGACTCACTGTTCGCTAACGAGTGGTTAGGCGTGTACGTATAAAAATGTATAAATGCATATTCAGCATTTAATATCCCCACACAATAATAATATAATATACTGTGGTGTATATAACATTTTTATGATTGAAATAAGACATGTTTTTTTTTCCTTTTGTTTAAGTATTATTTTGAAGATTTTTTTTTACCTCTGTGCCTACCTCCAAGGTATTTGAACTCAAGGGCAAACATAGTGTCGGATGTCTCTCAATTTCGCATCCTATACAATTAATACTTATCAGTTATCATGTTCACATACAATTCATTGCATTTTGAGGTAGTCTCACCCAATTGATTTTCTTGAAAAAATTATTTATTGAAAATTATTGGGCTAGTCGTTAACCATATTTCCTACATAACTGATGTACCTACTAAGTCTACATTATGTCTCAATAAAAATGTCTATCAAATACATTACCTGGCTACCTATATAATTAAATAAATACTATTAATAATAAACATTACTACACAATTAAATGAATCTATCTGTGACTTACCAAGTCTAAATGACATAATAACCTGAATGGAGCATGTTCCAATGTCATTAAACTCGCGCACCATTTACAATTACCAGTTCAAGCCAGCGACCAACAATTTTCCTTGTAAAGCGTCCCATATGACAGAAAAAGAATCATGAGAGAGTCAAACCCAAATGTTTGTCTACTACTCTAGTCTGAGACCAACTTTTGGTTCATGTTTCAAAATAGCAAAAATTAGACCAGAAATCGCGAATATATTTATACATACAGGGCTGTAATGGAGAGTATACGCCGTATGCCCGAATACCTTCTGGTCATTTCTAATAAACTCCGTATACCTTCTGATTAAGGTCGTATACTCTCTGTTATAGTGATATCACCGAATAATATAAAAATGAAGGTCATAAATATATTATTAATATTTTTTGTAGAAAAACTAAAAATAAACTGTCAAATACGTATATTGTTAAAATAGACAATTTGTATAAAAAATAATTTATATAAATACATATATCTTCTTCTTCTTCTCTGGCTTTTTACAGGCCTTTTAGGCCCATTGCCGCAACAACATACCTATTGTCTCCAGTCTTCTCTATTTTGTGCCGTTTCTTCAGCATTCCTTACTCCGAACATGAACATCATTAGGTCTTCTTTTATTCTATCTGACCATCTCTGTCTAGGACGTCCACTTGGCCTCTTTGCGTTTGGTTTCCATGTAGTGATTTGTCCGATTAGTTCTTTTGATCTCCATACATAGGTATCCATCCCAGCCTATTCGTGCGCTTTTCAAGATCCCAGCAATATTGGTTTCGTTATATAATTCTTCTAAATCCTAGAATTTCTACGTATTTCATATTCTCCTTCATTGTTTTTCTTTGGGCCAAATATCTTTCTCTCAAATACTTCTGACTTTTTTTCATCTGACTTTGTCGTCGCCCAAGTACTGCTTGCATATAGAGCTATTGGTCTGACTAGAACTTTATATAATGTTACTTTGGGTTTCCTTGATAATAGTTTTGATTTAAACAATGGTAATAGTCCATAGTAACATCTGTTTGCTGCGATGAGCCGTCATTTCACTTCTTCGTGGCTATATTAGCATCTTCATTAATATCTGCACCCAAGTATTTAAAATTTCCTACCCTATCAAAAGTGTACCCATTTACTTTTAAGAAATCCGATCTGTGATTTTGTCTAGATACTATCATGTATTTTGTCTTTGTCTCATTAATTTTTAGGCCAAATTTTTCCCCTTCCTTCAGCAATATTATCTGTTGTGTTTCTTAGGTCATTAACTGTTTCGGCTAATAATACTAGGTATATCATCCGCGTAAGCAACTGCTGTTAGATATTGATTATCTTTTATTCCTATGCCCTTAGCTAGGGATATAACTGTCCTCATAACTGATTCTATGGCGATGTTGAACAGTGCAGGTGATAAAGCGTCACCTTGTCTAAGACCAGTCGTTACCTGAAACTCCTCTGATAATTCTTCTCCAAAACTAATTTTACTTTTTGTATTATATGTACACGATTTTATTAATCTGGTTAACTTGGCTGGTATTCCTAACTAGTCCATGACTTCCCATAGTTTTTCTCTGTTGATTGAGTCATACGCTGCTTTGAAGTCAACAAATAGTAGATATGTATCAGTATCTTTATTGTATTCGTGACTCTTCTCAACAACTTGTTTTACGATGTGTATTTGATCTATTGTTGATTTTCCTAGCATAAAACCAGCTTCGTATTCTCCAATTATTTCTTTGGTGTATGGGTTAATTCTAGTCAGTAGTATGTTGGACAATAGTATATATCAGGGGTCCGCAACCTGCGGCTCGCGAGCCACATGTGGCTCTTTCCGTCTAAAGTTGCGGCTCTCCAGCTACACACAAAAATTAATATTTTATGTTCAAAAACAATATTTTATATCTATATTAAATAATTTGATAGTGCCCGCATGGAGCACAGTCTATCGTTGTAAAATGTTTGTTATAGTACATGCCGTTAAAACCGACAATCGCGACGCAATCTACAACTAATTAGTCATACGCCGTCCTTATTATTGAAAAAAATTTGTTTTTATTATAAATTTATTATATTATTATATATTAATTTTATCATTATTATATTTATTAAAATGTATAACTAAATATCATATATATATAATGTAACTAAAAAATAAATTCATATTAAAAATTACGAAAATTTTTAGTGGCTCTTTAAAATCTGGACAATTTTGTGTATAGTAACTTTTGGCTCTTCCGTCAAAAAAGGTTGCCGACCCCTTGTATATATGAAATATTGAGTAGTGAAATCCCTCTATAGTTTTCACATTCCATGATGTCTCATTTTTTGTGTACAGGGCATAATATGATGGATATACGCCATGCTCCGGGCATAAATACATATATATATATATATATAATTGTATACATTATGGGCGATAGACGGCAATATAGGTACTGTAGATTGGATTATGAACGATCGACAATCAAATACCTAACGTAAATGATGTAATATCTGTATTTAGTATAAAAATAAAATTTCCTAATAGTGGTATAAATGTATAATATTATAATTCATAGTATACCATATGCTTTGTTACTTTAAGGGATCATTTTTCTCTCTTATCAAACATTTGTCCAAATATGAAAAAAACAGTAAAATGTACCATAAACGACTCTTTAAATGAATCGATTTTAGTTACTTAGTCGTTATTCTTAGAGTAATGTGCTTTGAAAATTGAAATTTTCAACATTTATTAATGATATATTTTTAATTCATTACGAAAGTTTAAAAACTTCGAAAACTTTCGGGCTAAAAACAGAACTTAGAAAAACCTAATTTTTTAAATTTAACCTTTAATAAAATTTTTAATATTTGACCAAAAGTTCAGAAAATGTAATACTGTCTTACATTTATACTTCACTAACGGTACTGAAAACATTACAAAAATCGTGAATCGGGATTTTTTTTTAGTGTATAAGTAAATTATAATAATATTTTTACGGAATAAACTGCTTTTACATAAATTTTCTACTTTAAACTTGGGGCGTGGTCCTCCATAGTTTTACAAACCAAAAGGGTTATAAAATATATGCTCAGCCAGGACCTACATATTGACCAACCTCACTACGTAAAAAACCAGATATATTAGATATATGTGTTTCCAATACTTCGTATAATTTATTTCTAACTACTAATAATCTTCTGGAACGAAGCTCAGATCACTTTGCTGTCCTTTTGTCTATTGACGCCTCTTCACCAACTAGACCACCCCCACCAAAACTCTTTCAACCTCTCACAGACTGGCTTAAGTTTCATGACCTCGTTGAGCAAAATATTGACTTAAAGGTCAGTCTTAAAACGGACCCCCCCTTTAAATACACTAATGCATGTCCCTTATGTTTAAAATTACAATTTAAGGATTTAGATTTATATACCCTAAAAATACTAAAAATTATCTTTGAAAAATGCATTAATAATCTGCGATCTCAAAAAAGAATCTTGAAATAATGCCACAGTAAAATTGTATAACGAAAAAATGCACAATAATTAAATTTTGATTTTGAAAGATACCATAATACAAATGATATGTATCTCTATTTGAAGTGATTAACAATTTGAATAGTTAAGTACATCAATAAAACAATTATATTATACCCACAATTAGGAAATACACAAATAAAAATTGTATGCTAGTATAAATCAATTGAAATAGGTATTTACATTAAAATATATTTGAGAGTTATTTCGTTTGAAAACCAGAATTCTTGATGTTACTTTGGAAAATTGAAAATAGGTTATCTATGATTGGTATCATAAGTGTTTATTACTCAATCAGAAACAATCTCAAACAAAAAAATTTGTCATAATATTAGATACAATTTACAAGTGACCTAAGATAATAAAAATGGTCCAATTATATTTAATAATATTATTAAACGTCTAAAAAAGCAAAAAGTACGCCCAAAAATCAACATTTTTGACCCAAAAAAACAATATTCTTTGTTAGAATAAGAAATTAGGTGCAGTGACTAAAATACAACAGTGATTCACTATTTCAATCCCCGTATCAAATCTTTCCACAGAAGGTACCTATAGGTTATAGTACTAATGTAGAACTGAAACTACGCTATGAAGTATGAGTCTATCCAAATATTATGAGTTAAACACGCCACTTGCAACATTCTTTCGAGGATGACTTAATGTTGGAAATGTTAGGTATTGATTTTAGATTATACCTACTGGCTACTTATGATTTATACAATTCAGTTAAAAATAATGCTTCTAATACCAATAGACTACATTGCTTTATAGTTTATATCAAAGGGTGGCCAAACTGCAGCTCGCGTCATAGACCCATGCGGCTCGCATCTATTATTGTAATAGATACAAAACATTTTTACAAAAACAATTTTTAATATGAATTTATGCATTTAAAGAATTATAATATTTTATTAAATTATAATTTTTGTAATTTATAGAAATCATTAACAAAAAAAATTGTGTTTTTGATGTCATACCTATTTAAATATATTTATTTTTTATTTTGTATTATTAATTACTGTCTTATTTGTTGGGCGTCATCTTTTTTTTGTAAGTGTTTAGAAGTCGAGAGTATAAGTTGTTAGAGCATTCCTGATCAATTCTGTTAAATTTTAGCGATTTCTTATATTATCTTATTTATTATTAATATTATATAAATATGACCTTACTTTTAATTTCGGCTCTTCCCTATTTATTAATATATTGGGCAACTCTCGAGTCACTTTTCGCTGGCCACCCTTGCTTTATAGTATATAGGTATTTTTGATCAAATTTATGAATGTTTAAAAAACATTTTATTTCAGACTAATATTCAATTTTAGTTAGATTATGTGTTTGTAAGAAATTTGAACAAGAAGGTAGTAAGAAAAATTTGCTGACAAGATGATATGATTATAATATGATGATATAATAACATGAATAATTTACGTAAATATTATATGTACAATTTATTGTATAGGAGAGATATAATATGCCTAATTAAGAGACTGTAAAATGAGTACCTACTTCTTTCAATTAGCTGACAAAACGATTGTATCTTATCTGTAATTTTGAGTCACAATAAAAACGCATAGATTGGGCACCTACCTACAATATTATTTTTAAATGAAAACAATGATATATCATCATAAATAAATAATTAATCACACAGAAAATTGTTTTCTGTGCAGCTAAAAATTTTCTTAATTATTACAGTAAATGTTCATAACATATTATAACTAATAACTACCATAAGTTGATTAAATACCAAAGAAGTCTAATAAAATTATCTAGATAAAAAATGTGCATTGAAAATTTCATAAATTAATAAATATTGTAAAAGAGTAGTTACTTTTGTTACCAGTTGTTAAGGAAATTAATGAAAAATAAGTAAAACCATTTTGGCGCTATGGCCGTTATAGAATAATTTGTGAATATGGTAAATTTACCTAATAAAATTATCTTTATTAATTTCATGTCATACAAACCATAAAAAAAATATTTCAATGGCCTGAATAAGGAAATCGCTAGTGTACTCGAATACACTAAAAGTATTTAAAAATATTCTCATAATATCTTAAACAATTTCTGAAATAGTTTCAATTTAAGATTTTTGAAGTGAAAATATATTATTACAATCAGCCCCTCTATTATTTATTATTTATTATTATGAATTATTTTTTGATATTCTCAATAGTTTTTTTAATTTTTGGCATAAACTGCCGCAAACATTAAAAAAAAGTAAAACAGTAAAATATAACCAAAAAAAAAGATTTGTATTAGATTAGTTTTAATCATTCAGTTTCAACTCAAATGTATTCGCGTCAGAAACTTAAAATTCTAACCAAATATTAATAATAATACACCAAATAGAAATAATAATAATTTTGAATTGATGATATTTTCAAAAATATTGAACCACTTCAGGGCAAAATCTTAAACTTCAAAAAGATTAAAATTTTTTTTTTTTATGAACTACCAAATATTTTGAATTTTAAATCCAGTAAAATGTTGAATTTGCTAAAAAGTTCACTACATTATATTTTTCTATGTTAAAATTATTTATTATATTTCATAAAAATTATAGGAAATAAATTATTTTATGTGTTATTATTTTTTTATTATTAATTATACGTGTTTAAGGTTTGAATTTCGATAAAACTGATTATTATTTAGAAAAATATTGATTTTTTTCCAATTAAAATCTTAAATATTAGATGACGTTATGAACTCTTCATAAGGCAGACATTTTCTATTGTCGAAAATTTTAACACACATTTCTCTATTTATGCTTCAATTTGTATGAAGACTAACTTCATACGCAGTTAAATAATTTAAAATTAATATTATGACTCTTTTTACTTAAGTGTAATATTTGTTTTATTTCACAATAACGCTGTAATATTGTATTATTAATTATTACAAACGAAGATTTTTATAGTGATATTAAAAAATTTAACTTACTTATTGACAATATACTGTACAGCATATTTAGGAATTTATCAACAGGATTTGCACTATTTGCAGTAAAAAAATTCTCATTAAACGCAACTATGATAAAAATTATATTAATATTAATCCCTTAACAAAATGCCTACAAATTAAAAATTCTGTATTTATTGCATTTTTAAGCGTGTAGAAATCTGCTTGCAGATCGTTCCATTCGGATATTTTATCCAATTCTTTAACAACAAATGAAAATAACTCAAAACTATCATTTACCACGTCATGTGGTACCAAATTTGATTTACCAAATCATACTATCATATCCATTGACACCCAGTTTCATACAGGTGTTTTAAACTTAATTTATTTTATGTTGTGTAAGTAGTCAATTTTTTCAATCTTTTATTAAATTGTAGTATAATTTATTTCGTAATATCAAAAAATGTAAATACCTTTTAAATTATACCCAAGAAATTCCTCAAACTTCTCCCCCATAAAAAATTATAGCATCAGTAATTTAAAATTTAGAATAAATGTATTTAAAAAAATGATGTAAGTATTAATTATTTTGTTTTCACTTACTCTCCTCCTCGATTTTTTCCTACGTTTGCCCCCTCTCCCCTCCGATAGGTATACTCGTATATTATAAAAGGTATTAATTATTAATTAATACTTATGTATTAATTATTTCATATTAACACACGTCTGGAATATGTTTTAAATTTTTGATTCAATATAATATTTATAAGTACTTTACGAATCGCTGAATATTGTACGTTTTACCACGATCTACGAGCTATTGCCTTAAAATAGCAACTAAACGTTTCATTTTTAGAATCAGAAGCATGTTTATATATCCAGGATAGTTATTAACGATATGAAAATATTTACGATACGAAACGTTTTAAGTCATATTAGCCTTATGCAGTAGGTACATGAACCTTATATCAATTATCCGTACTAATATATAAAATGATAGCATTTGTTTGTATGTTCGGGATAAACTCCGAAACTATAAAAAAATTTAATTTGTATACATTTTCCCCCGATCCAGAAAAAGTTAATAACGTTGTTTACAAAGAAATTTATCAAAATACTGCAGGCATAATTCATATATTTTGTTCCATCCACAGTAATACCTACAAAATTCACATATACGAACTCTAATTTTAGGGCTTCGTACATTAAATCTATTAAATTAAAAAAAATTGCAATAAGCATCAATTTTTCTATTGATACAAACGACATAATTTTTTTCAACATTATGAAGAATCCACGGTGGTGACGCTAAATTTATAGGGCTACATTACCACAGAGACGTGACTAAAAGTGGTCTAAAATAAAAATAATTATTTAGCATCCAGAAAATAAATAACAAATTAATATCTGAGAAATCTTGCAATAGCGAAGCATTGCTGGGTCTGCTAGTAATTTATATAAATGCAGTAATTTCGAAAATTTGTTTCTGTATTTCTGTAATATCACCATAAATATATAAAACAATTACATATATCAGTAAAAATAATTTTTTTTAAAAGCCCCAAGGGCTGTTAAACTAGCTTAAACTTATGAGCTGTTATTATTAGTAACAAAATGATAAAAAAATATTAGATAGGTACATAATATTAGATTGTGCCAACACTCAACAGTAATATTGATTTTAATATGTATATTAATTTAGACATAAATATAAATTACCTAATAACTGATACCAGAATTACCCATTTACCTATTTTATAAATGTATTCATAGCTGAAACTTTTGCGAGTGTTTTATACTTTCGTAATAAATAATATGATCACCAACATCATCTTCGATAATAACACTATAGCGAAAAAACTGAATTGCACTTGAAATCGTCGTTTATAGCCATTAACCACTTTATAAGCTTTGATCATAATAATGATATTGTTTATGTTTTGATTTATTTTCTGCAATGCAATGTATGTGCAAATAAACTATCAAACATTGAACACAATATACCTATATCTACAAAATTCGTGTATTAAATTATTGCTTTTAAGCAATATCTATCTACAATAACAATTAAAAACATATCAACTGAAACTACAAGAATCACAATTTAAAAAAATACCCATATTTGAAAATATTTTCGGCCTCTTAAGGTAATTTTTTCAACTTAAAACTCTGATCACTGCTTGATACAGATGATCCGTTAGAGTGTCAAACATCTTCAGCAATTTTATCTACTTGATTTTAAGTATCTCATAAAAAATAGTTGGTATAGTAGGGTGATTGTGAATTTCCCCTATTTTCATTTAGATAGTTGACTTAACGGTTAGACTTATAACATGCAAATTCCACCGATGGTAAACTCCGGCGATTACAGTCACCGAGTGAAGCGACAGCGCCAAGTGAGCCCTGCTCACTCTGTTTACTGATTTACAACTATGTTTTAATATAGTTTCTCTATGATTTCCAACTACAATGTAGACTCTACATCGTATCTAGACGACAAACTAGGTAGGTGGAGGCCGTTGACGGTAATGAATTATAATTAATATGCATCATTTTTCAACAATTCTACTCAAAATTAAAATGTATTTTAGTATTCACTTTATCCATATTTTTTTTTTTTAAGTAACATTTGTGTATAATAATGATAAAATATTTAAAAAAATATATTTTTGGAAGATAATTTGAACCACATCCTAGTTGTGTCTTCATAGTAATTCTAAATGGATTTTATTAAATATAAACTTAATAATGTATTAAAATTGGATCGGTGGAATTTACTTATACTTACAAAAATGGTGATAAAAACGGACTATACCATAGTGTAAATTGTAACTAACAATTTTTTCAGGTAAAAAAAAGTGTCAGTAAAATGCATATGAAAATAAGTTGGAATGGTGCAGTGGCGGCGCCAGGATTTTTTTTAGGTAGGGCCAACAGAGGGTCCTACCTTTTTTAAGTAAAAAGTTAAAAAGTATAAAAAGATTAATTTTAATTGGTATATAACACAAAATAATAATTTATGACAACAATTGTATTGTTAAATTTCTCTATAAATTTCATTTGATGTATTTCCTGTTGGTGCCAAAATAACTTAGCTTATGGGCGAACTGACTCTTGAGCATGCCAAATAAAAATGTCCATGTGTAAAACAATCTTCGCTTAAATCGATCTAGATTTTTCTAAATTTCAAGGTTTGACCTTGTGATTTATTTATTTTCATAGCAAAACATACTTTGACAGGAAACTGCATTCTCTTGGATTGAATGGATAATTCGATGGTATCATTGGTATTCGAGAAATAAAAACTGATTCACCTTTTGCAGATCCAGTTATAATTTGAACTTCTGTCAGATTTTTTTGAAGACCAGAAATACGTAGGCGAGTCCCATTGCACAGTTTTGGTGGGCTAAGATTTCTTAGAAGCATAGGACTATAGGAGTACCAATTTTTAATGTTGATAAATGTGGTGGAAATCCAGGAAGGTTGAGTGAACTGAGAATTTCAACAGAATAATTAACTGCATCGTCTATTTCCAGTACTGAATTGACAGTACTGGATCTACTGTCATCTTTCCTGAGTGTTAAACAAATGAAATGAAACTGAACGGAAAAGGCAGGCACCATCATCGATAATAGGTACAACTATTTGAGGTGTTAATATTCCATTGACAAAGATGTCTTCAATCGATAACATTAAAAAAAATATATACCTATAGACCTTTTTTCTGATATCAAATAAAACGAAGAAAAATTGTTATAATAATATATCGAATATACATATAAAATAAAGTATACTTACCGTTAAAAAGAATAAAAGTTACGTGAGTCCTCGAGTCACCCTAGCAAAGTAATAATAATCGCAAAGTAAAATAATCGCAACGTATAACCAAATTCACCAAATACAAATAAATGAAGAAATGACAATATTGCACGTCAGTTAGATGATACGCCTGCCCATGGAGTATATTATAATGACTGCGTCTGACCATAGAGTATATAAAGACAACTGAGGAAAAACGATATAGTATTAGTGCAACAGTATCCTATCGAGTTTAAATCTCAGATATAATTATAATTTGTTTACTTATTCCGTAATAAAATATATTTTTATACAAACCTTGCGATTTTCTAATATCGAATAGCGATTTGCTATGACTGAAACTTAATGCATCACAAAATACAGAATACAGCCACAGATCAACTTATTCATTGTATTAATATTTATTGTAAATAATTAGTCTGCTCTCCGTGGCCTCATACCTCCCGGCGAGGACTGGTCTGAATGCGGTCGGTTAATATACATTTTCGATTTTAATAAGAATGAAAAATCAATTTAGGAATAAATTACTTGATGATGCTATTTTCTATTTAACAATATTTGCGCGTTATAAAATAAATTTTAATCTACCTGTAGGTAATTATTCTTAATATTAATTTGATTTATAATATTAAATATCATTTTTGTGTCATTAAGACTCATAATCAGGATTTAAGATATAATATATCTTAAATTCTTAAATCGTGCTCATAATTCATAATGGAAAATTTAGAAATACCAAGATCAAACACTTGACACTTAATCAGGCGCCGTGTACCTGTATTCTGTAATCGCATGTAGTACCTACTATCCAGCTTTATATACCTTATATACCTATATATTATACCTATATATACCTATATATTATTATACTTAATTACGCGCGTACTGCGTTTACATGTGTATGTAGTGTCATGGAAAAAACCGTTGTGTATTTTTTCCACCATGATACGTTCCCCAGGAGCCAAGGACACTTCGGGTAAACGTTTTTTTTTCTTACCGTCTACCGTCGCCACTCACTACCATAGTGTCTACTACTACAGTATTCTAGCGAGTAGTGACTAGCGAGTTGTGTGAGTCACTAGTCAGTACTCACTACTCAGTAGTCAGTAGTCTCTCCGCAGTTCGCGTTCGTCGATCAGTGAATCGGTTTGTCTTTAGGACGTGTTTGGTGTTATATAATTCGTGGTTGAGTATATTATTCTACCGTGATAATAACAATAATAATAATAATAATAATAATAAATAAAAGTAAATACTAAATAATCGAATTTCGGTTCGAGTGTGCGCCGACGGTTATATTATCACGTCGTAAATCAGCCGAAAAACACCAGCGTCCGCCTCGCGACAACTCAAACATAATCATAATTTCGTTATTCACTACTGTGAACACTCATACACATACACCATGGCTGATGAAGATACGGCACACACCAATGGCAATGGGCATGAAGAAAACGGACATGTGCCGGAAATTGAGCTCATCATAAAGGTGAGAAATATTTACAATAAAAAAAATGTTATCGATAATTTTCTCCGTAAAAAATCCGACGCATAGTCTAACAATTATACCTATATAGTACATTAATTTACTGACTTAAAGTCTTATTTTGTACCTGGTTTGCATTCGTATGTTGATGAACTCAATACATAATTTACATATCGTTTAAAAAGTACCATGTTGAAGAGGTGCCTTAAAAACTATATATTAAAAAATGTCTTTGAAGTGGCCGTTTTTTTTTTCTAAAGCGACAATTTATAGAACCATGTCCAACTTTTTTTTTTTTACTTCACCGATCCGTAAAGAATAAAAATTAATATTTCATCATACAAAATGCATAGGTAATTGCCTCGTAAACAATAGGTAAACATAAAAATATATTGTACCTATAGGTCGTAAAAATTATTCTGTTTTGCAACATAACTTATTATCATTAGTACAGAGCACGATTATATAGGTACATTGGTACATACCTAAGTATTCAGTTGGTGATAAAATAGCTATTGAATGTACAGTAATTATAGTAATATTTGTAATAATGTAATTTCTTATATGCATATAATACTTTTATGATATAATTAGGTATGCATAACTTACATTAAGTGATTAGATTATTTAATAATGACTTCTAAATACCTAGTTTAAAAAAAAGTAGAAAAAAAATATGGTGTCTATAGATACATCAGAAATTTTATCAATACATTATATTTGATTCAATGTTTAATCGAACAAAATCTGTGTTTTTTTTCATAATTTGAATGGCTTTTCATAAGTTCTTAATTATTATTAATCACCTATCAGACCTTAGGCAAATAGATGATTAATTATGAAACATAAGTTGATAATTTATTGCTGTATAAGCCTACATGAAACAACGAATTTAAATGACATACCTAATGAATTGTGTTCATAATTTGTAATTTTTTTATTTACTCATTCAAAAACCTTATTTGCAATTAACCTAACAGTTAATTTATTTTTAATCTCTTGTTTTTAGACAACAGTTTAAATCTTACTGTGATATAATCAGTCAGTATCAAAAATCCAATTCTTAATTATTACCTACTCAAAAATAATTAAATGACGTTTATATATTTTGATTTTATAGATTTTAAAATAAATGTTTGTCTAATGATCATTCCACTTCTAAACTATTTGCTAACATCTGTTTAAATCATAATGATTGATATGTATTATGCGAGGTATTATGTAAAATATATTTGCTCATAGATACCTACCTACAGAATACTTTAAAAAATGGTAAATTAGACATTAACTGAAGTTAAAAACACCATTACATTTTTCGTAATTAAACATTCCTTTCCTCGAAACATCAATAATTTTTTTTAAATATTGAAATATTTTTTTCAATCCTGCTTACCTAATTGAGGAACGTTTTTAGAGAAAATACTCACTTGACACAAATAGATAGTACACATTTTTATAATATTTATGAAAAGTGAACATAATTTGAAATTATTTTTAAGATTATTTATTGTAATGGTAAAAACTAATAACTATATTATTGTAAACCTCTAGCACTAAAAGTCCACCTCTAGTCCTTTTAATAGAATTATCTACCTATGTGTATTTATATAAGTTTTCTTTAATTGATGGCTAATTTTATTTAATCCCAAGGCTTTGTGTGTATGGATATGTTAGTGGGTGCTATTTTTAAGTATTATTGTTTATTACGATTGTGTTTAGTTTATAATATGCAGTCGACTGCATATTATTTTGCACATTATTATATTCTTGAATTTCAAAAAAATATTTAACATAATAGTTTTTTTTTTCGTAATATTGCTCACGTTGATTGTTGGACAAAGAGTTTGGTTGGCACCGTTGATGTTTTATTTGCTCTGTTTGCGTGTTTTCGTATATTTCAACTGTTGTGTAGAGACATTATTTACACAGCAGTGTAAGACAAAGTGTAATATACATTGGTATGAAAAAAAGTAGTCGTAGGCCATGCATACATGTTGTCCCATACGCCATTTGAAAGATGGTCGAATAATATTATTTACACACTACGGCGGGACATTACCTACGTAATAAAGAAATGCGAACCGGCTGCGGGCAGTGGTGTGTGAGTGTGTGTGTGTGTGTGTGTGTTTGTGTGCGCGCGCGCGCGCGCGCGCGCTCGCCTCTATGTGAGCGTGTGGTGCAGCGGTGGGTCTTGTTGCAGATGTCTCGCCCCCGCTTACCGCGACCTGTCCACCCTCGTACACAATAATACGTATACACCAGTGTTGTAATACATATATAGCATATTAAATTCTACGCGTGCAGACGTTGTTTATTTTCAGCTGCCTCACTCGGCTCCAGCGCCGTCCGGAACTTCATAATACGATATTATAATATAATATTACAACTTTTATAACAATAATGATATTTTTTTCGCGGTGCGCGTTCATGGTGAAACGAATGCGAAACAAAAACACTGAATACCTACGGAAAACAAAACATTGATCATTAGTCATTACTTTTAATTTTCAAGTTATTGGCTCATTAAATGTCTTTTTTTAAATTTTCAATGAATAACACATTATACTCAATTAAATGTTCGTATTTTCAATTAGTCATTACTCATTATAATTATATGATTATATGAATGTCAATTATTTTTAAACAAGTCTTAAAAATTTGATCATTTTATGCAGGTGTTTCTTATATGCGGGTTAGTTATTCATTGTATTAACCATTACTTTGAACCATTGATTGTAGTCTATAGAATACATTTAGTATTTCTATTACTAACGGTATGAACTATTATACTTGCGATGTATGATTTACCATTATTGTTAAAACAAAATCTTTTTGTTTTTTGGATTAATTATCTACTTATCATGGATTAGGTAGTGTTTTTTTAAGCTGGTCTATGGAACCCAAGAGTTCCATGGAGATCACTCTAAGGTTCCTCAAAACTTAGGTAATTTTTATAAAAAATCGTGGTCGCACTTGTACCATTTACTACCTTTTCCTATACGTGTGAAATAGCGTTTTCTGCTTATTTATCGACAAAAACGAAATAGGTAATGCTACAAACTTGATGCCGAACCTGGCATGAAGACGAGAATTCAACTCTTATCCATAAAGCCTAATATCAAGTATACCTGTAATATTGAAAAGTAATACCGCTCATTTCATTTATGATATAATTCGAAAGATCCGATTGTTTTTTTAATGTAAAAAATATTTTTTGAATGAAATAAACACTATTATAACTTGAAATAATTGTAATTTTTGTTTAGAAAACTAAGAGTTGAAACAAAGTATAGAACTCGAATTGACTCATATGAACTACATTTAATATTGGCTAGGATCAAAGAATGTTTCCTTTACCCGCCTCAAAATATTTCATTGTATTCTATACATAAAATAAGTTACTCTTCACTCAAAATTAATTTTCAATTGCTTACTGCACTGAAATTAATGAAAATTAGACATCTAAATTTGAAATATGTTTTTTCAAGATATTGGGTGATGTTGTTTTACTCTTGAATAATTTATCACTAAATATATGAATAGTTTATTTTACACTTGAGCTTTTCTCTAACCATTGAACTAAAAAAATGATTTATTTAATATTTAGTTGATATTAACCAAATATTAAAAAAAACAAGTAAATTACATATTTGTATGATTAGTCTTGAACAAAATGCATTTTATAAATATTTCTTTATAGGCATCAAACCTTATTTTGCATATTCCACATTTTTAAAATACACGGTCAGATATAAAAAAAAAAGTTACGGTTTTGCTTATTATTATAATTATATTTAGGAGGTTTCTGAACAATATATTTTTATTTTAGCTTATTTCTTAAACAAATATGTTAGTATATCTATTAAATAAATGTATATGTATATATATATATATATATTTATATATATATATATTTATATATATATATATATATATATATATATATATATATATATATATATAAACTTGAGTTTCATAAAATACATATTTTTATATTACTGACATTACATATCAGCGTGTTGTATATTATTTAAAAAAAAAAAATCATCATTATAATTTCACTTATTTTTAAAGTGAATCCGAAATTGTATTGAATAATTTAAAAGTTGACGAAACTCATTGAAAATATCATACTCAATAATTAGTAAAAATTATGACTATATTCTTAACAATTAGACTCGGTTTTTTTTGTTGGGTCAAGGTGGCAATTAATCACGCAACAATAGGTATCAGCATATATCCGGCTATGCCGCTATGGAGATTTAGTGTTTCACGTTAAACAGAATTTACATTACAATAACGATTGGCTGTGTTTTAACATATTATGTGTAGTGAAATTTGATGTGCCTACATGCCTACACTCATTGTTTGGAACTTGTCAATTAATATCTACATAACTTAGGTTCGAACTAATCAAACTCTTTTATAAGAACAATTATTTCTGTATATTATTCTTTGACTATATTAAATTGATAAATAAAGAAAATTATAAAGAATTATAATTAATTAATATATAAGAATAAATAATCAATTCATAAATAACATACATTTTTTTTATACTGGTTTCTTGATCAGATTTCACTGGATTGGCTAATTTCATTGAATTTTAGTACCTATGTGTAAATTAATTTCCCAAGAGTAAAATAAATTCTTACTTTCATTACTTTGCATTATTTGAATACTTGTAAAAATGAATGACAAATTACATTAATTTTTTCCAGCTTAAAATATTAAACATGCCTTATTAAATGTTAACATAAGTATTAAATTATTATTAAATACATTCATTCTATGATGTATTCTCTAAAATTTAAGAGAATTTACCTAGGAGTGCAAAGTACATTATATTATGACTGCATGAGGTGACGAGCATGAATATGTTTGTGAGCCACATGGATAAAAATGTTATAATAATTAAGAGCCAACATTTTTCTGTCATTATTGCATATTAGATCAAATCATATAAAAGTTATGAAAATATAAACTAAAATCCAAAAAAATATATCAAATTATTCATTAGGTAAACTAGGTAAACGTTTTGTTTTTATTACGAATCCAATGAACTACCATAATACATTGTCTTTTTTTTAATAGTCTGAATTTAAAGGTGCTGTTGAAATACTTTAATTTTTATTTAAAATATTTCTAACATTTTACTGGTATATATTACATAATTCATGATAATCCCATAGAATTATTCAAAACTGCTCTTTCATCAATACAATCCCATCTCAAAAATTCCCGGAAAAAATACCTCAACCCTATACATATAAAGCTTTACATAATTACATATCTAGAAACATTTATTTATGTACTTATATTTTACTTGTATTAATTTATATTATAAAAACATTTTTTTAAATTGTTAAAAATGTTGATAATGCTCAAAAA
The DNA here is from genome assembly GCA_027580255.1 of Therioaphis trifolii. NCBI lineage: Eukaryota > Metazoa > Arthropoda > Insecta > Hemiptera > Aphididae > Therioaphis > Therioaphis trifolii. Next base: position 28,359,172 of record CM050404.1, read on the forward strand.
TTTGATTTACGTAAATATAACGTAAGCCAGAAGTTGATCACCCCTGTAATAGTATGAAGTATGTTAATGTTTTTAATTTGCACATTACGTTTATTGATTCTAAAAAATGGATATATTTATTGGAAAATTGTTAATCTTTCACTTATAATTCTTAAAATTGGCTGTAGGATAATATGGCTGTAATTAATGTTTAATTTTCAATTCGCAAAGTATAAATATTAGAAAATTATCTACAAAACTTCTGTTAGTTTTTATTACTTATATTTTAACAAAACTAAAAATTTGTTAAAAGTTATTAGAATTATGATTAAATTTACCTAGTTTTATTAAATCATTTTAATCAAAGTATTTTATTTCGTTTTTATGAAAGATAGTTTAAAAAATGTACACATCTGAATTGGCATAGATAATGAATTCAAAACGAATTTCTTAAATATATTTTTAATGTTATTTTTGAATTACGTATCTGTGCGGTACTTTTTATAAAAACAGCAAAACAAAAACTTAGACAAATTCACCCTAAAGTGGAAAATTCATAAAAACCTAAACAGACGACAAGAAGTCTCATTAACCAAAGCGAGAATCGGACACTCTTTATTGACTCACGTTTTTTTAATTAGTAAAGATCCACCACCCATATTATGCGACAAATACCAAGCAGACCTCACCATTTAACACATCATTCAAGACGATCCTTTCTTTCAAAACATTCGGAACACTATCAATACTAAATAACTTAAATGAAGCTCTAAACGAAGATAACTCCACTAAAATCTTAAATTTCTTTAAAAATATTAACATTGTTAACAATCTCTAACCTCATGTATACACAACCTATATATTATGTCCAAATTGTAATGTAACTCACTCATATGTAACATGTACGCAAGGCTAATAACCATTAGATGTTGAAGCCTTTTTTTTTCTATAAAAAAAAAAAAACAGACAAAAGTAAGACATTACTTCCCTCCATTTTTACAAATATTGCAACTATTTAATTTAACTAAATAGAAACATATTGTATTATTAATTTATTAAGTATACAGTGAAAAATATTACGGTTTACGAATTCTTTATTCTCTAAAATAAAATGTGATTTCCAAGTCATTTTGTTTATAATCACGATTTTAAAAACGATTTAAATTCAATCCCAGTTAATGACCTTAGTTGTCAATAAAATATCCTAGACTTATTTTTATCGATAGGTATAAATTTGATTTAATAATATATTACAAAATCAACAATTTATTGATTTATATTTTATAGGTTATAATACGTAATCAATTTAATTATAGAATATGTATAAATATAAATGAAAACATTTTTCAGTATTTTTTAATATACATAATTATTTTTGTTTATGTTAGCATTAAATTAATTTTAGATTCTAACTAAAACAAAGGTACATCTTGTTACGATTAAGAGGTCTTTTTTCTTTATTTTCTAAAGTTTGTCCGATTTTAAAGAAATTGGTCACTATTGTCTCCCAACAAACTTATATTATTTATCCCTTAATGATTCACCTTTTTGTACCCGTCATAACGGCTCCTTTATTTGAGTTTGCTATCATCTCCTCTTCGACTGTCCTCTTCTTTTCTCAGATTTATATGGAACTAATAATATTGGTTCCTTTTCCTTTTCTTCATATTTTTCAATCATTCAGGGTTTTTTGTAACCAGTCAATAATCAATTTATTCTTATTGGAAGGATGTTTATGATCATTTTTGATTTATTATTTGTTTGTTCTTATTGAGGAAAGTATGTTTCATGTCTTTAATAAATAATAATAATAATAATTAAACTACTGGAAAATTGTGTTGGAGCTGCAGTGAAGAGCTATAAATGAAATTTTCATTGAATCGATTTTAGTTTTTTTTAAATCCTTGATATTAAGACCTTACATTTTAATATAATAATATTCATATATGTACTTAGCTTACAATAACGAAGTATATTACACTGAAATTTAACTCATAAATTTTTTACTAAAAAAATCTTTTTATCAATTAACTTTTAAGTTCAATTTACTTATCACCAATTTATCTAAGGAGCGAAGTATGTTTTGCTTATTATTTAGAGATTTCACAAATATATTTTTTTTTATAACGTAGGCATTAGTCAACTATTACAGTTAGATATTTTATAGATTACTGTGTAATTACTACTTATGTAGAATTCAAACTTTCAGTTATTAGTGTATATATATACAGTAGAACTCCGATTAACCGAACGGCGAACGCCAATCATTCGAACGTCCAATTAACCGGATGAGAAAAAAATGTGCCAAGTCAGCTTTTTTTTTGGTTTTAAAATATGTCACATATTATAATTAAGGCTTATTTTCTTTCAATTAAGTATATAATAAAATTATTTGTTTATGGTTGCGAATTTTAAATTATATTACATATATATTAATAATAAATACATACATACAATATATTTGTACAATCATATAACTTTTGATATATCATACGTCAATCATCCAGATATTTGCTTATCCGGACCACCCTTGACATTAATTAGTCCGGATAGTCGGAGTTCTACTGTATATTCAAAGTAAATCCTAATGAAATAATAGTTATTTAATTAAATACATGTTAAAATTTATGTTTTTATTCATCTTATTAATAAATAATAATCGTTTTGTCATCAAAATATCAAACGTACCCACGACAGTAAATAAATGGTCCATGAACGATGGTCATGTGTCAGTCTGTAAGAATTGCACAGTTACCGATGACAGACGAAGTCATTGACATTTTTTTACAAACCACAGTTTAACCAAACATCCAAATTTATTCAACTTCACATTTATGTATTTTTAGCTATATTTTCATTATATTATGTTAAATAAGTTTTCATAATGTTAGATAAAACATAATGATAATAAAATACAGAATAATTAATAGTTCCTATTAATATATGTCTCTTGTCTATATAAAATATTATTTCATGGACTATAAATCCTGTAATACTATTTTTATTACTTCTATACTATGCATTACCGTTAATCAATTGTGCATATTTTATGTTGCATTTATTTTAAGTTGTTTGTTTAAAGCTCATAATTTATAAATAATAAATTAGATGCGAACCATACGTCATTTAAAGCTAATATACTCTTACAAATACGATCACATTTTGAAAAGTATTTCCTTCACCATAAGTATTCGGTGCTTTTAATTGGATAATCTTTATTGTTGTACAAATAAAAACGTCCACGAGCCAAATTTGTCCAAATGTTTTTGATAACTGGTTTTTATGTTCTGACTTGGTTATACTTATTATAACATTGTTACTTTGATTTCACATTTAAATGTATTGAGGGTTCTATCATTGGATAGTCTCCCTTCTCATGTCATATCCAAAGCTATGTATATTCAAACCCATTTGCTTATTGTATAAAATAATACAGATTTTAAATATTCTATTTTAATAAAATAAAAAAAAATGTATTAAATATTAGAATCCAATTATAGAGTTTTAATAATTGTATTATTCATGAGAAATATATTCTTCGCAAGTATTTTAAAAATTAGGTAGTTAGTAAAATATTGCATTCTCGTAAAACTAATACAAACAGCTATTACCTTACATTTTATTCTCGATTTATAAACAATTTAACGACCATCTGTAACTTCTATTGTCCAAGAAATTATAAAATTTTGGTGTTCGAATTGTATTTTATACTTTTATTTAGGTAGTTTAAACTGAAGTCAATAATTATTGAAATGCCATTATCTTATCACATCGATTTATCAACTTTCAATTCAAATTTTCAAATTCTTATTCATCGTATACATTTGACGAAACGTGGTATGTTTATTAAATACTTAACCTCAGATAAGAAAAGTTCAACATTTCTTGTTATAAATACATTTTAGTATTCATATACATCATCGGCTAAGTCCTATATTGTTCTAGGTTCGGGTCGTGGCACCCATTTTGCTTTCTCCTTGTCATACAATACTGTTCAATGTTTTGCTTTCTCTCATATATGTGCATGTGTGATATGTCCCGATGTCATGTACGGATATAAGCTATTGCCACGGTTTATTTGTTTTCTGTTTGTGGACTAGAAACCAAACATAATATAATTAGTTCAATGAATGGAATAGCTTTTTCTTTTTATATACACAAAGTATTAAACAAACATCTTTAAAAAAAATCATTGAATTAACGTAGGTTAGTATAATTTTAAAGTTTAAGGTCCATTATTACTTAAAATCATAACAGCTATATCATTACTTATGAGTTATGACACTATGAAATTTGACAAAATTTGAAATTAAGTTATTATACCTGTTTATTATTTTCTTAATTTCACTAAATATTAAGTAACTTATTGTGTAGGTAGATGTATTTTTTTTTTATATAATTGTTTGAGAATTTAAATCAGTTAAATTTTCTATTTAAAATTATATCCGTTATTTTCAAATGATGAAGTGAAATTTTGAATATCTTATAATTATTATGAGATTAGCCTCTATTAATTATTAAATAGTGGGGACATTTTAGTTTATTCTAGGGTTTTTACATCAAACAAAAATAGGTCTCAATGGACAATAAAACAATCCTTAACTCTAGATAATACTTTATCTCTAGATATTTTTATTAACGAAATTTTTAGTCGTAAAGTATAAATTATTTTATTTAATATGAAGATGGTATCACTAGATATGTAAGTACCTAATACAAATTTTTGCTAGTTTGTATTAGCTCTATAAGTTTATCTGTGATCAAATGGTTTTTCAGGTTATCACTAAAATTTACCTATCATATTTTAAAAACATTTTTTTTATGAACTTTTAATGTGTCTTTCATGCAATGATTGAATTATAAATAATAAATATAATAAAAATTCATAATTCGTGGTCGCGGAAAATGATTTTCTTAATTACTATACTTGGGTGCTAATGCTAAAAAAAGAAATGTCAATAATTTTGGTAAACACTTTAAATGTTCTGTGCAAATATAGTTTACACATACGAATGTTTTTAATGAAATCAACATATTCTATTAGACTCTAATATCTCAATCGTATTTTGAATATTTGTGTAACATAATTAAGGTTTTATTCAATTTAATCTTGTTTATGTTATAAGTAACTAATATACGTTTAATAATAATATAATATATTTTTATTTTCCTTTCTTTTTTCAAGTTGAGATAGGTCATAATATATCTACTACCCATGTATAAGTTATAAATATAGTAAAACACTTTAAAATATTTCCGCGATCTGTTATTGAACTTATTACTTATTTATACATGTATAATATGTATATATTAATTGTAGCTTGGTGGCTAGTTATGACACACAAGACGTTGCTCAATACTACTTTGTAATAGGTATATCAACGGAAATGTATATATATATATTGCATATGCAATAATATAGGCTTAGACAGCTAGTTTGAAAAAAAACCCGTTCTGGATGTGTAAGGAAATTGTGAAAGTAGTTTGTCGCCTTGTAACGAGCTTAACGATCTTATTTTATTTTAAAAACTGTCGCTTTCATTAGAATGTATTTAATAAATACCTTGTATTCGGTTCATGACCTCGCGCTTCGTACTTGGAAAAAATTAGCCAAATATTTAATCGAAATAAATATTCATGGTCAGCCCTTTTTTTCGTGGATTTCGCATTAAATAAAAAATAATTTGCCGTTATCTACATATATTACCGACATTTTGTAATATAAAATACTATGAATTTAGATACTTTGGTAATAAACCAATACGATACCGCTAACTTTTTAAAAACTATCAATTTCTGTTTGGAAATTATTTTATTCGTCCTTAAAATAGACAAGAATAGTTACTATTATTGATAATTTGAACAGTATAAGAGATGACTATAAAAATGAATAAAATGTAGATACTGTTTTTAATATTTGTAATTATTCCTAATAAGATACATTTTAATGTTGTATTATCAAATTGAAAAATAATTCAACAAAAATATTAGAATTACATTCTAGTTGAAAGTGGGTTTTGGTCGTCATTTTTTTATCAGACTGTATTACAACTCTACGGCTGTTTGCATAGCGCAACCTATCCTACATATTAAATTGATATAATTTTCAGCTTTTCATTCAAATATATATATTTGAAAATAAATAATACGCTTTTTTTGGGACAAGGGTGTTTAGGTGTTTAACCCCCTGAAATTATAATGATTCTTAGAAAAATATTTTATTTCTAATGCGTTGTTTAATGAATACTTATCAAATGTATTGAATCCCTTTCTGAGCATTTTTAGAAGGCACGACCCTACATTTTACATGAGCATTCTATTAATTGTTGAAATCTATAGTTCATCATATTCATGACAGATAAGTTTAGTGTTTATATTGTTTAACCAATACATTTTTATGAAACATGTTTTGTTTATTTTGATACGTATTCACTGTTTACAAAAAATAATCAGATGTAAAAGGGTTCATTTTTCTCTTTTTTCAATATTTTTTTTTTTAAGTTTATTTCTCTTAAAATTTTATTGCTATTACTCATACGCTCATCTAACGATAATGAACACATTTTTAAAAGTTGTTACAGGATTAAATTCTCATGCGATTTTTGTGAAATTGGCTGTTTCACTAGTTTTCAACTTTAAATGTTTATAAAAAATATTGGTCCGTCCAATCATTATGAAATTTATTTAAAACATGTTTCAAATCTTTTGTTGAAAAAAATGTTCTCTGTACAGAAAAAAGGAATTGTGAGTTTCTGATTAAAATAAACCTACCGACATATTCATTAAAAACAGTAAAACAAACGAACGGTATATATTACACTAAAACTTTACTCAGAATCGTTTCACTTTCTTAAGAGATGATTTATCGTTTCTTTAGGTATCTATACACCTTTCATCATTATTTTTGTCTCTAAGACCAATGGGACTAAGGACGCAGTTACTACACCATTATCTTACCAGAATGTATTGGTTTTACAATTATATTATTTTTTTTTAATAATTTCTACGGTCTGTCTATTATTCAGCTATTTTGATCTCTTTAATAATTATAAATGAAATATCTTCTGTAGATAGTAAGATTTCATAACAATTATAAATTATGACTAATACCTTAAGAATATAATACAGTTCATAATTGCATTTACAATAGAAATATTTGTTTTTCTTGAATAAAATGTATTCGTTTATAATGCGATTACTACTTTATAAATACAGTACGCTTAGAGTGAATTTTATAAATTCTGTTTCATGCTACATTTAATCTTTCTTGATAGCCAACAATAACTGTAATGTTTTATTACTTCAATATTTTCCAATAATTTTCAATCCGTATTATTCAGTATGTCTTAGTACTATTACAATTTCGATTTAGCTGTGTATAATGCTTACGTTTTTAATTTTTTTATGTACAATTTAATAATTAAGACACTTACAGAATTACATTTTTACGAAAAAAAATAATTTTCTGTTTTTCTTGTATGATAATGATACTTTCTATTGATGATGTATAATATTATGAATAAAAAACGTTTTCGTGAAACTTAAATGCTTAAATTTTTACTGTTGCATCAATATTTTTAAGAATTGTATACGTTGAAAGCTCAAAGGAGCAAAAGAGTAATGGCAGCTAATTTTTGTGAGTAACTGTTGCATTTCCACATTGCTGTTGTTAACTGCCTATTATTTTGTCTCTTGAACTAATGTTATCGTCGCAAATTTAAATATCAACATTTCCAAAAATAAGTGTTTTGTTTTATACTTATATTATATTATAAATAGTGGTTAGGATTTAAGAAAACTTATGTACTAAAATTACGTAGGTAGAATAAAATAATAAATAATAATAGTTAAAATTATTTTTTCCCTATAATTGTAATGTGCTAGTGTTTTATTTATTTAAAAAAGAGAAATTCAAAAACATTGAATGTAACAAATGTTATTGAACTTTTAAAATTTACCTGTTCGACTTTGTTTAATGTATATTCCATATTATAACTTGTATAGTAATATACCTCGATAAGAATGAATTTTTTATTTTAATTAATGTCGTAATAAAAATAGACGCAATTTATTTAAACGTAAGACTAGGTTGTTAGTACAGTATTTAAAAGCATTTATAACATTTTTATTATAAATTTAATTTGTTATTTTTTATTTTTTAGGCTTCAACAATTGATGGTCGCAGAAAAGGAGCATGCCTCTTCTGTCAAGAATATTTTATGGACCTATACCTGCTTGCTGAATTAAAAACCATCAGCCTTAAAGTTACCACCGTAGATATGCAAAAACCCCCTCCAGATTTCCGGTAATTTTATATATTTAAAATAATTCATTTATCACGTGAATGCAAAATACCTTTAAAATTGATTATTATAATTTATGACTAATAATTTTCTTAAAATCACTAACTAAATTTTACATAAATGTACGAATAATAAAATAATTCAACTGTGGTTTATTTTCGTTTATATTTATGTTATTTGATAGAGTGATATTTAGTTGTTGAATTAAGACTTATTTTTATTACAGTTAATGTCATAAAATGCCAATCTTAAAATAAATTAATATTTAATTATTTCCATAATACTTAATAAATTCGAAAATGATAAAAGTAAGTTATTATTTACATTAATCCATTAAAGCTTTAACTGATTCTTAAAGTAATAACTGAAAAAATAATATTTTAAAATAATGTTTAAGTAGTTCCTAATAAAAAACGCGTTAATAAAAAAACTTAATAAAGTAGGCATACGGAATCATAATTTGTTGAACTAATAATTCGTTATATACCTACTTATTTTAAATTTAATTAATTGCGTTTTTAGTTTTTAATTTGTAAAGTTTTACTGTTAGTAAATCTTTTGAAAAAATAATTAGTTTATTTTAATTTTTTTTTTCCAATCTTGAATAATAATTTTAGATTGAAATATTACATGTAATACAACTATTTAACACTACTCAATATTTCTCGATCTCTTATTGTGATGAATACCTATAATGTGTTATATTCATTTATAAAGAATATGACCAATATTCCCTAATAGGTTGACGAGTATAGCATATCCATTATCCTCTTCATTATTACAAATTAACTAACATTTCATTACATTTCCTGTTTCATAATTTTATAAGTCAATATTGACTGATATTTAATTATAAGTAATAATAAGTTTGTAGCTGTAAATACTAAATATATATATTAATATTCTATCTCAATACTAATTAATAGTTATTAATTATCATTAATTTGTACCAGATAGCTTCTACATGTTTCTTCTTTATATTTTACATAAAAATAATATATAGTATTAAATTAATTCAATACTACTTGCCTACATATGACTAAAATGTAATGTTAAACATTAGATTTTCATGAAACTCAAATAACATTATTAATATAGCGTGTAAAATTATAAATTACTACCTGTCAGTGATTTTTTAAATTTAATTAATATAATTTTGATGTTTTGTGGGTTAGTTAGACCGAAATAACCTATTACAAAATCTTACTCTTTATTGGAATAATCCATTATGTAATAAACCATTTACCTGAAATTTAATTTTTAGGTACTTATTCTAGGTTATTTTAATTTCCTCTCATAAATTTACTGTGATAGATTTCGTTCAAAAATTATTTAAACATATCGAAGTTGATTGATCACATAGGTTTTCAGTTTGTAGTTAATGATATAATAATGTTAATTATTTTTAAGGAGTAACTTTGATGCAAATCCTCCACCGATTTTAATTGATAACGGAATGGCCGTTTTGGAAAACGAAAAAATCGAAAGACACATCATGAAGAATGTACCGGGTGGATACAATCTATTTGTGCAAGATAAAGAAGTAGCCACTCTGATTGAAAACTTGTACAGTGTACGTGATAACTATACTTAGTCTTAAGTCATTAAAACTTGGTAGTTGATACATACACTACACAATATACATGCAATGAATCATGGTTGTTAAACTATCAAACAAATTCACTTTCCATTTCGTGTCATTTTTTTGTTACTCAGAAGCTTAGAAATGACTCGTGCGGTGAAAAAAAGTGGTTTGTCTGGTTTCTCCATGCATAGATGTATCACCGAATTGAAATTCTTTTTAGATAGGGATCGTAAGTTTTATTATCTACAGATATTAGGCCTTATATTCTTGATGATACACAGTGCACGTATGCAATTATAATAAAACTCCCGTAATAAGATACTATTTTACATTATTTGTTGAAATACGTATATTTTAACGATTTTATGTTAGTGAATATAAAAAAACCGTATACGTGTTCTATGGACTAGGTTATGAAATCATATTGTCTAAAATTTAGTTATGAATTTTATTCAAGTTTTTATACTTGAAATAGATTTTGGCAATATTCTAGATATATATACTCCTATATTTTATTGAAATATCAACTTCTAAATCGTGTAAATAATAAATTAAAAACGAGATAAATGGCCTCCAAACAAGTCTAACTTGAAGAAATAACATACCAAATAAACAATGCTTACATGTTATATTGAAAACTTCTTATTGTATCTATGTATATTCGAACATCTGTATAATTATTAAAATATGTTGTTTGAATTATAAGCATGTTTTATTGCAAAAACAGTAACATACAAGAAAAATCCGAGTAATTTCACATTTCATTTGAATAGTTTACACGGAAAAAACCATATTATTAACCTAACGGGCATCGCGTGTGCAAGTATTCCTTGTACGGAAAGCGGTTGACATATTGTATCTGCAATCTGTATTCAGCAAATTTTACTGTCAATAAAGTTCTTATCACCTCTCTCTCTCTTTCTCTCTTTCTGTATATAAATACACGCACACACATGGCTGTCTGCATCTGTATATAGACTATCATTGGTTTATGATGTAGAAATATTATTTCTTCACAACCTGTTGTGAATATTGTTATATTATGCTGTTTGAACAATGCGTAAATTATCTAGAATACTTGTACAACTTACTTAAACTACAGCCCTCGATTTGTTTCGAAACAACATTCATTTTAGATTATTCATTTGTTCATTCCAACTCACGAACGAACCTACATAGGGTATATGATATATGTGTATGTATATTTTATACTACATATATATAAAGATAGAGAGGGAGAGAGATAGTGCTAATGATATTTCAAAAATGACATTCGACCTAAATATTTTTATGTTATTTCAACTTGTTCAAATACTTCTCCCCATTATGAGCCTCATTATATTATTAAATTTTTTACGTCGAACGCAATTTTATATAAAAAAATATTATTCAGCATACATTTGAAAATGGGATTTGTTAAATATACGCCGATCAAATATTAATTACGTTGTTTTCTTAAGATACAATTTTTTATGTAGACTCGTCTATAAACGAAAGTGTAATATATTTTTTTTCAAGTTGATGACTAAATTAGATCATAATTGATGTCATCATTAAAATATTTGCAAAAATGTAATAATAATAGTGAAAAATAAAACATATTGCATAAAATACCTACCAAGATTCATCACTTATTTAGTTACTTATTTGGAATTTTCAAATAAAGTAATAATTATTTCTTTGCAATATTACATTTTGTACCAGGTATCTAACAATAAATTTGCCTGTCTCATTTTCAAATGGTATTCAGAAGTTTCACTAGGTACTAAAGTTTTTTTTTTTTAAATTCTGATTTATTTATTGTTTTTCTGTGTATTTCAATTTTTTTAAATAGTACTATTCGTTTTTATTAACATTGGCATATTTTATGAAAAATGTATTTATTAAACTACAAAGTGTGTTCATAATTTCAATATTTTATATTAAATTACTAAATTTATCTGTCTGTAAAAAACTAAAAAATATTATTCATTATTATATTTTCAATGAAATAACTTAATTATGTAATTAATCTTGTATAAAAATATATGTGAGATTTGGAAAAAATATATAATTTCATATGTGTTAGTAACAATTTACAGAGTTATGTTAACCTAAAAATTATTGAACAATAGTTTCATAAATATGTAGTAAAAACTATTAGTCAGTTTTTTCTATTAGAGTATTCATAATTTAGTATCAAAAGTACAAAACTTAATTTTAATCCAATCATGTTTTTATATTCAATAAGAAACAACATTTTGAGTTCTTAATTCCATACCCAGTTATAAATATAATAAATATTGTGTATATGCACCAAGTGATTTATTTACTTTCTTACATTTTCTCTGTCAATTTTAAGATTTTAATTCAATAATTAACTATTAAGCAAATTTTTTTGAAAATTAATCATTCAAAGTTTATACATTGCAGCAGATTTTGTTAGGTAATATTTTTGCAAAGTACCTCTACTTTTCCACCCCACAGCTTAAATTCCTAATTTTTCTTAAATTATTGGTTTAATAATACAAATTTAAATAATACATTTTTAATTATGGTATTTTTATCATACATTTTGTAGATAAGTATTGTACAATTAAATTTTGTACAAAAATGTTTCTAAATCTTCTTAATTTTATCAAATAAAATTTAAAAAAATCAAAGTTAACAGAGAGAAGTGCGCAAAACGATAAAAGAATCACTGGGTGTATATTAAAAAAAAAGTGTTTTCCGTGTAAATTATTTATCTATATCTATGTTTATTAAGAATAGTTAATTTAATATGACAAGGTTCAAATAATAAGATATTAGGGATCTACTTGTCTGAGTAAAAAAAAATCTAATTAATACAAATTTCTAATAAAGACAATCTATTTATCAGTGTAAAATTAGAATTATATGCAAATATATATAGTCAGTATTATAATACATGTATAACTATAATTTTAATGGTTATTAATGAATTATACTTCAATTTAATATTATTAAGAAGAATTACATGTTGAGTATGTTTATTTTGTATGTTGTCTTATGTCTAATTTTATGCAATAGAATTCTAAATTCTAATTACAATTTACAGAAATTAAAGCTAATGCTTTTAAAAAAAGATGACGTAAGCACAAACAGTTTGTTATCTCATTTGCGCAAGATAAATTCACATTTGGAAAAGAAAAACTCGCGATTTTTGACTGGAGACACAATGTGCTGTTTCGACTGCGAGCTGATGCCCCGTCTACAACACATTAGAGTAGCTGGTAAGTAATTCAATTCTAAGTTATGTTGTCTCATCTTTGCTAACTTACATTACTATTTGAATGAACTACATTTTTGCTAGAGATTTATTTCAATTTGAGAGGAAACTTGTTAATTTATTATGAAAACTATAAAATATAAAGTCACACTTTATTATATAACATAATAGGTCAGCAGAATACTTTATGTGGAAAAGTTCAAAGGATAGATTAATTTTTACGCAGTTTAAATTGTTTTAAGATTTTATCCTTAAAATTGATCTATAAATATTATTTAAGTCTTTTTGTAGTGAATAAGTATAACGATTAAACTTTTTTTTCCTTGTTTTAACTGAGAGCGGGGTGGGTACAATCTAGATATTATGTTCACCCAGATAACCATTTTACCTACTCTATTTAAACAAATCATAATACTAGAAGTTACTAATTTGAGGATTTACTGTTGAAAAAAATGCATAATCTAATTGCCATCATTAAAGTATCAAAAATGTGATCCATTGTAGTTTTAAATAATTAATTGAAAATGGTTAAATGAAAATCTCGTTTAGGGTGTTTAATCAACTTATGAAATGTTTTCTCAAGTTTTTAAAAACTTCTGAGAATGAAAATAAATGACCTCTTCAAAGTACCATCGACATGTTATTGTTGATGTTAAACGTAATTTTTGGATGAAAACTACTATTTGAAAAAAGGGTTCCTAACAAAAAAAAAGCATTATTTTAAAACCAAGATCTTTTTTCTCAGAGCTGATGGTCGCCTTAATTAATTTTTTATACAAATCAAGGAATATTTTTGTGATTTAAGTTTACTCGTATAAAGTAGCATTAAAATTTGATTTCATGTATTTTGCTTGTGTTTTTCATCTTCCCCTACAAAAACCAATTGAATTCGAGTAAATGTCAAGTAAACAAAGTATAGCCAATCCCTCTATTAATTAAATCTATTGTCGAAAAATTATGTGTATACCGGTGGTATCATGTTTTTCATATATCAATGCATGTTATTTATAATGTAAGTCGCTTATTGTATTCTGTACAGGGAAATACTTTATGGACTTTCAAATACCGACCGAACTGAGATACCTGTGGCGTTACATGTTACACATGTACCAGCTGGACGCGTTTACCCAAAGTTGTCCAGCCGACCAGGACATTGTCAACCATTACAAACAACAACAGGTCTGTAATGATGTGCGACCAGGCTGATGTCCTAGTCCCCTGTTTTTTGTTATTTAGTTATTTGTATTATTTTACATGGATGTACTCAGGGTGTCCCACAAAGTTACACATTGCTATTTTCCTTAGACTTTTTATCTGGGACAGGGTTTTGATCATTTTTAAATAAATAAAAAATAGCCATAAATAATTAAAAAACTATTTTAAAATAAATATTGTTTTATTAGTGACAATTGTATAGTGTTGATTTTTCTTTATAATATCTGTTTCGGTTTTTATTATTCATGAAGTTTTTATTTAATTAGGTATGCATAATGTATAGTGAACATTAATTTCTAAATTCATTAAAATAGAAATTATAACTTATAAATATTCATTTTTAGTAAAATAAACTATAATTGGCCAATTAAAATTTAAAATTATTATAAGTTTCAAATGTTTTACTGGAGCATTTATATTTATCAAAGAAAAAAATGTGTAGTCTAGTGATTTGAGTTATGCTAATTTTAATAGTTTATGAATATCAGAATTAACTTGTAAATTCTTGTTGGGTACCCTGCCGTTTGCAAAATATTATGGCAATTGACTGTAAATATAGTCATATAAAAACAAAACTACTTTATACTTCTACTTTTTATTTAAACTTTATTATCGTAACATAACGTGTTTACAAAGTCTAATCTCTACTTTGGCGATATTATGTAGTCCGCGTAAAACTGTAAATAGGTATTGGTATTTAAGTTTTAATGATAGTCTTCAAATAATTAAAATTCCTAACTTTTCAACAAATTTTTGACATATTCATACGGCTCTTATACATGTATTTAAAATAAAAATAAAAATTGCTCTATGCGTTTCAATATTTCGGTTTTCAAAAGTTTTCCTATTTTTATTCATTCTGTTTTTATTCCTTCTTGAACATCTAGCAATTCATGATTAAATAATTTGCGCGATAATTATTTTCATCGGTCATTTTGTGTTTGAACGAATTTTACTTATATTATTTAAATTAACATTACTTCACATTATTATTGCATACATTTCAATTAATAATGGAAATCATTATTAATATGATATCCCAGAGGACTGGGACTACGCTTGGACCGGTCGCCCTTCAATCGCCGCTTGTTCAAATTATATGATTTTTGCTAGAACCTCATGTTACAGAACGTCAAGATGAAGAAACACGAAGAACTCGAGACACCGACGTTCACCACTTCTATACCAATGGAGCTCGACGTACAAGACGAGTAGTCCTGTATTATATCCTCCAATTTTTCCTCCTTCGTAGCTGTATGTAAAAAAAGTAAAGATTAAAGAAAAGCATCACTGAGAAAAATGTGTTTTTAATAAAGTTCATCTCAGTATCCAATTTTCTCCTTCCGATTTAATTACCTTTAATTTTTTTTTTTTTAATCTGCTTATATATATATATATATATGCTTCTTGTTAATTTATTCATAACATTATACTATTTTTGTATCATACTATTTTTATTAGTATTATAACCAAACAGTTATATTATACATATTATCATTGTATTAACCAAGTATATAATTAATATCACACCTATATACATGTGTACATTTCCATGAGTATAATATGTAAAATATTTATGTTTGTCTAATTGTGCCTTATTGAGATTATATTTTTTTTGCTCTTTAGTATTCAAAACTGTATTTAATATGATTTTTCGATGTATAATAAACTTAATATTTATTTAAAGTCACATACTCGTACATGCATAAAAATATATTAATTTTGAATACCTTAAGTAAACCATTATTATTCTTACATTTTCATACGTCTATCTGATTGATGTAGCCACAACATTTTCCATGGGAATGCATCGGTTTGTAAATAGTACACAGTATATTGCTTGCAAGTTATAAGGCGCATGGACCAGGAGAAATATGGAATTTCAATCTGTTCAGCCGTACTGTTTTTATTTGATTTAGAATATTTAGATGATATATTTTTTGTGTACATACGCTCAGTCACCGGTGTAATTATGATTTTAACAAACCATCCGGTGAAAATGTAATATATTGTAATTATGTATATTATTACAATGTTTAAATGAATGTAAATCGATTAAAAATTAATCTCCTTAAAAAGATATTGTGGACAATGAAAGTCAGTCCTCTTATTTGTTGTTGACATCTTCAATCTTGTTGTTCAATCTTCTTGAAAGTTGGTTCCCTTTAATAGGGTTGTAGAACAGTCTAATTATTTAATCCAAGCTTGATATTTTCAACGCCTGGGCCTAATCTTGAAAAAACTTGAACAAACTCATAACGTCTACAAATGTGACCTTTAGTGTCGATTCCTATCATATTACAGTTATTTCCTAAAAAATATTTTGTTTCAACGAGTTGGCAGATTTGCTACACCATAGGCCTCGGAGTCAACTTTCTCTTTCTTAAATATTTACCAACATACCAGTGCTATTGTTGGTAAAGCTCTGAAAGTTTTCTGCCCAATCAAATGAAATATTTTAAGTTTATTTAACAGTGATGGTTTTATGAGAGGGGTTGGATCACCTCCATTACTGACCTGTGTAAATTTGTAAGTAATAACTTTTAGTTATCAAAACAAACGTTTTATAAAGATATGTGTTAGCAAAATACGTAAGTATATACAACGTGGGCTGTCACTTCAAAGGGCTCGACGTGATATTTTATAGGCGCGGCTTCCTTACGTCGAATACAAATTGTCTTATCGCGTTGTTTCAATCTGACACACGCAAGTCACAAAAAAACTAATTAAAATACCTTACTTATATTTTGTGACATAAATTATTTTATAATCTACTTTGTTTCGTATATTTTTTCGTATACATTATCAATGGCGCCGACCTCTATATCTAGGTATTGCAGTTGCAATACCTGTTAAGGGTGGGTGTGGTGAGGCTGCGAAACACACTAGGTAAGTTAGACCTACTCGATGGGTGTAAAAAAAATGAGGGGCAGTTGCTCAACCTATTGTGGTTAGGTGGATGGGTACTTGCTTTGAAGGTATGCTTATGATTCCCTGCAATACCTCTAAAAACTGAATTCAGCGCCACTGTAAATTATAATGGTAAAATGAATAATTTTTTTTTTTTTTTAATATCACGAGGAAACTTTAGGTCTGGGTGGGCCATGGCCCCAGAGTCCCTCGCCTCAGAGCCATGCCCGATATTCCATTCATTTCACGGGAGACCCAAAACGTTTACTTGGACGTTGAAAAACATATCAATTTTTATCGCACATAACATCACTCGATGCCGTTTATAAGTCGAACCGGGCCAAACATCTTAAGCGTTTCGGGGCAGCGGAACCGCGGAACGCCGCGGACGTCGTTTAAAAATGCGTAAAAAATATGCGTGGCCCGGATTATCATTCGGCGGGCGCGCATACATAACATCACGGTTGTGCACGTGGAGCAGCCGTGTGTGTAATTATCATACGGTTTGTACTGCGGCTAACGAACGCGTGCGACGGCGTTAAAACCACGCCAAGGTTTGCATAGATAAAATAACTATGTATTATCTATACTACGTGTGTGTGTGTGTGTGTGTGTGTGTGTGTGTGTGTGTGTACATAAGGTTATTTACTACACGCATTATACGTACCTGTGGTGTATCGTACATAAACCTTGGGTATAACTGTGCGCGGTGACGACGACCACCGTCCGTTTTGCATCGTTGCAACGTTTTGCATTGTTTGCATCGTTGTGGTGCGAGACGCGTACGGAGAATTTCGCACAAACGCGTTCGCATTGTTATTACGCGCATGATATGACGAGCAGGTCGGAAAAATGGCTTGTTCGGCTCGAGTACGTATTTGATCGTACGTAGTCCGTATAAATTTGACGAATACTATACGTTTCATGTCGTATTATTTATACTGTTACTTCTATGGCTGTTCACCGCCATTGTGGCGAATTTTTTAAGTGTCCACGTGAAACTCGCACCTGCACGCAAACTCGCATACAAGGGGAGATTTAGAGCCCGACCCTTCCCCTCGATTTTTTTTCGAAAGTTGGGTCGCCAGTTCTATGACGTTGATTTTGATCGTTGTTGGTCATTAAAGCTGAAAATAAAATTATAGTTTTCTAGAAATGTAGCGTTCAGTAACTGATGATGTTGAGAACTAAAAACGAGTGTTGACCTCAGCGACAGCTTACTTAAATTTAAAAAAAGCTTATACCTACAGATCAGAAATTGCATTTAGATGGTACATCGAGAATCATTTTTTCTTTTTTTATCAATACTTTTGACTTTTTCCAATCAAGAGGAAAAACTACGAGATAATCTAGGAAAATGCTGATATTGTCCGAAAACGAGAATTTTACTATTAATTGAATTTAGTTATTTGGTCCCAACTCTAAAAGTGATGTTTCAAGAAACTTTAAATTTTCATAATGTATTTATAGAATACATTCTACGTACTCGGCTAAATTTTCAAAAAAAATTTGATAATTTTTCGGCTAAAAATTGAACTTTGAAAAAACCTTGTTTTTTCCAATAAGATTTTTAATATCTGACAAAAAATTCTGAAAATGTAATATGACCTTACTTATTTAGTTATAAATGCCAATGATGATACTAAAGAAATGTCACCGCAATTGGTTTTCGTGTACGTACTTGCGCGTATCCTAAGTTGTCCACTGTGCATGCATGCTAGATTACCCCTATACATCGTAGGTTACTTTCTTTTCGAATAATACAAATTTACTACACATATCTGTAGACGATGACTTGCAAATTTAATTTTAAATAAAATTATAAAAATAAACAACACAACTCCGACGGCTATGATTTCGAGCAGCACCTGTATATTTAAAATACTGAAAATTATATGTGTACCGTCCCGATTTATACTTTTTTAAATAAATTAACGGTATTTATTACTAGACAGTCGAATTCAAAATTCTTAACGAACAAATAAAGTAGACAGGTGTAGAAAGAGGAAGTGAAACCCCTACAAGGACCGTAAAAGCTTAAGAAAATCAAGAAGAAGAACTTATGTCAACATTCCTCGTAAATATTATATATAGCCATCTGTGTATATTCCAGTGATACGAGCGATACGGTTCTGTCTCATTGTTTTAATACGTAGGTATAATAAGTATGCACAAAAGCAATTCTTAAACTGGAGAACAGATTTAAAATATTTTAGCATACTCGCCAAATAAATAATACCCTGTAAATATTTAACGATTAGACGCTAGGACGTTAATTAAAAACCGATGGAAACGTTTCAGTCGAATGAAAAATCTATAACTAGAGGATTTCGTGAATACACCTACTTAAAATTCCTCAAAGATGGCTACATTAAATCTATTTTTAACTACGATTTCGACTATTGCTATCTGTTTTTTTCATCCGAATGCCAACGATCATTTATGCATCGATCCCGTGCATTCCAAATAGTTTTCCAATTCAAGCTCGTGTGGATTAGGGTAAGCGATTTATTTCGTGTATTGTAAGTTGTAACATCGCGTGCTGCAGTCTCGCGCGCGTATCATATATGATCCACGCAATGACTATATTAGACGCTCCTTCATAATTGACAAATACCTACCTACAAATTACAATGCACAAATTAACGCGCGCGCTCGCGCGGGTGGTGTGAGCGTGTGTACGTCGTTTATTGCGAATATTCATCGATATTTATCAATAACCGACGAAGTTAACACGATTGTGCAATATTATTATAGTTTCATTGCGTACAGTGTACTATTATGTTGTACTGAGACAGGAGGAAATTTATCATAAGCACGAACAAACGACTGTAGGTATTAAGTGCATCCTACGCGTTGACAAACTAACAAAAAGCCGTGTTGAACACGCTTCGTCGGTCTCCCATAGTCCCATGTACCGACCCACTATAATACACGTACCTATATAACACATAGTTACTAGAATACCTACGTTTGATTATACAATAAGTACTGCCGTAATAATAACATCGCGTAACCTGTTTAAACATAATAACAATTAACGTTTTCGCGTCCACCGTCATAATATACGCGTGTACCTACACAAACAGGCGCGGATCCAGAAATATTACACAGGGACCCCTCTGGGTCTGACGCATGAAAATTAAACTTATTTTTAGCTGGGCGCTTATTTTTACCAACTCACGAAATACAGTCGGCGAAACTCTATAGCGGTGTGGAGTAACGATTGTTTTACAAAAAACTGTTGGTGTACTTTTGCCAATACCCTGTACGGACGCAATGCAATACATATAATAGAAACGTATAGACAGTGCCGGATCTAATTTATTTTTTAACCGGGGCAAAGTATAAAATTAGCGCCCTCTCTTTTATACCACTGGTATACTTATATACACACTTATATACCAATAAATCTAAAAAAAAAACGATTCGTAGATACTAGATTAGGAAAAATGTGTATTAAACACAATCCTTAAAATGTTTGTTTAACTATGTATTTCACAATAAAATTTTTCGATACTCAAATAATCCTCTTTGGGCTTGACAAATGAAGGTATTTATTGCCAAAGTCAATAGAAAATTGTAATTTGTATTGTATTCATAATATACCCATTACCCATTAATCATTATAAAATGAATAAAAATCGTTCATACAACCACTTGTTATATGGTACTTTGGCGCCCCCGACCAAGACTTCCAAGGCAAGTGCCCTGGTTCATCCCTCTCTAAATCCAGCACTGTGTAAAGGTACTTGTTATCGTATAGGTACAACAAATATAATAAAATAATAATAATAATAATAATAATAATAATATTATGAATTCAATAATAAATAACTGTCGTACGACTTATTTAACACGATGATCGATAGGGGTAACTCGAATACACTATTCCCGACCGTATTTGCGGAACACCGTATGATATTCTACACACCAGAAGACCGCATTTGGTAACTGTAATCTATTGTTACATAATGTCCCTGGTCGAACTGTGGAGGCCGTTGTGACGAGTCCCGGTGCGCCGGCAAACGTTTTCCGTTAATTGGACCGCTATGTGAGGTGAGGTACGCATTTTTTTGTTTTACGACCGTATAAAATAAATACCAGATCGTAAACGAACCTCGTGGATTATCCACACTGTGTACGTATAGCATAACGCCGGAAGTTATACACGAGTAAATGTCACACTCATTATGTAAATTTCTAACTCCGACGAGCAACGTTTACGTGCCCGTTGTTTCAAGGACGTCCAGACGTCACAGGCTGACGTATTTCGTCGTTACACATTTCCGAGTGGAGAAATCTGTATTACATTGATATCGATAGTATATTGTGTCGCGTAAAAGAAACCGAACGGATAGTCCTAAAGTCTTGTAAGCCGTGTTCAGTGGAGGTCGTCATGTTTTGCGATTTCCCTGTAGTTTTCCCTAACACGATTAAAAACTACCGGAAAAACCGATGAACTCTGTTGTTACATAGGCACTGCATGTTTATCCGAATTTCACAGAATCGATGTTGTCATTTAAAAAATATAATAATTCGAAAAAGTTTTAATGTTCACAGCGAATTTCATCTCTACAACATATAAATTGTAATACAATAAACCATTCGATTTTTTATTTGTATATAATATACAAATATGTGTATGTGATGTTATAACATGAAATTCGCGAATTGTAGCGTTAAAACTTGAGATCGCATAGAAGTACAAGTTCCAGTCATTTATTTTTTGTAAACAAGGTTCGTTGATAAATTATTTTTAACAACCATTAAAATTGTATTTAAACTTTTCTCGAAACGATACGAACGTCGTCCCGCGGTTGTTAAATTTTATATTCGACTAATGTATCTGAATGCCTTCACCCTTCGACTAGTGATGGAGGATAGGAGTATATATATATATATATATATATATATATATATATTAAGAACGTTTCTTTTGGGCCTTCAAAATATTGAAAAATAATTGATAAAACAATTTTTTTAACATTCTACTATTTCTACTGCTATTTAGAGTTGACTGGAAAGAAATCGCCATGTGTAATAATTATTAATGTAATTTTAAGTATAATGATAAAAAAAATTTTAAAAAAGGATAGAGACTAAAATTTACTTTGTTTTTATTTCAAACAGTTAACATAATTAGAAGTATTGGATTAATTTATATATGTAAATGTACTTTTCGGGTTCATATTATAAATAATATCATAATTAATAGTATATTGTAGATATTACGGTTTGAGGCAAAATTATAAAATGATACTATTAAATAATCTATTACATTTTTATAATGATATTTCTCCTTGAGTTCAATTAAATGTATTTTTATTGGAGTCTCCGAGTATCAAAAATGTACTCGTGCCCGTATAGAACCGTCGAGTTACCTAGTTCCACTAGGTGAGCCGGACTAAATTTTGATACATTACCTCAGAATTTTACTGGACCATTTTGATCCATTTTAGCTGATCTCAAGCTGGAATAAAACTTGCGTACTTACCCTGTCCGGCTCTGAATATTATCCGTGTGTTGTCTAAATGCTACACTGAAATCATGTATTTTTATTGGCCTGACCGATAACTTTAACTAAAAAAAAGTATTCATCCGGGTTTTCGATGCGGTTTTTTTGCCTCGCAAACACTTATTGGACTCGTTGACTATATGAATCAAAATCCAAACATAGTTCGTATTGTATGGGACAGTCGTTTTTCGGTTTTGAAATTGAATTTCACCCGGATTATTCGTATCCAAGTCAACGTTTTATTCGCATGAAAAATTTCAATTTATGTCGAGCGTGGGTGTTTTTATGTATCTTGGAATTCAAACCCATCAGGCATCAATGGACAGTGTACAGCATATCAATGTAGTTAGGTGAATGATAATAATGTTTGTCGTTTGCGCATTAAATATCAATAAGGTTAAATCTCGAGTTGATTGTGTGCAGCGACGTGTTTTATAGTAAAATATAACAAATTCACAGCATCGCAGGTCTCACGTTAGTTATAACGGGTAATAGAATAGGTTTTGTGGAATCAAAACCAAATTAAACTACTAAAAAACTCTGATGCTACTCTGAAACTCTTAACACATTTTTTTCTTAGTCAATGTTAAGTCACATTCGTGGTAGCCAACAGGAACTCGAAACTCGATTTATCGCGTTTATTGTAGCAATAGCTTATGACCTGTGGCATCCACACTTTACAGGATTCTCGAAAATATAGAAGTGAAAAAAAGGGAAAATGTAGTAGTAATACTAATGCTATACTCTTCTTATTTTTCTCCGTCTTGTTCTTCCGGCGTCTACCTACTACTGTAAAAAATGTTTTGCAGGCATCACAATTTCCCTGATTTCATTGCTTGTCTGAATAAAACCGTATAATATTATGTTGTGTAAAGGTATTAGGAATTTTAAAATGAAAGTATAATTTGGCTTATATTTTTCTAATTTTACTATAATTTCGAATCCCTTTGCACGAAGTTAAAATAGTGATTTCAATTTAAATATGCTTACGATTTGCATGTTTAACCGTGACTATCAGCTAAAATTATTAACGACTTAGAATAATTCTTAAGTCCAAGATAAATTTATTTAAGAACTTTTAGATAAAGATTATTAAAAACTAAAATGAACTTATTAAAATTAAGTTAAATTTATTGACTTAACACAAAAGTTTGTATTATTTTCAATTACAGAATGATGATTTGAATCTCCAAAGTTGTATAGAATAAATCAATAAAAATTAACCATAGTCTCACCTACAAAAAAATAATTCACCATATTATTATAATACACATCCGCATTTCTTAATTTTTATATATGTACATTGTACATTTTATTTTTACTTCAGGTACACTCGGAAACACTATAAAATATTCCGAAAAACTATTTCCATTTTTCAAGTGTCAAGTAGAAGGCATTTTTGGTTAACAAGTGAGGCTAAAAATCAAGTTAAGCCCTTTCTCTACAATCCAAATATGCAGTTAGAGAAAAAAGAACCATAATCGTAAAACATGTTTTTTATCTAACATTCGAAAATATGGTACACGTACAGTCACATCCTTGAGTTATACACTTATACGTACATGATTGATAATCTTGTTTCAATGTAGGCACACGCTATAAAATGTAATCAATATAAAGGTTAAAAATACTATTGTCTATTAAAAGACAATAGTATTTTTAATGATTAAATTGATTCAATCATACAAATGAAGCATATAATACTTAATATATCAATAATCGATTAGACACTTGAGTAAGTTGCATGAAAATAAAAAAAAAATGATTCATTATGAATTCTGTTTAAAGACCAATACTTTCTGTTTCAGATACGAATAAAGGTTTTAAATAACTATTCGGTATTGATAAATTTGACGAACATTTTTTCTATTCGATAATATGGTTAGCTATAGTCATGAAAATCACACCATTTATAAATCTATATATTTTTCATTTCATTCGGAATTTAAAAAAAGAGAACATTGCAAGGTAAATAGAAAAATTATAAAATTCCAAAATGAACAAAGAAATATTGTGACGAACCGTAACATAATTTTCTGTTATACGAGTATAATGTTAATTTTATGAAAACATTTGTTATTTTAGATCGTCAAAAATAATGGCTGGTGAATATTTCCTTTCCCAGCCGAAGTGTCTTACCGATCCGCTCCTATAGTAATAACTAATAAGCCATTTAATTTTACTATATAATAATATATAGTAAACAAATTTGATTTAAAACAGATAAATTGGTAGGTATTGTTTTTGTATTAATTTTAAAACATTAGAGCCATTAAATGTTTATAAATTAATATTTGTATTTCATTCATTTGTATTTTATATACATTTTTAATTTATGAAAAGTATTGCCATAAGCCACATAATAGCAAGAAAAAAAATAGCAATTATTTGACACCAAATTGTCAAATTAAATATATATTTAATTTTTTTTTTTTGTAGGAATAATATTTAATTTAAATAACAATTGTAATTTTGGTTTACTAAGTTAAGATTAATTAAGAACCTGTTATATCAAGACATAAAAATTAATATTTCATTGAAAAAAATTGATTTTTGTTCTTTTTTCCTCTGTAATTTTTCGCTCGCCATAATATTCATCATACCAACGTGGCCACACAGAATACTTCTGATTTTCCATACCTACCATTTTTTTCTATCAATCCCTTGAAAACATTTTCTAAAATCACCTGCTATGTTTAATGCTAAATTGATAATTGGATGTATAACCAACAAATAAAATGGTACAAAAAAAAAAAAAAAAAAAAAAATCAAAAATCATAAAGATTCAAATGATTGTCTTATTAATTATTTTGCTATTGATGTACTATTTAAAATATAACAACTGTTATATATTTATGTGTCTGTAGGCTATACTCACGAGCATAGGTAGATTTATGCGATTGAAAAATAAAAAACCGCAGATCATCTTCGTGTATTCATAAACTCGAATATTATATATTATAAATTATTACTTATAATGTTAAATTGTTGATAATACGTTGACGGTATAATAACTATGGTGGGTATCTACGTACATAATTACATACGATTATTTAATTTTTTATTCCCAGCTCACATAATCCGTGTCGATAAAATATTAAATGTAATATATATATATATATATATATATATATATATATATATATATATATATATATATAATACCTAAGTATTATAAATACGTGTGTCATAAATACGAAACGAGTTTACTCGTTTAGAAAATAAAGTACGTAACGTTTTATTTGTCAACGTTGTTTCAAGTTTGTTAATATCTCTAGTATTTAAAATCGAACTATTTATTATAGTCGTATATAAATACGAAACGAGTTAACTCGTATAGAAAATAAAGAATGTAACATTTTATATGTCATCCTTGTTTCAAGTTTGTCAATATCTAAAGTATTTAAAGTCAAACTATTTATTATAGTTGTACATTCGCACAGAGTGCAAATCCTAATGACTGTATAGTCTTTACTTTTTTTTTCTTAAATCAAAACGCGATTACTTTTGATTTGTTTTGCGATTGTTATGATTATTGGAGCTTCTCCGAATTCGAGAACTTGACGAGAGTGCCTCGGAAATCCACAGTAAAATTCAATCTTTCTCCGAGTTGCGACTGAATGTTAGGAGACGCAGAGCCCAACTTAGGAATTTTGGGGCCCGGGTCAAATTTTCTAATGGGGCCCCAAAATTAATTATAATCTAAATTTTAAATTATCTACTTAAATTATGAATGTAGCCTTTATGTTATATAGATTTGTTATATCTTATATTCAATTTATTTTATAAGATTATAAATCAATTATACCATAATAAGGCTATAAGTAATTATTTAATGACAATTAATATAAATAAAACGATGAAATTAAAAATATAAATATAAATAAAGAAGTGTTGGTACAGTTTTTAATTCAAACAAATATTTACTGATATACACCATATACATTGTCTACTAAGTCAAAGTGGCAATGCATTTTTCAACATAGTCAATGTAAATAATAAAAAAATAAAAAAAAATAATAATTAAAGAAATAATTTGTTAAATAATTTAAGACAACGGTTTTTTTCTAGATTTTAGTTCACTAAATTTTTGAATTAGTACCTATGTTAAGATAAATTGTAATCATAATGATATAAAGTGCTTTTGACCAACTTTATCTTAAAACTTAATAGCTTATTTTATCGATTAGAGAATAATCATAAATTCGGAAATTCCATTACGATACGTGACTTACAAAACTACGTAACCAGTTATATCATACAATTATTTCAAGATGCCACTTTAATAACTAAATATCAACAGGGGCCCGGGGCCCCAAATAATATCGGGGCCCGGGGCTGCAGCCCCCCCTAAGTTGGGCTCTGAGGAGACGCCAGCCATTGGATTTTATAATGTTCTAATTTCACCTACAACAGCCAGTAGACGGTTACAATCGAATGCTGTATTTTATGACGAACGACAAATGCACACGGTTAACGATAAACCCTCCAGGAAACCGCGATACCGGGTAAAAACGACCAATAAAGTTAATGTTTTGCGCTGTTACTAAAATTGCACTTCGTCGGAAATCTATAATCTCAGCAACTGGCAAGTGCATATGCAATGCGGATGTATAATAATGTAATGTTGCTCCGTCCGCCCACGCACGGGTTAGGTTGCGTTTTATCGTTGTTAATTATATCACACACGTCGTGTAATAGTATATACCTACCATAGCAAATAGAGCAATATATAGGTAATACGATGACGGTTCTGTGATATTTATGTAACCCCGGACGAAACGATCATGATTTATAGTGTACCTACTACGTGTACGCCGAGTGCCGACTATTATTTGTACCGAGGAATTGAACAATCAAACTCGTGATCATTTTCCTTTTTGTTTTTATGAGTCGTCGTCTCGTCGATACTTCGGTGAACTTCTTTGTACTCTACTATTTATTGCAAAATACGAAATAATCGTCCCTGAGTATGACAGTATACCTATAATAGGTAATAGCTACAGGTATGCTGAACTTGTAGCATACACCCCATCGGCCGTCTAACTACCATCAATTTTTACTTACGTACCAGCCCAATGCTGAAGAATAGACAATGGTCATTTGTAATTTTTCTGTTTGTGCTTTTTCACACGATATATTATATAATAACTTGATCATTGGTTTTTTTTCTCACAAGTTTCTCAGCTAGCTGGGTAAAAATAATCACACATAAAAAAAAAAAGGTCACTTAAATTTTAATTAATTTAATTAATAAATAAAATATTTAAATATTAAATTTCAAGTGAAAATCATTTGAGATTAAATATTTTATACCCGAATATGCTTTTAATATATTTTAATCCTGAATCTGAAGTATGCTTTGCAATACGCCGGTCGCCAATATCCTGTTTCGATACCTACTCAATAAAGATACCTGAACTATGATTTTAATAGTCCGAGACAAAGTAATAAGTCGGTCAGCACCTTTTTACAGTCGATCGTTCAAATTTGTTACAAAAAAAAGGAAATTAGATTGATGGGGAGCAAAATAAACAATTGTCTGTCCCAAGAAGAATTCGCCTAAGTATCATGAACAGAAATGAACACGTTTTGTATTTAGTAACGAAATTTAAAAAAAATTTAAATATTTGTTTTCAAAGATCAAAGACTTATATAAACTTATATTTGTACTAATTATAGTGGAGTAAAATGGGTTTAAAAAAATGTGTTTGTAATGTTTGAAGAGATGAAGACGCTTAGCGATCCACTAAAGGGAATATATAATATTATATAATTTCATTTATAACCCTGGAAGTCTTAAATTGGGATTACCAGTAGTATATTAAATTTATCATACTGTTTCCACTTGGTTAGAATTGCTTAACCAATCATTTCTTTTGAAATAATGTTCAAAACGTAAATAATCCACACAAGTGGAAGGAACATAAAATTAATGAAAACGTTACCCAGAGCATTGCAACAATAACGTACACCGTTCAACCGACTTACTAGTGTAGCAACGAAACGGTTAATAATTATAAAAACTAATGTTTCCTATCATTAATTTTAAGTGTTTTAACCAACATTTCGACAATGACTCAATATTTGCTCGGTGATACTACGAAGAACTATACAAATACTCTATTCTCATTAGGTAAGAGTCATTATCTTGTTCGACTATAAGTGACTCTATGAGAAGGCCAACGATCACGATTCACGAGTCATTGTACTCACCAATTCAATAATTACTCATCCTATCGTTATTTCAAGTTTAAAAAAAAAAAAATTATTATAGTCGCTAACAGAATTCAACGAAAATTGTACAAAAAACAATTGGAGGTATAGAATAAACACTCCAAAGTGTGCCAAGATTCAAGTTTCTATGGCGTAGCCAATGAGTATAATAATTTAGTTTACCTAAATATTTGTACGAAATGTTTAATGTTAAAACCATTTTGTTTTCTTGTGTGACATTCATTGCAAATACTGTTCATTATACACAAACCAATATTATTTTCCCACCTCATTATGGTCCCTGTATCATTATTAATATGACGTACCTTTTTAATTATACGCCATACCTATTCATTTTGATACTTAGAAATTCATATCTCAATATAATCAAACAATCAGTATGCATAAGTACAGAAAAATGTTCAATGCCAATGTACTTTTTGATATGAAGAAGATCTTGGGAATATTATTCGAACAGATCTTACCCACAAGGCCAAATTTTACTGTAATAGACAGTAAGAAAAAGAATCCAGCCATTTAGCCACCTAATATTTACCTACAATACAGCTGAAATATCCTGTAGAAATGACATGAGGTAATTTTAAATCAGTGGTGGCGCCAAGATTTGAAATCTAGTAAAACCAACTCGAGGCACGTAATTTTACTGTTGGCCTAATTCATAGTACCTATTACCTATAATAAGGTTAAGTTAAAACTCTTAATTCTTATAGTCACATTATTAGGTAGGTACTTAATTGATAATTTTGTTTTAAATATTTTTACGAAGTAATAATATACATATTAAAGAGCATGGAGGGCATTGGGTAAACAGATTAAAAAGGATTAGCTTCTTGCAAAAAATTCCCAAAAATCCAATTTATTTTAAAAATATAAAATTCTGATTTTTTTTTTCAAAAATACTTTTGATGTAGGTACTTATTTTATGTCCTGTAAATTCTTAATGCAATATTTATTTAATAATAATATGATACGTAAAAAGTATTGAATAATATTTTTTTTTATAATGAGTATAAACTATAAAATGAAAATATATCATTAAATCTATACATTTTTTGCAGTATGTGTACAATATATAGTTTCCAAATGTTTATGAATTTATCACAGGTAAAACACTATATAAACGAAAATTGTAAATTTTTGTATAAATGAAAGTTAAATTACGGCTATACATTTGCCTTTGTTGATATGTGGTTATTCTTTGTATGAATGTTATTGGGTCATTTTATTCGTAGTATGCTCAATCTTCCATATTACAAATGAAATAGAAAGACCAATTTAATTAGAGGTGTGGGGTCCAATCCCCCCCCCCGAGATTACTAATTGTTAAAAAGATTATCGGCTCAAAAATTCTATCTCACTGAAAGCCAACCTATGCTAAAGGGTAAAAATAAACAATAAAAACACTATATAGTAAAAACATAAATCATTTGATTAAGACAAGTATCAACTGTGTAATATTTCTCTATAAAATAATGCCATTTGGATAATATTTAAAAATAGATTATTTCAGTGATATTCCAACACTCATAACTCATAAGTAGAGTCCGGATTTGTATGCACTCAAAAAGCCTAAAATAGTATGCATTTATGCATCTAAAAACTTTTAAATATGCTCTTGATATGCTCTGATTTTTTTAAAATTATATGCAAAAATATACTCTTGCCCAACATATATGCATTTATTTGCATAATTTTAATGCACTTAATTATGTTTTTGTTATTTTTTTAATTTCTTTCATAAATAATAATTCAACTAAATAAGGTAGGGAGTTTAATTTTTTGATTGCAGATATCAACTTACAATATTGGTTGAGGAATAGTAAATATTTAAAAATGTATTCAACAAATAAAACAAATAATTTAATTAGGGAGAGTAAAAAATAATATACAAAATCATATTAAATCCTCTTATAGCATTTCTTTGGTTAATATTTTTGAACAAAGATACAAAATAAAGAAATTTAAAAAAATACACGGTTTTATAAACTTTAATAGGTACCAAATATGCTTGAATATGTAAATATTTTAAAATATACCGTCATCTCTGAAATATGCATTTATATGCAAAATAAATTTTTTTCTATGCATTATCTGTTACACAAACCGTCCACATTTCTTACTGTCATCGAACTGCATTCACTCATTACAAATATGAAATTGCATAAAAATCCGGACTCTACTCATAAGTAATGAATCTTGATCATTAAATTCAGTTGAACTGTATTTTTAAAGTGACCATATATTTTTTTAATCAAAACGGGACAAAAAAAAATCATAATTATTTGTTACAAAAAAAAAATATTTTTAATTTAATTATATTACTAGCAAATATCTGTGGTACTTATAATGTTTTTAAAGGACAAAAAAATAAAATTAACTTAGTACACTTACTAGGTAATTAACTTATTATAAACAAAATGTGTTTGTATAATAATTACAAGATTAAATACTCGTATATTTTTCTAAAAACGATATTTCGTCAAAGAACATTTATTTTCATTATTTTTTTTTTGTCTACTTTTTGAAAACGGGACATTTTAGAGTCCCGAAGATTCCCCAGGGGACAACGGGACAGATTAAAAAAAACGGGACTGTCCCGTTCAAAACGGGACGTATGGTCACCTCATGTATTTTACCTTATTCGTAAATTATAAAATACCATAAATAATAATTTACTCTATTCTATATTATAATAATGAAAATGATGAATACACAAGTGAATGTGTGTAAAACCAAATCAGTGCTCAATAAATAATATTATAATATAAGGTATATAACTTATTCCAAATAATGCATTTGTATTTTCTGTTCAAACTTTTCATCAGCTTATAGATTTTGATAATATTCAAGTTTTGATGCAAATTTTATGTATTTTTATAACATTTCAAGGCAAGCCAGGGATTTATAGGGAGGCCAGTGACGCAGCCACTATTTTAAATAATGTGTCTTCAAAGATATTCACTAACATTAGATGATTAAAAGAAATGTAAATACTAAATAGGCATTCATTCATAGCAAACATGTAGCCTCATATCATTTATATAATGTCCAGCCAGTTAACCTATGGCAATACAATAGGTAAATATTAAATAAATTGGACAATTTTTATCATATCATCATTATCAATGTTGATGAATAAAAATTATATTAGAAATCTCGTACTTGGGAATAAAACTACTTAATCATTGATAAAAACATAAATTTTATTTGGGTTACAAATAAATAATATAATGATATATAATGTTCATTTAAATATGATGGATAAAAAATTAATACATTATACATTGACAAATACACTTACAGAACATTACATTTTTTACCATCTACTTATTTTATATATATATCATGTATTCATAATATACAAAAAAAAAAATTAAGCACATTTATAAATAATATATGTATATATTTAACAATAAGCTTTGGGTTCCATAATGTACATTGATATTTGTTCTCTTTCTCTCTCTACAGAGTAATTCACTGAGTATGGGATGATTATTTTTCAACAAAAATAAATTTGATTTTTAATTAATCATTACAACAATTTTTTTTTTTTTTTTATAGAATAACATTCAACATTTTAATATGAACCCTTACCCTTCTTTTGATAGCCAACTTTTAATTTCTAAATTAACACTGGAACATTTTTAGTTAAGTTTTCTTAAAATGTTAACATACATAAACAAATATTAGAAAGTGGTGTTCAATTAAATTATTCAAAGAACAAATAAATAATGAAAGAGTAAGAAAAGAAAACTATTAGTTGGCATTTGAAAGTCAAAAATTAATATTCTCAGAGAAGTAAATATTTTTTTTTTAAATATGCAAAAAAAAAACTAAATTTTTAAATTAATGAAATAAATAAATGATGTTTTATTTTCAGAAATAATCATGATCTATTGTGAATTACTCTGTATATTATAATATATACACACACAAATACAATTTAAGTTTAAACTTTTAACTCATAAACAAAATATAAATAAATAAAAGAAAAATCAATAAAATAAACAATATATTATTATAAAAAATGTTATATAAGAGGTACATTATTAAAATGTAATCAACAACATATTGATGCAATAATATGCTCATTAAACACACACCTTGGTGTTAAAAAACAAACACATAGAAGTCCATTGTATGTGGGAATAAAAATTATTAAGTAATAACATTATTTCAATGTCTAATTACTTATGAAAATATTAATTTGAACCAGAAAGAGTTGTTTTAATAACTACAAATATTCGTCTTGGATCAAAATTAAGTGATGTACATTTTTCTATATTGGCATAAAAAAATTAGTTGTCAACTTCATTATACATTCATATTAAGTGGCACGGAATATGTTTAAAAAAAAGGAACTTTTAATTATTTACTTGGTAAATTGATAACCTAAATGAATTGGGTTTAGATCATGGCATTTAATTCAGCCGATATTGCATTTAATATAGTAAGTGCATTAGTGAAAAGTTCTATTTACAGACAGAAAACAATTATTATTATTTTTTTTTAAATTCAATTTGAAAATCTAATTGAGCAAAATTGAGCATTGTCTTTTAATAACCAGAGAAAATAAATAAATATTTGTTTAGTTGAAATCTAATAGCAAAATCATAACCAAAAGTAGGTAAATATGTATGGGAATTATATCATATTGAAATATATAGCACAAAAAAAAAAAAACAATGGAGGCCACTGTAATTGTAAAACTTTTAACTTTTCATTTATAAAAACAGTGTTTTATACTTAATGTACTTAATTGTTATGAAGCAATTGATATTAAATTATAAATAAAAAAAAAAAAAATGCATGTTATTATTCTAACCAAATCCATTCATTTGATGACGAAAATGATTATTAATATTATATTAATTGTTTGTTACACTAGTATTAATGTTTCTTCAATTATTTTTTATTATAATATATCAATTAATAATATTTTACTAAGTAATTCTTCCAAGATAATAAATTAACTTTTAAAATTAAATCTAGTCAAATATAAATTAATATACTATTGTGTATAATTACAAAAATTGGTATTATTTGGCACTAAAATGTGTACGTTGTTAAGAAAATATAGGAATACGTGTTGCAAAAAATTGTTGTAAAATGCTGTACGTTAGTTGGTAATAATAAATATTTTAAAAAAAATGTAGTGACTAAATGTTATATAATTGTATAACTAGGCAATGTCTCAATAGTCAATGGATAACTTTTATAAGTATAATATTAATTACATATATACATATATATATTTATATGTATATAATTACATCAATAAAAAATATGAACAAATACATTCAATTTATATCAAAATGAAATATTTTGTGGATAATTTAATGGGAACAACAAAATTTTACTGACTACAAAATGTCATCAGACATTTGTTGCACAACAAACAGAATTATTAGATATGATTAACTGATTATAGGTTTGCATCAGAAGCTGAGCACATACACGAACACAGAAAACATAAATAAGTATAAGACAGTAATTTTTCCAAAATATTGGTATAACAATAGAACGACAAGGAATGTTTGATAAAATAAGTAATATATTAAATAATTCACTAAGCACAAGTCTCTTCGGCCCAACCGTCGCTATCATATTCACTGCCTGATGCAGAATCAGAATCAGAAATTTCAACAGCTACACGACGTGCTAAGATTGAAGCAACATCATGCAATGCGTTACTTCGTTCTCCTTCTTTTTGTTTAATTTTTTCTACTTTTCTCAGTTCAACGCCTTAATACAAATAAATTACATAAAAAAAATCCAATGAGTATAATAGAATATT
This sequence comes from Therioaphis trifolii, assembly GCA_027580255.1. Classification (NCBI taxonomy): domain Eukaryota; kingdom Metazoa; phylum Arthropoda; class Insecta; order Hemiptera; family Aphididae; genus Therioaphis; species Therioaphis trifolii. The sequence continues at coordinate 28,393,945 of CM050404.1, forward strand.
TGTAAGTATCTTACCATCTCTAATAGCTTTAAGCAAATCGCTACGAGGATCGTAATGAGCAACATGGCCTGGTCCGGGAGTCTTTCTCAGCGCACTAACTGTACCACTACTGATATTGGTTACAGTTGTATTTAAATCATTAATAACACCATTCATCTTTCTCACATTATTGCAGTCGGTAGGAAGTACCAATGGTTTTGATTGAATTACGTGATTAGGAGGCGACTTCTATGAAAATATAAGAATGCGATTATCCTACCTTATGCAGTTACTGGATATTAATTTGTAATTCCTTACTTGTTTTGGTGGTGATTTTACGTCTCCATTCGCTAATAATGCTGGAGGGTCAGGCATTGGTGGTAATGGTGGCGGGGGAGGAATATTGGCTGATGGTAAAGGAGGACTAATAGATACAGGCGGTGGAGGGGGTGGTAATGGTTCTGTAAAAGGCAAGTTATTTTCAATAGGTGGAGGTGGCGGAGGAGGCAAAGTTTCACGGTTGGAACTCAAACTGCGACCACGAGTTGGAGTGCTTGCTGATGATACAGTGGGAGTACTAATTAAAGAAAATTGTGATTATTATACATATTATAAATATTAAAATACAATTAATAAAAAAAAAAATGTCTCTTACCTGTTATTAGAATTATTATTGCTTGGTGGAGCAGGTGGTGGTTGAGATGGTCTAATTCTACCTCCTCGACTAGGTGTACCTAATGGACTTAATACTTCGCCCATACTTCCAGGATACTGGTAATTGTTTTGTTGTGTTTGATGATTGTACACATTCGATTCATCATACATAATATTGCTACTAAGTGGTGCAGCATAATTATTGCTAAAGATATTTTTGAGAATATTATTAATGTAAAAAATCCAGTATTACAAAATAATATAATTTACCTATCAATAATATTCATAGGGGGTGGACTGTAAATACGTCCATCTACCATGTTATTTCCAGTGTGATTATGAAGTTGCTCTGGGCCGTAGGACCGACGTAACTCAATACTATTTGGTCGTGATGGTCGATGTTGATCATTCATTGACAGTCCTAACATCATTGTGCTTTCTTCTGCGTACCCATAAGGCTAAAACATAATACAAATTAGAAAGATCCTCAGTGTCACAACTTACAAGTGATTTTTAAATCATTTTCATTTAACTCAGTAGCAGATACAACAAAATATTTTAATGTTACGTATCATAAAAATATTTTATTGGTTAATTTTTTTTATGGTTTTGTACTACATTTTAGATCATTTACCATTTTGATTAACATTGTATCTTAGATCTAAAGTGAAATTAAAATATATTGTGACTCAAATAATCATATTCAATATGAACAAAATGTTTGTTTTTTTAAGTCTATTAAAAACAACAAATACAAATTCACTTATGCAAAAGTTAAAATCTCATTACTCATAATTTATAAACTATGACTTCTGACTGAGTTAATATATTATCATATTAAATATAACATAAAATCTTCTTCTTCTATTTATGGTGTTGGTATTTACATATAATTGAAAACTTAAAGGTCAACACAATTTTCAACAAGAACCTTTTTTTGATATGTACATCATCAGTTTTGTTTCACTTTTTGTTTGAAAACAAATTATATTTTGATATTTTAAAATATTTATTATCTGTTTTCAATAATTAAATGGAATTGATCATCCAATTCTACCAAAAAAGTAAACAATTTAGATCTGTGAAACTGTCCTATTTTATTTGATGGTTGCATAACTTGCATTCATATATTTAATAAGATAGGTCATAAAATCTTGATTACTTAATAAACCTAAATTGTTCTAAATTAAAGCTGATTTAAAAAATATTTTACCAATTTAATGGCTTTTCATTTATGCAGTAAATTTCTTTTTTAATTTATATAAAGAAGTCTATGAAGCTAGCTCGAGCTAATATAAAAAATAGGAATTGCATTTTATTTATACATTAAGTAATATTTTAAAGGAATATAATACTACAAATAAAATAAATATATATTTTTTTTTATGTGTCATAATTATAAATGTAATAAATAATAGTCTCTGTAAACTTATTTTATTCAAACAATAACACTAAGTATATAATACCTGGTGTGGTGCCCTATAATGAGAATTATCCTGGGGCATAATAACTTCTCCATGCTGAGTAGCAAGTTGTTTTTGCCGTTCTCTTGTACTATACGGCTGTCTGACTCTTTTTTTATGACGACCGCCACTGCCTTCTGCTTTAGGTCTATGAGGCTTTTAAATAATAAAATTTAAATTATGTTTTTGCATATATACAATTTTGTTTATACTCATTCATCAATATTTTATATAATAGTAAAAATATTCCATATAAATTAAGAAATGAAAAATAATTGTTCAAAAAACAACAACGTAGATATACTTTATTATTCAATAGTGAATACAATATTTACCCAAAAAAAATGAAGGAAGAGTTTATGTGGACATAATGCAGTTTAAGTGATTTGTTCTACACAATTAATAGAATAGGGATATAAAGATAGAATTTTTTGAGACAAGAGAGCATATAAATAGTGGTATTATATGGAATAGTTTCATTAGATAAGTGAAGTTGACGTCTAATAAGAAAAGATGTAGCAAAGAAAATTAGAGCTAAGTTATAAAAGAATATATTTGCAATTTAATAACTATAGCTACTTATCACTTTTAAAGACAAAAGCAGCACATACATTTAAACACTAAAAATTATTAAAGATGGAATTACATGAGATAGAAATAATATTCAAACTTAAAACAATATTCTGTCTATTTTATCGAATTTACAACAAATTAATTTTTTTAGGAATCATAAAAAATGTCCAGTTAACACAGGTTTTTGAATTAACAAATCTCTCCTTTAGATAGATTTCATTTTATAGAAAATTTGTTTTCTTAAATCTTTTTTTAATCAAATTTTTCTCAACATACTTTTTTGCCACGGTCATGCATCATTTTCTCTGTATCTTTTAACATTTCTAATCTCCATAGGTTGAAAAAGTAATCTGGATCAGTATAAAATTTCATACCATCCTTACCGTCCTCTCTACAATAATAATGATACATTTTTAACACCACATTTTAATACAATTTTAAATATATTTTTAATTACCGGTAAGGATTAAGTTTATAAAGAGGAGGTGGCTTATCACATTGAGAATACATTTCAAGCATTGGCGCTGGCATTGTATCTCTAGATAGCACTTGTTGATCAAAAACAACAGCGCTTTTAAAAGCTTTTCTCATGTGAATGTCTTGTAAGGATACTAAAACATAGTTATAAAATGTATGGTTAGTTTAAATTTAAATAAAATTATAAAAATGATAATTACCTTCTTCACCAGTACTGTCTAATTGCTTTGTGTTGACAGATAATCTATCTAACCTAATTTGTAATGAATTAACTCGTACTGTAAGTGAATGGGCTTCCCGTACAAGTTCACCAAACATATCTTCAGCTTGCTTAGATAAGCTTGAAAGCTGACGTATAGTATTAGCAAGAGTTCCATTAGTGACAGCTTCTAATTCATTGGGTATTGAAGCTGTAGCACCGTAGCTCCCCGCTTGTGAGACTGTGTTACGTGCCACATGCACAGGATCTACAACGCGCTTAGGCAATGGCATAGTTTATGTTTACTGCAAAATAAAAATATAACATTAAATTTATAATTGGTTATAAATACACAAAAGCAGATACTTTGTTGAATGTTGCATGGGTCTAAAAATACTTCACCTTATATTTTAAAGTAATTTCCTATTAATTACACCATTCAGACAAGATAAAAGGAACCCTTTTAGGTTTTGTAATTTCATAGAAAAAAAGATAAATAGTTATAAAATATATTTTTCAATTATGCAGCAAAAATAACATTTTACATCAACAATTAATTATAATTTAACAAAAATACAAAGAAATGTAATAAATTCACAAGAAGCTTACTGCTAATGAAGCAATTTCTCATTGAATATTGAACATTAAGGTAATATAAATTTAAATAAACTATATGCATTGATTTACTTTTGTCTAAAACATAAATATAAACTTCAATACTGACAACTAATAAATTATTAAATATATTATATTATTAAATCTTTCAACTTAAAACAAACTATGATAAATAAAAAAAACCATTACATAGGTATCAACTTAAATATGAGGTAACATAAATTAAATTTTTTAATCTTGAGACTTCAAATTTCAAATTTTTATAGATAGAAGATAGTTATAAATTACTAAGTTAATTTCAATAAGTAAAATGACTTAATAAAAAAAAAATATTTATGTGATATCATTTCATTAGTCCTTCAAAAAAAGGATAGATAAGTACCTAACAGATAAAACAATATCTTTGTAAAAAAACAAAGCCAATAATAACATAATTTATTATCTAAATATTTAACTAATATATTGGTAATATATGTAAGTATTACCTAAGAACTTCTTTTGTATTAATAAAGCACATACTTATATAGGTATTTAAAGGTTATGGCTAAAACTGTACCAACAGAAAATGTCAAGGTAGTCTGAAAAAAGTAGTTCAGTTTTATCAGGATTTTTATGTTATAACATATATAAATTTTACTAAAATATTAAAATAAGTATTTCATCTGGTATTTTAGTTAGTATAATCTAAATTATAGGTACAAATAATAGGAAATGACGTAGGTGTATAAAACAAATTCAAAAAACTAAGAAATTATATTTTTTGTTTTATTATCTATAAGTATGTATGTACTCACAAAAATGCCTTACTACCACCACATTTATAATTTTATGTTCCCATGAATTTAATCAATAACAACTGGGTACATATTATTCAGTTGCTTTTTATTAAGACATAACTGAAATAATGATGAGGGCCAGAGGGTCAATTTAAAAATTAATTTGTTACATTGATACACATAGGGGGCACGCTATAATATATTAATCACACTCAAAATTCACATCAATGACATGTAAAAATAGTAAATACATAATAGGTACAAACTCAAATAAATACAACTACCTAGGTATTTGTAGAAAGAGTAAAAATAATAATAATAAATACAAATAATAATTGTATATAAAGAGTTCTCAGTTGCATAAATTTGATTGATTTAGTAATTTAATATTTCTGTAAATATATATCAGCAAAATAATATTAATCAATATTTTAATATGATAATATTACTAAAGGTCACTTTGACATTTTTATTGTAAGATTTTTGAGATTACTGTTGAAAACCATCTGTTACTAAACTATTAATTTATCATTAAAAAACAATAAAATACAATAAAAATATAAAATCTAAATTTACTTGTAAATAATGATAAATATTTATTAGTTATTATGTGATAGTATATTTCAATATTTGTATTAAAAAGTATTTTATGTATATATCTCTACATTTCAATGTTATCAAGATATAAATCTTTATAAACTAAATAGGTATATGTAGGTACTTACAAAATACAGTTTGAATGTTTAATTATTAATTCCAGTTCATTTGTCAGTTTATGTATCAAGTTAGTAAAACAATAAAATTGATTTAAGATATTTTAATTATCAAATACAATAATTTATACAACTAATTTTGATAATAAGTAGAAAACATTAAGTTAAAGAAAAATATTCATTACAATTATATTAGCAATATAATTAGAAAAAAATTAATTTAAATCATTAAAATAATTTATTATATATAACTACAATGAATGATCATGACCTTATTCAATTGTATGACCTATGTACACGATAAGACAAAAAGATACATATACATATTTCTATAAAATAATTTCATAATTGCATTAAATGCACTAAATTATTAGAGTAATGTTGATGAGTTGTATAAATAGTTAATGAGAAGATATTTAACACTCAAAAAATGTTGGAAATAGTTCAAACATGTAGGTATGTCATTTAGGAAAGATAACATAAATATCCGTAAATCTTGAAAACAATAAGAATAAAATTCATAAAGTAACTGTTTTATTATAAATAAAAAAATCATAAATAGTTAGGCATGCAGTTTTTTATAGATAACAAAACAGACTTATATGTATGTATGTCAGTGGATAAAAAATAAGATTTGTTTATTCTATTTAATGTAAAGCATATCAGCAGTATATTTTTACTGATAAACACAACAAAGCATGTAGATTGTAGGTGTACCTTAAAATGGAATACATCGTCACACTTAACTACTGAATTATTAACACTAATAAACAGTTTAGGAAAAAATTAGAACAGAGTCAATTTAATTGTTTTGAATTAAAGTTATCATTACCTAATTAAGAAATATGATTTCGGGCGTTTCCTACTATACAAATGCAATATTACATTTCATAATTCATAGACATCTAAATAGGACAGCTGATGTCATAAATATGAGTCCAACGACAAAGTGAAGAAAAAAGAAATATACAAATCATCATAGTTCAAAAAATATACATTATATATATATATATGTATGTTATTAAAAACCGTAGGCTACACAGTACAACACCAACACATCGGTCATAGTAGCGTTAAAATAGTTACCGAACGGTCAGTATAAGGATGTAAACAAAGACACGAGCACAGTAATCGAGTAAGCCGAAAAGTGTCAACAAGAATGGAATTCGGCCTAACGACGTTGCAGGTGATTGACGCTAGACGGAAAGTGAATGATGTTGACTGGCTAGTACGAGGGATAACACACAACGGGTGCGAACAGACGCCAACGGATGCTGGGTCAAACACCGCAGAAAGGCGGTAAACGGATGCGCAACATCGGTGGGACGTATGCGATCCGCCGTTGTCCTATCTGTGACACTAGTTGTTATTTAATTGGCGAAGACCTCTCACCTCGGCGGTCATTTAACGGCGATCCAGACGGTCCACTTGAGGTGCCGCCAATCTTGCGGCGGGTCCGTCACCGCCGGACGGGCAACGGCGTGGAGGTCGTGTCGTCGGGACGGCGCGAGCACGCATCGGGCGACGGGTGGGACGCAACGGCCAACAGGGACGGGCAGAGCACCACGGGTATCCGGCGGCGGAACGCGGTATTACGACGTCGCGCAATGAACAACGCACACGACGCTCAAGGTCTACGACTGTATGTCATCGAGACGGCGGAAAACGTTCGATAGCTCGAGACCCATCGATTATCAGTAGCACTGGTGTTGTCGGAGACGGGATCCGCGGCACGGACAAATGGCGTACGCCGTACGGTATATCGCCCTACCCACGTGTCATGGAAGAAAAAACGCGTAGAGATATTATGATGGCGGGCACACAGCAGCCGCCGCTGCCGTCTGCCGCCAATTAAACGCGCGGAGCCACCGAGTACCGCGCGGCGGCGGCGGCACGCGGTAATAATTATATAATTTTATTTAACAGAGTCATTATAATAATTAAGCTCGACATGTTTTGCTGTAATGTTGTTGATTTACGTTGTACGTCCGTTTTCAATGCAGTTGCCCGACAAAATAACGTTATTAATTCGTTCCCACGATTTCATTTGTCTTGGAAGTGTATTCGCCGCGTCGTTAATCGTCACCAAAGGCCACTCTCGTGTTTTCGCATACCCGAACTGCACTGCAAATTTTGAAACGCTCGGATTCGCGCTATCCTCTGATCGTCACAATCGGCCGTGATTGTCAGTTTTCGTCGGGCTCGGATCATCGCAGCCGCTGTTTTTATGACACGTGACGTCACGTACAGATTCGTGTTTTCCTTGTAACAAGCATTGTCCGATGCCTACCATCTGTACCTATTTGTCCACCGCGGACTTGTTTCATTTCTCGTCTTCTGGAACAAAACGAGCGATTTTCGATGTATATTAGAGATGTGTTATGTACCTCCGTCTCGTAATGAAAAAAAAACGTAAAATGAAGCCTCTATAACCCTCGGGTGCCCCCGAGAACCAATTCCCAAGGGACCGTGGATGGTTTTTTTTCTTTTAATATATTAACTAAAACGGCATAATTCTAGTTTAGCAACCTATCGATTTTTAAAATTTTATTTTCCAAAATATGTGTTTTAGGGTGCTTAAGGTATAAGAATGTAAAAAAAAGCCCGGACAAACTTCGTTTTGAAATTATTCATAAAAAACTTCAAAAACTACATTTTTTTCATAACGAGCATTTAAAAAAATTATATTTATTCTAATATAAAAATACATTTTTTTTTGAAAATGAGAGATTTTTAACGCTCAGTAGATTGATAAAATCAAAACTTACCAAATGTACTTTTGAAGTTTTTGCACGTAAACATTGAAAAATGGCATATCCAAAATCCTTTCTAAAATTAGTTGAAAATCATTTTTTTTTTTACAATGTACAGTTTTAGATGAAAACGTTTTTATTTAAGCTAGAATTAGGCTATCTGGCTTAGTTTTTGAGTTACAAGGATTAGAAGTTGCCTAATTTATAAAAAATTGTAATACAGGTCAGTGGCGGCGCGAATGGGTGTTTCATGAAGCAGCTGCTTCATAGTCAAAATGGGTGGGTGTTGACGAATTGGTTAGAACATGGAGACTTCATAAAATTGTATTATTAAAACAATTGTATTAAATCGTTATAATACGGATGTCTATTAGATAAAATGAAATACCAGCATAGAAACCATAGCATAGATAGGGTTTATAAACATATAATAAACAGGTTAATAATATCAATAAGACTATGAAAGTATGAACTATGAACATTAGTAATGTTAGTATACAATCAGTAGCGGTCACCTAATATCTTATAATTATGACACGGTTTAACAGGCGATTATGTTGATATAATTATTCCATAATATAAATTGATGAATAAAGTACCGGGGCCGGGTGGGTAGGTACTAAATATTTGAAAATTATGACGGCTTCATCAGGGGAAAAACTTCGCACCACTATTGATACAGGTAAACAGATAGCTTCGATTGTATTTATAAAGCAATTATATTATATTTATATATTGATATCGCAAAACACAAACACATAATATCCATTTAATACATAAAACGAGTGGCCATCTGTCCATGTCAATATAAGTGTCTTACAGTCCTGGGGCCTTATTGCAAAAAATAATGTAGATAATTAAATGTAATAAAGGCCACTTTTTAAATTGTGTCCTAACACAGCTTATATACAAACGTATATTAACAGTTACAAACAAAATGTAAGTGCGATTTTTACCAATCAATCCGAAAGTCCCACTTGTCCATATTTCAAATTGTAATATTCGAGTATTTGTGGACCGAAAAAGTGTCCCTCGAATTTATTCTAATTTTCACTCTATTATACAATTTTTAGTGCGTTATTCTCAAAAAATACTTTGTATGTAGGAGGAACGGAGTCAATTGTTGAAATTGATGAATCAAAATTCGGAAAGAGAAAATACCACAGAGGGCATCACGTTGAAGGCCAGTAGGTATTTGGTGGAGTTGAACGTAGAACGGGTCGTTGTTTTCTTGTACCGGTGGCGGTAGAGAAATGTAACAAAGAAACTTTACTTACAGTAATAAAGGATTGGATTTTGCCGGGAACGTTAATTATCAATGATTGTTGGAAAGTAAGTTTGTGTTTTCATTGATTAAATTCAACTGTGTTACTCTTAAATTGTTTCAATGTTTTTAGAGTTATGACTGTTTAAAAGACGAGGGATTTAGTCATTTGACGGTTGACCATTCCATGGAATTGAAGAACCCAGAAACTGGCGCACACACGAATAACGTATAAGGAATGTGGCGTCATGCTAAAGCATCCATGGCACAGTATTCAAGAAAAAAACATTTTTATGCAGGTTATTTGGCAACATATATGTTTTTAAAGGTTTGCCGTTCTTCGGGCTTAAACCCTTTGGTTGAATTTTTCAAACTTGCAGCACAAGTGTATGACCCCAAAGGACCAACTTTAGACTCTGAAACAACGCCAAATAATTCTGAATCGGGTTCAGATGACGAGGAAAATGATTTTTTTAAATTAAAATTGTACCTACCTATTTAAGTATAGGTAGTATGTATATGTATATGATCTGTATGTATTTCATCTAATTGAAAATAAATATTTTTACTATAATTACATGATTATATTATAACAGGTAAACCAGTTTACCCGTATAAAAATGTTTAATAAATTAGGCAACTTCTAATCCCTGTTACTCAAAAACTAAGCCAGATAGCCCAATTCTGACTTTACTAAAAACTTTTTCATCTAAAACTGTACATTGTAAAAAAAATATTACAAAAAACGATTTTCAACTAATTTTAGAAAGGATTTTGGATAAATTTTGGAAATGTCATTTTTCAATGTTTACATGCAAAAACTTCAAAAGTAAGTATACTAGGTAAGTGTTGATTGAATCAATCTATATTGAGCGTTAAAAACCACACATTTTGAAAAAAAAATTCTTTTTATATTAAATTCTAAGAATTTTTTTTTTTAAATGCTCGTTATGAAAAAAATGTAGTTTATAGATAACAAATTATTCCATATTGTATATATGTTCGCATGCAATTATTTATAGTAGTTGATTTTATCGTTATTAATTCATTACAGGCACTGGAATAATGTAATATTATTTTTTTAAAATAAATGTTATCGTCAGATATCTTCGATATTTGCTTTTCATTTCACGACTGACATTCGTCAACCACATGAATTAATTATTAAATGGGTACCTACCTACATTAATCATTTCATGTTTGATGGTGCATGTTGGTATATCACTTCTATAATTAAACATACCTAAGATTGTAAGAATTGTGACCAGAATATTATAATACTAATATTATACATTTTTTTTTATGATACATATAAACTGTGTGCACTATATACTATTTTATAAACAAACATTGTTTACAGTTTTTCTACCTATTTGTGTAAATATGTCTTATGCATTTTGCATATGAAATTGAAAAAAAAATCTAAATAAAGTTATATACTTAAGTATAACAAATGCCTTCGATTATATTAATTAAATATTGTATAAAAATATAGTTTTAGAGCCATAAGTACCTAGGTATGTCAAATACATTGTCAATATTATATTGGGTTGCATCATTGAAAAGGTAATTAATTGGTAGGTAGGTACATAGATAGGTACCTACCTACTTATTACTAATTGATTTTTAATAAATATTTAATACAAATAGGTACCTAAGTTCTGATGAGAAAATTAAGTGTCCAACTTCAAACAAATTCTGCAATTAAGTTGAATTCAGGTGCCTAGTTAAACTTAGTAATATTTACTTAACATCTAACACAATATAGTGATTTTTAGTATATCTTAAACTAAGTATAACTAAAATAATTTATACATTACTTAAGTATGAATAATTTTCAATTTGTGACCCCATACTTTGACCACTAATTAATCATAAATCATCATGACTCTTAGATATGATATACCTACCTTTCCCAATTCCAACTGTAGATACTAGATACCCATTGGTAAAGATAATAGGTAGGTAGGTATCAATATTTTTAATAATCATCCACACTTTTTTTTTCTTAATGCAGTTATTAGCTCTGACTTTAAACATAGGACGAATTTGATAATTTTTGATATTTTATCTTATAAGTTAAAGACTTAGTAGTAGTAGGTAATAGTATCTATGTTATAATTATGGTCTTATTTATCATAATTTATGATTACCTTTTTAACAAATTTCTAAGTTCTTGTAGTTAAAGTTGTGCTAGTACATTTAAATATTATATTGAATAATTTTTTTTTAATTTTTATTGAAAAATGTTTTTGAGGAATATACGCATCAGATTAATTTTGCTCAATCATAAGAAATAAGAATCATTGATTTTGAGAAAGTTATAAAAATTTATTTGTATAGTAAAATACTATGAAGAATTTGTATCATCTATGTTTGAATATTTTATTATTTACTATTATTATTTAATTTAGTTTATAATTATTTGTCGATTTTTAAATTTGTTTCTAGTTTTGAAAATTGTTAATCATGCTATATATTGACCAAATATTCACATTTAATAAATTATATTTAGTCAATACTGAATGTTTAATTAATGCCCTGACCATGAACATTGCATTCACGGCTAATTGAACTCAATGTGAGTAGGAGGTTATGTCGTAATAGGGTTAAAACTATAATACCAATATTGATCATTGTATCAACAAGTTCTGCTCAATGTAATGTATCTTTTTAATTGCCAGACAAAAAAAATTAATAAAAAAGTTTATCATTATCAAAATGTGTACCTAAACCTAACAGTTTTTATATGTAACTAATACTGAAATATTAAATAACTATCATAACATAGGTATTCTAGAATTATTTAAATAGAAAATATATGGTATGTGGCTATATATTAATGAATTAAAGAGGTAAATTCAAATAACTTGTGAAGTAGGCACATAGTATTTTTTATTGAAATCTATGAAACTTATTTTATTGAAATCTATGAAATTTTATGTGTGTTCTGGTTGAGCTCTGTACAATATTGATTATTAATCATTCAACTACCATATTACAAGCAAATTGAGACAAGTCTAAGCAATTCTTATATAAAGTTTCAATATTTTCAATTCATATTCTATTTTTATTACCTATGTAAAATGAAACAATTTTGTAAACCCTTAGTAGAAAATGTAATTTAAAAAAAATTATTTATTGATGTTTGTGAGTATATTTAACAGATACTATAAAAAATATTTTATAGATAAAAACTCTACAGTTGTAAGTATTGATACATGGATTTAAGAGTCTAATGCAAGAACGCGTTATCTCCATTATTTTAAATTTTTCAGGAGATACAAATAACCCAATTATTTAATTTCTGGAGAAGGTATGCATATAGACATAATTGAATTCTGCATATAAAAAGCTAACAATACATATATAAATATTTACATTTTACATTATTATAAGTACATTATTTAATATAAATTAAAATACATGGAGATATCAGGTTATTGCACCAATTTATTATTTATACTAAATAATAATTCAAGATGAAAATATAACCATAGATATTACAAAACTAGTGTTTATAAAGTGTTCAATGTTCATGTATTATATTATTATAATAATAAATTCCCTAAAACAATTGTAGATAGTCTGTTATTGCATATTTACACTGTAAACAGTACCTATATCAAAAATCTCTGTTTGTGTGATATTGGCTTATCTAATGAATGGACACATCCTAGTTATTGCAACAAAATGTAGATAAAATTATTCGTTATCAGAAAATATATAAACACGCATTTCAAAAAAAAATTGAGAGGGCCGGTTCTTGCACCGAACGACCGAACTCATTAATTGTAAGTTTACAACTTAGTACTGATAGATTTTGAGTGAACCTTAGGATTTATTGGTTTTACATTTAACTTTTTATTCAAATCAATTTTTAGGGCAATAAATTGTGTGTAAAAGTTACGTTTATCCCTTACATAGTTTATAAATCGCTTTTTCTATGCGACTTAAATTCTTTAATTTTAAAGAGAATGTTTTACTTTATTCTTAAAACAATCAATAAGTAAAACTTTGTTTCTAATAATTATTAAATTATCAACATTAAGCTAAGTATTTACATAGTTACAGCTTTGTTTATTTCATCATTTTAATTAAAAAACCATCCATATTTTTCATGCCACGAAATACATTGTTTAAAGATAATATTTTGATAAAATGAACTGTCACTTGAAATGTTCAATTATAACTAAATTTAAGAGTAAGTAAGATATCGGATGACTTAAAAATACAAAAAATACTAAAAAACATTTTTGACAGGGCATTATAAAAATGTATACATTATAAATATCTTAAAGCGCATTATTAATAATATCCATACTTAGCAGTATTTTGATTTTGAATGAACTAATTGAAAACTTAAAAAAAAAATCTGAAATATTTACTAAGTACCATGATATAACTATTAGTTTTTAGAAAATATTTGAGAATTCATTTGAATACTTTTAAAATAGGTATAAATTACTTAAGTAGGAATTAATAGAACAATTTTTAATAAGATACAAACACAACAAAAATTATTAATTTTAAAAGAGTTGTACAACAGATATTTTAGAAAAAAATAAGTTGAGTGTAACAAATTAATTAATAACTATACATAAATATTAGTGTAAGTTAAACCATTAACAGGCCTAAATATGCTGAAAAATAAACATAATAATGTTCTTAAATATTTTATGAACAATAAAATAATCTAAATGAACCAGTACCATACTCAACAAAAACCAAAAATGAAATTGCCAATAAAATATATTAATATTACTCATATAAGTATTCAAAAATGTTGAAGCTAAAATTTTTAACTTATAAAGAAAAGAAAGGCATAGAAAATTGTATTTAAAGTAGCATTATTACATAGAACTTTACAACGTAATTCAAGTCATCTACTCTGTATTTTTAACCAAGAAAACCAATTTAAGTCCATATTAAATATTATATTGAAAGTTTTAAATAGTAAATATGATTAGATAATATTAATCAATTGGTGTTAACAGCAATACCTTGTTAACTAAAATATAATTTCTTTCATAACAATATATATTCATATAACTACATAGACAAGCCTGGAAATAAATTGCCACCTAAAATGTTCTTAAAATTAGAAAGAAGATTTAAATTTGTTCACATTATGCTTATATTAAAATTATTATTATGAGTGAAAAATGTACAGAATATTTTAAATTGATGATATAGCATAATTTATGAATTAGTGCAAATTTGTTATTAAAAATTTCATATTTTTTCAGAAGTATTCAAATTATAAATCATGACCATTGTTAAAAAAAATGTGAATTTAGCTTAGAATAAAATTGCTTTTATTATTTGAGCATATAGTGGAAAACTAATTAAAATACTTAAAGATCAAAGTGAAATAGTAAATTTCATCAAATGTTCAACTTTATATAGTATGAAATTAAATATATAACAAAGTAAACAGATTTATGAACCTGTTTATAATTTTAAAATACTTAACTAGGTAAGAGTAAATTTTAGTTTGAAATTTATTTTAGTAAAGAAAAGTTACATACATGATTCATGTCATGTCTGTAGTATTATTTTAAAATTTACCAATTAATGAGATATTAACATAATTTAATTAATTATTTTGGAAATTCACCAATTCAGGAATTAGCATAAAGGAATTTCGTTCAATTAATAATATATGATTAAACCACTAAACTTTATATTTTATACAAAATTGATAAAACTTTTCTTTATTTAAACTTAAGTTTTAAATACAATCTGACAAAATAGTTACATGAACAAGTTAATTTTTAATGATTTATGTATTATGATGTAGTGGATGGAGGAGAAACAAGAATAACACCATCTCCCCTAACAAACAACATAGGTATAGTGCGTTTAGTAGTTTTATAAACTTCTTCGAATGTTTCTTCATCAACTTCAATTGTAGTAATAGTTTCTTCAGCTTCTCCCAATACCATGTTTAAATGCTGATCAAAAGCCTAAATAAAAATATTTAATTAACGATGATGAAAGTCAACTGCAATAAAATTAAACGTAATTGAAGTTTTCAAATTTGGATCGAAAATATTAAGTAAGAATTTGCAGTATTGCAGATATTTTAAAAATATAAATTCATAATTGGAACATCATTTTATTTATAATACAATGATAAAATTAAACAAATTTTTAGTACCTATATTTATAAAAATACTAGTTACCAAACATTAAATTTAAAGTTTTATTGATCATATATTTTTTTTCAGCTCGCCATATTAATTTGAATGTTTTGATTGGCTAGTGATTATAAAAGATTGGACTACACTGATGTAAGCTATATCTATTATTTATTATTCAAAATTAAAAAAATATTATAATCATTTACATGAAGTCTGCCACGTAATTCTCGGTCATGACGCATCTTCACATATATTCGTTCATCAACACTTAGCCGAATTAAATCAACTGGCTCCTTAATCGTAACTAGTGAAACTGGCTAAAATCAGCAAATGTTTGCAATAAATATACATTTTAGAAAATATAAAATAGGGGTACAATTAAATAAAATCTTATATAATACTTTACCTCTGTTTCTCCTTCAGGCATTTTAGTTACCATATATACAACTCCTTAACAAATTATTTTCGTGAGACAACCACGTAAGAATAATGAATTTTGGAAATATCCAATAAATAGCAATAAACTTTTTACTGGAAACAGTGGAAACTAGATAGTAAACAGCCAGATAGCTGGTAGTAGATGGCGATATATTTTGATTATATTTTGTATGAAAATAACATAACCCTAATGTAGAATAGATAGTATAATTTCCACGTAGTTCGATAATTTTCCAATAGAGTGCGCTATCATTGTTCACCTAGGTATCCTTTAATTCAGCGGTTCCCAACCCATGGGCCGCGGCCCACTTGTGGGCCGCGAGCAGCATAGTACTGGGCCGTGAGCCATTGGTATAATATTAAATATTTAATATTAATATTTAAAATGATATATGATAATATATTTTTTGGTTCTTATTTTTGAAAATAAATTAAAATAAATTAAATGAAAATATCAGCTAGTGAAGAAGATTCGTTAATTCAAATGTCATGTGATCAGACTTTAAAATCGTATTTTAAAAGTACACAATTAGTGCCATTCTCGTTAAATGTTCGAAAAGACCATCCAGAAATCGCTAAAATTACACTCAGAAACTTGATGGGCTTATCGAAGATTTATCTATGAGAACGTGCTTTTTCTACTTTAATTTATTAAAAAAATAAATATAGGAATAAACTGAATGTTGAGAGTGATTTAAGACTAAAACTAACAAGTTTTATCCATATATTGACTTTCTCGTGAAGAACAAGCAATGTCAAAAATCACATTAAATTGTTTATCTTGTGATAAAATTGAATTAAGTTTTTTTCAAACAATTGTTTTTTTTTTAATTTTCTTAATTTTTTATCCCTAATAACTATACATACAATATACATGTATATAATATATATTATAATTTTATGAAAACGTATATTGGTTTACTATGTATGGGTTAAAAATATTTTTTTACAAAATTAGTGGTCCACGAAACTAAAAAGGTTGGGAACCGCTGCTATAATTAAAAAAAAAAACCTTTTAAAATCCTCAGTATTTTCATTTTTCTTGATCTTTTCCAATCACTCGGATATCAAAATTAATCATTGACTTCGTCAAAAAAAGACAATACACAGGTACTGTAGTACCTACGTGGCTACGTCTACAAAACATAATGCACACAAATGTCGTGGCTGTGTAGCCTGTGTACACTCAAGTCTACACAAATAAACCATTTGTATATTCTATGATTTCTTATTGCAAGATGAATATAGGTGTATAAGCACTATATATTATGGTCATACAGGATACGGTAACTATGACAATGATAATATGCGCCATGCGGTATATTCTGCACACCTCGGTGTAAGAAAAATTATTATTGTATTAATATAATTCAAACGTAGCCAAGTCATTTTTACAAAATATGAAAGTTTAACTTTTATAAAGCCTCTAGCATATAGACCAGTGTTTCTCAAACTTTTTTGTATACAGCTCCTTGCAGTGGATATTTTAGCTAACAGTAACACACTGGGCGACAAAAATGTCGCCCAGTGAAAACTTTTTGTTGCCTAGTAGATGTTATGTTTAATAACTGAGCGACGGTGATTTTTTACTACATTGACGATATCGATGTTTTGCGAATTATGATGGTAATATTAGTAGTAGATCAGGTTTGTATATTAAACTCTGAAATTTCCATTTTTTTTCCTTAGGTTTATGTTAACTTTTATTATGACGTGTAAAATTTGTTTAGTGTCGCCCAGTGGAAATTCCTTAAAATATCCACTGGCTCCTTGAATTTAAATGTAAAATTGTTATGGCCCCCCCGAGGCAAAGAATTTTTTTATTTTTAACTTTATTCTAAAATTGAGTTGTTGAACATTTACTAAGAAAACAGATTAAATAAATAGTAAATAAATACATTGTTTTAATATACTGACTTTTGAAAAAACGTGATAATATTATTATTGAAATATGCAGGGCTGTATACCTTCCACTATACGTATACGGCGGTATATGCCGTATGGCCCGTATACCTTCTGCTCATTTCTAATAAACTCCGTATACCTTCTGACTAAGGTCGTTTATTCTCCATCGCAGTGAAATCACCAAACAATATAAAGATTAAAGTCATTAATTTATTATTATAAATATTTTTTATATAGAAAAACTAAAAATAAAAGGTGAAATACGTATATTGTTAAAATACCTACAACTTACAAGATTTGTATAAAAAAATAATTTATGTAAATATATACACAATTTTATACATTATGGGCGATGGACGGCAATGTGCTGTAGATTAGATTATGAACAATAGACAATCAAATAACATAAGTGCAGTTATAATCTCTGTGTGTAAAAATACAATTTCCTACCCAAGGCTGCGGTCACAGTGGCACCGACGTCGGCCGGCCGATAGTTTTCGTCAGGCGTCATCCGATAAGATCGGCCGATAGGATGGTCACAGTGCATCAGATGTCGGCCGATAAAATTGACTACGATGATTAACGAACTTTTTTATAAACAATTTTACGATAACAGTGTGGCCTGTGGCCCTGTGCATATTCACCCTATCAATTTTAAAATTAGAAATGTCAATAATAAGAATATAATAATAAACTAATAAAATATATTTATAAAACCAACATATTTTTATTTAATATCTCCCTCATTGACAGAAACCACTTATATTTCGTTAAATATTGAATACTTTTCCGGAAATTTCGGGAGGGGGGGTTGAACATCTGAAACTCCCCCCTTATGAACGCACCTGTATACACCTGTCACCTATATTATACGAATGCATTATATCTCACGGAAGTTAGTGTTTACTAAAAAATAATTTCTATAATTGATGGCACCCACTTGAAAGTTTTTCTCCAAACTGCTCAAATATTCAAAAAGGCCAGATATATTCCGCACTTTTAGGTATTCTTCGCTTCTTGGACAAGATAATGAAGATGGATACATTGATTTTTTAAAGAAACGATCAATTTTGTCTTTAATAAAACGATTCTGAACTACGTTTCAGTGTAATATGTACTTCAATTTACATTTTTTTTTTTTGTATAAATATTTGTTAGTCTTATTTATCCGTAGGTTTTTTTTTTTATGAAAGCCTTCATATGAAAAATATTTTTTTAATGCAGAAGAATTTTTTTTTTATTAGATTAAGACTAAACATTCAAAACATATTTTTCAATTTATATCCTTAATTTCATAATAATTGGATGAACTATCTATTTTTTATAGACATTTAAAATATGGAAAAATGATGTAAAAATAATATCAGCTGTTCCGTGAAAATCGTATTGGGATTCAGTTAAATACTTATAAAAAATACTAAAAATCAATTTTTGATTCAGTACCGTTAGGTGAGTATAGTATGTGAGTAAAGTTACTTCATAGTTTGCATAATGGGTATTCTACATTCCTCCGATAAGATAATTGTGTTGGGAACAATGACAGACCACCTTTATAATTTACGAACGATACATGTAGGCAATATATTATTTTGAATTTGAAATCAATGATAAATTGATAAATATTAAATCATATTTTCGGCAAACAATTCTGAGTGAAACTCAAGTAATAATTTGACTATCAACTAGTTAAGTTTTAGAAAAAATGAAAAATCGTATACCTAATACCCAGTGGCGGACTGGGAGAAAAAAACAGCCCGGGAAAATCATAATTTTAGAGGCCCTCAGCGTACTAACGGCCCCTTAAATATATATATATATATATACATTTTTTTTTGTAAATACAATTTAGCTTTTAATGTTTTAATTAATTATTATAAAACAAAATAAAATAACTATTGTATATTTGCATAAAGGTACTAAAGTAATCATTAATAGTAAATACTAATAATAATAAAATTTATATTTTATACTAACACCCCGGCCCACCGGGAAATTTCCCGGTATCCCGGTCGTCCAGTCCGCCACTGCTAATACCTAAACAATTTATGTAATTTTGAAGTTTCAAGTAAAACAAAATTCTAGAATAATATCAAGAGTAATCTATGTAGATTTAATATCCGTAAAAATGCTTCATTTTATCATATTTTGCTTAGGTATTAAAAAAAAATTATATGACCTACTAATGTGAAAATGTGAATATAAAAGCTAATTACAAAAAAGCTTGTATGTGTGACCTTTTTTGGTGCCCCTTGTGGTCACACAATTTTTTTTACCAGCGTATCGGATCATTTTCGGTCATAATAATAGTATTAATAAGTATTAATAGTATTCCTATAATATAATAATATATATTACCATGTAGGTAGAATATAATTAAAAATTAAAAAAGCCCTACTACTAAACTTCCCTTCACACTTACAATTTTTCAGACTTAGGACTGACCGTATAAAATTTACTGGCGTGTATAAAAGCTGTTTTAACAAAACGGTGGTGACCACAAATGTACAACCGGATCGGTGCGACGGCGCCGATACCGTTTTTCCATTCACTAGGAAAAACTATTAAAATTAGAGAAAAATTTCTTCATTAAAGTATAAATGAAATTTATGGTTTATAGAAATGTTGGATGAAACTTTTCAATCATTATTATCATCAGAGAAAGTGATAACATACACAAGGAAATGACACATTGTAAAATCAATAGGTACATTCTTTGTTTTACTCAAAACCTAAGAGAGTTAAAATACTTATTTAAGAATTAAAAGTTTTTCATTTTAAATTAATAATTGTATTTTGGTCATCTAAAAAAAGATTTTCAATTCAATGAAATACTAAACATTAATAAAGATATTTTTCATGCAACTAAGAATTCGATTTTCTCCTAATATGATAGATTGTTGAGTTTTTAAATCTGTTTATTTTGATGAGTAAGCATTATTTTTTTTTTAGTTTTCAAACTGAAATTTTACCTAGTATTTGAAATGGTTTTATCCGTATATATATATATATATATATATATATATATATATATATATATATATATATATATATTTATTTATTTATTTATTTATTTATTTACTTATATACTAAGTGTCAAGCCGTCAAGGTATATTCTTACCTTAGCAAGTAATTTATATTTACTAACAGTTAACAGAATTTTTATTCAAACTTAAGACAGTTAACTTCATTAATTTTTATGAATTCAATACCTTTTTTTTTACAATAAGTTATTACTTATTATAAAATATATTATTATTAATATTAAATATTTTTATGGCTTTATAATAAATGGAATTTTAGGTGACATGAGGGCTTGAGCAGGAAGGCGCACAGCTGCAAAACCTGGAGAATTTAATACCTATAGATTTTATGAAGAAAGATGTATATCCAGTTTTTAAACTTGTTTTGGTATATTGTTATTGTATGCTTATTTACCTCGAAATATTCTTTTATTCTACGTTTCTAAAAATAATATTCCAGAAGTATTATTATTAAAATATTCAAATGTATATATGTATGTAGATAGGTATGTATAATGAATAATGGTGATTGCACAGTTAATGTATATTTTTACATACATTTTATAATTAATGGGCTTTATGTTGTTTTCCTTGTGACGTAAAAATGTACCTACCACACTATCTATATTATTTACGTATATTGCATATCATGTATTCTCATACTATAATGGACCTAATAAATTCGTAATTGTACATAGTGAGATAATAACTTAGTTAGAAATACCAATTTTAAAATAATATACAGGAATACAGGATACACTTATGTATATGAAAATGAAATAGTTTATCCAAAACACGTAGGAATATTATATAAGCTAAAACTAGCGTTAATTAATTCGAAGACTATTTTAAATCAATTCAACAACCCATGAAAAAGAAGTGACGAAATTAATATGTTTCTTTGTTTTCAGTTTACACTTTACAATATTGGTATACCTACTACATACATATACAAATAACCAGGTATTTAATATTATATTATGTTGAATATGAAACTTACATGGCTGTAAGTAGTATAATTAATTAAATACAGCAACAAAATGACCAATTGATATATGGCCTGTAGCGAAAAAGTGGGGATTTTCTTTATAAGCCAGATTACCAGTCCGAGGTAAATATAAGAACATCGTCAAAAATCATTAGTTATGAATACGAATCAAATGACTACACACCGTTTCACACATTAATATTGCTTCATATTGATATTCTACATGATGTTTATTAACACACTTATTTTCAAATTATTAAGTTTAAGTTTAATTATAACTACTGGTACAGGTAAGAGTTATTTTTGAATTTTAATTGTATTTATAATGAATACAGATTTATTAAAAAACCCGTTTTTTTATCGATTTTAGTTGCACAAAATTCCAATTATAAATTTTTGGGATGTTTTTTGGGTGAAAATTTATTATCTTTAGGAGAAGAAAGCCGTATTTTAACTCCAATATCACCTAAAACTTGTTCCAATTTTTGTTCCAGTAAACAATATTTGTTTTTCATCCTTAGAAATGAGTATGATATTTTGTTAGATTATTTTAAAATAATAAAATGTATAAATTTATCTAAAAATCAATTGAAAAACTTCACTCGTATATGATTTAATTATTACTAACATTATTTTCCTTAGTACTTGTTACTGTAGTAAAAATTATATTTCAAGACTAATGAAACAATTTGATCACGAATGTACGATCAAATGCACTGGAGATGAAACAGAATCATGTGGAGGACCATCAAATTTAGTGTCCTCATATATAGCAGATAGTTCAAGTAAGTATGATAGATTATTTCAAATTTGTTTGTATTTTTAATATTTAATTTATAAGGTTAAATACTTATTTGGATTTTGGACTATAAGTCTTGGACAATATAATTGTCATGGTGCAGAAATTGGCAACTTTAAAAATAACTTTCAAAAATAAACATATTAAAATAACAATAATATTCTTTTTTCTATATTCAAAGTTTAAACAATAATCATAAAACTTAACAGTTTTAAAAGTAAAGCATATTATTAAAAATTAATATTCATCTTGTATACTTATTGCTATGTCCAAAATACAATTTTCTAAATTTATTAAATAATAATAACATTCAAATTTATAATAGTGTACAACTATTTTACTTTCAAACTTGACTATTCTTGTTACGGTATAGTTGTTAAATATTTTAATTTTGAGCAAAAAAATTTATAAATGAAGGGTTTTAAAAGTATTATTTCATAAGAAGATCTCTTTTCAAAAATATATTTGAAATATTTTTTGATATAATACCTACCTAATGAATGCATTTACTCATATGACTAGTTAACGAGTATAAAGTTATTTGAATTATTTCAAATATTTATAGATAGAATTTACTTAAAATGTCTTTAATATATATATATAGATTTAAGATTCTGAGTGAAGCGAAGGATCTTATGGTTTTACAATGATGTTTTTTTTTCTGTAGATTCTTTTTACTCATCTAACTTTGTCGAAAAGTTTCGTTCAGTAACTCTGTAGATCAGAAGTCACATGTAGGTAGTACTTTGTGAGTTTATAAAGCTTTAATCTCAATAGTTTTATCAAGCAAGAGAAAAAACTGTCTTAAATTGTGTGAAAATGGCGAAATTCGCAGTAAATGACACTTACACTAAATTGACTTAAGTAATTTCGTCATAACTCAAAAATTAATGTTGCTAGAACATGAAATTTTCACCTTATATATTGAGGTATACATACATACTTAAAAAAATTTGAAAATTATTGAGCTCAAAATAGAACTGAAAATACTACGTTACTTTTAAGTTTTTGCTAGTTATGTTTTTAACAATCAAATATAACTTCTGAAAATAAATTCTATAAACATTTAAGTAATTTAGTATACGATTTTTACGTTTTTACGTCAATTTTCAACTTAAGATATTTATTTGACGTAATTGGTCTATCCAATCGTAGTTGAATGTAGAAGACAGATTAGACAACATGTTTTGAATATTTTAGTTCAAAAAGGTGTATCCTTTGTCAAACAAGACAACTTTAAACAACTTTGAAAAACAATTAGACTAAAAATAGTAAAATATAACATATACAATATATTTTTATAGTGAAGCTTTGCTCAGAATCTTTAAGCTGAGAAAAATGAGAATCGTTTCTTTAAAATTTTACACGCTCATCATCATTATCATGTTCGTGGAGTGAAGAATATTCTATCGTGTGAAATACAATTTTTTTTAGTAGAATTTTTGGTAGGTTTACTAGGTTTTTAGATTCTAAGTGAAGCAAAAGATTTTTATTATGAAACTTGTTTAGAGTTTTCTTGTTTGAGAAAGGAAATTTTTTTACCTAAATATTCAAACATGTTCTATTTGTATCCAAAGATTCATAATGGTTGACAATTTAAAGCTTAAATGAAATTGATGTAAAACAGTAGATTCCATAAAAATAGTCAAATAATTCACCTCAACTCTTATAATAGAGTAGTATTTCGCACAATTGGGGATTCATTCAGATCAGATAGTGAGGATGGGTGTTTTGAATTTTAAAGTAATGATACATTATTTCTCTAGTCGAACAATTTAGAGCAGAGCTTCAGTATAACAAAAATATACATTTAAATATTTCCCCGTTATCTTTAATTGTCTGTATGTTTTCTTTATCAAACCTGTTTAAAGCTTTCTTGTTTGAAAAATCAGAAATTGTTTATCACTAAAAGATTCAAAAAATGTTGTTCTATTTGTATTAGATGGATCAATTTGTTTTAATAAACATTTGAAGTTGATAATTGTTATAAAAAGTCTATTCCGTAAAAATCTTATAATAATTTACTTAAACGGTTATAAAAAAAAATCTAGTGTTACAAATTTTGAAATTTGTTCAGTATCCTTACTTAAGTATATGACTGTGATCATATTAAATTTTCAGAACTTTGAGTGAAATATTAAAAATTTTATTAAAGATAAACTTGAACAAAACCAGATATTTTTAAAGTTCTCTTTTTAGTCCAAAAGTTGTCAATTTTTTTTTTTGAAACTTTCGAACAGTATGTTGCATGTGTCAACATATGGCGAGTATTTCAAGTTTCTAGCTACATTATTTTCCGAGTTATGAATAAATAACTAAAATTGATTTAGTGAGAGGATCGTTTAAGGCAAATATTATCGTTTTTACTTGGTTTTTCGCAATTTTCTGCACGCCTAGAAACACTATTGAGAGGAGAGAAAATGAACCCTCAAAATACCATCTACAAGCGATTTACAATCCAAATAATTGCTAATTGCTATATGATACTTTTGAACAAAGTTAAGTGTACCAAAAAATATCTCAAGAAAAAAAATAAATATCATTGAATAGACATAGATCCGTCGCTTCTCTCAGAGTCTAAAATTTTTTTAAACCTATTGTTAGAAACATTTAAATATGGATTGAGCTATTTATAAAGAACCTTCTACAATACTTCAAGTTTTTAACCAACATTTATAAATTTTTTATAATTTTGATTTCAAAAAATTTTTACTTTCAAAATTTGTATAATGTTGTTTATAAAATATGTATGTGAGAAATATTTAATTAAGTTTTTTGGTCTTATAATCGAGAATTTAAAACGTAATTAGAAATAAACTCACAGAAAACCTAATAGTTCCAGTATTTTGAATGTTCTATGTTTAGTTGAATTTTTCAAAAATGTTTTCAAGTTGGTGTAAATGTATTGTGGGTATTTAGAAAACTTCAAGTTCTTATTATTATTATAATGATATTATTTTTGGAATTACAGCTGAATAATTTAAATAAGTTTCATGAACATTTGTGGATATATTTTATTATGTTAACTTAACTTTTTGGTAGCATTTCCCTGATATATTGGAAAAACTTTAGAGAATTTCAAAAAATGGCCTGTTAAAAGAACACCAGAAAAAATGTTTGGTCTATTCAGTGCCTAAACATTACTTTTGGACCACTCTTACTACTCGAAAAAGTTGTTACATTGAGGTATATGTAAAAAAAAAAAAAACATCATTATGAAATTAACAAAATCGCTTAACTCTGAATCTTTAAGGTCAAAACGTTTTTGACATAGTATGGTACTAATGAATAAATATTAATAAAATGTTTGACTACATCTTACTGTGATTGTGATTTTTACTGTGATTTGTTTTTTGTACTTCAATCTCTTAGTATATAACTATATATATGTGTGTGTGTATTAGATTTTGTTTATTATGCTATTTACCACCAATTCTTTGCTGCCTGTAATGATATCTATGGGTTGAGTACACAAATTAAGTAAAATTGACTTATTGTTTTTTTGATGCAGTCATTTGATATATTCATTTAGAACCTATCAAGTTTAAAATACCATTAGTGCCATTTAATTTATTATTTTGTTTAGTTTTGTTTCATTTGGTCACAAGTCACGATCAGCATTTCGTCATTATATATAAACTATGCTGGTCAGGTGTGTTCATTATTGGGCTGTTATTAATTATCAAAGGTCATAAATTAAATTGTGAAGATTAAATACGTAATAACTAATCAATATGTATTACGTACCTAGTACCTACTCTACAAAATTAAATATATAGTAGTTAAAAACATGAGTATAACGTGCATATATAGGACATACAGGGTTAACCAGAGTTGTATCTAGGTATTTTGTGCCCTAAGTTAGAGGAAAAAATGCCCTCCACAACTCAAATTTCTGCTGCAATATATTTTGAAAAAAAATCCTTTCCATGAATTGGTTTAATCATGATCAATAGAATATGATAACTTTATTATATTTTAGATTCCTAGTGAAGCGAAGATGATTTTATAATGTTTTATTTGTTTTTGTAAGTCATTAAACATATTATTTTATAATATTCTGTATTTGTTAGGTCGTTAGATTTTCTCCAAAAGTTAAATTTAACTCTTTATTCAGTCCATTTGTAAATCGGGAATTGTTTCTATTATATACTCTAATATTTTGCTTTTTAGTTAGGTGTCATTATTCTCTACCATCAAAAGTTTTTTCAATATTTGGGAAAAATTATTTTAAAATCAGTAAATTGAAATGTTCATAAAATCGATTTTAAGTGTTTGGTCATAAACTCATACCTCTCAATGTAATGGTGCAATAGAAACTAAATTTTTATTTAATATCAACAACAATATTAATAATTATACAAACTTAACAAAAGTTTCAAAAACCACTTTTGACTTAAATATAGAACTTTAAAAATATTAACTTCACGTGTTTTGCGTGAACGGCGACGATATGATAATAATACGTAATATACGAACACTAATTAAATGAATGGTTAATTATGACTATAAAAAAACTGCTTCTAAAGACTCTTGTCACTTAGAAAATCATTGATTTTGTTTAGAAACTGTAACGTTTGCATCAGAGACTTAAAAATTAAAATATTTATAATGCACAATTAATTATCTATATAATTATATATCACGTAAAAGACGAGCGAATTTACCTCACATATTTAGTTTTCACATACCTATCCCAGATTATGATCAATATCCATCAATATGAGAGATTGGTAAAATTCACTAAATTACCATAATATGAAAAATGCACCCCAACACATTATATTAGTGACTTGACTTATGTTTATAAAATACAAATTACTAAATATTTCTAAAAATTACATTTTTGGGTCAGTATTTTTTATAGCATTATCTACTTATATATATTAAAAATATTTCGAATCAAAATCAAACATTTTTATAAATCAATAATTACATTAGATTGTAAATTTAATTTAAAATATGATCTCTAAACATTTATATATCATAATACACAATCACCATATGGTATTGTACAAAAAGTGTCGTATTGCACACAATTTTAGTGCGTGGCTAACACTTAAAGAAATATCACAAATCGAACTGATACGATTACACTACACGGCTACACTATAATAATATAATATAATCGATTCATTAATACTTAGAAAAGTATCATATGATTTTGTTTTTTATAATTGACAAAATTCCTTGTTAGAAATACCAGTTTTTATCATTGAAGAAAATGAGTTATATGTTTTTTTACAAAATGTCTATTTTTATATAAATTATTATATTTTTTTACTCTTGTGCCACTTAAAATTGTTAAGCGGCCCACGGGTCGCCGATCCTTGATTTGACAATGAAAAAGATTATGCTATAATTACTTTTAATTTTCAGAATCAGCCAATTTTGGTGGTTACCCAATACCAATTTATCTTGGATGTTATTCTGAAACTCCAAATGATGGTGAAAATCGCCTGCTAAAAGGTCCCGCTCAACCTTATAACAATAATACTCCTCAGAAATGTTCAGAAATATGTTTCAAAATGGGATATTTATATTTTGGTGTTACTTATGGGTACATATAGTTTACATATATATTTTAATTATTCTGAAAATCGTTAGATATCGATCTTCTATATAAAATTAATATACCTAGTATTGATAAATCACAATTTCAGTTCTACAGGTATGTATTTGTAATAGACCATAACATTTTTCGATAACATAATGTAAATTATTCGTTTCTATTTGTATTAATGTTAACATTGTTAACCTATTAACAAAAAAGGAAAAGATCAACTTTAAAAATGAAGACAATTTATTTATAGATCAGAATGTTGGTGTGGAAATCAAAAACCAACAAAATCATTGAAAGTAGAAGATATAAACTGTAATTCACCTTGTAGTGGAGATTCCAAACAATATTGTGGTGGAGGATGGAAGATGGGAATTTTCTCAACAGGAATTACTGGTAATAATTAATTATTAAATCATTATTTTTATGATATGATAGTAAGGTGTTTAAAGTAAACTTTTGATAGATTATGTACCAAAAAAATATGTTGGATGTTTTGAAGATGACAAACATAAGACCAAAGAGAAAAATTTATCATTCCAAATGGATATAAATAATAGTCCTAAACGATGTATGAATCTTTGTAATACTCTTCGATTTAAATATGCTGCTGTTAAAGGGTATTCAATATTTGTATGTATTTACTATTAAACACTAAATATGTATAATTATTTTTAGTAATGTCTGCGAATGTAAGATTAATGAACCACATTTTAGTTTGAAAAGAAGCTTTATTGATTGTAGTACTTTATGTCAAGAAAATCCATCTGAACGTTGCGGCGGTAGTATTACATCAAGTGTTTATAAAACTTTATATTCAGGTATAATCAGTAACTAAAAATAAATAAAAAATATAAATAATGAAAATAAAGAATGATTTATCTAGATCCTCAAGGAAAAGTTGCGGTGAACCATATTGGGTGCTTTAAAAATTTAAAAAGACATCCAATAATACACGGTTGGGGAGTAACCTTTTCACGCCTTACTCCTAAACATTGCGTATATAGTTGTTACGCAAGAAGGTTTCCATATGCAGCTCTTGTATCTTCGTAAGTGTCTTCATTTGTTTGTATGACTAAATTGTTATTTAACAAAAAAAGTTTCTTATAATTTGATAGAAAATATTTGCTTAATAAACTTTGCCCAAAAGAATTTCCCCTCAGAATTAAGCTCATTATTATTTATTGTATGAAATATAATATATAATGAATAATGGTTATTCATTTTTGAATTTATAAAAGTTATTTATTAAGTTATTAATTATAAGTAGCTACTAATTAAAAATACAGACTTGAATAAGTGTAATAACAATTTTTTTAGGAAAATTATTTAAACGATTTCTATTATTTTATTTCAAACTGAAGGTTTAGTTGGATTTAAATCAATTTCAATGTTAATCTTAAATGTACTGAAAAAAAAGAGAAATAATTTTAGAACTTTTAATCGAAATTTTAAAATATGATAATAAAACATTTGTAGGTATTAATTGAAATTTGTTAGTACATAAAAGTTTGCATTGATAAAAATAATTACTTTTATTTTTTACCTATCTTAATATATATAAATCTCGTGTCACAATGTTTGTCCTCAATGGACTCCTAAACCACTTAACCGATTTTGATGACATTTTTTACACCGCGTGTAATTTGGTCCAACTTAAAAGATTGGATAGTTTTTATTTCAAATTTTTTAATATATTAAATATTTGAATTAACTTTTTAATAAATTTGTATGATTGCATGGTGTATTTCGGGTTTGGAAACCGTCGAATCTATTTGTGTTAGCTAAAGATAGGTTAACCAAAAACATTGTGCACCGATTGGTGTTAAATTAAATTGAAATTGAAAGTATTTATAATTCAAAAAAATAGATATTAATGTTTAAAAGTTTAAGACTGTCTGCCTTGCTTATCTCATTCATGAGTTTAAGCGTCACATGTTATTTACTGTATTATACTGTAATATACTTATATTTGTTATAAAATTAAATGGAAATAATAAATCTGATAAATTTTTATTTTGTACCTATTGATTTCTGCTTAATATCAAG
This sequence comes from Therioaphis trifolii, assembly GCA_027580255.1. Lineage (NCBI taxonomy): Eukaryota > Metazoa > Arthropoda > Insecta > Hemiptera > Aphididae > Therioaphis > Therioaphis trifolii. The sequence continues at coordinate 28,424,316 of CM050404.1, forward strand.
TGTAAGAACATTTTAATTAATTGTGTTCAACGTACTTCCCCTTCAAATCTCAATCCAGTGAATTTGTATACCAACATCAACATTTTCGTCTTTGTTAGTAAATAATTTCATTGTACTAAAGGGTTATAGTAGTAGAAAGTCAAATAAGGAGATCACCATATTTTTTTACAAATACCATCTGTGTGAAAAAGTATAGTGGACTCCGTGACTGATGTTCTCTTATTGTTCCTCTTAGATTGTTTACTATAATGTAATATAACAAAAACTTTAGCCACAGCAACGCGTGGCCGGGTCAGCTAGTATTATATATAGTTTTATTTCAAAATTCTTTGTTGGAAAATTATTTTTATCTTTTATTTGTTCAAGTACTTTATTTTCTTTTTTTAATTTATTTTGTAATATCATTAAACGATCTTATAGGAAAGAATGTCTATGCAGTTTTATAAAACCTTCTAATGAAGCTAAAACAGAGGATAACATGTGCACGGTTCCTTGTTCTGGTTCATCTCAACATTCATGTGGTGGTAACAATGCAATTAATGTATACACTACTGGGCTAAAATGGAATACAGATGCAATTGGAAATTATTACTTGGGTTGTTTTGAGGAAAGTGCTGATAATAGAATATTTAGTAGCTACTCTCGATCTTATGCTACTAACACTCCAGAATTTTGTTCAAATATTTGTTTCAAATTTGGATATACTTACTCTGGAGTAACATATAAATCTGAATGTTTTTGTGGAATCCAATCACCAAATGAATCAAAGTTTGCTAGAAAAGAAGACAAACAATGTAATACTAAGTGCTCGGGTGACGCTAATCAATTTTGTGGCGGTGGTTGGAGAATGGGAGTATTTGCTACTGGATTATATGGTAATTTTGGATAGTTAAATGTAGTTAAAATGATAAGAATTAAAATTTTTGTGTTTATAATATAAGCAGGTTTTAAGATTTTGAGTGAAGAAGTATTTATTGGTTTAAACAATAATGGTGTTTATTTTTATTTCTTGTCTGTAACGAACCAATTTTCAGTTAATTTTTACACTGTTTCAAAAGATATGTCCAGTCTCTTTATAAACCTGATATTGTTTCTTCTGTATACTTTCAAGGTGTTATTATTCTTTATTTTCCAAAGTTTTTCCAACATTTGTGAAAAACTACTGTTGAACCGTAAAGTATATCTCAAACAAGCTTTTTATGAAATAGATTTTCAATTTTTAGCCGTAAATTCATAACTCCCAAAGTAGAAAAAATAGCAATTTTTCATTAAAAATTAATGTCATCATTTTGCAAAGGTGACAACTACTTTAAAAAAAATACAATCACTCTTTGGCTAAATAAAATTTTTCGAATTTATTCTTAAATTCTTAATTAAAACTTTCAAATTCCATATAAATTTAACTACTAATATTATACAGTAAAAATTCATATCATATAATTTACTACTAATATTATACAGTAAAAATCTTTAAATTTTTTTGTCATTTTTTGCAAGCGTTTATAACAAAAATTTGAATTACCTATTTGAAATAAATACTTCACAGAATCTTTACTTAGATTTCAGAACTATTTTATGATACACATTATTTATCATTTCTTTAAAATTCAGTTCACCTATCATTAATATTTTGTCTAAGGAGCAAAGAATTCTTGTGGTGTAATATAAGTGCAAACTTTTTTTTAAATTTCTAATTTATCTATAATAATAAATCACCTCCAGTGTGGTTCTAAAATAATATAAAATGGTACATGCGTATTGCTAAACTGTAAAGTATGAAAATTGACTATATTAAATAAAATAAACAAATGTGCCTACTGTCATGCCAATTAATTTTGGAGTTGCGAAAAATGTAAATAAATGTAATTTTATAATACAATATTCATATTGAAAGTCATGTTGGCAACATATACTTTTATGTATATTTTATTAGGATCATAACAGAAAAAACATGTTTTATTACAGATTTTCAAGTCGATGATCGATATTTGGGTTGTTTCATATTACAAGAAGATACTTTAAATCATATTAAATATGAACTTATCAATACTAATACACCCAGTAAATGTTCTGCAATTTGTAATAATGCTGGGTACAAATTTTCAGGAGTTGTGGGGTAATCAAGCTAGGATATTTTTATCTAATTAATGATAAATAATTTATGTTTAATGTTATATTAGAATAAATTGCTTTTGTGGTAATCATGTTCCAAAAGATGACCAGAAAGTAGATGATTCTGATTGTGATCTAACGTGTGTTGGTGATTCAAGTAATACATGTGGTGGTGAAGATAGAATTCAAATATATAATCTTAATAGTAAATTATAATATATTTTCTTGTTGATTTTTTCAATGTTTATATGTTCGTATTTTTTAGAATTAGTAATTAATGGTCAACTTTCAAATAATTCTGAATCAATTAGTTTACAAGAAGAATTTGATTCATTTAATTTGAATTCACTTTGGAGTCATGATATTTATATAGCCCAAGATCCAGTATGTTATTAAAATACAAAATAAGTAAATACTTTATTATTGATTTTTAAGCTATATTGTTGCTTAAAGAAAGTTTAATAAAAAAAGTGAATAATCCATGCTTAGAAATTTCAAACACTTATATAAATAGATAAACGAAAATAATAATGATGCAAGGAAAACAATTTTAAATAAATTCTAGTTGTAATAAGAATTCATTACTTGTGATAATATGACTTAATTTTTATTTCCATCACTCATAGGCCAAAAATGGAATAAAATAATGGTACAAACTGTAATGAATAAAGAATTTCAACATTTTAAGTGTAAATATAATAATTTAATCTTATCGAAAATTCGAAAATACAATACCTAATCAATGAATGCACACCATTTAATTGAATGAACAAACTTTGTAGCTTCATTCGTGATTTTATGGACTACAGTAATTAATAAATAACTAAAAATGATTATCTAATGTAAATAAATAAATGCAAGTATTTAGACTTAAAAACATTTAATTTCTAAAAATGCATTATATGTATACACTGCCATGGTATCAAATTCATGATTTGAAATGTACAATATAAGTACCTAATTATTAAATGTATGACAGCATAAGAAAAAAAATTTAAAAATTGTTTATAGCTAATCAATGTCAATTTACATTTTACTGATTCAGTATAAAAATACTTAGTATTTACTTGTTTTTTGTATTTTTTAAAACATTTTGATAATAGGATTTTGAATTTGTTATTTATAATGATTCCGAAAGGAATTCATTTGTGAAAAATGGAGAGCTAGTAATCAAACCCACACTTTTGTCCGATGATTTTGTCAAAAGAGGTTTTTTAAAGCTGAAAGGGTATGAAAAAGTAATTTTTGTATTTTAAATTTATTGTACATCTTAAAAACAAAAATGTTATGCAATATTATTTTGTTGTATAGGTGTACAAAAACTTTTGAAGGATCCACTGAATGTGTTATGAATGCTTCATCTTATAATATAATACCTCCTATAATTTCAGCAAAAGTCACTACAAAGAATAATTTTTTAGTCCTTTACGGACAACTTGAAGTAATAGCTAAATTACCAGTGGGAGATTGGATTGTGTCAGGTACCTAAATGCCAATTAACAACGTACTAAAATAAGCATAATTATATTTAACTTGCATATTGTTTCTATTTTTATTGAAAATAATAATAATTTTGTTTTATTAGAAATCGCTTTGATTAGTAAAGCCAATGAACAAAATAAATTAATATTAGCTTCATTATTTGGAAATACTAATTTAAAATGCAATGGAATTGATGAAAGTGCAACTGTTTTGAAATACGGATTAAAAATTGATGATCAATATAATATGAAATCAAAGATGATGAGATCAACCTTGACAAAAAGCTGGTCTGAAGACTATCATTCATTTGTCTTATCTTGGTCTCCTGGTAATATCGTGTTTAAAATAGATGGAGAGAGTAACTATTTGGACATGGCGAATTTGCCTCTGGATTTATTTGACTCTGATGTAAAAACAACTAGTTATTTTATTTACAAGTGTAGTATTTTAATTTTCATTTATAATTTTTTAGTATTATATTTCCATTATTTTGTCAGTTGGTGGCATGACAAATTTCCGTGATGATTGTATAAGCCATGACCATTTAAAACCATGGAAAAACTTTGATGTTAAGGTTGTAATACTTATTTATTTTGCACGGTTTGTAACTTTAATAGATAAAATTTAATATTTTGATTATTTTAGGCAATGTTGAATTTTTGGAAGAACAAAAATTACTGGGAACCTACATGGGATGAAGAAAAATCAACATTGCGTGTTAAAAGAATATCGTTTACAGCATTAGATAATAGTATGAACTAGTTTAATGAAACTAAACAATTTTATATCTGTAATAAATTATAAAATTATATGTAATAGATATAAAAATGAAATAATGAGTATTGTGATTTATTTTTAGATTCTAAGTGAAACAAAGAATTTATAATACTTTTCCAAGTGTATGGAAAAACTAACTAAATATTAAGTAAAAACAAAACAATTTTTGTTAATGAGATTTTTGTTAAATCTATGTATAATATTTAGCCATTATTCAAAAAATAATGATTCTAGTGGCTTGACACTCAAAATGTTCACCAAATATGTTTTTATGTGTTGGATAAGTTTATATGTTAGCATTTGAACGAAAATCAATACTTTATCATAATTTAATTTTTCAAAAACTTATTTAGTAATAGTGACATTATAACTTGAGTTCCGTTCAGAATCATTTTCTAAAATCAGTAATTACTGATTTATCATTAATTTTGAATTTGAAATAATGGCATACTATATGTATTGTCAATCGTAAAAGTGGTTCATCTAAGGTTCTCTACAAGCAATTATATTTTGTTGTCCGAGTAACAGAGGGATGAAGGGCAAACTTCCACCACTATTATCTTACTAGCTTTTTTTAGGAAGTGATTTACAATTTTAAAGATCAATATTAATTAAGCTTATAAACTTTTGATTTGCGGTTTTCAATAAAAATGATGGACATTCAAAGGGAAATCATTTGTAAAGGGTGTATACTGTATACATAATACATAATGTACAATACTCATTCACACATCCTTCCAAATATATTATTATTAAAGTTTTATCTTTAAGGTTATGTAAGTTAAGTTTGTTTGTGGTAAACTAATGTACAGTAGTGAGATAAAATAAGTGAAGTAGTTTGGTTAATTTATTCGAGTATATTTATTATACTTAATGGTTTTATGTTTTTATAAAATATTTGATCTAAAGATGAATTGTAAGAAAAATTCAATTTTATTATAGACCACCCAATATTTATTCACGGATCTATAAACTTATATAATATTAATTAAAAACGATGTAGACTTTACTATGTATTATATTGTACAAGCTTTATTTTAGAGATTATTGGACAACAATGCATTGGATTTTAAATCCATCGGAGCTAATAAGTGCAAATTCGGGGGGACTGGGGGACTGGACTTTACAAATTAGTTTCATTTTTTTTAATATCGAATGAAAATCATATTTGAACTCAAAAGGTCTAATAAAATGTATTTCTGCAAACATTTTTCAAACGTTAAACTTTTAATTGGTAGTAAACAAATAAAAATAAAAACATATTAAACATTGAACCATTACTTTCTTTTTTGACATTTAATGGTTTTTTTTTAAGTACCTACGACCTACCTACCTACTTTATCAAATATGTTTTTAAACTAAAACAATTGTTGTTTACTTGTTTAATTTATTGGTATTTTTAATTATATGGTCAATTTATTTCTACTAGAATTGTATTACTGATGAACGAGGATCCCACATTGTTAATAGAGGCAAGTTATAGCTAATAAGCAAATTGATTTTGACAGTCATACTAATTGAAAACCCATCGATAAAAAGAGACAAAAAAAATTTTAAAAAGCAATAGAAATAATAATATTGAATGTAAACGATGTGCGTTGAAGCATAATTATGTGGCACAGCGCTGTATGTGTATGGAAAGAAGAATTACTTCTATCTATTACACTCTACAGGCCCTGTACAGGGCATAATGTGACTAGATATATGTATATAAAAAATAAATAAAAATATTATACAATCATAAAATTGTATTATTTGATAATTAATGGAAAATGCATATTATTTCAACAGCGCAAAAAATGATTTTCAATAGCACAAAATTGGCCTTAAAATCGCAAACTATGGTATACTTGAGAATGGATTTCGATAGCTGATTTAGTTGTTAAAGAGAGTAAATCACGTGGCGTAATTGCAATGGTAAAAGGCCCCATCCTCACACTTTCAATATTTAGTTAAATCTAACTATCTGACCAACACACCACGACAATCCACAAATTCATATAATTTTTATGCTGTATAGTTTCAAAAATATAATACTCTAGTCTAGGGGTCAGGGCCAGATTAAGATATTTTGCGCCCCAGGGCAAAACCTACCTAAAATTAAGAACTATTTTTTATAAACATAAAATTGTTCAACTATAATTTGGTATTTATTAAACGTTAATTAGGTACATATAAATGTTAATCTACGGAAGTCTGTGAATCTACATTCAGTAAGCTGAATTCATAAAAAAACAAGTACAGGATCCAGGTTAACAAGTGAGAACGTTGACAACATTTTGAGAATTTCAATTTCTTCCCAACCTGCTAACATAGATGCCATATTAAAGAGTTGTGAAAGATTTCGCCCTTTGAATTCAACGAAATAATAAATTCAAGTAGGCCTATTCATGAAATTAAGTAAAAGACATTTCCCTACTATTTTATGTGCAAAAAAGTTAAAATTTTTGATGTAATAAACTTATGTTATAATCATATTGTTTGTAAGTTATTTGACGCCACTTCATAGTGTATTATAACAATAAGAAAAAAATATTTTTTAATTAACCTATACCGTTTAGGTTTAGGCCCTGACTAAACTGTACAATTTGTACTTGCGGCCCTGAGGAAAATTTGAAATCAACTATTTGGCTCTCTCAGAAATCCAGTGAGGACCCCTGCTCTAAATGGTACCTACATTATTTCAAAACTTTGCGCCTTTAAAATCTTGCGCCCGGGGGCAGGTGCCCCCTCTGCCCTCCCTTTAATCCGGCTCTGCTAGGGGTCGGTGTTTAATTTCGACGACGGTGCAGATAATTTGAAAACAAATTTTCTAGGGCCAGAGAATAACTTAAATATTAGTTAGATAATAATAAATGTGTTTATTTTAACAGCACAGATTAAGACAAATATATTCGCATTTCGCTGTCATAATCTTCAATTACAGCATGGCAATAGACCAATTATCTTAATTCTATATGGAATCAAAAATATGCAGAAAACCAACGTTTAAGAAAAACATTTTTGGCGGTCCAGATAGTCCTTTGCGGGCCGCCTATCGCCGACCCATGCTCTAGTCTCTATCTGTGCGCGGTGCTCGCCGCTAGGTCTCAAAGAGGACATTGTCTGTGAACGTTTACTATGGTGCTGTTGTCCACGATACGGGCCATCGAACGACTACTAGTGACCGCGGCACCCGGGACTTAGCATTGGTTTTGCCACCATTTGGTAGTGACACGGGGTGGCAGGCTGACCGGCTGGGGGAGAGTGTTGCTGACCACAAACAAGCGCACTTGACCGTCACCGACAGTGACGCCCGGACACGACGTAGCCAACGGGTGGTTTTTTTTTGGCCACTGTTATGTTGAAATATTCCAATCTCGAGTAATAGAATTGAATATCTAAAACGTTGTAATATATAAACAAAGACATATATCTAGGGGGGGTCGGAGATACCTGATGGTAAAATTTTAGGAGAGGTGAATTTTCAAGATGATTTTGATGTATGGTATTTGTCTTATAAATAAAAAAAATTATTATCAAAATATTATTGTGGTTATCATTTATCACGAACTATACTCCGATACTCGTTAATAATATCATGACTTAGAAAAGTATTATGTTCTGACTATAACCACATCAGAAGCTTCATCAGAAGCGTCACCACAGAATAAATTAAAATAAATTTAATTTATTCTGTGCTATAACCACGGACTAAAATATATATATAAAATATATAAAGTATATCTTAGTCCGTGGCTATAACTAAGTATATTATCATGCTTTTGTGTACAGTAATTATCAAGATTTGATTTTTTTCAATGTTAAAAAATATAATATAAATGTCTTATTCGATATCAAGAACTAGGTACTGGCGAAAAGCTAATCTCTCTGGCTCTCTTAATCACAGAGTCACATTTTACAAAGAAGTTAGATTACAATGATCTCATTGATGCATTACTCACCGTAAAAATGCTTGAATAAATTTAAATTTTCTTCGTTTAAATTGCATTACCACCACATTTCTATTTTATAATTTAATGATTATACATTTTATACATACCAATAATATTTCACCGATATAAATCTATTAATTTTGTATACTTTAATAAGCGTATTATCCATTGTCCATTGACATAACATGTTTATTAGTGTCTTTATTTTTTCTACCTAATTTGTTTTTAAATTCTGAGTACAGTGAAGAGCGAATTGGTTTAACCGTGGCGTGTTATTTTTACAAAATATATGTTGCTAAAGAAGTCTGAATTGTGAAAGGGGTATTGTTTCTCTTAACTGGGACGCAAAATACGTAAGTAAGTACGCCTTTGTTTATCTACAATAATTAGTCGAACAATTTATAACTTCATTTTCAAACGGCTCTCACGTGATCAGTATTACTGACTGAATAAATTCTCAGTCCCGTATTTTTTTACTTTCGACAGTGGGTAGTTCGCATCGATTGTTTAAATTAATAATTAATTTTCTATTAATTTAAATACCTAATAAATATAATCTAATCTAAAAATATTGAAAAAGCAAAAGAGCCAGTATGTATAAAAAAAAATATAAATATATATATATATATATATATATATATATATATATATATATATATATTACATAATATTAAATTTAGAAAAAATGAATTACACATTTTTTTCTATATTCTTGAATTCGGTGTAAAAACTTCGATATCGACAAGTTATATTATGCCAACTTTTATATGACAGTATAATGGCAAACAACTTATACGTAAATATCGTTAGTACGATTTCTTTCCCTCCATGTTTTATTCTGCTTGGTCTCCCGTATGAATGCATATAAATATTTTACCATTATAATTACGGTTAAATGTCTATTTTCCCACTTACATATGAGTACGGTAGGTACTTACGGGTCCGGGCTGTTTGTGTCCGATCCGGGCGATACATACTAAAACTGGATCATATAAACTTTCATATCCATGTACAATTTCTATTAATTTTTCGTTATCCATCTCAAATAAAAATAAATGGAAATTTTAATACTAAATTAATTATAATATATTTTATTGACGAATATATATTAACTAATGTATAAATATGAAGTACGCCTTCCTAGATTTGAAATGCAACTGCAGACTATAATATCAATGAATTTTTCTGTTCGTCAAAATATCCAAAGATTATCTAGATACTTTTATTCGTAGCGAAATATAGCTTTACAGAACATGTTTTATTTTATTCATATTAAATTATTATATTAAATTTTAATACCTACTGAAATTACATTTGTACATATTATGTATTTTATATTTACTAAAGTTATTTTAATAACAACAATCTGTGTAAAAAAATACATTTTTTTCTTCCATTAATTGAAATGTTATTAATTTATGCATAAATTATTAAATAATGTTTGCAACTATCTAATTTTTCTTAAAATGTATCTTTTAAAACAAATGGCCTTTATTGATTGATATTTGAATATCATTAAATTAACAAATATGCATATTGTATGGACGTAGCCACGTAAGTAAAGAGTATAATGAAACTCCACTTGAAATGTCAAGTTATTCATTAAAAGTCGAATTTCGGATCCAACATAAAGTGAAAGAGGAAGTAAAAAATCTTTTTCCCTAACAGGTTATCATGAAACGTTATATTTACACATATCCGGCATGACTTCGGGACGGGATATGCCCGGGATATAAGCCCGGGTCTGGTGTCAAAATATCGTCGTGGATGATATTTTTTTACCCGGACACTACCTGGTCCGCCCGTATCGGACCCGTCCCGCGGATGTTTAAATAGCTGTATTTAAAATGCGTACCGACGATTTTTATAATTTTTATCAGCCCGGACAGGCCGGACCCATCCCGTTATGGATTTGTGAAAATAGACCTAAATTTTATTATATTTGTTTAAATTTATTGAAACTAAACAATGAAATTTCGGCTGCTAAGTTATTTTCCTTAAATTCACATCTGATTTTATGAAAGTACGAAATTAATTTCAGAAAAAAATCTTTTTATAGATATTTTATGTCACATTTATAAATTTAATGGTCAATAATACCATAATACGTTATATATACCTACATATATATATATATATATATATATATATATATATATATATATATATATATATATTCTAATAACCAGTAGTTTTCAGTTCTTTGATTTTTAAATCATTAATTGATTCAGTCAATGGCAATGATATCATATCAGTTATCATTCATGAGTAACACATATTTATCGCATTTATTCGGTTTTTGTAGTAAATAATAGAAGGAAGAACAATACGGTATTAATTCAATAAGTCAATAACGCCATCCCGATAAAAAAACACCGAAACTGAAAATATTTCAGTTTTGAACAATATAAAACTTACCTCTACATAAAAATACAGCGATTTCTTATTTTTCAACATAACTAATTAATGTCACAAAATTGCAAACGAACAATTATTTAGCATCAGTGTTTTAACATATATTTAATAAAATATAGTATAACATATCTCAACGTTCCCGGAAAAAATGTTGTGATGGCGTAATCACAGATTAGCAAGGTTTTCGTTGATATTAATTTTTTTAAATGTATTACCTACTAGTCCTACTATCTACATGGTAAACATGTTTCGAGCAACGTGTGATAATTTAATGAACAAAATTGCACTATCAATATTGCACTATCATAATTGCACTATCACATTAATTCATTGAGAGTATTAAAATGAAATTTAAAATATAACTGTTATTTTCAATGTGGTAATTTTAAAATTGTATTGGGCGTGAATATGTCATTTATAATTAGAGCACCCGTAACATTTTAAACGAAATTGTATACTTAAAAAATAATGAAATATTGTCTCAGTATTAACAATTGTCATTTGTCACACAGTTTTTGTTATTTTTTAAGTAGGTAGTACCTATAAGTACCTGTAAATCACAAGATAAGCATTTTGAATAACGAGAATATTATATACAAGTGTTGTAATTTTTACTATATTTTAACACGTGTGATGAATCTAGAGGTGACTTTGAAATTTTATTTTTTAGATATTTAACCTGTAAAAAAATTATATGACTGCTGTCACAAGTAGTAAAGAACCGATGAAATATTTTATGACAGAGTTATTTCCCTCGAAATATAAACTGGTGATTCGAAGATTTTATAGATTTCGAAGAAACTAAATTATTACTTATCACTGATTATTGTAGTGTTGAATAAGAAAAGCTTGCCGATTTAATTAAATAACTAATGGTGAATAGTTGAATACATATTATAATTATGGAAGTTAACATTATTAATTTTACGATTAAATTAATGTATTAAGAGTTTCTTTACAAAATATAATGTTTTAAAATTTTAAATGAACAACTGAGTGAATGTTTACATTTCTCTCTGTCGTTTCGTAAAAAAAATCTTCCAAGTAGTATTTTATAAGACTTTCTAGAATCAAGTGCGAGTTGAATTTTTCTTTATTATTTTATTAATCAGACAAAACTCTTAATCATTTTGAGTTTATTTATTATGAAATATTAATATTATTATATTGATAATGATATGCCATAATTTGAGTGTATTTTATGCATGTTTCAGTGAATAAATGAAATGGCCGTTCTATATAAAAAATGTTTTTGTGTATTTAGGAAGTGTTACGAATTTACTGTTGTAACAAGATACAAGCAATGAAAAACAGAGTACAGACTCGTGTTTTTATTGATATTTAGTAATTTTATGGTTTCAATTAGTATTTATCTAAATCATTTTTATACATAATTAGTTATTAATAGTAACATAGTCTTTTCAGTTATTTGTGCACAAATTAATGAACAATTCATATTTATCTTTAATTTTTTCAAATTAAATCGTATCGTATGAATTGAAAATAAATCTTTGTATAGCTGTATCACTCATGATCGATGATTATTATAGCATAAAAAATTAATTAGGTAAACCTAATAAATATTTCATATGGTAAATACGTTTATATATTTACTAAATTATAATCATTGGTAAATACGATTATGGAGGTTATACATCCTTTAAAATTTTTGTATATGTTTGTGGTAATCTTAGTTATAAATTGGTCAACTATTTATTGTTTATAGAAAAATAAATTTATTATTTTATATATTTAAACTAACCCATATTTTGTCATTTATTTATACGTGAGACAAAATTGTAGGTGGTTATTGGATTGTGATTATATATTTAGCATTTTTTTCTGTCTCTCCAAATAAATTAATAATAAATATTAAAATAAATGAAATATGCAAGTAATACAACACAAAAATCAGTTAGTTTTGAGTTTACCTAAATAGCTAATACAAATGATTGATTTTCGTTCAGAAAGTTGTTTTTTAGTATCAATGTTTTCAATTTAAATGAAAATAAGTCATTACTTTTTAAGGCATTTATAAATACAACAACCAACCGAAAAAATGCACTTCTTAATTAACTTTAAAAACGTCATCATTCCTAAGCAACTTGTCTTAACATGTAATCCATATTATCAAGATGATAATATTTTAACATATAGTCGCGTAAGATTATTCATTAATTATAATAACATTGACCATTTTTGACGTGGCTAAATTGGGTACCAATTGGTTAGCTTAATAATAACTACATTTAATGAGTACGTTTAATGTTGACCTATATATTTTTTTTTTAAATATTTGGCACATCATGTATAAATAATTTTTAAATTAAAACTGATTACCCGGTTATTGTACACTAATTTATTTCAAGGAAATACCTTGGACTGTATTTCATATATCAATACGAATTAATTACATATTATCAATGAAGATATCTCTACTTATAGTACATTTTTGTGTTAATGCTGCAATAATGCGGGATACATTATGCGGGAGCGCACAACACAATATGGTACATGTACGAATTTCCCATTTAAAAAATATTTTTTTGCATTTAATTATATTTGGTGATATAGGATGCCATTGTTTTAGCTGTTTAATAAATATAGAATAGGTAATTTAGATTCGTATGCCGGTGATGTGCCGTTTCAATTTTAATGAGTAAGTCAAGACTATTGTGACGCAGTTGCGAATGTAAATAATTGATAACTTATCTGGCATCTGAGTTATCATTATAGAATATTATTTTTATTTTACGATAACAATAGCGATTTGAGATGTTTTGAAATAATTGACAATTTTTTTTGAGTTCAGTCGTTTGTTAAATTTTTTATTACAAATCAGTTAAACTCTGATAAGAATAATACGCAAAAGGAATACCTGATTCTTAAGTGATCACTCCTTTTCTTTGATAAATTGAAAATGTGGTTTATAAAATCAATATTTGATTTTTAACAAAATTTACATAAACAATATGATTTTGTTACTAGTTATTAAAATATGTACGAGGACAGTTGTGGTGAAGAAATACATACAAACTCATACGAATTTAACGTAGTATGGTATTAAGTACTACCAAAAATTATAACTAAGACAGGATTATAAAAACTCCGTTTATAATATATTACAAAATATTGAAAATGTTTAATGAATAAATTAATCATCTCAGTCGTCTGTATATACATTTAAACGACATACTGCCTTTTTCCCATAGTTATTGGAATAAAATCCTATTGACTAATGTAATATATACATTATATATATATATATATATATATCAAGGGCGTCCGCAGAAATTTGTCAAGGGGGGGGGGGCAAGGTATTTTAATTTTTCAATTTTTGTTTCCTTATCTTAGTGATAAAGTACCTTATTGTTTTTGACGTGTTTTCTATCATATAGGTAGGGAACGTAAAAATTAAATTATTAATTATGTGTAAAGAGCGGATCTTTAGGTTATTACATATTTTTATTGCTTTTATGCAACTTAACGAGGGTGAAAAATGTGGACGATTTATCTTTCACAGAGTTTGAAGAAAAAAATAATTTTGCATAATAAAGCATATTTTGGACATTAGAGAATATTTGGCCTATTTTTTTATATTTTAGATTATACTCTAATATTGTTTATGAAAATTCATATACAGTGTGATCACGATAAGTGGAAACACTCAATAACTATGTGCAGGCTTCATATATTTCAATTCTGCTTTTTCGGCTAACTAATAAACATAACTATACACATTTTCAAATAATTAGACTATTTTTTTGACAATTAACTTTGCGCATGCGCACAATAACTTTTTTTTTTTAAATGGCATGATCCATTTTTGACCACAAATTATTTTTTCTGGTATTTTTTAATGAATTTTAGTGGTTGAATTTCTTTTCTAAGTCAAAAAATGACCGAGTTATAGCAATTTGATTTTACGTTATTTGCACGGGTATAATAGATTATAAAATAAAATACGTAGTTGATAATAATACAAAGTTTGAACAATTTGTTAGACAAAGCTTTTATGAACAAAAAAATTAATATTTGTAATTTTATTTTTATTATTCACGAATTTATTATTATCAACTAGGTACGTATTTTATAATCTGTTATACCCGTGCAAATAACGTAAAATCAAATTGCTAAAACTCGGTCATTTTTTGACTTAGAAAAGAAATTCAACCACTAAAATGCATTAAAAAATACCAAAAAAAATAATTTGTGGTCAAAAATGGATCATGCCATTTAAAAAAAAAAAGTTATCGTGCGCATGCGCAAAGTTAACTGTCAAAAAAATAGTCTAATTATTTGAAAATGTGTATAATTATGTTTATTAGTTAGCCGAAAAAGCAGAATTGAAATATATGAAGCCTGCACATAGTTATTGAGTGTTTCCACTTATCGTGATCACACTGTATTTTGTTAATTTCTCGAAATGTGATTTTTTCTAGCAATAATTTTTTCTAGGAAAAAAAATAATTTGATTAAAGAGTGATAAAAATTCAAAATCATTAAATTATCTACTTGTCTGTAATCAAATTGGTCATGTTCCTAAGGAATGGTGCAAAGTTATCTTTTATTTTTTATTAAACTATTATGTTTTTTTAAATTATATTTTATTATATTTACATAGCTATGTATCAACTGATTTATATTTTTTATTATTCAATAGTTTACCTGTTACCAAGAGAATGGCGTTTAACAGTTATTTATTGTATCTATTTTAGAAAAAAATCATATTTGCATTCTTACAAATTTAAGGAATATTTAGAGAATATTTTAAGGTTTTTTTGAAGCATATTACATCATATTTTAAGGTTTTAAGAACCTAAAAATCCGCTCTTTAAATTTATGTGTATAGTTAGCACGTTATAACTTATTCTTACAGTATTAATGTAAATTTATTATTGTGTAACTTTAAATTAACAAATGCATTTTTTTTATATAAATAAAATGTAATCATTGATTTGAAAATTTTGTGTTTTATAGTATTTTAGTATTCATAATCAATGATACTAATGAAATCACGAGATCTTACTAAATATTCACATATAAAAGTCGAAACAGTGCATCGAAAACCGATGACTTAAAACACTCGTAGATAGATCCACATAAAATTTGTCGACTCAACGTTTTAAAAAATTTTTTTAAATTTATAACATATTTATTTCGTGATATTTTATACTACATAATGATTATGATAATCGACACATAAAAAATCCAAGGGGGGGCATATGCCCCTACTTGCCCCTCCCTGCGGACGCCCTTGATATATATATATATATATATAATTCTTCGAATTGAATTTACGTCAATATTTTAAATGAAGTTCAAATTTTCCACGCATAGTTATAAATTATTATTCGATAATATAAATTAACTTTGTGATGTAAAATATCTATTTTTGTGGGACCAATAAAAGCTCATAACAGAGCTTGAGAACTTCTTTTTCAGGATATATATTTACACACACACACACACACACTTATGTGTAATGTATATTTATTTAAAATTTTGTATTTTATTTAACACGATATCTATATACTGGTGATTATAATTAAAACTAAGATAGACTGATTTTTTATAATATAGTTGTATTTAAAAATGTGTACTTTATAATTTTTCAATCTATACCTATATTTAAAAAAAATGTATCTATAAAATATCAATGGTATGATTATCAGTTTATAATACTTATACAGGTAGGTATGTATAATATGTTTACTATTTGTACTTACATTAAATTTATTTATTATTAAAAAAACAAAAAATACATGTAATAGTTATTATAAAAATGTGAATGTTTTTCGCTATAGAAATTTAAAATAATATTTTCACAAGTGTAAAATGAAAATAATGCTTTTAACTAATTATTATAAGAAACAAGAAACAATTAGGAAAAACAGAACACTGTACTTTTAAATTACATTCAAATGTTCATTTAATTTGTGTGTGATAAATTCTCACACCTGTGTTTAACGATTGACGATCAAATAAAATATTACATTAAACTATAGATGTCAGAGTATTGGGGATGATAAATCTATAGCACGCATCCCCGAGATGATACGGTAAACAAATTTGAAGGCACGCGAAAATTTCAAATATTAAAATTAAATTTTATTTTGAATAAATAACAACATCACATCGTTATCACTTATACATGATAGTTAACGCATTTAAAAAAATTTAATTGTGGATTCGTTAAAGACGTAGATAGCATACTGAACGTAACGCGACTCATTATTTAATAATCTATGAATTCGAAAATAAATACTGTAATAATTTTTTTATATTGATATTTACAGATAATTTAACAAGATTATTCTAGTTTAAAGATAGTTACGTTAACTGGTATGTCTATTTTCTTTTCGACTTATTCCTGCGAGTCACTCAATTTAGAAAATTAATTTTATAAAACCGATTAACTAATCAATGTAGTGCCGTATGTACTTTATTAGCAGTTACTTATTATAAACCAAAAATCAATGAGTTGGCGTCAAGTATTCGATAAAATAAATCACAATAAGAAAATTAATACATACCAATGTAATGTCACTCCATATTTTAATATCAAATTTTTTATATTAACGCGTTTAAAATTAAATATATATATTTTTTAATAACATAATATTTTTATAATTTTATGGCACGCTCAAAAAAAAAATGTAATTTTGTGCATGTAACATCAGAAAAATTTGCCACCCCTGATATATGTGTATGTTTAACTAAAACATATTAAAAAAAAATTCTTTATCTTAAACGGTACTATATAAAACTATATTCATTGTCTCAGATTAGATACGATTCATCGATATCCAGACTCATGGTTATACTATACAGTAAACACTACTTTTTTTTTCCTACTTTGTGCATGGTCATACGAGTTCTCTATGTAAATGTGTATCAAATACCTAGTAACACTTAAATTTAATAACGCAATCAATGTCATGCTGGTCATCAGTAACTCTTTTAAATCTAAATCGATTTTATTATCGCAAGTAAACACAACTGAAAAATCTATTTGGTTAGTCTTTTAAAAAGGCACCTTAATCGTCTGAAATCCTAAGTTATAAAATTGTAGACAACAGAATAGTAATGTGTTGTGCTCTTTAATAAGAAATGACATTCTTTAAAATAGTTAAAATATCCATTAAATAAAAAAAAAGTGCAGTATTTAGCCTTGTGAGTCATATATATAAAAAAAATATAATTTGATTATCTTTATTAACACAGGAGATATCATAGGGTATACAACTTCGTGGGACATTTTGTATATAAAATAAGATATTTTTATCTATTAATTATTTTACTAATCATTGCAAGCTTAAAAAATTACCAGTCAAACCAATTTTGAAACTAATTACTTATATGATTTTATAAAAAAGTAGTTATGTAACTAATAATGTGGAAAAAATGTTTCATTGTGAATGTAAGATAATAATAATATACGTTTTTAACCAAATATGAGTTACCATTGCAGAATTAACTATAGTACAATGTACTTACATTTCTTACTTTTTTTTTTTATAACATATTTTGAATTGTGTAAGTTATAATTTTAACTTACATCATAAATCAATTCAATTCAATGTTCAAGAAAAATAGGAATTCAATCGAGTAAAAATTGTTGCAATTAATTTTTTTTATCGGTTAAATTTCATATCACATTTCTGTTTATGCTACATTAATTTAAATACTGTTTTATTTTCTATGTAATAAACTGTAATAACACATTTTTTTTTCATTGGATCACATTTATTTACGTACAATTTACACTCAAACAAATCGTTTCTATGATTTACTTTTCTATATGAAAAAAATGACATCATCGTATTATAATCACTGTAAAGAGTACAGATAAATGATTTAAAAATTACGTCTTTAAACTTATTGGTACCTTATATGCAATAAGTAAATGTTGCGGATTATTAATCAATATAGAAAATAAAATAAAATAAAATTGAAAAGTACTCGTGTAATAAACAGTAACTATATTCTATATACCTGTGTATATACTAAAAGGTATTTAATATGCGTGTACCTACATATTTAATTAAACATCAAATAGGTATGTTCAGTATAAAATCAATATTAATCACTAGGTAATCACTATACATGTATATTCATTCCTATAGTAATTATTATTGCAATATTTGATATCAATCTTGTACCACAAAATTGGCTACATTGTAAGTGAATGCCTAACTATAGAAATGATGATGGGTGTAGACTAAAAACTAGTTTTTAATTAGATTTCTTATAGGCTGCAGATGCCTGTAATATATTTTACAAAGTACTTTCTCCTCGTAAAATATTTTTGGAAATTGTCAATACTAATTCATTTTTCGATTCCACGCAAAACTTCGAGCCTGTTATCGGTTGGTTGTATAACACATGACATATTTTTGTAATTGTATAGAGTTGGTTATGCAGATTCGGAAATTACCAAAAGCATGTTCAATGTATATTTATTAATCCATTTTGTTTATTAAGGTATCAATTAATATAAATTGATACCTTATTACATTTATTTGTAATATTGAACGTAGTATTATTTTTCTGTTTTAATAATTCATACCTGTTATTGTTAACTCATAGTTTTCAACATGATTTTTTAACACTATTCACTTGAACACATATTCTTCAAAAGAGTAGCACCAGTCTAAACTTTGTTGTAAAATTCATAACAAGTTAATCCAAAGTTAATTTTGTACTTACACCGATAATCTTCAAGGTATATTTTCACTCATCTGACCAAACAGTGTAGAAATATGTCTTTATTGCAAAATTAGTTGTAGAAGAGTTGAGATGTATATTTTTGGTACAGATATACAGTGTACAACTAGTCTAGGTAATTGTTGAATAAAATAATAAAATGAACTGTTTTTCTCCCAGTTTTGAAAGACCGAGACAAAACGAATGATAGACCGGGCCATCAGTCTGAGACATATGTATGTAACAACAGAGACTGTAATTATTAAATTGGGACCATTAGCAATCTGAAAAATAACGAAAAGTGTACTTTATCTGGTTCATATAAAAGTAAAAAGTTAAGTCGTTTTTTTTCGGCTCGTTTTGTAGAACATTTACGAAAATCTATATAATTCAGTGCATCAATGAAAAACTACTGAAAACCTAGTAAAAACAGTAAAATTTGCTGTAAACGACAACTTTACTAAATCGGTTTTAGTTATTTAATCATAACTCGGAAAGTTATGTTGCTAAAACTTGACATTTTCGACATATATTAATGACATATTGCTTCATACTTTAAGAAAATTAACAACTTTTAGGCTGAAAATAGAACTTTGAAAATACATAGATTTTTAAAGTTTATCTTCTATAACATTTTGAACATCTGATAAAAAGTTCTGTAAATTTAATACGACATACTCTTATATTAAACTAACAATACTGAACAAATTTCAAAAATGGTGACCCAGGATTTTTTTTTATAAGCGTTTAAGTAATTTATTTTACAATTTTTACGGAATCAACTGTTTTAAATCAATTTTCCACTTTAAATGCGTTAAAAAATATTTGACTATCCAATAATTATGAACCTTTGGATACAAATAGGACAATTAATTTTGAATTTTTCGGTAAAAAAAAATGTGGAGTTGAACGCACCGAGAATACTCATAGTGCGACTTTTTGGAAGTTAGTTACGAATTTCAATGAAATTTAAAATATTTCCACTTAATCATGGGAGTGTTAATCTTAAGAAGTTATTTATTGTAGTTCATATAACATTTCAAGCGTGTGATTATTTAAACAAGATAAATATGGCATGGAATTTGAGCAAACTCAGAGATACCGAGAACAGAATATGATGATGAGAATTTACGAGATTTGTGAAATACTTCAAGATTTATGAGAAAAACGACAGTTGAATACTTCAACAAAATTTAACTAAGTAATGTGGTATTACATTTTAAAATATGAACTGCATAATTTGGAGACTAAATTTTTGATCTTGTCGCTAAGATTGATCCGACTAAAATACAGTTTAAAGATTTAAAAATAATTGTATTATGAAATTAAACAGTATTCCTACTTAAATATCAAGCATTTTGAAATCACTGTTGATAATTATATTAAAATGGAAATTCAACGTGAAATTAGAAATTGTTAAAATAATTAAATAAATTTTTGTCAAATAATAATAATGTTATTAGAGATAAACTTTGACAAAACTAAGTATTTTTAAAATTCTTGTCTAGCCCAAAAGTTGTCCATTTTTTTGAAACTTTTGTAAACTATGAATCAATATGCATTAATATATGGTAAAAATTTCGAATTGCTAGAAACATTACTTTTCGAGTTATGACTAAATAACAAAATATTAAAATAATAATTTTAAAGTATAATCTACATGTAATTTTCGATCTACAGAATTACTGAACCAAATTTTGGTACATTTTTAATACCCGAAAAAGTTATAACAGAAAAATAATACAAATCATTGTAAATCCAATAGATTCTTTCCTTCACTCGGAATCTAAAGTAAGTGCTAGTAAAAAACTGTTTGTTTTTCCCCACCCTGCATTAATAACGACCCAAATGAGAGCCCTGAGAAACAACACCTAAATAAGGAATAAAAAAATTAGATAAAGTGTTGGATTATTTAATTTGTTGGGTACGATAAAAAAGATAAGATTCAACCCACTTTGAAAATACACTGTGGATACCATTATAATAGTTTAAATACCAGTTTATGATAAACTATATCCAACCATTGTTTAAAGTTAGTGTATATAGCAGTGGTGGCGAACTTTTTTCGAGTCGAGTGTCAAAATGATCTAAACAAAGTTTTCTAAAACTGTTCGCGTGCTCCCTCCTCCACACACACAAAAAAAGAAAGTTTAATGAAGTTAATTTTTGTTTTTATTTTACAAATTATATAGGTATAATATTCTTAAATCAGACGTCAATATTAAATTATACGAATTAAAAAATGTAATTATATTTTAATGTGAAATTTTGTTCCTTTTTCATGAATAACAATTTTATAACAAAATATCTTAAGTTCTAATTTTAGTAAAACATATAGTCGAAGTTTGTTTTGCTTTGACTTGAAAAAATTCACTACACAGTATACACTTTCAAGATAAATTGAAAAAAAATAAAAGTATGGTACGAACCACTTTTTTAAACGTATAATACATTTATATAACCGACAGCGAATTGTAGACTTCCAACATTTCGATGTCTGCATTTTCCACCACTTTTCTATGTAAACGATTTATTTATATTTGTGATATTGGTAAAGCATACATATCTAAAGGAATATAATCATAATTAAAATCTGACAAAACTTTTTCATCGTATATTTTAGCTACGATTTCATAAATAGTATAATTCAAATTTTTATTTTTATTAAAATTTCGATTAATTCAATTTTTTCCACGTGGCATTGAAATTTTGCCAACGTGCCACTTTTAGCACGCGTGCCATAGGTTCGCCATCCCTGGTACATAGTATATACAATCAATATGTTGATTCTCATTTACATCAATACACAATCAATTAAAGCAGGAATTTGACAGCAATTAAACCCTCGAAAGTGTACGTATATAATAGAAATTTTTTAGATAGGTCTATATAATTGCAAACATCAAACATATTATCAGTTTTATAATGTTATACCATAGAATAACAAAAGATCTTTTCTAAAAATAGAAAAAACATCCAAAGCTCAATGATCTAATGCCTAATATGTATAATGGTTTACCAAAACAGAATAACAATTTTTTTTAAAGATTATGCATATTGTTTCAGGACCAACACCACAGTGTAAACTTAAAACATATAAATAATCATTAATTTAACCATCATATAACAGACAATTAAAGTTTTAATTATAATTAGTATTAAAAGTAGGTAAATGGTTTAAATCGATGTCATCATAATCTGAAACATATACCAAAGAAAAATAATTTGTAAAAAAATCAAGAGACTTATTATTTTACTCAGAACTCATTGTAAAATACAATCAGGTAAAATTGTTTTTTTTTTAGACTGTTTCATGATTCCAAAAGGCTTATTATTATTGACAATATCATATTAAATTCTAATAATATAATTATTACTTTATTAGACAACATTTTAAATTGATTTGTGATAGTAGTCATTAAAATGTTTATTGAGTTTATTAATACTACTTACAATTTTTCAAATTAATCGATTAACGTATTTTAGGATTAGCCTAACAAATAACAGAGTGATTTTAATCAAGACGCGTTTAAGGCATAAACTATAAACATATTAAAAGTATGATTTAAAATTCCATAAAACTTAACAACACCTAAAACGAACATATGATAGTTTTGTCCTCCGATTCCTGACATTTCGGTAACTGACATGGATATTTAAAAATATTGATTATAATGTATTGGTGGTGATATTTGGAACACCTCTAATAAATTAAATTGTAATACCGTATTCTTCTTTTAATTAACATAGAGAAAACATAAATTAACATAGAGATTAACATAAAGAAAATTCTTTACTAAGTTTCCGCATGGTTTCTCTAGGTTTCTCTAGGTAATCAGGTATATCGGTACTTTAGCTGATTGTTGTCCGAAGAATTAGAGTTGATAACTTTTTGTTTTGTTTTTGATGACTC
The DNA here is from genome assembly GCA_027580255.1 of Therioaphis trifolii. Classification (NCBI taxonomy): domain Eukaryota; kingdom Metazoa; phylum Arthropoda; class Insecta; order Hemiptera; family Aphididae; genus Therioaphis; species Therioaphis trifolii. Next base: position 28,447,659 of record CM050404.1, read on the forward strand.
CGAACATCCCCGATATAGTAGGGTAATTAATGACACTTCAATGAACAATCACGTGGAAAATTACTGTTTACTCGAATCGATTTAACGACAGTGCCGCTCATAACAAATTGCAAATTGCAATACAATCTGATCAAGGTCATGCGTAATTCTATTAGATACTAATTTGTGTAGCTGCACTGTTCACAACATCATAGAAAATAAGATAAGAAGTATGTGGTTGACGATACAGATTAAATTATTTTTATGACTTCTTCCAATACAGTAATTAAAGAAGATGTTGAACATTTTAAATATTCAACTTCATTTAACAGTTCCTTAAATAGACGTTTTAAATCGGGAATGTTTTGAAGGCCAAGATCACAAACTTCACGAAAATACTTTTGATAACGATTTTCAGCAGATGAACATTTTATTCCAGTTGATGGAAGTTTACCACGTTTATTACGTATAGTTCGGGAGCTGGTAACCATCACATTTTATGCGATCATCAAATTCTCCAAACATTAAATGGAAACATGTTATATACATTTTATCGAGTAATAAACCCAATTCTTTGTTAAAATAAAACGCCTCAGCATATAAATCTTGGCGGAAAATATGATTAGTCAACATTCAGATAATGAGTACATTGAACTGCATCTGGCGTACATAAATATATAGTTGAATTCTCAGTGCACAGTGGCAAATATCCGAGGAAATATCGCACAGTCAAACAGAGCAAGTACACATTTAAATAAGTGATCGGATTGTTTATGTATATTTATACGAGTATATAATATATATATATATATATATATATATATATATATATATATATATATATATATATATGAGTTATGAATTATTAAAAGAAATAATAATTTAACAATAAATAAGATAAATTGATAAGCTATTTTTTCTATAAATGATTTATTACATGAGAAATGGACTATAAAAAAAGAACAGGACGGTGACAATTATCTCCGAAATACGTTCGTCAGCTCGTGTCAGCCACAATACAAAGTTGGAAATTAGATAGTGGTTATTGGAGGAGATAAGATAAAAAACTAATTGCTACAAATGTTGTTGTTTAAGAGCTTGTCTTGAGCGATGCCCAGGATAGGTAAATGTGTACGTGCAACTTTTGTAAAAGTAGCAAAATGTATAAAATGTATGTGTGTATTTAAATGTCTTAGTTTGTTGAAAGATGAAAGGTGTACCGTGTACATGTATTGTATTTTAGTTGATAGGTGATGGAAATGATTATTGAAATATTATTATTTCTTATAGTAATTTAAATAATCACAATGCTACATGTTTGTGATTTAGTGGTTTGTAGTGTAGTTGTAAATTGTAATTATATCGTACTGGTATAGTTTGTTTATACAACGCCAAACATGATAAAATATATATATCATATATGTATTAGGATGAATTCAATTACAACATATTTCATATGCGTTGATTAGCCACTATAAAATGTGTTTATTAAATATTTAAGTAATTAATGAACTTATATTTTAATTTTATATAACTCAAATTCATCTATTATAAATCATAGCCCGTATTATTTATAAAGTACTGTTAATTAGTAAATATCATGTTATAAACACAGCTGCTGATGATATTCGTGTTATATACATATGTGTATTATGAATTGAGCAAACAGTTTAGTATTTTACTGTTTGTTTGTTTGTTTGAATGTAAATGTATTTCACCGATGTTATTAATTTTTATATTATAAGCGACGCAAGTTTGATATTTTAAAATAAAGTGTTTGAATTTTTTACTTACTTACATTTTGTTTGGCCAGTGCTTTGTTTGTATCGGGTGACCCAAGAAGTGTATGGTGTATTTGAAATTTCATCTGAGGGGGGGGGTACATCCCTTCAAAACAAAATTGTAGTCATATTGTAAAACAAACCATCGTTATGATGAATAAAATAATTCTAAATAATGATTTTCGTGAATTTTTTTTAGTTGGTAGTGAAATATGTGTAATGAGAAAAGATATTTTTGAATTAGCAAGTTTTAATATTTAGAATTTAAAACTTAATGAGACGAAAACTTTCAAAAAATATTTCTAACATCTTTTATCTTTTGGTTTTAGACTTTTTGTGAATAAATACTCTCTGTCGAAAAATCAAATGGTGCAACTATTTTTTACACTTTAGTGTCCTCCGGATCTAACTCATGACATCAAACAGCACATGAGTGAACTATTTTATATGCCACACAGATATCGTTGGTACGCGCGTATACATGAGACTCGGCAATTTGTAGAAGTGTACACGACGCTACCCGCCGGTCGTCGCACGCATTTTTGGCCTGTTGTCGTATGGATATTGACGATATTGTGCGTAGATATAAATACACAACACCACTGAGTATTACACTCATACATGTGATCGACGTCACTATAATATTATGACGTACTTTTTATGTCACATCCGTATTTATATGATCGGAACGGACACCGTGACGCGTATGAAATATAAATTTTCTAAACACGTCCTGCAGCGGGTACAGCCGTTAGCTGAGGAAGAACAATCGTAAAATCGCGAAGACCTCATTTTTTCTATTCCTATAGTCTATACGATATCAGTATAATAATTCATATATATATATATGAATCAAATAATGACTCACCTGCCTCTGATCGTAATAGATACGTAAGCCGCATACATCGAATCGGCCATTATTTCCTGACGCGAGAAGTCGGTTATAGTAAGACAGACGTTATTCATGTCAGTCTTATACTAATCGACATTTACGACTTTACTCGATTATATCATACATTATATGTGTGTGTATAATACGGTCAAAGCGTGCTCAACGCTCGTATAGAGAGGAATTTTAGTTCAATACTCATTTCTAATAGTTAACGTGGACAATTATACACTTTGATATGATAGCCCACACAATAACCAAAAAACACGATTTGGGTAATTGCGATGGAAAAGAAACAATGTTTTAAAGAAAAAATAATTTTGAACCATTTTTTATCTATATGATTTTTAAGTTTTTAGTTTTCTCATATATTAACTACCATTTATGTAACATAATACATTATGAAAAAGAATTTTTTTTAACGATTTTGATACTCAAATTTTTATTGTTGGATAAAGAAATATGTATATAGGCATTTAAAATTTAGACCAAATATAAGTATCAATAGTATCAAATAAATCTCTTCCCCTATCGATAGATTAGATATCTAGTATATTATTTGAAAAGAAGAAAGTTTAAAAAATGAATAGAACAACAATTTTTCCATTTTTCAAATAAGATCTGAATCACATTGTACACCTTTATGTATATTTTTATTACCTGTATATCATACTAGATGAATTTTCCGTCGTTGGTTAAAGAATAAAAAAAGCTATTAAATATTTAAATTTTATAATTAATAATATTTCTAAGCTTAAGTGCTTGGTTATTTGTTCAAATATTTTAAAATGGTTTAAATTGTTGTGGGACCTAAATTTATTAATATACCAATGTATTACATATAATGTGTTTACGCACCATAAATGTTTAAAAAATCATGGAATGGAAAATAATCTGAATTCTGTAGCTTCATTAATTCCACCAGTAAAAAAAAATATAATTTAAATATATTTCAATTGATATTCATTCCAAATTCGAAATTTTAAAGTTTTGTTTTATCATTTTTTTTTTTTTTTTAATTAAATTATTTATCTCTCCACTGGGAGTGATGACCTAAACACGTTATTGTATATATTAACCAAAATATTATTCATTAATATTTAGCATATATGTACACCATTGAAATGTATTGTTAAAGATCACTGATCGTTATAATAAAAGCTTTCGGGCAGTTTACAAAAAAAAAAAAAAAAATTAAATTATGTAATAATACGCTTTTAAATTATAAATTATTTAATAATTTTAATTTCTTGAAATCGATAAAGATTGATTTAATTTTTGTAATGATATGAATGAATTTTCAAGTATATACTTTAATTATTTTATTGTGTTAAGAATACTGTTTGAAATGTATACATATACTAGTCTCGATGACACACAAAATAATCGTTAACAATGTTCACACTACTTATTAACTTTATTAAACTTTATTAAATAAAAAAACACACAAAATATTAACTTATTAAACAAACAAACACAAATAATATGAATCTCGATGAAACACTTACAAACATGCGGGCCTCGCTCAAGAGTCCACACTCACCGTACCATGGTTATTACGTTCTTAAATATAATTTTATAAATTGTTGCCTCAGCTCATTTGCTTCGTTGGCTTATTATTATGAATACAGAATATGAACAATTTAACTATTTAATATTGGTACATACAACACTTCCTTATGTCATTAAAAAATATGTCCTCATATTTTAAATTTTAAAACTGTACAATGTAATGTGTTCAAAAATTTTACAAAAAAAAAAGAGAGAAAAAAAATTGTACAGTTTGTCATTAGTTATCCTAACAGAGTATACAGTATACATGTAACACAATATAACATGGTTTAACAAGTTGAAATATATATGTATAAGAGATGTTTCTAAAAAGGTTTAGGTTAATTTTTAAAATTTTAGAAATTACCTAATTGTCTGTTGGTAGGGAGGAGTGTTCGCAATATCGGCTTATAGGTTAATACTACTTGCCTTATTAGTTATATTTACATATTTTTGGTGTTTGGAGTGTGGGAAGGTAAATAGGAATTACATATACCTATATGTTTTTGTGAGAGAAAGACTTTGAGGATAGGATAAAATTTATATGATTTCAATTTATTATATAATTGTTGTGTTCAGAATTCTATTATATATATATATTTTTTTTTTCAAATTGTCAATTCTTATAAGATTTCTTCACGTTGACTTTCAACAGCGATTTTTTATATTTATCAAATTGATGCTTAAATGCTTGAATACCTCCTTTTTTTTTCTAATAGAGATTTTGATCTAAGAGAAGGTGTACGTGTTTTTTTTTTTTTAACAGTGCACTACTGCGGAATATTTTTATTTTTGGTAGACTAAATTTTTTTTATTTTATGTACCCCGAATGATAATAAATGCCCATAGCAATGACATACTTAGGTCATTGATAGTTGAATATTATAGAAATGGTTAAATAACATTATTACAAAAAACCTCTTACACAAAACCTCCTATGTGAAGCACTCTGCATGCGCCTTTAATGTTGCCATTATGTCGTTTGCTACACCTGTCAGTGTTGTGCAAATCATGAACTTTGGCTCAGTATCTGTTCGTAGCACATCATCATCACCTTTTGCCACCACCTCAAGAAGATATCTAGCCACCATCTTATCCAATAATCGTGCCTTGTGGGGCCTTTGTTCGAAAACCTTATTGTTGTTGAGGTGTTCTTCATTATTCAACTTGACTAAAAGCTCTTTGGCCAGATATCCCAAATTCCTGTAATTACGCGCCTGAACCAACTTCAGGGACCTACTATATGCGTAGTACTCATTACCATTGACAGCCTCCAATGCGGCCATATAATTCGCCATCTCATGTGGTATAAATCTTTCTAGAAGGTGCCATGATAATTCCGGATGTTTTAGCATTGCACGTCCTATGGTTTGGAAAACTGTGAAGCCTTGGAAGCGTGCTTGACTAATGGTCACATGAAAGCGGACGGCATCAGCCATAATATTGTCGAGTAAATAATCCAACAGAGCCTTCACGTTCGTATCATCAATGTACTGCCCGTAGGCGCCCCAAATGCTATTCACTAATATTAAGCTAATGGAAACATCAGTGCCAAGATCCTGGCGGATGGCTGTCCTTATCTTCCCAAAAAAATGCGCTGAGATTGTGCCTCGTTTGCAAATAGACACAATAAGATTTGTGATCACGAACAGACCTATCTTACCAGAGTCAGCATTTTCAGTGAACCGCAACAGGCAGCGGAACAGTTTCAGCAGTCTGTCTAACGAGAGGCCGCTCAAACTTTCCTTAGTAAAAGGGTATGCAGCAGGTAATCCAAACCGGTTATTGTCTTCAGTATCTTCTGCTGGGATGATGTTGTACAGGTTAGCCGTTAGGTTTGGAAAGAATTCACCTACTTGGTCAGAACCTAAATAATGAGTCAGAACTTGACGAAACGTTGAATCAGCATTGGCCTTGGTCATAGAGCAACTAGATGGCAGATACGAGGCAACCAGTTCCCCCGCAAGGAGGACCTGACACCGTACCGCACTATGCTTTTCTAGCAGATGCAAGCGCATTTCACAAAATATGCTGGCTGCTAGTATCATTTCGGACGAATGAGACGCTATAGGTTTTCTAAACCAGTCCGGTGTCAAAGATGTTAGCACCAAGCTATTATAGGGGGCAAAACTGGACGTCAAGAACTTTAAAGAAACAGGTGCCAACAGAGGACATCTGTGACCTAAATCAAGCACCCCAGACGAATTTATTCTAGACTCACGCATTGGATTAGTTGGATTGTCTTCCATCTCGCTATCTGAGGAGTTATCTGACAGGTCCTGAGATAATTCTTCAGGCAAGGGTGTATCGGGGTCTGGATTTAGATGATAGATAGGTTGAGAGACAGGAGCAACAGCCGGAAGAACACTGACGCCGGTGTGGACCACAGATGGTTGAAGGTATGTAATGGAAGGTCCCGAAATGTTATCCGATGACTCGTTTGGTTGTAATGTTATGGCCAATGTGTTGATCTCAGACACAGAGTCTTGGTCGTTTATGTCAGACAGATTTGTTACTTGCAGGAAACCAAGCAGAACTGATTCGGAGTCGATACTATTTGTGCCACTTATACGGTTTGAGAGTTTAGGATCAACAGCTAGTACATGATTTTTATTATTCGTACCGTATGGGTCAGGAAAAGGTAATTGGTTATCGCATTCCGTAGTCGTTAACTTCCGCGTACTAATTGTTGACGTTTCTACAATCACACCCTCTACCAAAACTTTTCTATCAATATCTTCATCTACTACACGCCCGTATAAATCTTGTCACACTCGTACAATATATTTTGCAAAGAGACTGCTTACAGCAAGATCCTCAGCGGGCACAGATCTCAAACACTCACCAGCTAAGCTGTGGGGTTATCGAGATGATTGTCTTCTTGCTGATTATCTATGATGCTTTATTCAGTCCAACCAAAAGTAACTTATTTACGGAGAGAAATGAAGAAGAAAGGATTGCCCTATTAAGCAAACAAAGAACAAAATTATAATTCACAATAAGACAAAAACATAATTAAAACAAATAATATTAAGAACTAAGAAGTGCCAAACAACATTAACATATAAATATATTGATATAGATATATACTTTTGTAAGACTATATCATAATATAATATCATCAAAAATAAAATGCCAATCAAAGTAATTGTAAATTATAGTAAAAAAACTTGGAAAACTTCAATTAGTGCTATTGTAATATAATAATATTCACATCTTAAAATAAAAGTAGAACTTCTAAAAAGCCATGAAATACTTTTTCATAATACTTTTAAACTAAAATTATGGTCGAATGATTTCAAAAATTATTTTTTGGCTAATTCATTTTCTGTATAAAAAAAAATGTTTCACTAGTTGATTTGAGATTATACCTGATACATAAAAAAATGATGTCTATTCGTGATGTAAAATTACACTGGAACATTGCTTAGAATCGTTGAACTAAATAAACAAATTATCGCTTATTCAAAATTAAATATACTCACCATATTATTTTGTCCCGGGCCTGTAGGTAAGATGGTCAAACATTTTTGACTCAAAAACTGATAACTTACGTTGGTTATAATATTATTTAAAAATAATATAAGCTAAATTTTTCAATGTACTCACTATTTCATGATTTCAATCATTTCAATAATCTTACGACGTTTTGAATATAGAGCTTCAACGATCTACAATAAAAAAAACAAAAACATCAACATGTGTATCGATTAAGTTTATTTTCATTTTCAACTAAATTAAATGTATAATAATTAAGCTTGTTCAGAATAGCTAGTGACACACCTAAACAAAAACATCAAATCATCTAAGTCATAACTAGGGGCGAGGACTTCTAGTACTTAAAAGTCTCAAAATATGCACTTATGCACTAAAAAAACAAAAAATATGCACTTTATTCTCTAAAATGTATTTTATTTTATTAATTCGTCTAATTATAATATGTATATAAAAAAAAGTAAAAAGTATCATTTCGATCAGTTAATTATAGTAAGTATTTGAAAAATTAAATGTTTTCGCCTAGAAAAATTTTAAAAAGATAAAAAAATATACGCGAAGAAAATATTTCACGCAGTGCACATGATCTAATAAACAAGAGTGTGCGATAAAATATGACGGGCAATTGAAGTACACTTCCGACACGCGTTCGATTTTATCGGACCAAAAGTAAATTATCTAAACAATAGTGAAAACATTATTTTTAAACTGAAAATATACCAATTTGTTCTTTTTTTGGCTGAGAGAAAATTCCCAATTATGACCTTAATTTTTCTAATATACTCAAATATGCATTTATATACAATAATAACAAAATATGCGAAGATATGCAAATTAAAATTTTAAAATACACACACACACACACACACATGCACGCACGCACCCACGCCCTCGCATACGAGCGTATATATTATATTGTAGCAAATGTTTATAATATGTTGACTGATTTAAAACATTAATGATACGTTTATAATGGCATTTTATTGTTTCGGTATTAAAGATATTTTATAAGTTTGGCTAAGGTTCCATGTCGATACACGTGCTTTGGGAGTATAATAGAGGTTTAGAGACTAAGAAATGGATAAACATATACCAATAAGAGAAAGAGAGAAGAGTTATAGAGAGAAAGACAGAGCCAAAGACACAACCTGTGAAGCAAAAAATTTTTTTAACGCCTCCTCATGTGATAATCCTATAATTAAGGGTATGAGAAGAAAGATAGAAAGAGAACTGATAAATTGCGAAAAAAAAATTAATGGCATGTTTACTCATGTTTTATTATTATTGTTATTATTATTATTTATTTTTATACTATTCAGGGGCGGAGTGGGAACCAAATCCAGGCCGAGAGATCAAAATTTATCCAGGCCACCCACCAAAATTATTTTCTCGTTATGCTCGAATTTGGTTTTTTTATTTACCCTATTTCAAAGTAGGTTTAATTTCATTACTACTTTCAGTATTACAAAAGTATTTTAATCACTATTTTACTGTTTCTTTTAACTTCTATCTTCTAACACATTATATTAATATATCACTAATACCCAGTGGCGGCGCGAAGGTAATTTGATGAGTCCCGGGGCTCATGGGATTTCAGGGTGGGTATTAATTATAACATACTTATTTATTATAAAATATATTGAATTACCTATATTTAACTTTATCCTTTCTTTTTTTTTACATTGTAAACTTTAAAATGTATGTGAGTTATGGGTGGGTGGGTATCCATATAAAAATTGTGTCTCATTACCAGGGCCCCCACAAGGGGGGGGGGGGTCAGGTGGACCCATGGTACTGGGGCCCGGACATTCGAGTTCATGTAAATAATTACTTCAATGTATAATAGAAAAAGGTTTCAAATACATTTTGATGATATTATACATGGCTTTGCTCAGAAAAAAGCAAGAAAAGCAAAATTTACTTAGTATATAAAGTTGAAATCATAATTTAAATGATAATGTGTATTAAGTACCTATTATGATTTATAAGACTACCAGAACTATACATACATACATTCAATTATGATACAGTATAAGTTATAATAATCACATTATTTTATTTTTTAACATACATTTTTAGTTTGTACTATTTATATAATATTACACATGTTTTCAATTTATAAAGGATACCTATCAATTTATTGATATTTTATTTTTTAATTATAACTACACCCATAATTTATACATAAAACTAATAGTTAAGGTCTTGAAGTAATTGAAGGGCTTGCTGCGACAACCAGATAAATTCACTTTTTCCCAAAACTCATTTTTTTGCGGAAATGCACAAAGAAAATTTTTTTTGAAAATCAGACACAACAACCAGTTAAATCCCATCAATAGTGATGGAGTTATTTAAATAAATGGATTTATCGTGTTTTGTAATTTGCTGCAGTGATGACATAGGGTTCCTGTGATTACTTTTTTAGAGACATAAGCTGTCATTTGATATTTACATATAATAATAGCATTAAATATGCTACAAGATTCAAGAGAAAAATTAACTTTATTTAAGAATTAATAAAAATTAATGTGCTTTTTGGTGCAACAACCAGATAAGTTCATGTTCCCTACAACTTTGAGTAACAATATTTCAATACCAAACATTTTTTTTCAATTTTAACTTCAAAGATGTATGTATAAATGAGCATAGAATTCAAATATATTTAGTTGATAGGATTTTAGCATAAATAATAATTTTTAAACTAAATTTACATTGTCTTGAAAAATTTCAAAAAATGGATTTATCTGGTTGTTGCAGCAAGCCCTTCAATTCATCTCGAAAAATAATTAATCTATATGATAGAGGGGCCCGGATTTAGTTCTTTACCCGGGCCAAAAATATGATGTGAGGGGCCTGCTCATTACGTATAATACATCGCGCCGCCACTGTATACTATGTATTATATTATATTAAATTATGTATATTTTAAACCGTGGTTAAGATGCACAAAATTAATTTTCTTTCATTTAGCCAAGGAATAGTGGTACCATAGATCTAATACTATGGCAAGGTCTACGAGTGATACGAATTGTGGTGATAACGTTAAAATAATTTGCCATAGATACTTAAAACATATATTCATATTCATTCAAATTTCAATACATATTTTATGTTCAGCCTCTATGTCCATAATATTCATGATTATACACTGAAATATCCGTGGAGCTATAACATAATTAAACTTTTTATGCTGTTATGACCCATTAAAATGTGGACTTCGAAAAATCGTGTACGATTATACATAGTAATAAGTAGTAAGTACATTTCCCTTAACATTTCAAATGAATCAGTACAGTACTTTCGGTATTCGTCAATTGCGCCGATTTTGGGACACTACCTGTATAGTATACATCTATTGCACCAATATAAAAAAGGTATATAAAGATACACATATATTTTTTTACAATATATTTTTTTTCACACAAAATTGGTGTTTCATTAAGGTATTTAGGATATAAATGGTCTACAAAAGATTTTCCAATTGATTTTTTAGTATATTTTATGGGTTTATTGACATATTGTACCACTCTATGCCTCTATGTTCTCTTACTTGAGAAAAATCTTTCACATTTTGATCGGAGTTAATTACTTTTTTTATAATGAACAAAAATAAATTTTTCTTGTATGAGTATAAATCCGAGAGAACACCTAAATGCATATAATTCAGTTTTGTTGTAACTTAGAGTAATTTTTTGTGTGAAATAATTCGTAATATATTATTTTGGTCGGATAAAAACATTTTTAAATAACTATTTTCGATACTTCCCCATGTAAAAAATATATATATACCGGGTAGTAGCCATATTAATTAACCGCATCAACTATTCTTTGGACCGATATTATTTCGCTTTATACAACAAATAATTCTGAAATTATTGAATTCATTCATAATGTTAAAACACTACTTTTTCACAATTTTTCTTTTGTTTAAATGGCTTATATTTTTTAACAAGTGGTGGTTTTATTCAGTATAATGAAAGCTCCTTCAACCAAGCTCTGCATCAAGGACTTACTTAGGAACGCGTACATTTACGACTCAATGAAGTACCTTCAGAGCACGTTTTTTGGGCATGCCAGACGCCAAAGCACTTGAGAGAGTGAGAACTTGAGAGTTAAACCGATCAACTACAGCTCTGCAGAGTTCAGTGCATATCCTAGTAGAGCCAAAGGCGTTTATGCGCACAGGAAGGCGTACTTTTCAGATAGAATAACGGAAATAACCCGATTTTGTCTAACCAACATCGAGCATTTATTGGCCATTGCTAATTGATATATTTAATTAGACGAAATGTAATAATGTTCACCAGGTGCTATTTTTTCAATTTCTTTTCGTACGATTCCTTGTCTGAGAGAGTTAGAATCCTCTAAAGATTTGACACATTGACGTGAGTTGGCGCTCGAAATGATTATGTTTTCGATTGTGGTCGTTGCCGACTTAAAATTTAAAACAATACAATGTGGATACAAATGCACATTGTGACCCAGCGGCAATGCTAGCGAAACGGGCTAGAAAAAGGGCCCGAAAAAGGTGTCGGAACTGTTTTTCGGGCGACGGTTCATTAAACAACGACGTAAAATATTAATGAACAGCGTCTAAATCTTTAAAAACTAATTTCAATCGATCACGTGCATTGTAATAAATATTTCGAACAACTTCAGCGGCGACGTACAGCTGTTACGGATATGATAATATTGTGTACATAATAGTTTCAAGTTTAATAACATCGTTTGCAAAATAGGCATTTAGGTAAACTGTTGTTATTGGCCCGTGTAATCGTTTTCCCGATTGTCGCTTTCAACGCGGCTACCGGGCTTTCCGTTTAATTACCCACGAATAATAAGCGTGAGCACGTGTGAGTCCGAATAATAACACCGTGGGTACAACTACAGTTTACCGTCAGTGTTGCGAAACTTCTTTTTCATTAATTGATTAGTTTTATCACCGTTAAAAAAACAGAAAAAAAAACAAACCACTCAACACACACTCGATAGTCGATACCGTGGTAGTGACGTATATAAACGTATTATCATTTATCATTACCATACAGTCGTCACGTCGGTCCGGGCCACCGGGAGCGGTCATGTCGCCGTCGACCGGATACACGCGTTCGACGGCGGCGACCTGTGCACGGCCGAGTTCTCCAAACCCGACACTACGGCCACCGAGCAACAGCTGTTGTCGTCGACGTTCAACTCAAACCTCCTCTCGTTCAAATACCGATAATGGCAATGATAGTAATAGTAGTAATAATAATAATAATAATAATAATAATAATAATGAAATAAAACGAACCGAGGACGTCGCCGCGACGCGCAGTTCGCCCAAACGTTTATCTCGCTCGCCCGGCCGGATTCGACGGCTGTCGTCGTCACACCCGTGGTGTACGTGTGTGTGTGTGTGTCCCTCGACGCCCGTCCCGTAACCGGCGCGGGTTCCCCTACCGCCGCCGCCGCCGAAAACGTGGGCACCCCGAGTGCGGGGTCCGGCGGCGGCGACGGCGGCAGCGGCCGTCAAATCGGCGGCGGGGAGGGGGAGAAGAGCCCACTCCTCTCTCGTGATATTATATTATTATTACATATCGGTCGGGCCGGCAGCTATTGTACGAGCAGCGCGCGCGCGCGCATCTGTTTGTGACGCGGGCGCGCGCGAATGTGTGCGTGTGCATGTGTGCGTATATATGCGTATCGTGTGTACGTGTGAGTGTGTGTGCGCGCGTACTTGGTCGGCGTGCACACTACGAACGCACACACGTTCGGGGCACCGTCGCCGGTAGTATTGTGCAAGTGTTACGCGCGCGCGCACACACTCACACACACACACACACACACACACACGTACACATATATGCGCGCGTACACGTCGAAGCGTGCGATTTATTATTTCATCGCGTTTTGATATTTTCGCACTGGTGTCGGTGTGCGATTTTTCCCGGTTCGCTGTACAGTGTATAGTAATAATAATAATAATAATAATCGTATGAAAAAAAAGTACGTTCGGTAATACTTTTTTCTCGTTGTGTTTTGTACGTCGCCTTTTTTTTTTATTTCTCCGCAACAAAGGGACGACGGCTCGCCGGTCTGCCGCGGACGGCCGTGCGCGCCGCACTGTGTAACGCCGTCGTTTCTGTTTTCTCGGGTCCCTCCCCCCCGTGCGCGCGTCCCGTTTTCAGGCGCGTGAGTGCGCCGCCGCGCGAGTGTACCCGAAAACGCGGATCACGCTGCGTTTACGCGGACGGCTGCCGAGGGTGGAGCGAGCGAGAGCCAGCGCGTGTGCTCGCGTGTGCGTGAAAGAGCCGACGGCGACGGCGGCGGCGGCGGAGGAGAAAAAAGGGTGAAAAAAAGTGAAAAGAAAAAGACGCAACATCGCCACCACCACAAACACCACCACCACCACCACCACCGCCGCCGCCGCCGACCGCCGCGCGATCACAGCGGGTCCCCGTGCGCGGACGCCGCGGCTCTCGGGATAACACTCCGGAGTAGTCGCTTCGACGGCGACGACGGTGGCCTCGACGACCACGGCGACCACGACCACGACGGCGACCGCGGTCGTTCCGGCCGTCTCGACCGTGGTGGAAACGGATTCGGCCACGACGGCAGGCGTTCAACAGGTGAGATCCGGCCCGGAAGACGGTGTTACACGGTGGTCGTCGTCGTCGTCGTCATCGTCGGCGGCGACCGCGAACAAGACGCAACCGCTGCCGTTACACGCCCGACGTGCGAGTAAGTTCACATTTTTTATTTTTTTTTTTTTTTAGTACTGTTAAAAAATGTTTTATTGTTTATTCCGTCATTGTTTTCTTTCCGATTTCGTGTACACCATACGTAAATTAAAAAATAGAAATAGGTGTGTGTAACTTACGTGTTTAATTGGTATGACGTTCCAACGTTGCACGCACGACTGCGTTGATTTTATTGATAAGAAGCCGACTTCGACGAGGCTGATAATATTAATGATAACTCTACCTTCCCCCGCGCAACAGGTCCTGCTTTTCGTCGGTGGCGGCAGTGTAACCGGTCGCCGCCGCTGCCGCCGCCGTCGTAATAATAGTAATAATAATAACATTATTGTTAATATTAATTTATTATTTGTTGTTAAACAACACGAAATTTTATTTGCATTGACGTAACGTTATTATTGCTATTATGACACATATAGACCAATGATCAATGTCAAATACGTTGCGTGTATGTACACAGCACATCTTGTAAACCGCCATAGTAATTTCGTATTTTATAAATGTATGTCTATTTTCTTGTTAGATGCTACTCCGTAAACGGTTGTTTTAAATTTGTATTAAACGGCTCACTCGAAACGTGCTGTCGAATTGAATAATATAATTTGTAACACAATAACATTGTTAAGAGTATTTTCGATAATATTTCTAATTATTTGATACCTTGGACTACAGCTATTGTATGGTGTAATTGATGCGTACTTTAAATAAAAAATTTAAAAAAAAAACAGAAAAACTTAAATTATCTGTGTTCGATTGACGGTAAATATTGGTTTGAAAGGATACCTAAACTTCACTCTTGAAAATTTCGTGGTTTCGAGTAATTTGATCGTGTTTTACACGTTTTTGATTCGGATAAAATTATTAACTTTGACCTCTATTCCACCACTTCAATGAAATAAAATATAAATTGTTTCTTTCCACGCATTGTGTTGTATCACCATACAGTATATTATACAGGGAATTATTGTTACGTAAAATTATAATTAACAAATATTTTCTGTGTCATAAATGCATAGGTACTAGTAAATTATACCCGTATATGCATTAACATGGTAGATCTATTTCAATTATAGGACGTGTGTAAACAGTGCACTAAATCCGGAAATTTGGAATATATAATTATGTTTCCCTATGATATTTACTATTTATTTTAAAGACTATTATTTTTATTTTAACATCTGTACAACAAATATAGTTTTATTTTATAATTAATTTAATATTTCATTATATTTAACCATGGTATGAAAATTAAATAGTTTGGACATTTTCGTATACTTACTAACCCTGAATAATATGGTGTTTTCGATTGTTTTTTTGTTTTTTTTTTTTGGTATTAAAAAAATTATTTAAAGTTATCTCGAACAATATATTATCTACGATGTGACAATTTCGTATGCCACATTACGGATTTTTTACTTTCAGACCCGGTGGAACAATTATCACGTAATTGCGCTTACAATGGGACAATTAATTTCGAAACGATCAACATTCCTGCGTGTGACATGGCTGTTTTCTAAATGAAAAGACTTTTAAATTTTGTCTCGATTGTTTTAATACATTCAACTCGGCTCGTCCACATCGGGCGGGCGCCATTCATTATTGTTTTTTTAATGGTTAAAATTAAATTTTCATTCCAGTCATTGTCAGTAACTCATAATGATTATACTCAGCAAGCCGATGAAATATTTAAGTTCTCCGTTTGACGGCAGCCGTCACGTGTTTATCTTTATTGCCCATCTTCGCATCGATCCACGATACATTTATGTAATAACGAGATTGCTTCCTGCGACATGCATGTAGATATATAGGTATAGAAGGTATTTTTTCTGAACTTTCGCCATGCGGAATGTTGTCCGAAGTCGCGCGGGTACGGCACGACGACGATAAAACAGTAATAATTGTTCACGCACGTTTGCCTGTGTAAAATAATAATATTTTTTCTGTAAGTTATGTATGACCACTGCAGTGCACAGGCACCGACTAAATAAGCGCGTTCTTTTCGCGTGTCACATCGCGACGTCGCTCGTCGTCAGTCGTCACCTAGTGCCTACCATCACTGCAGCTGCTGCTGCCCGTGCCGCTGATGGCCGGTGACCGGAAACTCTCCAGAGTCTATAATTTATGACCATTAAAAAGAATATCGTATTTTTAGCCTTTAAAATTGATTGAAATTTATATCGTGTATATGCGAACAACAAAACTAAAAACCATGTATTACTCACGCAAGATAGTACTATACTTTCGAATGTTTGATAAAAAAAAATGTATTTTACAATTATTATGGTTAAATTTGCCTGTAACTACGTTTTAGGGTAGTAAAAAAAGATCTAAACGTGTTATTCAGTCTTGTTTGTTAATAAATGTTTTTCTTTATTAAGTACTTGAAAACGTAGATAATTTTTCAAATATTTTATAGTTTTTCCAAGCGTACCTGAAGTAAAAGTAAAAACAAAATGTACAGATTAACAACTAAGAAATTTTAATGTGTATAATAATAATATTGAGAAGAATTTTTTTAGGTCACTATGTTTCATTTTTATTCATTTATTTTATATAGTTAAAAAATTCAAATTATTCTTCTGTAATTAAAAATTATAAAATCATTTTCATCGTGTTAAGTAATTATAATTTAACTTTATTTTAGTTAGTTCATTTTACTATTTAATAACCTTTATTTGAAGGTTCTTAAATAAATTTAAATTGGAATTATTATCAATGGCCTTTTATTATTTTACCTGATTGTTACGGTTAAGCAAAATCACGAGCTTATTAAAATTTAATTCGACATTTTAATTTCAAAGATACGTCATATTTTAAACTTAATTACTTGAAATTGTATTAAATCTTTAAATCTATTCATAGTTCATAATATATATAATATATTCAAGAGGTTATTTTCAAAAATCAGCCCATCAAGAAATCTCTCAAATTCCAGGTAGGTAGCACAATCGCCACTGGTGATGGGTGTATTGAATTTTAAGAAATGCATAGTCATTTATTTAATCAAACAATTTTCAGCAAAGATTCAGTGTAAAAATATACCGTTTATTTATTTTACCGACTTAAGTCCAATTTTTTGTAAGCTTTTTTTCATCAAAACTGTTTAAAAAATTTGAACTATTTAACAATTTAATTGTTTAAATCAAAAGAGAATTTTTTACGGTAAATTTTATTGTTTTCCACGGTTTTTTCTTATTTTAAGAAAAACTATTGAGAAAAGAGAAAAATCAAACCTCAAAATACTACTTACATGTGATTCACGACCCATATAGTTGCTATATGAAACTTTCAGATAAAGTTAAGTGTACCAAAAAGTGATTGCAGAATAGTAGAAAAAATGAACATCATTTTATAACCAATAGATCCTCCCTCGGATCCTCCGCTTCAGTCAGAATCCAATAATATATTAATTACAAATATAGATTAATAGTCATAAAATCACTTGATAGTAAATATTTTTAATGATAATAATTGAAGTCTCAGTGAAGCCAATTCAGTGTTATAAATAGTAATTAAATTCAAATAACAACTCTGGAAAGTTTACATACCTCCTTCAGGTAAACACAGTGTTAACGCGGGGCATTGACCATCAGGAGAGTTTATTAATTTTAAATTTCGGGAGAGTTTACCATCTCCCTCGCTTAAATCGGCTACGAATGTCATATCATTGATTATAGAATAGACTATTATAGTCTATTCTATCATAACTGGTCATATTTATTATTATATACCTAATACCTAGGTATGCCACGTCGTCGGTTGCTGTCGTTGGTTTGTGCATCGCGCGCGTCCTTGAAACAGACCGCCGGTTTGGCCGCGATGTCGTGCATGCAGACACTGTCGAGGAGAAAAGCACCGTTACTATTGTCTGTGCATTACTTGCACGCGTGAATACATAGATAATAACGATGGACAATACGTTGATAATACGCCTGTGAGCTACGTCTTTGGTGAGAGGTTATTCATGAGGAAGATTTATGTACACCCAACTTCCAACTAATTAACTTCTAAGATGTCTCACTGACTTCCCAAACTTACATATAATTTTCACATGATTTTCGAAATTGTAATACAGGACCTCAGGCTTCCAGGCCCCTAAGCCCCGGAGTAGTGATTTTCGTAGGACTCTCTGCATATCACATAAACATAATTTTGTGAAGTTTTTACAAAGTAAAATATATAAAAACCTACATTAGTTTTATATTTGTATACTTCATCTGATTTTCAAATTTTACCAATAAAACATTAATCAGATCTGAACTATTTCATCTTGAAATTTATTTATATCTGGAAACAAAGTAATGTTTTTTAATCACATTTTTAATTATGATTTTTGACATTAATGATTAATGTCTATAATTTTTTAGGTCTCTAAATTATTAAAATAATATCTGGGTCTTTGGAAATAGCTGAACAGTTTTGGTGAGCCAGTCCGACACTGCGGATGAACGTGAATAACCCTCGGTCATCGGTCTCGTTTTTGGCGGCACCTTGTCTGTTTTTCGTGTAGATGTACGAGTACTTGTTACGGTTTGTGGGCCCCATTTGGAATTTCGGTTTTCGCGTTTGTATAAAAATCTCAATTTTTTTCAAACTTAAGCATGTTTACATAATATGCGTGCCACTATCGTTTTATGCGCAGTACACAGTATCTTTAACCATCTCGAAACAATCGGAAACCCGTGTTTATTAAATCGATCGCATCCAAATGTTTCGGCTGTCATACATAAACTGCTGTGCTAGTGAGAACTAGTCGACGGTAGGATACGCATATCGTGTAGTACATACAACCGGGTATACAACGAGTACGTAATATCTATTTGTAGATTTCTACGACGTCGGTCATTTCACATTTGTGTTGAATTCTGATGTTCTTAAATATCTTATGATAAACGTGTACATACCTACTATTAAATTATTATAATAGGAGTAGGTACGACGCCTTACTTGTGTATAATTGCTTTAGTCGTAATAGACATTATAAATGCTCCATGTTGTATCTAAAATATTATTTTGCACTAATTAGGTAAATGCGAATTTCTTTGTTTAATTTAATTTGCAGTTAGTCGATGGTCGTTGTATAGGCGTAGCATGATAGTATGTAGTGAGATGCTGTGATATGAAAAAATGTATTTTCACTAACTCACTTTGCCGCTCTGTATTCCATTTGTACTTCTCATAAGTAAAAGATTATTAATCAACACAATTATTATTATGTCTTCTCTAACATTTACATTAATTTAAATAAATTGCATGATTGTTCTATCAAGGCATAAAATATTAACATTTCAAACGTAAAACATGTTTAGAAAACTATTTTTTTGTGTTTGAAATTAATTTATCAGGCTACATAACAAAATTTACGATTTACATTTTTTAACTTTCTACTAAACATTTTATGTTGTTTAAAATCTCACTCATTTCAGCAATGTAAGTTTTGTGTTTCGTATTGATTGAACATCCTCTTAAAATTTTTTATAAAGAAATTATGAGGTTTTTTCCACTTAAATATAAATGTCTTACATCCCTATTCCTTCAAAGTTTAAAACTTTACTTTTAATAGAAAATATCTTTGCCACATCTGCTAATTATGCTGTGAACTTCAAATTTTAATGATAATTATCTGTATAGTAATCAATTAAAAATAACGATGTTACTGATCAATATTACACTTCAGCCTCGGTGTAAGGTAAGTTTAAAAACTAACAATACATCATATATTATATTAGGTAAGTATATTATATTAGGTACAGTTGAGAGAAATATATATTTTAGGGTTTTCTAAGTTAAACATTTAATATAAAGTTCAGGGTAATGGTATATTGCACTAAAATCGTAAATATATTATTATTTCAGAAAAATTTTAAACTTTAGTAAAAGTTGTCACATGTCTGAATTTCTAAAGTATTTAATAATTTTTTATACTATTTTATTATTATTTTACTGATCGGTATGTCAATTACTTTTTTTCATTTTTAAATTGAATACTTAATTTAAATATGGTCAACAAATATGTGGTTAAAATAAACAATTTTAAATACGATGAAACCTCTTTTTTCATACCTAATTGAGATATAATTTAATAAGACTATTAGGAAAAAATATTCCAAATATTTTTTTTTAGATGTTCCCAGCAGTGTTAGAATTCTTCATTTTCTTAATTATTATTATTTTTAATACGTATCATCTTATTTACTTATATTTCATATATTTATGTAACATGTTATGAAATACAAACATATCCATATCCATAAAAATAAAAATATTTTCGTAATATATTACATTTCGCGACTGTCATTGCAATACCACGGAACTACGAAATCACTAATTGTTCAGGAGAAACAAAAAACTAATTAATTTGTTTCCGAGACATAATTATTCAATTTTTTTCTCATCATGATATAAGCAGCTTACTATAGTTTAAAAACCATCAAATTTATATTTCATTATATAATTTAATTTAATTAATAGTACTTACGAGGTTTTTCAGCAATATAATAAAGATACGAGGTATTGTATCTTTACATTATACGTGTTGTTCAGATACAAATGTTGTAGATACGTGTAATTGATATTCAAGTAATAATATTATTACTTATTTAATATATAATATATAAGCTCACTAAATTATATTATTTATATCATATTATAGGTATTATTAAGTACATTAATACATTGAATTAGGAATGTAATTTAATATTCATTGTGTAACCAATTTATACATAAACAATTATTTTGTATTTAATACAAAATTAATATTATAATATTATGCAATTTGAAATTAGGGTGGGTATTATCATTGGAAAATCAATGAATTTTAGTTAAATGTAGGGAAACTTAGTGTACATTGTGTGTTATAACTAATAACTATCATCATAAAACTACAATTTCACTTGAGTAGGTAATATCATAACAATGAAACTAACTACTTTCAAACAATGTTATAATGAAAAAATTAACTATTACCTACTTACTATTTTTAATTACCTGTTTAATAAGACGTTTAAATACTACTAATCCATCTTAGAACAGCACCAGCTCCAGCCTCCGGCTGAATGTTGAAATATTATAGTGATTGTTCAGTATGTAGATACGTGGTATCAATACCAAAATGAAATACGTGGTATCACAAAACCTTTAATTTTAGCGGGAAAGAACAATAAAACGGAATCACGATACATAATTAAAGTGATAGAAAAAATTATAATCTACACAGTGGTACCAAAATGTAATATTCGAAAAAAATGTTAGTTACGTGCTATTGCACTGACATTCGCGATTTGTAGAAGGAATATGAATAGAAGTAATTATACTAATTATACCTCTATTTTAATATTTAAGTAAGAAGCAGGAATCTTAAATATCTACTTTTTAAACATATATATTTCAATAATTTACCTGAATAGGTACTTTTCAAAAGAATATTTCATAACTATATAAGGGTATACCTACTTCATTATTAATGAGGTAACAATGTTGCACAATTATTAGTAAAATTAATTAATATTCAGTTTAATTTTATAAAATGTATTAATCAATTCAGGCTGAATAAATATCAAAATACTCGCGAAAGCTAACAACTATTTAAAGTTTAACATACACTATCATCACGAAACAATTCTAGTTTCTACTAAAACCATGCAAAATATGTTATCTTATTTCGTCAGAGTTTGACGAATTGATGGAAGTGTTCATATGTGATATCAATAGATGAAGAAAATTGCATAGCTCATACTTATGTAAATTTTAAAATAATTAGTTGATGAATGGTACAGTTATAAGCAATAACGTTCAACACTAAAATCATCACTTTATACTATTTTAAACACCTCATTTAACATTTACTGGAAATGTACACTAAACCCAAACCGTGAGGCCACTACCAAATGTTTAGCAAAAATCTATCATTTATTTTTCATTTGATGTAGCGCAGTAGGCAGTGTATGGTCTAATTCTGTATCTATTTGAGGATTTATATGAACATGACTTTAAAAGTATATTAATTCAGTGTGCCAGAACATTTGAAGTCTTCAAATTATGTACATATATATATATATATATATATATATATATATATATATATATATATATATATATATATATATATATATATATATATATATATATATATATTAACATATAGTAGTATTATAAAAGAAGAATCGAATAAACTATCACGAAATTCAAATTAAATGCACTAATATGATTATTATCTGCGTTATGAGTGTTTCTGTATTATAAGAAATATAAATGATATCCCAATAAAAACACTTTACCAACTTCATGAAAAAACACTTAAAATAATAGCCTTAAAAGATGCGATATTGAGAGGAAACACTGAAAACTAAGTAAATGTTGTAATCAGATCTGTAAAAATGTATAAATCCGAATTTAGTTTCTTTGACCGAAAGATTTAACCTAAAAGTTGATACTATCAACTTGAATAATTTGATGATTATCAAACTGTATAAGCTTTATAATAATATTAATGAAGATCGATTTTAAATAAATAAGTTTATTTCCGAACAAGTTAACTGAATGTTGGATTAATACATGTATATACATACCTACAACCTACTGGAACATTTACCAAGTTTCCACTTTATATATAATATCTTTGAGGCTATTATGTTCAACTTTTTTTTCACTTATCGTTTTTTTTTTTTTTTACTCGGAGTTAGTACTCTGTTTTTTATCGGGATAATATATTACGAAGGGCCTGAATACTATATATTGAATGGCGCTTTAGTCCCTCAGTATCCGTTATTCAATACGCGTGTACCTATATTATGTTGATCGATATGGCCAAATCTGAACTTGTAGTTTCCGGACGTTTTGACCTCAACGTCTCGTCGATGTTTGTTTTCTTTCAAAAGCTTACATAAGATGATTTTCTACCACCGTTGAGCAATGTCAATGACCATACCACACACAGACACACTGACACACACACACACATACACACACACACACACATACACACACACACACATACACACACACACACACACACACACACACACACACACACACACACACACACACACACACACACACACACACACACACACACACACACACACATATATATATATAACGAATACGCTGTTGTATATATTATGACCTCAGATAATGTTGTGCGTCGTTATTGTCGGTCAGTGAGAACGTATTATTATTTGAACGCCCAACGAGCTCTAGGCGAGACAGCATGGCTGGTTAAACTTGGTCATAGACAACCACGTTACCGTGTATGCCAACTTTCCTACCGTAAAGTGGGCGCCACGAGGGCGCCAGCTATTTGTACGCGAAAATATTGCTTGTGCGAGAGTCGTTTTAATATTATTATTTTATTTGCCCGAGTAAAATTATGTGTAGACCAAGAATTTGGGTTACGTTCTGTGTAAAACCTTTCACTCATTGATGAATTCATCATTTACATAATAATTCATTAGGAGCTCATAAGTTTCTTTAAGATTTTTGATATTTTAAATCAGTATTTTTTATTTTTATTAATCTTCTCCTTAAAATTAAAATACTAAATGGCATTTAAAATACTGTATGACGTAAGCGTCTTTTCGTGTAACCATAATATGTGTAATTTTACAACTATGGTTTACTCCATAATCCAGTCATAACCATAAAGTTTATCGGTGTGTGATTAACATGATGGTAAACTGATAACACCTAATATTTCAATATTATAATAATACAAAAAAAAAAACACCGAGCATTCTTGTAAGTTTGACATTATTAATGTGTATAGAATATAGATTATGTTTTTAAGCGATTTCGAAACTTTTGAATATAATAATAAAAAAAAAAAACACCGAGCATTCTTGTAAGTTTGACATTATTAATGTGTATAGAATATAGATTATGTTTTTAAGCGATTTCGAAACTTTTGAATATCATTACTCAGTAATTGATGGTATTGGTAACCACGGTAACGGATGTTCATAATTATTTCGTTGTTATTCAAAATTGTTGGGGTCAGTATTGATAAAGAAATCCGAAAAAAACATTTTGTTTATAATGTTAAAGTATAAATTATTTCTATAACTTGAAGTATTGTTTAAATCTAATGGCATTTAAATTATAATTTTTTATATGGTGGGTCTAAGTAAAAATGTCAATTTTTTCCGATAGCTGCTTATCTACTATAGAAGTATAGACTACAGATACAGATGTAATGTTCAAGTATAATGTACCATTTTCGTAATATTTAATGTTATATTAAATGAAAACCCTAAATTTTGGCCAAAGCTTTAAGCCAGTATGAAACAAATTTATAATACTTACTGGTACATGTAGGTGTCATAAAAATCAATATTTTTATATAAAAATTATATTTATTTCATGTTCAATTGACAGGTATACCAATACCTATTAATGATAAACGGTGTCGGTATTACAGTTAAACGGCCAGTATATATTCAAATATAACATCTTTTCTAGGTTTTTTTTATGACAAATGGAATATTGAATATTTTATGAAGGTGTTTATTGCGAAATTTCCAACTTACGGATATGTCTTTCAAGTGGGAATTGGAACCAGTAAATGAACACAAATATATAGTAATGGCTACAAGTTTCAAAATATTTCATAACCATGTATGAAAAACAGTACATAGATAACATTTATTAATATGAATAATAATTAGGAATCGTATATTCGTATCGATGATGCCATAAAAAAGGTTTCGATAAAAGTTACCTTCTATGGTTAAGTAGTATAGGTACCACAAGAGGCACAAGCCTACAACTTAGAGTAAAGTATATGCTTCGTTATCTATGTTTATAGTTTTGTTATCAGTGACCAATTGTATGTGTGTACAACAAATCAGTAATATTTTTTTATCTCTTTGGTATGTTTATTTAAATTTTTAACGTACAATAGAGTTATTTTCATACATTTATTAGGAGTGATTTATCGACTGTTGCAGTCTGTATCAATGACACATGTCTTTGATATTTCTGTAACAACCCTTACTTACTTTACTTAGGAAATTAGTACTTTTTATATGACTGTCGTCTTATAATGCGATATTGTGATTAATTTTTCACATGAAATGTTCTATCATACAAATTATGGTATAAGACTTACTCAGTAGGTAGGTAGAGACTATAGAATTTATAAACTATACCAATTCGTGTGATGTTGATTTTGTGATTCTCTTTTGTGTATTGTGTTGGCAATCGGGTGTATTGTGGTTAAAACTTATAATTAAATATCTGCAAATATTTTCGTTCCTTTCGAATTTTATTGTTGAAGCCATGGAAATAGTTTTATTAAATACAGCGCGATTGATATGCTTTCTGTATCATTAAGAAAATAGATAAAAGAGTAACGAAACGATTAAATTAAATGAACTTTGGTTTGTTCTTGAAATAATTGTACAGTTGTGATTGTCACTGATTTACATAAACAAATGTTTATTTGTTTGATTGTTTTCGTCATTCTGCCAAAATTAATGTATTTCTGAGGCAATGCATACTGAAAGACAAACACCCACGCAATATGAAATTGAATTTAAAACTTAAATTTTGTTTTGGTTTCTTAGATATAGTATAGCGAATGGGCGCATTTTATTTACCGGAACAATATTTATGAACCCTCACAAAATGTGTTTTTTCTTAGCTAAACCAGTGTCCATTAATTTATTCAATCCCACATTAAAATAGATTCTTATTACAATTAAAGTTGATTTTAATGTCCGGTAAAATTATTATATCCTGAGCAATGAACTCATATAATATAGGTCCTATAATACAAATAAAGACTCGACATTTGGCATTACCTTTACAGACAGTAGTGTTCGAAAGCATAAAATGTTTAGTTATACAATTAATTATATTTTGCGAAATTTTGAAAACATGTGAATGTGTAAATTTAAAATCCATCGATGCGATTATTTTACCCAAAAAAAAAAACACGTTTATTACACCTGTCTTAATTTTTGAACTGTTAATATGTATACAATATGTAAGTAAATGTAAACTCAGCTGATTTTCAAGTTTTAACTAATATTTTTATTTAAATTTTAAAATTATAATTTATAAATTTGAACTCAGTTTGATTATACAATGACTCATATATTTCTTCTTACTTTAA
The DNA here is from genome assembly GCA_027580255.1 of Therioaphis trifolii. Taxonomy (NCBI): domain Eukaryota; kingdom Metazoa; phylum Arthropoda; class Insecta; order Hemiptera; family Aphididae; genus Therioaphis; species Therioaphis trifolii. The sequence continues at coordinate 28,474,206 of CM050404.1, forward strand.
TATGTATCATTATACGTACGTTTCGGAATTAATCGAACTGATTATGTTGCTGTGACATTTTAGTGATTCATATTTTTTGTGTTTGAAAATTAAAATAGAATTTCTCCCATGCGTTTAATGTCACAGACTTAAATTTGTATTGAATAAATGTTTGATTTTTATTGTAACTGTACAGTCCATTAATTATTAAAATTTATCAAAGATATAATTTTGCGAAGTTGACGTCCCGTTAATAAATTTAACTACGTTAAATCTCCAGCGATTTAACGTAGTTAGCAAATTTAGTACTTATTAACTTTTTGATAACATTAATATTTTATATCGATTGTGTATAAATAATTTGCTGATTCATGAATTTTTAATATTTTTTAAATATACATTAATTAGTGCCTCTAGAGTTGGCATTTATTTTTTCAGATAAAAAAAAAAAAAATGTGCAGGTGAAATTTACTTAGCGAAGAATCTTACCCTAAAATTGACTACTTAAAAATTGGTAAACTATAATATATACGTGCTGTCTTTAAAATAAGCTTACAAGAATTCGGCCTAAAATTTTTAATCAATAATGCTGACCCGGTAAAGAATCCAAAAATATCAGATTCAAAGTGCAGTACATTTGGAGAATTAACTTCATTCGAACAAAATGGAACTTAATTGCAATGTTATGTTTTAATTTTAAGACTGGAGATTTTACTTAATTTAAATACCCTATTAACTAATATACACATGTTACAATTTAATTCTTACAAAGTCCATTCGAATTTAAATTTTTTATCAAATAAATTATAAATCCTATTTATAAAAGTCCAAGCGAAATCATTTTTAATTTCTTATGATAGAATAATCGAATAAAATAGTATTTTTTTAACTAGTCTAAAATCTGAATTCATAAAAACAGATTTTTATTCTTCTCCAATATTTCTGCGCTATAATTGTTATTTAAAAGCAACTTTTGTGTTGAATAAAAAAATATGTACAACAGCTATGGAATACAAATTTATTGATATTTCAACAGTAATTTAAACGGATTAAAATAGTATAGAATGTTGTAAAATAAGGTCTATAATAAAATACTATAAAGTATAAGAACATGTGACATTGTAAAACTTAGTTTTTATTGAAATAAAGCGTTGAAAGTTTTAGTGTTAAGTACTGTTTTAATACTTATAATGAGGTACCAGGTTTTAAATTTTTGTATTTTGGTGTTATCGTTATTATCTACGGTCATCAGCATATTTTAACGCTGAATGGTATAGACGCAACGATAATTGTTAGATACTGGTGGTGGTCGATGAATCAATTTATTGAATAAAAGATTATAAGGATTACTAAAATAAGTAGCAGTTGTTTGTGAACTTTCGTTAAAAACAATAGTGAAGATTTTCGCATTAAATAATTATGATTGGGAAATCGATCTAGTTTTGATATTTATTATATTATTTATTTATTCATGGATTTTGACTGAACGCCATTGGATTGTATTTTGAACGATTAGGACTGGTGGAAGGAAAGGCAGTCAACTGTTGTAGAAATGCTGCTATTGACTTTTATCCCTTCCTGCTACCGTTGATTGACGAATATCGGTTGGGATGGACAGGTGCAAGGAGGGGGTGTTATAGGAAACGAGATGAGAAAACTAGGGCAGTTATTTACGGCTACGGGTCGTAAAATGAATACATATATATATATATATATATATAAAGACGACTAGAACGACAATGGCGATTTTGGGTAACCGTGACCCCGGGGCGATAAGGTCATAGACGGTTCTTGACGACGTCATATTGTTGCCACCACCACGACCATCACGCGGTCTCTCGCGCATTACGAAAGAAAGAGTAAAATACGTTTCGCCGCTGTCGGATCTTGGGGGAAAAAAAATGATAATAACTAATAAAATATATTCTGTTGCTCGTGACGTCAATTCAGTGGCGAGGACATCGTCGAAGCGGTGTGGATTATTGAAACAATCGATATCATATGCCATCGTTGTACTCTCTCGCTCTGCCGTACACGACGCACGTACCGTTTGTCGCCTGCACACTGCAGTGTACACTTCACTCGAACGATCCGAACTCTTAGAAACTATTAAACTCCGTCATGTATTATACTACGAGTATCTGAACACTTACAATAGTTATTACCATTAGTCGTGTTGCGACGAGTGTGTCGAGAGACAGAGACGGAGAAAAATGTGTATATATATTATATTCGCCGGATGAAACTAGTCGAGTTGTATACGCTCGTGTTATCCGTATTACGCCGCGAAATGGTTATTTGTGATAATCGACCGAGCAACAGTCTCGAACTTTATGCGTGTGCATCGTTCGTTGCGTGTTCATCGCCGAATAGACCGACGACGTACTCATCACGACGGTCGACGAGAATAATGGTGATGGTACGCTGCTCTGTACACCGTTCGCGTGTGTAAAAACGTACGTCGTACGTTATGATATATTTTACTGTTAAACGCCATTGTTTATCAACGCATCAGGCCGTGTTCTCACCAAAAGCAACTGATGACGGCAACGCGATAGAGATTCGAGTCTAGTTGTAGTTGAGTTGCCCAGTTGTTCTCATCTAAAAAATTAATATGAAACTTCAATGCAACTTCAATGCATATTCAGTTATCAAAATGTCTTCATCCGATGAGGATATGGTGTAGCATTTATGTATTTGAGGTATAAAAAACAAAAAACAAAACATGTTTTTTTGAAATGTCGTTCCATGCTTTTTCTTTTATGTCTTGTCGAGTGTAATTAGATGATGTTACATCATAAAGACATGGGTGACTTTCTATAAGTTGTACGAACGCCATATATTCTTCTTGTTCATTGGCCATATTTGCCATATTTTTTAAACAAATTATTAACAAAATATGAAATTAATTATAAACCAGAGTAGGTAATAATCAAATAATTGATTTATTCACAAAATCGAACTATTCACACTAGCAACTAGACAAAAGAGACTGACACGTCGAGTTGCTCAAAAATAGTTTTCAAACAGTTTCGTTGTTTTCCAGTCCAGTTGCGACCTGTGAGAACACGTCAATTTAAAAATACATGTCGCGGTTGCGTTGCCGTCATCGGTTGCTTTTGGTGAGAACACGGCCTTAGACATTTGTGTTCCACTCGGAGAGAGCGTACAAACAAACGTCGTATCGTGTAGCCCCGTTTAGTTTACGTGTACCTGTCTGCGTTTTCGTTGTGTACTCACAAACACTGCGTACAATTGGCAAAATAAACACCTCAACTTGTTGCGTCTTATCTGAGTGTTAAAGTAAATACTTTAAGCGCGACGCGAGAAAAATAAAATGTCTCCGATGGGGGGCATCGTAACGGTGTATTTTCCATAAATTTATCCATGTGGCGTGCAACAAACGGTTCTTATTCGCTCGCATTATTTAAAATATTACTACAACACTGCAGCATACGTGGTGCAATACCAGCGAGTGGGGTCGTGCGCGTACACACACACACACACACAAAATTATAAAGCTGGTATACACTATATTATTATCATCATACACAGTGTACATTCACGTATTTATGCAGGTATTGTTTTGTTGTTGCGACCGTGTTAAACTGTACGATAAAATAAAACCTGCGCGAATATTGTGGCCGGATTCGTATATAAAGCACCGCACGGGGGGAACAGCGAGGGGCCCGCCGCGTTCGGTCGCCTTCTACGACGATGAAAACGTTGTGTTCAATATACTTTTGTACCGTGCACGTTAGATGAATCCGTGATATTGTATATTATTATTATTATTGTTCGTGAAACATGACCTAATTAACATAAAGCCAGCCAATAGTCGTCGTGGCCGTATATGCCGTACACAATCGATACACATTTAAATATACAATACGCCGCCACAGAATCGAGAAACGTCATAAGGCGGCGGCGGCGGCGGCGGCGGCGGCGACACGGATTATTGTACGTGCAAAAATAATATAAATCGACGGGATTGACTGAAATACATTTTATTAGGGCTCGGACTTTGTAGCAAATGCTTCTTTTAAGGGGAGTGTGATAGAAAAATAATTCTTATATATAAATACGTTTTGACTCATTCTGATTTCAATGAAGTAAACTTTATTTTGCTTTTTTTGCTTTTTTTTCGACAAAATCTGATTTGTATTGCTTTTTCCCCTATTTGGTTCTTTTTTCTCAATTTTCACATATTTTTCTTGAAAATTTAATTTATTTCTATGTATAATATGCTATATCATTATATAGACAATCTCGTCTACATCACAACAAATTTAGGATTTAAACCACATGCAATAAAAAAATGAGAAAAAAAGGTATTTTTTATTTTTATTTCAAGTATTTGCATTTATTTATACATTTTTTTTAGGCGACCCTTGGCAAAAAATGTAGCTTCTGTTTAAGAAACAAAACACAAATTAAAAGAGCTAATGGTGATTTAGCGAAATTAATTATAGAAAAGTGCAATTGTTTTTTCAAAGAATAATGGATGGGTAGAACTTCAAAAAATCAAATGTATTCATAATGGCACTACACTTAACATTAATGTGGACCAGTATGATTTAAATTATTTAGTGTACATGGAATATGCACCGGTTACATCGGTTGATGTGGAAAGATCTTTTTCTATGTATAAAAATGTATTAGCACCCAATAGGACGAGTTTTAATGAAAGTAACTTGGCCAAATATAATATGGTCGTAAATTCATATTTATTATATAATTTTATGTATAATTTAAAGTTATTTTTTAGAATTAAATTTAATAAATGCTTCTTTTTGCTTTTTTTTGGCTTCTTAAAATGCTTTTTTAAGGATTTATTTTGCTGCAAAATCCGAGCCCTACATATTATGTATAACAACGCTGAGCGATTTATAAACCGTAATGCATATCCTTACTGGCGTGCACATGCTAAAAAATCCGGTTGTAGAATCCGCGTGTTATGATGACGAAATGATAGAGTACCTATAAAAACAAAATCAGATTCAATATGGAACAAATACATTTTTTTAACCTTGATGCCCGCATATTATAATATATAATACATGCCGGTAAAAAATGAAATAACACGTGATGTTTGATCAAATTCATTACATAGCGTTTTCTGTGCAAAAAAAGAAAGAAAAACGTCTGTTGGCGTTGTTCCAACTTCATCCGATAGAGGGCACTGATGACGAACACAATTGTAAAATAATGATCAAAAAAGATTCAGAAATATTGTTGATTTCGAAGTCGTTCCAGATGAAAGTCGAGTCAGTGTCGAGAATTAAATGATAGTAGTGTAAATTATAATATAAGTGATAGTTGAGTATAAATTAAGTCGGTAAATTTAATGCACATTTTCTTCAAAAGTCTTTGACGAATTTTTATTTTACTATTTTATGAGAAGAGATAGGGTAATATTTTCATTGGCAGTGCTTATGTAATTTACAATTTGATGAATTTTTTGACGTGTTTTACGTTGTTATAATATTTTATGACTTTTGTTCTGTTACTTGCGTCTTATTTATTTTATCAACATTGTGGGAGATTGGGTTTTTACAATTTCGCATTCAAGATGTATAGAGATTTATTCAGAATAATTATTATTTTGTTTATACAAAGTGCTCGTAAATGTATCATTTATTTTTTATTTAACAAAGTTCGACAAATGTACATATTATGATTTAAATCTTCGATTTGACGGTCGATGTGTATTTTGGCAACTGTTCACGCGTCACCGTTGCCACTGAATCGTTCTATTATCATGATGCACTTAAAAAATATCTACATGGTATAATTGTTGTAAATAAAGTAGATACTGCATTTGTGATAGATAAATTTTACTACAACTACAATTAAAAAGGTAAAAAATGTTTGAAACACTGTGTGTTTAATTGTTGAAAGTCATATAATTTGTAAAATAAATTAAAGTTTTTGAAATCTACCAAAATATGTCATAACTCATAATTATCTTGAAAATTTTATGTTAAACTCGGTGAATAATAAATGTTACTTATATTTTATGTAAAATTAAACAAAAATCTAATTATCATAAAATTTGATTATTTATTTCTTGTGTAGTATTGATAAATTAATAATTTAGATATAAAGATTATATTAGTGATAGTATGATAATGAAAGATGATATTCATTCCGACTTGCCGCGGAAATAATATTTTATTATTAATAGTTAGGAACTAATTCATTGAAGTATGTATAAAATGTTTGACGAGAAAAAATTAATTTTTGGGTTTAAATTATTAAATGTTTTTATTAAAACACGAAGATTCTGCTAAGTCGGTCACAAAATGTATTAGCAGTAAACATGTAAATCCCTAAATTAATTTACTTAAAGTTTAAACAGTTATATTAAAGATATACCTACTCACTGTGCTTTAATATTATTTTTGAAAAAACGTCAGTTCATCTACTAAAATTATCTACTGCGGTGTTGTTATTTAACACCGTGTTCACGCACACGCATACGCGTGCCAGTAGATTTGGTTGTATTTGTCAAAAGTAGTTAGGAACTGTTACCGATCGTCCGCGATGCGACAAAAAAACGAATTTCGCAAGGATCATATATCGTATTCTCCTAACTGTCTGTTCCCTACTGTCTATGATAAAAAAAAGTAACGACAGTGAAAATATCCATCAATCGAATTTTCACATCCAGCCGGATATTGATTTTTTTTCAAATCGCGCAGAATCAGTATTTGATTGTCGCCGACCACAGTTTTTCGCTTAATGAATAGGAGGAAGGGACGCATTTGAAGATGTAATTTGCAGAGTAGGTATAGTGGCAGAGGCGGCTTGATCATGTATTTTGTGGTTCACTGAACCACCAAAAAGTTTGGGGTGGGTGTCATTTTAAATTGTAATATATGGGTACTTGATCTTGGTAACCGATGGTAATTTAAAAATAGTATTTGATGTCGAAGTCATAGTTATCAACAAATAGATACAACCACTAAATCGCACTATTATATCAAATCATTGATATTTTTAAGCAAATTTTATTATAATTAATAAGCGTCAAAAAAATATTAAAAATTAGGTGAGTTTTTGTAGTACGACTTTTTGGTAGGTAGGTGGGTGGGTGGTATTAACTATTTTTGAACCACCAACTGAAAAATGTCAAACCGCCTCTGTATAGCGGTCCTCGGCAAGGGTGGTAAAAAGTAGTATAAAGCGTGTGTCTTGTGTATTGTACTCACTGTAATTGGTCGTTATTGCGTAAGGAATTATAAAAAAAAAAAAAAAAAATAACATTTAAAAAAGTCCTTTTTCTAATTACTATTAGGTACGTATAGAAAAATGTCGAGTGTTTGGTCATATTATACAGAATGAGAACTACAGTCTACAGACGTTGTATTTTGACCGAAATCGTACGAAGAGTATAATATGTTTTTCAAAATTATTTTCGTGTTCCAATAGCTTGAAATAAAGTTGAGTACCTATCACCGGGTCACTATTTTTTTTACGCATCGACCACGATGTATACACACTCGTCCAATCCATCGCCGCTTTACTATCGGTTTCGATTGTATAACAGCTGTTGATTGCTCTATGTTCCCCTCCCCCGCATGTGCGTCACGTCACTCGACTTCAGCACGGTCGTATAATGTCGCATACTCAGCCTGCGGTGAGGCAGAGAGAGAGGTCGATTTCGGTCGATATTAATTATCGAAAGCGTCGGCGGCAGTGGCGACCAACTGTGGCGCGCCGAGTTTGCCCGATGACGAGCGAGAGGGTGTGTGAAACTGGATGTTTACACGGCGCTCTTTTGTTTTCATTTCTCCGCCTATTAATTTTTTTTTTTTTTTTTTTATTATCATTACACACGTCCCGTCGTTTATTTGTTTACGTCGTTGTTTGGATTATTATTGTTATTATTATCGATGTTATTTCGCTCGGTTCGACGCCGGCGCAGTGCGCGTACAATATTATCGTTATGTAATAATACTCGGCGCACATTACGAATAATTATAAATTACAGCTATTATTTTATATCGTACGACGTAGCGTGTAACGTACGCGCGCGCGTGCGTGGAGGAAGCACTGTGCTGATGATGATGATGACGACGACGACCACGATGATGATGATGATAATAATGATACAATTGTAGCAACTCAATAATTGGAAAAACACGACGCCCGATATCATTCATAAAGACCGACCACTGGGTTGTTATTGACAACCTGTTACAAAGGTCTTCGGAGTGAGACGTGTCGTCATGGAGACGGTGGCTGCGGCGGCGGCGGTGGTGGTGACTGAATGATTCCCGTTATGCCAAAAGTGAGAGAGATCCATTGTAATAAAAATGCCGTTGTGTCCGTGTCATTTGTAGTGTGGAGGCGTGGCGCTCCGCTTCTACCGCCGCCGCCGCCGGCTCTGGCACATGACGGGTGCAGACGATAATTTGCGCGTATTATAATACCTACTTGATGAGTAATAATCATCGCAAACTGGACTGCTATAGCGCACACGTTTGTCGTTTATTTTATCCAGTGGCGGATCCAGAAATAATTTTTTTTTGGGGGGGGGGCAAAAGCGAAAATACGATATAATTTGACAAAATATATATATATGTAAGAAAAAGCTACGTGTGCCCATCATGCTACGAATAACGACCACGCTCCAACAATATATAATATAGTATGCTAAGTGAAAATATTTTTCAATATTATATTGATAAAATTTGGTATTTTGGGTGTTATTGTATTATTATGGGTGGCTTGGGGGGGGCAAATGCTCCTTTGCCTCCCCCCCTGGATCCGCCACTGATTTTATCATCCGTGCGGTGGACCGATCGTACATGTTTTTTGCAGCACAATAATTATACGTCTCGTTCTCAGTTTCAGTTGGTACAACACGTACGTGAACCCATTGTTCTGAACGATTGCGATCGGTACATCTGTATTGCGATAGTTGTTCTTGTTATTTGTTTTAAATTTCTCACTAAGTACTTCTCGACCTATCGATAAACACTTTTGAGGAAGAACTGTGATGAACATTGTTCGTGGAATGAAATAGGTACAGTTGTTTTAAGATTTCTAGTTGAATTTTTTCCACCAATCCAATATTGTTAGTCCTGAGTTTTATTTATTTGACTTAAAATTATTTTTAATTTATATAACATTTACCCGAGTGGTAAAATCATACGTACACAATACATACCTACGTGTTTTTTCGATTTTAAACTGTTAACATAATAATAGAAAAGGCAAATTAAAATAAGTGGGTAATTCTTTTAAACAATTAAACGAAAAGTTATTATTTACTAATACGTATACATTAATCGAGTCGCGTGTCTTTTTTTCATTTCTAACACAAACAGTCTCGGTATATAGTATGGCGGAACGCATACTGAACAGACACAAGTGCCGCTGAAAATAATTGATATCGGCCGTATATCGACGCATGACGTGATATTGTTTATTCATCGTGAATTCTATAATATAATACAAGTCCAAACAAGGTGCGATCAGAATTTTATCGTTTTATAGGTATAATAACATTACGTTCTACATATACGCGTTATTTATCATTTATTATTATTATTATTGTTTTTTGTTCGTCGAACAAACAAAACGCGCTTCACACGGGGAGGATTTCTACAATTTAATCGCACACCAACGTAGAAATCAATCTTAAACTCGATAACATAAAATATACACGTGCAGTCTTGATGTTTGAATAACGAATTTTAATGTAAATAATAAGTATATATATATATTGTTTATAATATAAGTTTATATATCATATACATTTGCGATTATATTATATTTCATGTGAATACACGGCGTCGAAGAATACAACACATTACCTGTGCGATTTAAACTGCGTTGTCTTGAGCGTATATCTAGTACTCGCATACTCGGGAAACAAATATTTGTGTATTTTCTACCGTTATAATGCACTAAGAACGATTTTAATTTCCGGTTGGATTAACTGGATGATGAATGAGGAACATATGTATGCACGTGAAATAATAAGATGCAGTGCTGCTTGGTCATCCATTATTACTTATTACAGTAACGTGTTTAAAACATGTCGTTATTCTCAAGGCAGAATCATCTGGTATTGCATTGTCTTAAAAATCTCGACTTTTGTATTACGTTTGTAAATAAATTATTGTAGAGTAATTCTATGCCAGGTGAGACCATCACTATTGCTCTAGAAATAAATCTCAACTTTTTCAATATCAATTCCACGATTCCCAATTTCGATATTTTCGTTCAGTCCACGTATATACTATATCTTATTATTCCGTTTGCGATCTACCGTAATAGTTGTTTCATAAGTAGTGGTGTTTAAAAATTATTAAATGATCAAATTCGTTGAATTTTTATCATACAATTATTACGAGATCGCTGATATTTTGTAATTGAAAATTTGTTATCTACAAACACTGTTTTTTTTTTTTATAATTACAGTTCAGTATATAGATGTCATGCTTGTTTATTTATTCAGTATACATTTTTCTATGTAGTATTGGTTATGCTTTTGGACGGTAAAATTTCAAAATATATTGTCAGAAAATCATTAGCTTAAAATGTTAAAACAATTTTTTTTAATGACCAAAAAATCTGTCCAATGACATTTATTTAGAACTAAAATATTAAAACGATTTCATTCAAGTGCCTTAGACAGAAAAAATAATATTTTTTATAAAAGTAAAAACCTGTAAATAATAAATGTACGTCTAATTTTTTTACGATTGTTTGTTTATTAATTTTAACTGTATGATCAGTTGCGATTCAAGTTCAATTTTCATATAATACTATTAAAATTGATAAAGCTAGATTTTCATTAAGTATTTCGTATTAAACTGTTGGATAATTATATGATAATAATTTATGATTTTAGATAGGTATTTACTATATTTAAGTAAATATTCATAAGAAGAATATTGTATATCTTTGTTTTTTTTTTTTATTTGAAATTAATTATGTTAACATTAATAATGTTGCAATACTTGTGTAAGCAAAGTAATGTGGATTATACGAATGACGGGTTATAAATTTAAATAGATTGTTTAATGATTGAGTTGAATAATATTATGTCTAAAAGACTAAACAATTGATTTCCGATGAAATCGCAATTTTTACATCACTACAGTAAAATATTATCTAAAATAAAGTTCAATTTTACCAATAAAGGTATTTTTACACATTGACACGGGTAAGGAACAAGTCTTAGCTGTTAAAATTAAAAAATATACGTTGGTGCGTAATTTATATACATGTTAAATGAAATATATGTGTTAAATATCAGTTAGACATATCGAGTATTCTTAAATTGATATAATATTATAAGCCAGTGGCGGATCTAGGGGGGAGTCATGGGGGTCATGACCCCCTCCAGAATTTAAACTTAGGTCTTTATGTTATGTTTATTTTACAATTATTACATGCATAATTTATGGAATTTTTTTTTTTGCTCTATTATAATATAAAATAGTAGGTACATACAAAATTATTGTACATTTTTTTTTCGTTTTACATTTATAACAGCGTAAGTTGTGATAATTTTTCATTTTATAAAACATGACCCCTCCCGAGTTTTTCTTTTGGATCCGCGCCTGTTATAAGCACACTTTAATTTAGGAGATTAGAGAATACCTATGGTTTTTTCATGAATTCTAAAAAATTTTTTTTACTTATTTATTAGTTTATTGTTAGGTAATAACTGTATTTTGGTGTATTGGTGTAAAAATATATGACTGAACATAGATTGGGAGCAAGTTTCTTATTCAATTCATACCTAAGTTATAAAAAGTGTTTTAAAATAAAACAAAATTTTAATATTGTGGTTATATGTATAAAGTCCTGATATAATAATGCCATTGATAACTTATTGTATTGAATAAAATGTCGAATCTGTATCCTATCTGGGCAATTTTTGAAAATTTAATATTGAATTATGTAGTCTACATTATGATGACTACATGTGTGTAGTATTATAAATCATTAACAATTATTAAATTTCAATACATCAAGTTGTCTTGTTGTGTATTTTATTATGAAGTATAAAATTCAATTACCATAATGATATTAGTTTTGTTTTGTGTAATTATTATATATACTTAATCCATAATGAAATTTTGTTGTGTTTTTTTATAAGTTTCCTTCGTATTCCACAAGGTCTTCTGAATACCAGCCATCTGGCATGGTTTAGTAAAATGTATTGTTTAGTAAATATTTTCATTTTATATATTAATTTAAAATAAAATAAACACAAGAAGATTTAATAATTTATACTGACTATTTCATTTTTGTTCTTCTCTGAAGTACTTTTCATTAATTGAATTAAACAATCATAATGTACAATAGTCAAGTTTAAAGAAAAATCACTTTATTATATAAATGTTATCTATATGAAACACTAAAATCGCATTAAAATACATTTCATTTTGGTTTATTATACATGTATCAAACTGTTTTTTTAAATTAAAATTGTTATTTTTTTCTAATTGAATTAACCGAATATTTAGGATTATATGAATACACAATTCTGAGTGTAAAACCAAAATTAAATTTTCTTTCTGCTTGTTTGTCCTAAGATCGTTTGTTAATTTTGTTGAGTTTAAAATTGTACTAAATATAAATGTTTTAAACTTTGTTATCTTTTTATCTAGAAAAAAAAACAAAGATTTTGCAGAGTATTAGTATTAACTGATTCTGTATTGTGTATAAAGAATTATTTATCCTTTTTTTTTTAAATAAAAATCTTTTATCTATTTCATTAAAATGTGTTCTAATTTGAATTTAAAAATTTTGTCGGAAAAATGTCGGTATATCTTGGTATTCCATGACCGAATAATATTTAATATATTGTATATCTTTCTAAGCATTCATTTATCGATATTTCTGAGCATACTTTGATATACTGTTTATTATTAGTTTAGAGAAATGATTTTTTTTTTAACATATCAGTTTTATATATTTCCTAGAATATCTTTTTAGTATCCAGAGCTTTATTCTATTTTATAATAATACAACAACTAACTTAAAAACTGTTTATTATAATACCGGTTATAGTGACATACCGAGTTTAGTGACCTATTAACAATTGAAGGTCACTAAAAACTCTTATGCTTTTTTTATGGGTTATTTGATTTATTTTGATTGTTATGGCTTACTTTTCCTTGTCTCGAGATAGACATTACAAACGGTTTCTATTGTGCGGAAGTAATTTCGGAAGTATTTAAACCTTATTTCGTGACAATATTTTATTTTATTATATTGAATATAGGTAATCTGCAAGTTTTGATATCATGAGTCATTCAGAAATTATCAATTCATTTTTTAAGTTCTCAATTCTAAACAGTATCCTTGTCAATTCACGTTAATCAACGACTTCCGGTGGACGTTAACTGTAAAGCCCACATAAGTACGCATGAAATTTGAATGAGAACGTCTTTTTGAAGTGACGTGTCTTAATAAGTATTAATATTATGTACCTATACATCCACCTATGGATATTTTGTTAATTTCTAGTCTTTTTGTTAAGTTATTGATATATCATGCGTAAAGCTTCCATCAAACGTAATTGAATAACTCAAAAAATCTCCGTTTCATTACATTCGGCAATGCAATTATATTGTATAATTTTAATATGTACTTCGTATATAAATATTAAGTTGTGTTGCCAGTGTTTTGTGATGGTTGCATATTTATTGATTTATTGCTTAAATAAATAAATAAATAAATACAGATATCGATTTATTCATGTATAATAAAATTGCTTTACATCGTATGATTAATTAATTTACTTAATGGGTATAAACTTATACTGACTGTTCCTTTGTATTCGATTAAAAATTATTCAAATCGTTTTAGCAATTAAAAATATAGGTAAACAATTTAAATTAAGTGTATTTAATTTTTAATTATTTTCAAATCTATGAAAAATTAAAATTAGTTTTAAATACTTTCGTGATAATTTTAAGCTATGAGCTGTAGGTAGGTACTTAATAAACATTCGAAATGCCATAAAATAACCAAATTAGCTATTATTCATTAAAATATGGGTTACTGCGCGTCTGCACCGAGTTCCAAACAGTCTGTTTAACATTTAACTGCGTCTGTTTATTAGTTCTCAGAAGTTTTAACTGTATAATCTTTAAATGTTATAAATAATTTTGATCTAGCTCTCTAATTTTAAAAATTCCTACAGCTGCTGTCTTAATAACAATTATTATGTTACAAATTATAATGTTACTAATTCAGATGCATTATATACTTCAAGTACACGCGTAGGACGAAATTTGTGGGATATAATATTATGTAACTTCCTCTCTACGATAATAGTTCTGAAATTATTCAATTTTAGACAAACATTAGACACTTTTGGGTACCTCCGCTGTGAATTATGAAGATACCTGTTTGCTCATACACATAAACGTATTAGTGTCTTAGTCTTTTTTTCACATTGTTTTTAAATGATACGGTGTGTATTTTTCATTTGTCGGGTGGTAGTTTGCAGTATGAAATTCAATTGTTGAACAGATTAACTTTATGTCCTTCTATCCGTACGTTCAAGTTACGTCACAACAATCGTGCTATTATTCTATCGTCAACGGTGTACGCACAAACGTCACGAGCACCATGTGTGTAGTAAACTTATGTCGTCAATAGATAAAAGTTAATTAAGACTGATGTTTAGTTTAGGTAGAAACATCGATTCACTTTTCCATCAATGTCAATGCAAAAGAGCCGACGGGTAAGGGCACAGGGAAAAATATGTGTGCAGATAAAAAAATAAAAACAGGTATTGCTCGTGATCTCTCGTCAATCTTTATTGATACGGGCGGCGATCGCGGTCAACGTGAATGGCATGTAAACATGTTATTCACTGTCGCTGTGTCATACATATAGTTTTCTAATTATATACGATATTTTAATTATGAAAAAAAACACGATAAACTAGTCAAAGTTATTATTCGATAATTTTATGGTTGAATTATTTATTTTATTTTATGTTGTTAGTAAAGTCAATGAAAAATGTGAGAGTAATAACTAATAATAATATCTCAAATCATAACACTGAAAGCGAATTTATGAATATTAATTATACGTATTGTATGTTGAGACTCTGACAGATATAAATTTAATGTAAAAATAGTGGGAATTATACGCAGAATCTATTACAATATATTCCCACTACGTAACTTTTTTGGTCGAACATTGAATTTGGTTTCCATAAAATGCGTCTAATTTTGCTTACAATTTTTTCTTACCTGCTTAACATATTGACATATATCAATATTTTATTTCTTGCAAATTTTAATAGTGTTCGTTAAATAGTTTTTAAAGTTATATTTTTAATGCACTGTGATTTTTCAAATTGTAAATTTGTAATATAATAAAACTTTTTACTTGGATCTATAAATTGATAGTATTTTTTTTTTAATTGACTTTAAGACCGAGAAATTGATACACAATTATTTTTTAAAACGTTTGTAATTTTAAGTACCTACTTGAATTTAACTTTAATTTGGAACGAAGTGTGTGTTGGTTATACAATTTTTTTTGAATATTTTTTATGTGTGCTATCTCACTTTTTGGATAGTAATAATAGTTCAACATTTTCATAAGACATTTCTAAAGATCAGAAATTTCATTTAGTTATTACTTTCAAAGGTCATTTTTTCTTTATTCTTGATAACTTTTCCAAGTGTATGGAATAGCTACCTAAAAATTATCTAAAAACAGTCAGATTATCTAAAGACAAGATTTTCATAAAGTCTGTTTTTTGTATTTAGCCATAAACGGCACTAACATACAATCGTAATTTTCACCAAATATTAATCACACATTTGATTTGATAAATGTTTCAATAAAATTTGACTTCTTTCAAAATAAATATAGAAGTTCAAAATTATTGGGCATATTTTGTTTTTCAAAAGTTTTCGGCTAGTACAATTTTGAATTCTTGACGCACAAAACTGAAAATGTATCATCGAATTTAGTATATAAGGCCTGACATTTGTATAAGAGTTTCTTTATAACCAATCTTAGATATATTTAAATTTAATATTAATTAGTTGCTATCATTTTTTTAATAAGCTAGAATAAGTGTCTTAATACGACGAAATGGATCATTTTTTCGAATATTATTAAATCGACCTGAATTATCCTTGTTATTATTCTTTTTTTCCTAGAAACTTGAAAACTGCATTAATTGTTCATCATAAGAATTTTCATTTTTTCGAAAACTTTAGTGATTCATGATAAATTATTACTTGAGTTTCGTTCAGAATCGTTTTTCAAAAATAATGATTTATCATATATTTAAAAATCAAAATACTATCATTTTACTCTATCGAATTAATGGCTCATCTAATAGGTTCTCTATTAGATATATACCCAATGACATTATATAGTCCGAGGACTAAAGAAAGGAGGGACGATCTTCCATCACCATTATCTCAATTTATTTATTTTCATTTTGTATTTTATTATTTTTACGATAAAGTGTTGAGTATTTGTGATAATTTATTTTGTTTTTTAACTGTATTATTATATTTGGTATAATTTGGTTATAGTTCAGTAAATTAAAAATATCTTTATTAGAAAAGCTAACAAGTTTCATTCCTGCATAAATAACGAAAAGTAACTTGCATTTTATACTGACTGCGTACTATTTTACAATATTTCCTTTAGCATAATTCAGTATGGCTGTAAAAGTGGCTTACTCGTATTATGAATGGTTTAGTTTTTTATTATTATAATATACGTAGTATCTATTTCACTTTCTGTTCAAAATAAGTGTTATTAGGTTTTTTATTTGCACAAGTTTGTACATTATATTACCAAATCGTATTATTCTGTTTAAGTACCTATTATAATGATAATTTTATGTATACTTGTTTTATCAAATAACTGAATACATTACAAGCAATGACTATATAATGTTGTTAAACTAATTTAGTGGTTTATAAAGTTTTTTTTTTTTTTTTTTCGTTCAACAACAGTCAATCATTGTGTTAATTGTCAAGTTTCTTATCGGCCGATATTTCAAAACAATAGTTTCACTATTATAGGTATGACACATAAAAATCCGACTTTTATATCTTATCAAGTTGTATTAAATATATCTAAGCTTATACTTACTACATGTAGCATGGTTAATCATATAATCATTTTTTTTTTTTTTAATAACATCGTTTTATCACTGATAAATAATAATTTGGGTTGTCTAATGTTAAATTACTTTTTATAAGCTTTAAGTAATACCAATAGTAAATTAATAAATAGTTATAAAATTCATAATATCTTTGAAGTTAAATAAGGGTGGTGGTCGACATGTTTTTCAGTATAATTATTAAGTTACGAAATATGAAAATAAATTTCTATCATTTAACTAAGTATGCAATTTGTATTATTTGACAGAATTAAATATGAATGTTGTATTTAAAGATTAATAAAGTTTACTCATAATAAAAGTTTTAAGTTTTGACATAATTGTAAAATAAAAATGTAATTTTTAACCAAAAAATTATTTGGTTTATTTTGTTTTGTCATGACTAAACACTGAAAACTCGAGAGAATAGTGGCATTAGTTTGTATAAAACTTTTAACGGAACAGAAGAGAAACATTGTATCTTAAATTACTATTATACTAATACCAAGTCTTAATTATTAAATTTATGAATGAAATCTTTATTATGCAATGTAATTTAAGTGGGTTTTTTCTTAATTAATCAACCTTCGTTTGTATACTGCTAACGCAAAGTCGTATTATACATCTTATTTTTCGCATACGCTATAGGAACGAAACGTTCAACCGGATATTTATCGCTATAGATTACATTGTGAATTAAAACAACTGTGTTTATGATGATTGATGTTCAGTTTCTTTAGCCGCTTTAAATAGATGAAATTGCACGTCTTATGAAGAGCCGTTTCTTTCTCCGTCCATGTTCCCTCTGAATAATTAATTGTTTCTTTCAAGAATGAAAAGTGTGATTATATTGAGTAATTTTAGGTACTGGTATATTATTAAATTAATTATATTTTTAACAGAAGCCATACATTTTTTATTGTATATGTTAATCTAATAATTATTTTTTATGTATGTTATAAAATTAGAGTTTTATTTTAAATAAGTAATTGTAAATCAAACAAAGTTTGTTGATGTTTCGTATATACTTATAAATTGTTTAATAACAACGAATTCATAGAAAAACGAGTTTTTAATTTATCTTAGCGTCTTTAGCGTAAATATTTATTTTATTTAAACCTGTTTCAATGTAATTTGCTCTAATAGTTTTTATATGTTTGTGCATTATTTGATAGTTCTTATTGTAAGTTTTATTTGATTTATACTTTGATGAAACTTATGTGTAATTTTGAATGTAGGAGTGACTGAATTTGAATATTACCTCTTATTAAAACTATATGATATATCTAGATTCATCTAAAATTTTTTTCCTAATGCGGGGCGAAAAGGAAAAGTATATCGCCGTGTGAATTATATTTATTTTCTCATTTATCTGATAGTGAATTTTCAATACATTTTATAGACATGTAATTTAGGTACATAAGTATAGTTATTATAGGATAAATAAAAATAAATACACACATTTAACATGCAAAACATAAACCACGTAAGTCAATTGTTGAAAATACCGGAACGACGACTAGACCAAATAGATTAACTCACATAATAAATATGGACTAAAAATAATTATAATTAAAATATTCAACCGAAGTGATGGATTATTACACATACTTATAATCTTTATATATATATTACTAACTTCAATAAAAGTCGAAATCAAAATTGAAAATTAGATATCATTTATACCAGATAACATATATATTTATTTAGGTGCTAATGTTGGTCAATCTATATCTTCTGTCATATATTTGAGTTGACCTATATCTACTTTAATTACTCGGCGAGGCTATATACTACGTAAAAAATCTAAATAACGAATAAGTACAAATTACGACATTTAATTTCTTTGGCCGTTGGGGCCAAAACGGTCCGTATTTAGATGCGTAAAACGATTTTATTAACGTTTATTCGTTATTATCATGAATTATAAGTATAGAAACTATGATAAACGAATTAAAAAAAGCATGTGAGTATTTATTAATAAATATGTTTATATGATATAAAGATCACGCCCTCGTAGTTTTTGTGTCGATTTTGTCTATACGACGTTATGTTTTTTACTATATACCTATCCAGTAAAAATATTATCTATTAAATTTTCACAAATCATACAAATTTATAATACGTGCGATCAAGTAAATACAGAATATAAAACAAATACAATTTGTTTGGATAATTTAACTTAAAATGCCTTATATGAGATAAAAATAGCTCCCTTTTTAACCAATTTTGAATGAAATCATTTGAGGTTTTATTTTAAGTATTTCATTGTATTTGGCTAAAAGTAGCGCAATTTACCCAACGATATTTTAAAGGCTCTTATTTTTTTCCTGGATACAAGGTGAAAAAAGCTGGTAAGATAATGGTGGTGGAAGTTCGTCCTTCGTCGCTTCGCTCCTCGGACAAGATAATGGTGAGGAGTGTATAGCACTTTCTATCATGGGATCACCTAACCTAACCTCGGACAAGATATTGGTGATGAATGTATTAAGTTTTAAAGAAATGATGACTCATTTCTTTAGTATAAAACGATTCTGAGCAAAGCTTCAGTGTAATATAATATATTATTTATATACTGTTTACGTATTTTTCGGTTATTTGTCTGATTTTTGGTGAGTTTTTTCGTTATTAAACCCTCATAAAATATTCAATTTTTAACTCGTTAGAAATTTTCTGTTACCAAAAGATTCGAAACATGTTTTTATATCTATATTCCAAGTTTCAATGTGATCGGACACACCAAAAAAGATTTATACAGATTTTAAGTTGAAAATTAACGTAAAAACAGTCGATATTCATATACGAATTTATATGAATTTGTTAAAACGTGTATAAAAAAAAATCCTGACTAACGATTTTTGAACTTTTGTTAGGATAATTAGGTAGGTATATGAGTAAGGTCATATTAAATTTTCAGAACTTTTTGTCAAATATTTAAAATTATATTACATAAAAACTTTCAAACAATTTGGTAAATTAAAAGTTCTATATTTAAGTCAAAAGTGCTATAATTGTTCTGAAAATGTTGTCCAATATAAAAAAGTATGTATTTGATATTGGATAAAATTTTCAAGTTTCTAGCTTCAATACTTTTCGATTTATGACTAAATACCTAAAATCTGAACAGTGAAAATCTCGTTTACGGCGGATTTTTACCGATTTTACCGTTTTTACTCAGTTTTTCGATCGTTATTTTTGATTACTGGAAAAACTATGGAGAATTTGGAAAAATGACCTCTTTAAAGTACCATCTCAGTTCAATTTCGAATCTAAAAAGTTGCTGGACGAAACTTTTGGACAAGGATTTCTATACGAAAAAGTGTTTACAGAAAAAAAAAAAAGAAAAAAAAAAAAAAAAATAAACATCATTGTAAAACCATAAGATCCTTCGCTTCACTCAGAATCTAAAAATGAACATATATTTATTTTATTTGAATTTATACATGTATTTTTTTCAAATTTTAAGTTTCATTGAAGAATGATGAAATGTGTTTGAAACTGAACATGTAAATCGTTATAGAGTCACCCCTTAATAAGCAATCTCTCTTTGCTAATATTATTTAAAATTTAATATTTCATTATTATTTTTATTTACTAAGTGTTTCTAATTTGATATAATATTATTGTATGGTGCATCATGTAAGTAGTTTATAAAAATATAACAATGTAAAAATGATTACCTATACTTATAGGTGTAATATACATTGGTATGAGTAATATTTTTCATGTTTCTAACTTTCATACTTACATTTTATACATTTAGTTTATTTTGTATAATAATTTATCATTTTTTACTCAATTTAATAAATATACAAATAATTTCAGTTTTACTTTCACCAAATCAGAATTGGTTTTAATGTCAATATATTAACTTCAAAATTTGATTCAAATGATTTATTTATGTTTTTTTATTCATGAAAAAGTTAAATTAACATGCAAAAATATGAAACCTGAGTTTTTTTTTTTTATTTGATTTTTCTAAATTTCACTAACTTATTTTATTAATGATTTGTTGAATCTTAGAATTGTATTGGATTGTATGAATGGATTTTCTATTGTTGGTGAATACATTTTCGTCGAATAAAGCCAAAGTGTTGAAAAGAATCTAAAAAATTTGACTGATTTATAGATTTTTGATATGTTGCTTGTTTTCTTAAGAGTATTTTGATTATTAAGAAAATTAAAAATTAAAAGGGGAAGCTTGTAAGCTGAAAATCATTGTTTATTGAGGTCTCTATCAGACGTAAATGGAGTGTGTGCGTGCGTGTGTGTGTATGTGTGTGTGTGTGTGTGTGTGTTTGTGTGTGTGTGTGTGTGTGTGTGTGTGTGTGTGTGTGTGTGTGTGTGTGTGTGTGTGTGTGTGTGTGTGTGTGTGTGTGTGTGTGTGTGTGTGTGTGTATGTGTGTATGTGAATGTGGGCTCTCTTGAAATTAGCAATGGAATGCATAGGTCAACAATCTCAGAGCAACCTTGATGCGGTCACCTGGTGTTTATTCGATAGCAATAATAATTATTTGAACCGTTGTTGCGCTCGAGAACGTTTAAAGAGATGGTAGAGATGGCGCCAACATGCATCCACCAGACCACAAAGATTCCATTTCTTGCCTTGAGCGTGATATTATACTCGTGCGCAGAGTACACATATTATACAACGTGGCAAGGGTGGTTATTTTCGATTTTTTTTTTGAAAAAAAATGTAATGAACAATTGTATTTACGTGTGTTTATAGTATGCACCCAATTGTTATCGAGTACTTATAATTATATTTTATAATATTTGTTTAAGTGTCTTTCCCATGACTTCATGTGAGAAGTGGTTTGTTATGATTTTGTCTCCGACTATCCTCATCATATGTACACTATGTATGCATATAGTAAGATCTGTATCGTGTCGAGGTAATTTTCGTGTAAAAAATTACAATTGGTATATTAATTGAAAATTAGTTGATGCTGTTTTGTATTTTAATTTATTATGGTGATTTAATAAAATATTAAATTTATTTACGTAATCTAATGGCTGTGAAATACTGAAATGTGCTGTAGACGTTAGTTTTTAGTTAGTATAAGTGTTGAAAAAAATACTTTTATCATTTTTCTAGGAATATTAAATTCATATTGGAATAACATTCAATGTAACTATTTTTTTTTATAAAGGCAAATTACGTCATTTTATATTTGGTCATTCATCTGCATATTTGAGTGTTATGACATAATGTAGAAATGTTAAAAAAAATCATAAGTAAACCACTTTCTTTGTTAGAAGTCTCATGTCACACACCTCGTACATTTTATAATAATTATGATTAAGTTCGTATGTTATTTCATAAACATCGTATTATCTGATTTATGCTCAATAGAAAAATTGTGTTTATAAATTCTCAGTATTATCAAACGATTGATAAAATTATGTTACTCTTTGTTTTATTGCAGATCTGTTGTGTTTTTAATATAATATTTAAAATATAGTAAATTTTTGAAAAAAATGTGTTTTTCTGATGAATAGACTACTGATGTAAAAAATAATGTGTGAATGTGACTACTATTTTTACAGTTTACACTGTACGAATATGCTTTAATTACATTTATTACTAATCTCGGAGCTCTAACTGCACATGATATACTAAAACTATTTTAATATGTACGACTTTTGCGCTATTTAATAATTTCGACAGTTAAATACACAAACAATTTATAAACTGTTTTTTTTTTAAGTTTGGGATTACTGTTATTGTATAACATTTTAAAACAGTGCCCGTCGTTTTATCATTATTATCTGAACATTAATTACTGAACAGTGCACTAGGAATTTATTTATAATGACAACAATATTGTTATACCATAGTACCGCTTGTAAGTATAGTATTGTAAGTTTTTTTTTCGGTTATTTACTTGTAAGACACGAAAAAGCCAAAGCCGTGACGTGTCGGCGTGACTCAGAAAGTCTGAACACATGCCTGTGCTTAGCGACAAATGACATTTTCGCCCAGCAGTATTCCCCTACCACGGTAACATTCCCGTTTTCATCCATCAACATTCAGATAATGTGTATCCAATATTTGTCTGTTTTATTTTATTTTTTCTTCACAAAACTGATATATATATATTTCTAAAGACGTGACTCATAATGCCGGTTCGGACGTTTCACTTTCTTTGTCAGTACACGCGTTCATTCAGCCAAAGCAAGTGGTACATCCACTTTTCTAGTCATTTTCGATGATTAATACGATTTTTCTTTCATAGTTGCGGTTTATGACATAACTTAAATCGCGTTAAATATTTTCATCGGTGAAAATGTATGCGTTATAATAATTAAAGTTGAAATGAATATTGAACGCATTTGCTTTCATATGATTATGGCGGGTGGAAAAAAATACACCATGCCGCTATCAAGAGTTTCGATAAACTTATTACCGCAGTTGAAAAATGATGTAACATTGAGCCGATGTTAATTGATGTGTATATGTCACATTTTCTTAAGAAAATATATTTGAACATTCAAGTTCAACATTTAATTATATGACTTTTCAGTCCGTTTTTCAACGATTTAAGTTTATGATTATCAATAATTATTTAACAGCATTATGTCTTTAATTATAGATAATACGATTATTGGAAAACATTTGTTATTTGATATTCTAATAATGCTATTTAGAATTTGTCTTTTAAAAATATTACTATCGTACACTATCGGCAATACCATATGTCTAAGTAACTACATTTTGGACTTTTTTTCAGGAACAACAAATAACTTATGTGATACTTCACACATCAATTAGATACGTAGTATCATTATTTTTCATTTGGAGGAAAATACTTGTCCTAGAACAAAGTTCATAGAAAATAAGATGATCACAATGAGATTAATTATAATTTTAAAACAATAAGTGAATTTTGAAAAATGAGGAACTACATGGTATTGCCGTTGGTGTAATTCTATGTAAATGTGTATATACTCGTATAATTGTAAAATCGTCTTTGAAAATGAACACGAACAGTATCATTCTTTATACTGTGATCGAGTCGGTCTGCCAGTAGCTGAATAAAAAACTTATGTAGAAATATACATATTAATGGGCAGAGTTTAGTAAACATATCAATGGAAGCTACACAGGACAAGAAACATGTATTTTAAAAACTCTATGTTAACTTGAATTAATTGAAAGTGAACATTTTCTAGATGGAATATTTTATTACTCTTCAACCCTGAAGCGTGAAACGATAAAATAGTTTTAGTAACGCGTTTATAAAGGTAATTTTTTTTTCGAAAATAGCACACCCAATAATATGATCGATCATGGAAACAATATAATACTATTTTGATAATATAATAAATGGTTACTAAAATTATTTGTGTTATATGTTAGTCTGAGAATACACCGGAAAAAACATTCTTCCGGTTGTCGTGTTTTGAAAAAAGGGAGGAGGGAATGATCGATCGTTAGTTTGTCACCCAAAGTATATACTTATTTCTCGCGTGTAGTACACAATTATGTCCATAATAGGTACTAAATGATATATTGTAGCAAAATGCGCCAGTGGTTGGTTTGAACATAATATTATTACTGTGATTTTTGTTTATCTCGCTGTGCGAAATTGTTCGTCTACTTTTTATTATTGTTATTATTTTTACTTCAACATGTAGTAACATAGCCCTCGCGCCAAAAGCTCCGTGTATTCAAATTCTAGTTAACTGCTTGCTACTTGCTAGCGTGCGTGCGTGCGTGCGTGCGTGTGTGTGCGTGTGCGTGTGTGTGTGTGTGTGTGTGTGTGTGTGTGTGTGTGTGTGTGTGTGTGTGTGTGTGTGTGTGTGTGTTGTGTGTGGGTGGGTGTTTGTGTGTTTACGAAATATATGTAGGGTTTGTGTATAGCATATGCGATCGTGTAGTTTATGTTATAATTATTATATTCGACACAGCAGAGGACGGAGAAGTATGAAGTTTTGTTGTGTTTGGATCAATTAAAAATTGAATCTGGCCGCGACCTCGGGCAATTGAAGTCAATTGACACAGCCTGAGCGCGTGTATGTTATCCCGTGCGTATTATTATTAATTATTATTATTATGATATAAGTATTAATACAAAGCTTGCGCGGCGGGTACGAGCTGCCGCTCTGTGCAGTCTCCGTTTGTGTTGTCGAGTTGCACAGTACACGTGGCCCGTTATATACGATTCTTTCTCCCTGCTTTACTCGAGTTTTATCGTGATTTTTCTCGGACGCGTCGTGACGAATTGATTTTTTTCACAGTACGTACAAATATTCGACGATAGCGAAAAACGCGAACGCCTCATCGCAGTTTTTTGTCGTGTGTATAACGTATAATATTATACGGTGTATATAACGAATGATAATAATAATAATAATATCATTCGCCTACGTCATCGCGCGCGCGTATACAACGGATAACAGTCGCCTGAGAACTCGTACACGTGTTGCGATCCGAGTACTGCCACCGCGTCGTCGTTATTAATTATCATATACGCACTGTACGGCGTGTATATTAAAAAATAATAATTACATCTCGTTGTTATATTATATGGGCCACATCTCCGACGCGAAGACTGTTTTCGTCGGTGTGTATTCGCATTGGCCGTGCATTGGTCTTATCGCGTACTCGAGCAGTTGGAGGCATTGCGAGCGAAATTGAGCAGTAGGTGTGATTTATACATATTATTATACTTTTGTAATAAATAGTACGTGCTGGACGATTTGATTATTATTATTATTATTATTATTATTATTATTATTGTTCGGGAAAGGACGCGACGATATTAATGTCTTATTTGTGTCCTATTTGTCTTTTTAATGTCGATATTAAAATGTCTCGGTATCGATCGACTCGACGCGGGTAATAAAAATAATTATGATACGTATAAATAATGATGAGAATCATATACGTACGTGTCTGATGTGAAATAATGCTGAGTGCTCGGATTACATTCTGTCCGGATGTTGCTATCCATATTAGTATCGTCTCACTTCCTGCTATAAACTACGTCATTATAAATGTAAAGTTTCGGTACTATTATCCCATATGGTTCCTCTGTGTCGATCGTCAATGTTCCGGTGTATACCTACGTGTTTTATGTGTATATGAATAAACTCCTAAATGGATTTGTCAGTGTCTCATTGTTTTTTATTCGAGTACAATATTAATAATATAATAATTGAAAGCCGTGTTATGACTTAAGAACACGTGGAAATTTTTATAAAATGGAATTTATATATTTACTATCGAATACGATTATCTTTATCGTGGTGTAAAACTGTAATGTCAATGGATTATCAATTTATTAAATACATGTAACTATTTTACTAAAAATCCAAGTCATTCATAAAAATGCAAGCAAAATTGAATACAGTTTTATGTATGTTTGGAGTATTTGATTTTTTTACTGTCCGTTCTATTCTTGAATATAGGCTGAGTTAATTAGATGACGTATCAAATTGGATTAGACGGTGTCGTAAATAAAATTGTACTTATTCACAACCGATTTTTGTGAGTACTAAAAAGAAATTTTTAATGATGCTTCTGAGCTTTGTAACTTATTTAATTATTTCATAGAATCTCTTGCATTATTAAGCTAAATATTTTTTAATGTTCCTCTAGTTAATTATTGTGTTCTTCTCAAATATTTAATACAACTTCCAACCGTCAAATTTGTAATCTAGAGTTCCGAGTAAAAGGATCCTTATTATAGGTAACTTGATAGTTTTGGATTTTTTTTGTATGATGTCTCAGTGAGGTAAAACTCATAGTAATAATAAGATTAAAGAAAATTATAAATCGTGATTTTTGTGTTATTGAGTATGGGTATAATTTAACTATAACTTTAAGTTTACCTTTTATACATACAATACTATTCTTAACCTTATTTTTAAGAGTTTATAAATTTTTAAATAAAATAATAAATATGTAATAATTTTCCGTGCTATTTAGAAAAACACACTTTTAATGAAACTTCCAAATGAATAACGCTAATTTTTTTTAAATAATTATAAAATAACAATTAAGTTATTTTAAATTTGTATTCACACGGTTATCCTTATCACCAAAGTCTCTAAGTATATCCATGCTATATATTTGAGTAAATGCCACTATGTATGTACTGAGTAAAATAAACTTCATAAAACGAATTTCATGTTCAAAATTAAAATTATAAAAAGGAAGGATAATTCTTCCTTTATACTTTTGGATTGGTGCTGGTGTTTTTTTCGCATTGAGTGAGATATTGACACCCATTCATGAGATGGACCACGATAGCATTATTCAGTACTCTATTATGGTTCTATTTTTTTTAAATTAAATTAATTTTTTTACTTTTAAGAGGTAGACTAATCTGTACCCTAGGGCATAATTTAATAAATGATACAGCACAAAGGTTATGTTATGACAAGTTTGGCAGAAGCCATCTAGTGATGACATTACTTTTATTTTGGTTTTTCATTTAGTAGCTCGTAGCACCACTATATTTTCAAACGTCTCGAAAAATCCTCAAGAATTTTGAGTGAGGTTTGAGAGGAGTCTAGAGTGTAATCTATTATAAAAAATGACTGCATCTTCATTCTAGTTTTTATTGTTTAGATCATGTGGAATTTTAGATTAGTGAAGAATATTATATACGAAGAAGAAAATTATTGATTTCGCTGAAGAATAATATTTTTTTAAGTTTCTAATTTTGTTTGTAAAATGGCTGTTAAACTTATAAAGTCGTTTGAAAAATGATTGTTGAAAAACTAAATAAATGACGATTGATGAATACACTAGGTAAATATTCCAACACGTATGGAAATCTTGTGCTGAAGATTATAATGTAATAGTATAATGTATGTTAGAAATTACCGCAGACAAAGTAACTAAAATAAACGTATTTGTAAAACCTAAAATAATATTAGATACTCACTTGGTCAAAATTTAACATAAAAACCAAAAACTTTCATCAGAATTATTGTACAGTATCTATTATAAGGTATCTACCTTATAGGAGTTGTGACACTTTGAGTTGTGAAGTAAATAAATTGTCTTTGTCATTGGCATGTTAAGTATAGCATGGTTTATGGTTTTCATTGTATCTTTTGAAAAACGACAGAAAATTTTTCTCAAGTACATGTTGACAAGTACATCAATTACAAGGAATGCTTTTTGGTGATTTATCGTAAACCAAGTTTACATTCAACTGTTCAAGTGCTCGATTATTCATCGCCACGTCTCATCCAAGTTATTTACATAAAATTGGTGTGCTATAATACCGTACAAATAAAAATGGTATGATTTTAGTAGGAATTATTTTTTTGGAAACCACTTAGAATTTATTTTGTAATGAAATAAATATTGTCTAATGAAATGTTATCGAATGTATTATAAATAACTCTTTATTTTATATACAATTTACAATCTTTTACAGATTTAAATGATTTCGATTTGATTAGGTATTTTGTTTTAGCGAAATTCTTTTTCAGTATTTGTATTCGTTTTATATATTTAATTACACTTAAAAAGTTGTAAATGTTTCAAGTACAAAAATTATCTTCCGAAATGGTCGTCTTACAATTAATTATTGTGTAATATGTAACTGCAGATTATAATATTCCTCAGTTATCTCGACTTAATTCTCTAAAACACATGGTTTTAAGATAACGTGATAAAATGCATTCAATTATTGTTTTATGAATAACATGTTTTTCTTGACATTTATTTTTTATTTTTTGAGGGGGTTTCACATTTGATGTTGAATTAAATTAAGCTCGCAAAAAGTTATTTCTTCCATATTTTATTAAAATACTTTAATTGTAATTTAATCTAAGTAAAAATATAATTAAAATTCTATTTCATCGATTTAGTTTTCATTGATTTTATCAGTATAAATTTTTTTTTTTTTAAGTTATATTTATTTGCTGCGTTAGGTTAGGTTAGGTTATTAACCTAACCTAACAAAGACCAATAAGAATAATATTTATATTATTAAAATATTTTTTAACCATGGGTGTATTAACTATGAAATACTAAGAAAAATAAACAATGAATACACAATACTATTAGGCGCTAAAAAGGTAATAGGTAATATAGTATTGTGTGTGTGTGTATGTGTTTGTGTGTGTGTGTGTGTGTAGAAAACGCTTGTTAATTGCATTTAATTTTGAATGTTGAGAAGGTAAAATATACAAAAAAAAATTAAGAACTTTTAAAATTGTTTAGAGCGTTCCTAACAAATTGATGATGAACTGTGGAATTTAATTAAACGTATGAAGATTATTACAATATTATATAATTTAAAAAATTGTTTTTGAATAATTACTTAATAGTATATTGTAAGCAATGCCTATTGATTAGATATTAACTTATTTATTTTCGTTTTTTTTTATCGTTAATTTTTATATAATGAATTAAAAATAAGAGGTAATTATGATGGCTGTTCTATTGAAACTAAAAAAATTAACCTTAAAATGTCCTTAGGCATTTTGGTATTAATTATGATTTATTATTTTAGATTTAAAAATCGATATTGAAAAACATAAATTTTAATTATGTGTTATTTATTGAATGAAGTATGTGTACCAACGTTTAATAAACTATGCTTTCTCGACAATTGACGTTTATTATTTATTTGTAATATCGTATACTTGTGTTGAATAATTTTAAACGTTTGATTTGTTTAGACGTTGGATTCTTTGCCGGAGATTTATTTTCCAGCACCAACGTGGAGCCACTGACGGGCAGGAGTCGTTCGCTGCCATCGCCGCCAATCCAATGGATGTCATCCCGCAGGAAACACGGTAAGTTAAAAGCTGTAATCCCTACCTACTCGTCAGAACGGTATTTTAATGATCAACGGATAATGTATTTACGTGGTACTTCCTCGTCTTATTTTGAATGTAGTTCTCTTAGCCGATGCCAAGTGCGTTGAATAAATAATACGAAAAAAAGCAAATCAACAAATCGTACGAACAAAACTATGTAATAATAAAAAAATTATGTAAATACTGTTAAGCGGAAAAGAAAACCAAATCGACGTTTGTGTTCATAGTTTCATTCATAATACTGAGTATAGCAATAGACAATTATACTTAAACAATATCGTCATTGTTGCGAGCGTTCGTGCGCAAATACGAGTGAATACACAAAGCAAGTACACTGTACCAGTGTACACACGTTATGATTAGTGATGGACATAATCGAGATATATAATCGAGATATCTTGATTATTAAAATTATATCGATTATATAATCGAATGATTAGTAATCGAGATATCACTCGAAATAATCGTTCGAAATTTCCAAATGAAATATTAATAATCGAGATATCATATTTAACTATTTATTAATTTTTATACTTTTCAAAGATTCGAATATTTTTATTAAACGTGAAAAAGTATTTTATTAAAAATTAAAATATTTAAATAAATTTATAACGCATCGAAAGTTGTCTATTATACAGTAGTTATAATAAGTAATAACTAACAATTTACTGTAGTAGAATTTAAAAATCTGTATTTCTTAGTTTCTTGCCAATTGAATACGATTTATTTAAAAATTTGGTTTTTAACGATTGTCTTGATAACTAATTCGATAGTTCCCATTACTAAATACTAAATAGTAAATATTATTCGATATTACGGTTCAAAACATTTCGATTATTTTGATCGAGTGATATCTCGATTATTAATATTTCATTTGGAAATTTCGAATGATTACTGATTAGGTATTTCGAGTGATATCTCGATTATGAAAATGTCTCGACTACTAATCATTCGATTATTGTTTGGATGTTATTGCTAAAGAAATTGGTCTAGAACCATTAACTTCTAGACGTTTATACAATCATGTAGCTTTTATTTATAAATTAATTTCTGGACTATTAATATGTCCTGAATTTTTACAAAAAATTAATTTTAGAGTACCAGTTTTTAATTCTAGAAACAATCCTCCTTTATGGTTCCTCAGTACTCTAGTAACTTAATCGCAAATAGTCTGGAGTACCGTCTTTTGATCCATTGTAATGATATATCTAATTTTGATTTTTGTTTTGACTCTTTAGCTAAATTAAAAAGCATTGTTATGTATAGTTCTTAATCTACCTATTGTATTTTCTTACTATGTAACTATCTTGTTATTAATATTTTACTAGATATAAGTTTATATGGTATTAACTGTACTATTTTACCCTTTTTGGGGTGTTAAATTTAAATAAATAAATAAATTATTAAAATCATTCGATTATGCCCATCACTAGTTATGATGATGTGTAAGTATAGTATTAGGTCATGTGTGTGTGTGTGTGTGTGTGTGTACGCGCGCGGCGTTTCGGCGTACCGAAGCCTATGTCCGGGAAAACTTACAAAGAGAGTAGGTAGTGATAAAAACAAAACAATAACTATACACACGTCGCAACACGATGTGATCGAACAACACGCGTTTTGTAGTGGATCATTAATTAAAATCTCTAGTACAATAATAATTATAACAGCGCTTGTAACAATAATATTTATAATAATAACAGTATTAGTAATAATTAATAATTAAATAATACAAACGGCAATAACGTTTTGTAATATAACGGCCTGTTCGTACCGCCATCCTTTCTCCACCTGTCGTTCGTCACGTCAACCCCACCCTCGCCAGTGATCCACCCGTGTGCTGCGCACAGATGGGAACTTCGCAGTACATTCATTCATAAAAACCACTCAAGTGAAATCTTTATGCTTATTGTGTGTATGAATTTGATTAATACCCAGTTTTCCCGTTATCGTTTTTGTTTCCGACGAAGATGATTAATAATTATTATACATTTATATGATGATGGTCGACGAATGAGCGCGTGTGTGTAGTGTGTATTACGGAGAAAAAGAAATGAAATAAAAATTCGTTATCTGTATTCATTATATAGTCCTTGGTCACGCCCGTAAATTTATATTACCTACGAGTGTATAATATTATAAATGTACAGTAATGTTTAGGCGTACTTTTGAGGCGCAATATTGCGAATCTGATATCACCGCGCGCCGCCTTTTATGTTGTGAATTGTGATAAACGATGTACATGACATTCACTTAGTGTGTTTCTAATTTTTCATTACAATTATTAATTTTTCAATTATTTATTATAACCGAATAAGTTATGACTTTATGAGTTATGAGTGTTTTAACTATTTAAAAGACACTGGATTTTTCTGTGTTATCTTATAATTAAACATATTGTCTGTTAATCAATTTGTTTTTGCAAAACTCGTTGTTTCCTAGTTGAAAAATGTCAAGTTTACGAAGGAGATAAAAAAACAAGATTCTTGTTGTTCTTATATAACGACTTTTACAGTAACTAAATTATGTGTGTATGTTTTAGAGTAGGTGTAGATCGCTTTGATATTATAATATATAATTTATCAAATATCAGCTAAAATATTTATTATAGTTGCTAACTCATCGGAAACATACCCTTTTGTTTAACAATTTTACTTTTGTCAAGTAAACGTAAAATAAATAATTGTATAATTTTGATGATAGAAACTGTCAAAGTCATAGTTGTATTTCCATTTTAAAGTCTTTCTGAGCATAAATAATTTAGTTTTTAATTCATTAAATTATTTTTCGGAAGATGATGAATATTCAAAGATAAGTTTAATTATTTAAAATTTCGTAAAAATATGTTATTCTAGATTATTAAAAAATACTGGAAATAAAATTATTTTGTACGTAGAAAATAATTTAATCAATCATGGTCCGTTAATTTGATCTGCTGCGAGTTACCGAGAAAGTATATTATGTGACTGGAGGAAAAACGTTTTATAATTCGTTGAATTATATATACCTATGCACTTACTTTTTATGCTGTGGACTTGTGGTTATGCGTTGCAATAGTTAAATATATTTCAGACATTGGATTATCTACGTGGGACTTTTTTCTTTCAATCTGACTGAAAGTTTGAAATTTATTTGTGTAATGAAGCGAAATCAATATATTCAACGTATTACCATTATGAATAAAGATGTTTATATTTTAAACTATTTTATTTGCTGCTAATAAGAAAAATGCAAATTAAAATTTTGTTTTATGTCGTATTTTGTCTGGGAATTCGAAAAAACCTATGACAATATATTTATATACATTATAATACAATAACAATACCTTATTATTATTAATGAAAAAAATTAACTCAACATAGTCCTCAATTAATTGTTTGAATGGTCCCTGGCTATTTGTGCTGCGTATTGTTAGCCGCGCCAAGACTATTTGACCAAGGCGACCGAAACCAATCTAATGCACAATCGTTTTTGATTCGGATGCGTTGATACGTCGTTCAACCAACCTGCATAATTTTACTTGAGCCCGCATTCGGAACCCTGCGCTCATGCGTGTACATTTGTATCTGGATTGTTTTCATTAAATGTTATTTTCAATTTTAAGTTTAATTTGGATTAATTAATAATAAATGATAAGTATATTATACCGTAATAAGTAATCGAGTGATCAGCGGGTAATGATGTATCGACCACTTCAGAGTGCATTTCCATCGCGATATTACACTTTATGTCGAACTTGTTTAGTTTATGTATACTATGGACGGATCGGGGTTACGGTCCCGCAAAATTGGTTTACACCGGTCTCAATTTAATAATAACTTAAGTCTTAAGACATCGCCATCGGCTTGCGGTCCAATCCATTAGAATTTCGAAATGTTTGGAATGTTTGGATCGAATGTCCATATCTGAGTGAATATAGACGAAACGCGTCTAAACCAGATATAAAAAATCCCTTTGATGTATCTTTCCCCGGTTGAAGGCGACTGAAGGTACATTCCGTTGCACTGTCCACATTGAACCAACATCACACAATTTTCGTGTGTCTATATGTGCTTATAGTCGTGCTACAGTCATAGTGGCTCTTTATTGTTAATAATATTTTTGCATATAATTAGAAAAATATAAATTCTGATAAATGTAGGTATTTTTATAAGATCTTCCATTAAATTCCTCTCGTAATTATTTATTATCTGCTCATCAACATTTAATTCAAGTGATTTATTCGTTTTCAGATAGGTATTAAGAACATATACAAGTGTTTCATTCGTATATTAGTCACTATTCTAACCAACTGATTTAAATAAACGATCAATTTAATTTTCCTTATTATACGTAATTTTCACTTCTCACACTTCAGTATAGTTTCACTATTAAAATCAATGACACAGGTATTTTGTAGTGCTGCAAGATAAGATTTATAAAAACGAAGATAAAAATAGGCTCCATAAACGGCCAGTCACATGAACAAAATATTCGTTTTCCTTATTTTTTAAATTGTTCAAGATACAAATGAAAAAATACATGATTTATATAGTAGACAATATTATTATAGCCAAAAATGTTGACACGACGTAAATTCTGATAAAATCAGGGACGACGCTATATACTATAATATTTGGCACCATTGACACTATGACTATCACTTGGCTCTTTCTTCCTTAAGTATATAAATAAAAATATCAGATTTTTGTTTTAAATAAAGTAATGTAAGAAAAAAAAAATTATTAAAGACTTTAAAAGATTTTAGCTTTTAGGATGATCGCGTGTAGTTTTATAGCTATGGCTTTTTTCAAATTTAGTGTCGTTTAAAGATATTTTAAGCCATCAAAAAGTAATATATTATGAACACATTGACTATCTCATCATAAAGTGTGACAAATTTGAATCGTGCTGCGTCTTCAAAGTAGAAATTTTCATTTAAGTCGAAATATCGGTTTACACGTAAACAAAAACACAATATTCAGACGAAATACTTTTATAATAAAATTAATATCATTGACAGGCAAGGGCATCCACTATAGAAGGGCAGGGGGATAGCTCCTTCCCTCTAGTATTTTCTGATGTGTATTTAATATGTTGCTTCATCTAAAATAGATATTATATTTTATTAATTATTTGGTCTTTAATTCAAAGTTGGGAAATATTAAACGATTTATTCTCATGTACCTGATTTCAAATTTTGCTATAGCAAAAGAAGCTAATAGAAAGCTATAGAAACCGTGGCGAAAAGAGGAAAGTCAAATGTTGGCGAAAAGAACACTGCTTGGAAAATCGCAACGTACCTATATACCCCATGGCCTAAAATACTGTATCCCCCGATTACAAATGTGTGTCCCACGTTTTATAAACCGTAGTTTTAATTTTGATTGTAGAAATATCAAACACTTGGAATTTTAACACAAATTTATTATCGTTTTTTATCTCAATATAAATCGTGTATTATTACAATTAGAAAAATATTTTAAACTTAACTTGCATTTATTTTGTATATTTTTATTCCAACCATCATATAAAATATAGTATAAATGTCTAGGGTAAGTGGAGGGAGGGAAGGATTTTGGGCGCTACAACCACCACAGGTTATTTTTGAAGTAGAAAATTGTCAAAGGTAACAATTGAATTAAAAAGTGTGTCTTCTGAAATCAGATGTATTTTAGGCCCTGCAGATATATACCCTAAGATTGACCTAACGATAATGATATGTTATCTTTTGTTTTTATTATAAATATATAGGAAATACATATAAATTATATATATTGAAAAAAAAGTTTAGGTCACCAGTTTTTTTTTTTAATTTTCAGTTTTACATTCCTGCATAATATATTCTTGTTTTTAATTTTCTGATTTTTATGTTCTGAGGCAAAATTTTAATATATGGATTCTTTCCCAAATAAAACTTTCCCGTCAAATATATGTCCCGAGTTTTATTTCCTTTATAAAAATGTATTCCTTTTTTATTTTCCGATTTTCACTTTCTGTTCTACATTTCCCTGTATTTTTTGCCGTTTACGTACATGGATTTGTGTGGTATTGCACTAACACCATTAGTGCAAATCGTGTTGAACTAAGCGTCCACCGTTACACAAAATATAATCGCCCTTTCAAACTTTTCGAATCTATAATAAAAAAGAAAATCAATTGTCTGTGTTTTATTGAGTACACATTTAACGATTATTGCGACTGGATTGTTATAATCAAGAAAATTAGTTGAATCGTTAAAGATCCGAGAATCTAATTAGTAATGTCATTCAAATCAAACTTCGTCTTTAATTTGTTTTGGCTGAGATGGAGGCGTAATTTTGGCTTTTGGGTTTCCCACGGAAAAAATCACGTAAGTACCTATAACGAAAAAATGCGTTAGAATCATTATCACGAACGAAAAATAAACGTTCACCGCGCGAAAATTTGCGTAGGAGTTGTTTAGTCAGAGACCGTGTTTTACTATGATGTCATTCATATTTAAAATTATTTTAAGCCTGGTTTTTACTGGTTCGAGTTATGCGATGACCCGATAAACGACACACGTACATGCCGACTAACGAGTGTAAGCGTACGGACGTAATAGTATCGATGGATAATGATATAACGTAGCAACAATACACACCATAATGCATACCGAAAGATCATTGATTAGCGCTGCGATTTTTCATCTGCGCGCCGCGTCGCCGTCATCCATGAGAGGTACATAGTACAAAAGCGATGGCGCGCGCGCGCACACACGTTTACACACACACACACACACACACACACACGTTTACACTCACACACACACACACACACACACACGTTTACACACATACACACTCACATTTACACACACACACACACACACACACACACACACACACACACACACACACACACACACACACACACACACACACACACACACACACACACACACAGGCGCACACGAGTGTGCGAAGATCTAGCCGTTGCGGAGTGTCGGTCGGCGGTAACCCTTTCCCGTCCGGTCCATGCGTTCTCGTGTTATAATGTGTGTTACCAACACATACGCCGCCACATCCGCCGCCGCCGCCGCCGCCGCTGCCGCCGACGACGACGACGATGACGACGCCGTTCACTGCCTAGTCGACTTCGGAATCGGTTCAGTTTGTTGCCGACGTTTGGACGTTCTACACGCGTTTCATTTGTGCATTGTACGCGCGCGCGCTCGCGCTTGTTCTCTCGATTCGATCTGTTGTTTTCTCTCCGTCACAGCACACACATAATATCCTCTCACTGTGCGAATATCTCTTCTGTTTCTCGTCGTGTTTCGTTCGGATTTTTTGCGAAGATGATGATCGTCGTTTTACTATAATGTTAATTTCCCCTCGGCGGCTGTTATCATAGTGTTTTGTCACGTGTGCCGGGCGGGACACCGTCGTCGCGTTTTCTTACATGCGTTTTTCGTCCGATCCGCTTCGAACCGTTTGTTTCGGACCGTGCGCTCCGTGACGTGTTCGTTTACACATTTCGAAGTTATTACGGCGACAAATGTGAAACGTAAAAAAATTAGACGATATTGTTTGAAAAAACACTTCGACAACACACGGAATAATCGTGTTATTGTCACGGACGTTTCATGACTGGTTCAATAGAACCATGCACACATTCCGGTTGCCGGAGTTCCTGAAATACGTCAAGAATTATCTGAACAAAAAAGGTAAATACCGTCCTCGTGCGACGACGAATGAATCTCCCAGCTCGGAATGATATATAAAAATCCGAAACTGCCGCCCCACACTTTCATTTCACGATATTATTACACTTATGCAGCGGAAGGGGGAGCCCGGCGGGTACAAAAATCAGACCGAATAGTAAATTAATATAATAATAATTAACGGTTCGAATTTTGACTTTTCGAAACGAAATCACGATGAGTGTTTCGTGGAATCATCTGCTGTGATCGTGTGTCGTAGAGTATGTTTCGTGAACTGCCATCGGTAAATTCATAACATTACACACACACGCAAACACCACACTCATCACTGCGACTCCGTACTGTATATGGATAGATTATTTTCCGTCGTTAGTCGGTCTTCACGAAACGGACATAGCGATAATATTATTAGAATATCTATTAAAAAAAAAAAAAAAAAAAAAAAAAAATTGACGATAAATCGTTTCATCTTATGTTTTATACTCACGACATACTCGTCGTCGTCGTCGTCGTCGTTGTACGTACGTGCGTCTGAATGATTTTTTTTCACTCGTCTTACGCCTAACGAGTAGTAATTAGTGAAGCGACACGCGAGTGTATTCAAAAATAATTAAAAAAATTCTACCGGCACACTTGTCGCTCGTCACATGTAAGTAATAATTTATTAATATCATTATCATGTGTGTCATTTGGACGCAGTGACGACAACGCGTATGCCTAGTGGTTTTATTGCTTTAAGTTTACTGTAGGCATATCACATAATATAACCATCACGTAGTTACGGTTCGCACAATATGCAGAACTACCTGTAATACTATATTTTCAATACAATATTATGTTTTACGACACGACTGTATTTTTTGATAGTTAAGACAGTTCAGTTATTTAATAAACGCGCATACATATTTATTTGAACAATGCACCACTGTGTATACCCCGTTGACTAGTCGTCATAGTTGTCCCGGTCCCAACACTTCGACCCGGTGTACCTTTTATACGTGAAATCGGTTAGGTTAGGTATGGTAATCGGTGGATGTGAACGTTCGCGAACAATAAAAAACCGCAATCTCATCGGTTATGTGTTCGAAAAGTATTTTCAGAATTTATTCCTATCGCGTCGATACATAATAAATGTGTGTATACTGATATATTTTACGTATATTATTACTGTATACGCACACGCGCGCGCGAGAATAACAGAAACTCGACAAGTGTTGTACACATACACACGCGCGACTAGTTAGTAACGTATACGTTTATTGAGTAGTTTTTTTTTCCTCTCTTAATAATCGTGGTGAAAAAATATTTCTAGTCCGTGCCGTCGTCGCAACAATACCCAAAGGTGATGATGATGACGGGGGCACTTACTCGAATAATATCGCGTTCTATACACGAAAACTTCGCGTCGCGCGGAACGTTTTCGATCGCTGGCGCCGTCGTCGTTGCACGCGTGTTGGTTTTCGAAATTTTCAAAACCGTCGCAGTCGCGCCGCGCCCTTGGCCTCGGGCCGTTACTTCGGTCTCGGCGGCGGCGGCGCGCGAATACCGGAGTCTGTGGATACTGCAGGTGGAAAATTATTAAACGCGTTGATATTCCGTCCGTCGTTGCCGTGCACTCGCATAAATAACACTATATTTACGTTTGTGTATAGTTTCAAGGACAGTCGTGCGTATTATAATACATATACGTATAACATACCTTGTATATATAGTTTTTTCTTACTGCCTATATACCTATGTTTTTCATAGTTTTTGAGGTCGACTTTACTATGGTGACGACGTGTTTACCGACGACCCTTTTTCATCTTGTGTGTGTGTGTGTACACGTGTGCGTACGCGTTCATGTGTGTGCGTGTGTACGTGTGCGTGTGTACATATTTTGTCCACTCCCGGTTTGTTTACCGATACTCTGCCGCTGGCCCAATTTCCCGGGCCATACGGTGCTTCCGGCCGACGTCTATTCAGCCGTTACTATTATTTCGGGAACTACTGCCAGAACGAAAACATCGCGTTCGCCTCCGCGCCCGTCGATAAAATATAATATATAAGTGCGTGACGACAACAACAACAACATCGACAACAAGACGAATTATAAATAATAATAATAATGATAATGCAGTACCTAATGAAGTGCTTTGATATTCAAATTTCGTATTGGGGTATAGGCGTAGTGTGCGGAGAATCGTTGGTGTTGTGTTGTTCACGTTATCGCGATGACTATTAGGTACGACGAGTCTATGTTCTCGGAACAGTGTGTTGTCGATTTTTTGATTTCGTAGTCCAAAACGTGCGATTTTACCATGAAATATGTCCGCGTCGTCATCGCCAATAGTTATACGTTATGGCGCGTACCTCACCTGTTCACCTTTTAACCGCGTTTTAATAATATTGCTCGCGAGATTGTTTACAGCTTAATGTTAATGTTCGCTGTTACTTTGTTCTGCCATTGTAAATACTAAATGCCACGTTTATTTGAATACACAATGTATGAAATTGTAATCCTATTGAAATCTCTCGTTGTTATACAATCTATTTAAATGTATCTTAAGACTACTCGATGTAAAACATTAAGATAGTACCTACTGAGATGAAACTACCTACGATTGTATTCGGTTATTTAATTTAAATTTATCTTATGTTGAATATTATGTCGTAATCTCAAACATGTAAAATTGTCACACGGACGAATCACAGTTTAAACGATGATATAATATTGTTATTACTGTTATTACTAGGGTTAGGATACATATTTATATATAGCCAAGTGTATAATAAATTGTTGTGAAATATGATAATATGTGAGAAATTAAATTTTGACATTAAGAAAGAAATGTACATTTAATAAAAATACATGCAATAAGCCAACCTAAAAAAATATGCAAAATCATAAATATTCAATCCTAGTTATAGCAATACATTATAATAAAATTAAGCTACTGTACATGCTATTATATAGTTAAATAATTGATTTTAGAATTTTATTTTCAAAAAATAAAAAATAAAAAAATAATGCCTCTGAAAATTTCTAAACCATGAACTCATTAAATTAACAACTTAATTGTTAAACAAATAAATGCCCATTAATCAAGACTGTATGATACATATATATATATATATATATATATATATATATATATATATATATATATATATATATATATATATATATATATATATAATATATATATATAAAAATATGTATAAAAAATATGAAGGTATACATCATGAATATTTTTTCGGATATTTTATTCATTTTTCATATTTTATTATTCAATTGTCACAATAGATTTGTTTTCACAAATACCTACTGTTAAATAATCACTGTGTCAGTGATATTAGTATTACAATATATTTTACACACGTATTTAGCATAATTTAGTTATTTTGATTCAGTTCAATCTTTATAGTTTATACATTTTACTGGTTGTATTAAAATTAATAGGTAACTGATATTATTCTTATAGAATTTGTATTATTTATCGACGTTTGTACAAAATCTTCAAATTTATGAGTTGTTAGTTTTGACGTTTAACTATATTAACCTAGTTAAAAACAAATCATTTGAATTTGAATGTAAATCCTCAATTTTATAAACTTATCTATGATAAACTTAATAAGTTATTGAAAATTTAATTTCTTAATATTAATATAATATATTTTCTCTTAAGTAAATAACTTCAAACTTGTGGAATAATATATATACAGTCGATTCCTCTTTATTGGGACACATCGGTTGCGTGTTATTTTGCCCCAATAATCCGAAATACAAAAATGAACTTATAAATTTACTGAAAAACTGATTTTTTTAATACATTTATGTATTTCTATTATAAAAAATTACAAAATATTATAGAAATTATTTATAAAAATAAATACATATAAAGTACATATTATATATATATATATATATATATATATATATATATAATTTTTTTATTATGTATTTTATCTTATTAAAAAAAAAAACTATGAATATTACTTTGTTTCTTACGTATTATTGATTATTGACAAATGTAGTCCGAACAAGCTCCCAAAGCACTAATGGAACTTCCCTAATTTTATTGTTGAAGAAAAAATAATTTTAATGTTTCTAAACATTTCTTTGCCTCCCGTAGTCGAATTGGTGGATCTGGTTCCTCGTCTGTGTCTTCATCTGAATTATGTTTATCTTGTATGGATTGAACAATTGCGTCATCAACGTTTTCGTTTTACTCATAGCATTGCATATCTTCAAATTCTACGTTCTTCAACACTGTTACGATATCATATTCTTCGGAATTCGGTTCTAATTATTGATCCAAAAACTTTCTTCCAAAAAACCACACTTGTGAAAATAATTTTTTATCGTCTGAC
Organism: Therioaphis trifolii; assembly: GCA_027580255.1. Taxonomy (NCBI): domain Eukaryota; kingdom Metazoa; phylum Arthropoda; class Insecta; order Hemiptera; family Aphididae; genus Therioaphis; species Therioaphis trifolii. Next base: position 28,516,124 of record CM050404.1, read on the forward strand.
TGCTTACATCACGCCAGCTGTCTGATATGGATTGAATTGCTTGCAGGATATTAATTTTTTTACTGATATCTATTGCCGTTGATTGTAGTTGAAGTAAATTGTCTTCAATCTTTTCTAAAATGTAATTAACCAGTGTTGCTCTATACTTTACCTTTAAATTTTGTATAACACCCATATCTAAAGGCTGAATAAGTGACGTTGTATTACGAGGTAAAAGCTCGATGTTTTTTAAGGATGCATTAGGATGGGCACTCTAAGATGGAGGCATTTAGCCTTTTTTGTTTTGTCTAACTCCGTATCCCAACGTTGCAACCATTCGATAAAAATGACCGAAGTAATCCATGCATTAGTGTTTGCGTGATACTCAACTGGTAATTTTCGTAAAGAAATTTGTTGAAAATAACGAGGTTTTTTACTTTTTCCGATCACTAAAAGCTTTTTTTTGTCAGTCCCACTTACGTTCACACAACACAGTATAGTTATTCTATCCATAGCTTTTTTTGATCCAGCTATCGATCGTGTTTAAAACGCAATGAACCATCTGGGGATGAACGGATAGTACAATTCTGTTTCATCTGCATTATAAATATCTTCGAGAGAAAATTTTGCAAGGATCTGTGGAAGTTTTGTAAGTTGCCATTCATCAGTACCATCTAAATTTGCACTAGCTTTTTCGCCATGTGTTCTTTGAAATTTTACGTCGTGTTTTACTTTCCACCTAGATAACCATTCTTCGGTGGCTTTGAATTAGTCGTTACCAAGTTTCCTTGCAAGGTCTTCGGATTTAACTTTTTAAATTGGACCCAACACTTGAACGCCCCGGCTAGTAGCCCATGCGTAAACCATTGAGTCAGTGGTTCGTCTAGCTCTGAATCTTTACCCTTTCGTTTCCTTTTTTGGGTTGTCACTTGGCTAAGAGCTTGTTCTCGCAAAAGCTGTTCTTAAAGTTGAATTTGCGCGATTGTTGATTTCGGTATTGCTAACATTTCCGAAAGATGACGAGTACTACAGCCTGGTGGCTGTAATTTAATTTTGTCCAGAATTTCTAAATTTTGCGTTAGCGATAAATCTTTACGTACACGAGACATAGTTACTACACGCGACAAACACGACTGATGCATCAAATAATGAATGATAACATTTTATTTTGTCGTTATTTATTACTCTATGTCTATACTGTGGTGTAATTTAATAATTCCGAACAGCTCATGTATGACCTAACCTCATTGGATTCATTAAAGTAGCAATAAATGTAAAGATTTAATTAATAACACCATATATTACAGTAATTATTTGGGACTATAATCATTATGCATAGATATTGTAATTGATTAAATTATTCAAATTAATTATTGTACAATATTTTGGATTATAATCATTAAGGTAACCTAAAATATAGTTTTATTTATAGAAAAGTAATATTTTTTGACGAATTTGAACATTTTTTAAAATAAATAAATAAATATTTTCGGTAAAATTGTATAGTTAAAATGTATATTAAAATATGTAAAACAGTACACAACCTACTACTTTTTGGTGTCTAATAGAGGGAAAATAATGGCGATTCAGCTTAGTCATTTTATCATATAGGTAAAATTTGTATAGGTAAAATCTATACAAATGTGGGTTTAAAGTTAATGTACTTTGAGCAAATTTAGCTGATTCATAAAAATTTAAAAATATCAAGTGCAGTCTATTAGTTATTTTGAAGTTATTTGATATTTTTCTACATCAGTTTACAGCGGTAAAAATACTCAATTATTTTAAGTACTGTGATGTAGGTGTCTTCTTACACATAATGATGGATTATGAGTTTACTATCTATAAATAAAAGTGGATGATAAAAGCAATTATTACCTATGTCACTGAAAATTAAAAGGGCAATAGTGTAAAATAAAATGCATAAGAAGTTTATGTTCCATTAGTGAATGGCATAAAATTAAATTTATTTAAATTATAATTCTGTCTTATGGGTTATAAAATAAACATATTAGAAATATATTTAGTATTGGTTTAACGATTTCAAAATTAAGAAACCGAATAAATTGTCTAAGGTGGTTTCATTAATAACTTATAGAAATTTTGTCGATAATCACTTCCGAAAATTTTATATCAATAAATACGTCATTACAAATGCGTTTAAATCAATTAAATCTTATAATTTACGATGAAAAATCAATGATCTCTCTATTTCTTCTATTTTGTATTTTGCATATAGTCATTTAAAATATGATAAATTAATATTAAATATAGAACCACTTATTAATTATTATAATTTCCTAGAAAGTCATTTTTAAATTAGATATAGCTGGTATGTAGGTACAATATATATTTATTTGATATTTGATTTATTTAACGTAAGATAGAAGATAAACTGTCGACATTCACGTGTAATAATGAAAAGTTTATGGGGTAATTTGAATTAAACTTTATTGGCTTTACTTTGCGAATATTATTTATTGAATGATTATAGGTATTGAATGTATACAAAATGTTAAGGCCTAATAATATATTAATACTTTTTATTCAAATCTTAATATTCTAAATTAGATATATTTGACTCATCGAATTTAATTTGACATTTAATAGAGGTGGTTGCATTATTTTATCAAACGCTACACGTTGTGTCTTTTCAAATAATTGGAAAGACATTTTTCTGGTTATGAAAATTCAATTTTTAAAATTGTACTTTATGTAATCGTTTTGTTAGGTATATAAAAGTATAATCGTAATAATTTATTTCCGTATTGTGATATATCACGCATCGTATTAAAAAAAACCCCTTCGAGAGCGGTGAAATGTGTATTTATATAGCATTAATAACTTTGAATGATCGAATTTCTAATTTACATAAATTACACATACCTACTACGTACTTAAATTTCCATATTACTAGGGCATGTTTGACTGAAACGCGTACCATATCAGCGCGTTCATTTTTTTACACGAATAGTGTTTATGGGGCCGTTGTTCGATAAAATTCCGTTCGTCGTACACACCGTCTGCTCTTGTAAAAATATGCATATAATCTTTGCCCGTTAGAGTCATTAATATGGAAACGAAGGAAAACAGCTTCGTAGTCAAAAATTTTATCTGTGTGATGTAATTACGTACAGGATACAGTTTAATTTTTTATTAGTTGTCGGTCGATAATTCTCTCTACGGCAGATTTCTCTCAAAAAGTTACGTTCTTGCCTAGGTACGTGTGTGCGTGTGTGTATCTGTGTACTTGCGTTGACGTAACGTTGTCGATATTGTTGTTAATAGGCAATATCGCGAACATAGAGATTATTGAGAACAATATTTTTCGATTGTTTTAACTCTTAAACGCGCGTGAGCGTGTGACACAAATTTACTTCTTTTTTTTTTTTTTGTTCTAATAACCCAGGTTCGACGAATTAATATTTCAATATTGTCGACGACCACCCACAGCGTGTGTATAGAACACAGCGTGTACGAAAACCAATGTGATCGCTCGGTGTCTACGCCGCATACAATCGGATAGAAATAAAATAAACAATACATATAAGAACATTCTCCGTCTTCCTCGCCTAGCCCATAAAGTGCTAACTGAATCGAGTCACGGAGTAAAACCATACGTTTTACGACATTATCGGCCATTTATATACATCCCATCGCGATGAACGCCGAAAATATTTCGCATTATTATATTTCAACGCGGTTGGTCAAATCAAAAAATTATTTCCATTCTCACTTCTCAAGTGGTCCTGCCTTAACGCCTTCCATACAAATTCGCAGATATAGCATATTGTTTTCGTTTGGTTGGTTTTTCTCCGTACTTTTACGACAGAATTGTATTTTATCGCATACGTATATTATAATGTGATTCAGTGTGTTTCGAAAGTTGTATGGGTTTTCATTTCAGTCATCGCCGCGAGTCTGTACACGCGTTCGAGTTGGGATAGGGGACTAGGGAAGGGGTCGTGCGATGTTGACGATAAGTTACACACGAGTGTGCCATGTGGAAGAACCACGCACGTCGTTTCGCAGTCCGTTCACGCGCTCTGATATATCATATCCGAGTGGTGCGCCTGATTGTCTTTTAATGAAAATCATCGGTATTTTTTTTTTTCTTATTACTCACTGTCGCCATTTATCTCTATCGCTGTCTGTATGTTCCATTGTCTATCGATAGACTTGTTGAAACAATAATTATCCAATTTACACGAACATGACTAATTCGATTTCTCGATAATTCTGAGTAGAAATAATTATTCGTTTCGAACGATTTAAACACATACACTTACGAATCAATTGAATTAAGAAAAAAAAATTAATGATTACTCTCGCAACATACACAAGTGTAATCAATAACCTTTTTAATAATCATTAAGGGAAAGAAAACCTTGTTCATTAAATGAATTAATGATTCATTAATAAGAAATTGTTATCAACATTCAGCGTCAATTTCGTATGGATTTTAAGTTCAAATGATAAATAAACTATAGCCGTGTGGAATATTAGCACGGTATTTTGCATTTGATATTTTTAATAAATTTTGTCATTTTAAATTAACATTTTGAATTAGTCTTAGGTCGAATGATTAAGCAAAAGTATAACATTTAATTGCCTATTTTCGTTTTTAAATATCTCTTCGAAATGGACTAATGTTGTTTATTAGTGTAGTAAGTTGCAACTTATGCAAAATGTGTCGATTTACACTAAGTTATGAAATATTATGTACGATATAGGTTTTTCTTCGCATACATTTTTTCTTCCTATAAATATGAATACTGAAGAGAGTTATTTTTTTTTAATGATTACATCATTAATGATAATAAGAGGAAAATTGGCACTAGTGCCGCCTAGACGGTCTTAATATTTTATTGACCACACCACGTTTCATACATGTGTTTATGCATTTTGAAATCCTTAGGTCTTCAACCCGTCTGTCGACTATAGCAGATTATAACACTAAACGTTATTTCTTCGTGGGACGTCAACCTTACGGTGGCAGTAGAGAGGGGAGTCCAAGTATCGAAAATAGACTATCGTCTCGTGCCAACGGGACGAGAAAAATTGTCATCCCATTTTATACTTGCGGAAAATATCTCGAGACAGTGGTTCCTAAAAAATGGAAACAAAAATTATATAAATTATAGCGAACATCAACTGTTTGTGAACATGAACTGATCGTGAGTTACGAAACACATAGCACCATAAGTCATAACGTATATTGTTCTATTCGCTGATTGTCTTTTCGTTGCATTATTTATTGTAGTTAAAAATGTGTTCGTTGATAGAAATAGCAGCTACGTCCTACTATTGTGTAGGATTACATTCATACGAGGGTTTCATTCATAAATTGAAGGGAAAAACATTTAGATATCTGTGCGGCAGCTATTTCATTCCGATTTCCTGCCATCATTATACTGGTAATTTATTGCTCTCATCATACATACGCAGAATTATGTGGCACAAAATGTTGCGTCTGAAATGCATAAACAGCGTTTGTGTAGACAAATAAACGGTGTAAAAAAATTGTAAACGTGTGTAGGAGAATAAGAGATAAGTGTGTATGATTGCGTAGGTCGTAAAATTTAGCTCAAGAGATTCTGTTCTACGTACGTCGTGAAGTCGTTTTAGAGTTTTAGTCAATTTGTTTTCATGAATGTGCATTTATGCGCCGTAGTGCACATATATCCGTGAACATTATTTAATAATTTCTCCTTGTTAATTGTTTACCCACAACAAGTACGTCATGTACACCAAATACGTGTTAGTGTGATATCACAGACACTTTATTGTACCTACTATATAATGATACAATGTTCAAGTATATAGTAATTCAATGATGTCATCGGAAACTGTATCAATGCGGGTTTGTTGTTTGGTAGGGTTGTAGGCGTTTGAAAAAAAATTCAACACGAACTTATGTAATTTTTGTTCTATATTATAAATCACTGGGAAGAAGCGAGGATGGTTCTATTGCTCATAGGTTTGTGATTTTATTTCTGTTGGCTTTATTTATTTATCTATTTTTTATATATTCTACTGAAATTGGCAGTAATGTCTATCCAGATTTGTATTTCTTAAAGATAAAAATAAAATATGAGGCAGTTTTAAGTGTTGTATTCCGATTTTGTTCTCATAATCTCTTCCAATACTTTAAAAAACCAAATTTTTCCATTTTTGTTTTATTATTGTAAGCATAACACAGATACCTTCTGTGATCGCATGAGTTCTATATTTTATGCTGTGGGGCTCGGGAAATCGACACAAGTTTTCAGAAAATTACTCGCATTTGTGGAAAATAAACTTGGCGATTTCTATTCATAACCAATTAATCGAATTTTTTTGTTTTGTTTTCAAATAGATAATTAACCGTTAAAACGAAATTCATTATTTTCTTCTTTCGATTTTACGTCAGCACCAATCTGCGTCTATTGGTTTCGTGCACAATGAATGTAGTTGATAAGCACCTTGTATGCAAGAAGATAACGTAACCCACGCACACGTAGGTTGTGTTATGACCCCCACAGCTTCGTACGTATATTATATGTACGAGTGTGTGTGTGTGTTGTTATCGTGTTTTTTCGTTTTGGGTGTTCTTTTGGCCTTGATAACAACTACAATTGGCTCATTCATACTAACACTACTGTAGTTCCTCACCACGCCACCTCCTCGAGACTCAATAGTATATTATTTTATTAAGAGGACTTGATACACCAATTTGTTGAATTTATCTAACATAATATGCGCAATACAGCGAATTCATGTTTCGCACAATCGATATACATACAGCTTTGTTGATATTAATTGACCTATATTATCCAATTTACTAAGATGAGAACGTTATTTTGCCTTTTTAAATCATGGATTTTTATTTCAATGTAAATTAAACATGTATACACATGTATATTGTTTAAGTAATGGCATCATCTCATATGTTTAATATTGTATTGTAATGCCCTCGCTTAGTCGTATCAAAGAATTTATTTCTGGAATTTGATTGATGAATTATATATATATAAGAAAAATTGTCGGTAAAAATGAATTAATACGTTATAGTTTCCATTTTTTATGTATCTTATAATAATGTACCTGTTGAATTGGTTTATAAGGTCTATGATTATAATGGCAACACTAATTAAAGCACTAAGTTACATATATATATATCTATATATATATATATATATATATAAACATATACATGAAATATTTCATTATAATATATTCCAACCGAAGTAGAATCCATGCCTAAGTATTAAAACTCAAAAGACAATAATTATTATTCAATTTCAAACAAAGATCATAAAGTTTATAAATACAAGTATTTTAACTGTGAAATATATACGCCAATACAAATACTGTAGTATCCGTAAGGTGAAATCCGTTTCAAAATCCGGTTAATTTCACGTTACAATTTGAATTTTGACGTTTAAGTTTGAATAGGTGATTTCAATTTTTTTGTTTTATATATTATTCTAAGGACACAATACCTATTATTATTTTTTATGATGCAATTTAATAAATACTCATTGATTTACTTATAATTTTCGGTTAATATCATTTTGAGTCAATTTTATACACATTTGTGTCTTTTACAATAAACAAAATTTAACAATATTTAAAAATTAAATAAAAAATAACCACCTAGTTTACTTAAAATGTGTAAAATATTCTTCCTAGTTTTATTTTTCGATTTTGAAAAAAGTTCAATCGTTTAATTAACGTGTAAAAATCTTTATCAACTCGTAATAGTTTATCAATATATATTATAATATATTATGTGTATTGTTTATTATAGAAGTATCCGGTAATTATGTACGTCAAATGTACTAACACATATAAATTGTACACAAATAAAATTACATAATGTTGTGTAGTTATAATATGTTTTTATATGCAATACACACCGAGACTAAAATATATTAACTAATAATGTAATATTGAAATTATCTATCCTCCGATTTTCTCAAATCCGATATTTTATAATATAATTTAAACCACGTCTTCAACCAATTGTTATCGATTAAGATTGATTTTGTTTTAAAAACAATATTTTTTTAAGATTGATGCCGTATCAAAGTATTCATACAGTATGTTTTAACAATAAAAAAAGCGTGATAAAATATAGGAATATCTTTATTCTGATATTTATATAAAAATGCATGTACAAAACCACACGTGCTCCGTTTTTCTGGTTAAAAACTTTCAAACATTTTTTTGGTATCCTACGTTTAGGTATAAAACTGTAGCAATTAAAATATGTTTTACAATTTTCTATTAAAATGGTGCTTACAACGTTCAACATAGCTGATTTATGACTTTGTCATCAACATATTAAACATTTCAATTAATATTTCGCATATGCAGCTTGTTTTAGTATTCAAATTATTTAATTATATTGTGTTGGACAAAAAAAAACCAGATAAACTCATTAATTTCGGAATTAAATTGATAAATTATTGTACCAATTAATGTGTTGTAAAAATTCAAAACTGATCATATTAAACCTAATAATTTTCTTGCTTCAAAATTAAATTAAATATAATATATAACATTATTATCTATTAATAATGAAAATTAAACTCTTAATTAATTTTTTATTGAGTCAAGTTTAAATTAGTGGTGAAGACTAATTAAATTTTGATTATGAATTATTATTTTTTATTAAATATGTTTTATATAGGTGCTATCTAAATTATATTAATTGTTTTTATACTGTAAATTGTCTTTAATGAAGTTCTTAGAATACATTCATAGATATCATACCTACTCTCATGGTCATATCCCATTTTCATTTTGAAATAAATGTTACTTGTTTTTCATTAAAACTATAATATTATGTGTTGACCATATTTTATCCTATATGAACTTTGAGCGAGATTTTGCCGGTTAATATACCTTCAAGAAATTCAAAATAATTCTCTGCTAAACAAATTATTTAGCGATTTGTGTAAACAAATAACTCTGTAAATATAAGTATTTCCGAGGGGGAAATGTTTTTTACTGTATTTACTATATATTATTGTTTTATCATTATTGTAAAATGTGAATTCCATGTTTTTTATTCTAACCTAACCATTTTGAAGCAATTATTACAATAAATAATAAATGGACAAAATACGAACAAATATATAATTTTTACTCGCACTTAACGAATATGAGTGTATTTGATAAAAGTAAAACAAAAATCAAGTAGTTTTGTATATTATTAATAAAATTATATATATATTATTTTGTATATAAAATATATAATTTTATGCCCCCCCCCAAATTTTTTTTTATTTCTAATGAATTACAATGTTTCAAAATTAAAATAAAGCTTACTTAAATGTATTCTAATTATAATCGCTTGCCCGAAATTAAATCCTATGTATGCCACTTTACTCTATATAGTGGGTCCAAAGTCAAAGATAATACCAAATACTTTTCCGGAAAATTTTCGATTTGAATCTTGTATTTTTTATTTGAGAAGAAATTCAAAATTGTATCATTTTTGCTGAAGAGGTCTTAATAGTGAAATAAAAATAATATGATACTTTAGCAGTGTGTTCTTGACGCCGAATCGTGTTGATAATTTTCATTTATATAAATAATCTACATTCTACCCTATTAATATGGGTACAGGTCGTTTGAAATTGTTCAATTAGTATTATACATATTATCATTTAAACATTATATAGTTTTACTGCATTATGGCTTTCTAAATGTCTTCAGATCATTGAATTTTTGATTGCAGTATTGTAATATGTACCTGCGTATGTTGTATTTTATTGGCATATGCATTTCATGTACACCCAACATGTTTTAATATACACCACCCTTGTGTCTGTAACAGTGTGCACGATATTATAGACTTCCATGTGTAGAGTGCACGCAGAGTGTGTTATTGGTACACACAAATGTGTGCACCTGTTTATTGTATATTTCGATCCATTGGCGTTGATCGATGGGCGAACAGTGTTCAAACTGTTCATCCATCGGTCACAGGCGACGTTTGTGGGTGCTGGCGAAGTGTATTTACGCGTTTTCCGTTCAGGTGTACACAAAAATGTTATACATAGCGTCCCTGAATTCCGACGGCAATCGCTCGGCATGACCCCCGCTTCACCTTTTCCTCGAATGATCCATTGATAAATTTAATAATAATAATAATAATAATAATATGTATATACTCTATACTGACCGCGTTTTGCTGCTCAAAGTGGTTATCGAGGATCTACGCGACGGCCGCATACGGTTACCGTACTGGGGGTATATTGGTATAAATTACCTATAGTTACGGATAGCGCGCGCAGTGTGAAAGATACCGTTATCACACCGTTGTGTGCAGTATAAGACATCACGTAAGTGTATGTGCGCGCGCACGCGCGTTTATGATATTGAATAATACCTAACACTCGAGATCTATGGGGCCACATAACGATTTACATTAGTTCCATGTCACACACGTAGTTTGCAACAGACACACACCCACACACACACACATTCGCGTATAAACAAATAATATATTATAAGTAAAGACCGGATTTATATGTTTTTACATATCGTTACTGGGTCTATGCAGTCTTATGAGAGTAAAAAATGTGGACGATTCGTTCAATTCTGAATGCGTAGAAAAAAGTTTTTTTTGCATATTTGAGAATATTTCATGGGTTAGAGAATATTTAACCCATTTAGCATATTTTGGAATATTTCGTAAATTGTGAGAAAAAATTTCTATTTATTTTTAACTATTATATTAGTATATAAGTATATTATAGTTATTTTAACTTTTGATTAAAATATACCAAAGGAATATTATTTTTTTAATTTTATATATGTATTATTATTTTGTATTCCTAGCTACTTCAGTACAATTTCATTATGCAAGTGTAAACCACTTAAATAATTACTATTTAAGGATTACCTATTGTTTAAAAATTTGTTTTGTTTTATTATGTTTTAATATATATTAATATTTGTTATTTTTTCACACTGTGACTTAAGTGATTAATACAACTTTTAATTAAAATATACCAAAGGAATATAATATAATATAATTGTTTTTATGTTTTAATATTATACTGTTATATTTATATTATATCCCTATTTCCCACTCTTACTAAAGTGCAATAGTATTCCATTAGGTATAACGCAACTTTTAATACCTAATTAATACCTCACTATTAAAATAATCTTGAAAAAAAATTTAAAAATGCATATTAAAGCATATAATGATGTTTATTGAATATTTTTGCATATTTTAAAAATTTTTGAGAGAACATAATGAGAATATTTGAAGGTTTTTTAGAGAATATTAGCATCATATTTTGGGTATTTTAAGAGAATATAAATCCGGTCTTTAATTATAAGATTGGTGTGCAGCTATTGTGCGTGTGTGAGACCGAAACACGGAGATAAACGTTTCCGCGCGTTTCGTAATCAATAACACACACACACACACTACTTGAAACGTACGTAATTGTAAATATATTCGATCGCTCGGAAATATATTAGGTATATTTTATTATCATTTATCGTCATTGATGGACTGTAAATCCGGTGTTCCACTGCCACGTATACAATAAACTTTACTTAAACGAAGAGCTGTAGTTATTGACAAAAGAAAACACCCCACTTCAAAACACTACGATGTGCTCTTCGCATAAAAACCGCGTTGAGAATGACGGCATGTGAGCCGCCTATATTTGTGTCTATATGTATTGTAATATAGTATTATAATGTGACGATTACGATGCCAAGCAAATCATTGCGATAAAAGAGCATAATATTGCGATTTTCCGTAGTGTTCATTGACTGCCGTAATCAACCGCGTATATAAAACGTAGTTATTAACACGTGATTAAATGTTTTTATTTTTTATTTTATTTCAGTGTCGCTTTGAAGACGGAATAGGTTCTGTTGCGTTCATTCTCGTGTTCGCGATGTGGGATTAAATAAATACGCGGTTCGCTTGTGAACGTAATAACATTGTTTGAAAGTATACATATAGTGTAAAACATGCGCACGTTCGCGGTACAAAGGCCATTTGAAATCGAATTAGCGTCGTAGCAAACAGTATTTTTACGTGCAGTTTTATTCATATTTCATATTATTATTTTCACTGCGGAATATGGTATTATTTTGTTCGTTCGGTTGCATGTAAATCGACGTCTTGTTACATGTTGTGTATATTTCACTTTCTGTTCAAATATTACATCTATTACACATTTACACCCTTTCATTTTACCCAAATGTTTATCAATATTGTACATTAACCGTCGTTTACTCGTAATTACAACCGATGTATAAAGTTGGTGCACGTGTTAATTAACTGCGGTTATTATATAGATTAGTGATTTAACATCAGTCTGGGATAGAATTGTTGTTGATTAGCGGGAAATTTCGAACCCTTCTATTGACAAATTATATAATGTATATATACTCGTATATATTGCAACTATAGGTAAAAAAAAAGAAACTAAGAAATCGAATTATAAAACATATCTCGTACGCGTCTTGAGTCGATAACATCATTTAGATTAATGATTTATGTATAATATTATTATTTCCCGTACGATTGTCATTTTGTTTGAATATGTCTTAGAAAACAGTTACCTCTATCGAGAATTGTGTCAAATTTTTATCGCCGATATTGTGTACGTGCGCGTTTATATAAGTCGTATGTTGTAGATGGCTAATATTAATATGTATTTCGTCTCTACGATGATTATTATTTTATTAGAGAAATACAACTACTATTTCAACAACCAACAGTGAAAATTGACTCGAGTGAAATTTTATGATAATAATAAAATTACGATAGCGTTAAATAACGAGTAACCTTGTGCGTGCGTGTGTGTGTGCAGAGGAGCAAAAAGGAAGTTTGACATTCGTTATTTTATGTGATGCGATTGATATATTGCCGCTTTGTGTGCGTAATGTGAACCTATATGTATAACGTTTTCGATATTAAAAATGTGAATGATATCGTCGCACACTGAAGCGCACGTATAATACGTATATAATATGTATCGATGCCCGCGACGTACAAGGAATATACATATTTTCTGACCACGTTCGTGTGTCCAACGACGTCACACGGTGAACGATAATTTAACAGACCAATTAACTATGCATAATTATGAACAACTTCATGAAATGTGTTAAAACTGTTAATTATTAATATTGAAGAATTCGTTTCTTTTATTTTAATTACACGCAATCGATAACACAGGTAAAATATACCTAGGCACCGCGTGCGCGTGTATAGGACAACTATTGTTCAAATAACATCGTATGGGTTGTGTTTGTCTTGGAGATCGGTATGTTATTGATTTTTATTTCAAGTCCAAATACATATCCTTATCTGGACGCCAGTTTTTTCTTTGGAAATTAATGGACGAGAGCGTTTCAATTAATACGAAATCGAAGATATAAATAGAGTCACTTAGAGCCGCCGATACATTGTATGCTCGTCGTACCCACGTAAACCGTATAGACTATTATTATAGTAGGTTTTAGTATCGTATACAATAATAATTGTATTCAGTTGGATAACTGAGCCGACCTGTTATTCTATACACTCGTGTTGTAGTAGTAGTTATAGTAATATTAGTAGTAGTAGTAGTAGTAGTAGTAGTAGTAGTAGTATACCGGTATTTTGGAAACAAGAATTGAATTATCGTTGTTTATTTTTAGCTTCCTAGTATTTTGGTTATTTATAAACGAAAGTAAATAAACAAATAAAAAGGTTCTACACGGCATGACGTACAGGTTGTTATTGTCCAAAATATGGTCTTGTACGAGCTATTCCTTTGATATCATTGGGTTGTTCGGACGTTGGTCTTGTACAGTATACACGTGAAATGTATGTAAATTTATTTATGTAGTTCGTATCGATATTATAAATTATAATATACCGTGAGGTGTTACGGAACGTGGGCTCCGGTACTTAACCTTAGTTATAATCTACTGCTAACCGCCGTGGTACGAGGCGACGTTTCCGTTTCTCCTCCCATCCCCTTTCACGAACTCCGTAGCGATCCTGAACGTGCCCGTCGCTTCGTCGACACGCCCGTCACTCGGCGAAGCGCTCACTACCAAACACAATACTGTAATAATTATTAATTATCATTATCAGATGATACACTCTGACGTTGCTGGTATATCTCATGTACGCTCCCACAGTAAACGACTGCGCGACATAACGAAATTCGAACGTCGAGGGGTTTGTTTCTTTGGGTTTATTCCGCACGATAAACTCGAAAAATATATCGGGCGTATAAGAGAGGAGTTCAATTCTCATAAATAAATGACAGGTGTTATATTATGGTGACAGATTTGCAGGCTAGTTGTAGAAACACTCGTACAATGTAAATAAAAGAAAACGACATGTATCAATATAAAATAAGTATTGATTAACAAATTATATCTCCTTATATACGGTGTTCTCGCCGTCTTGCGTTTCCACTGGCGATGACGACCAATAATGAATATCACATTATATAATATATAATATCCATATAGGTGTAGTAAGTGATAGTAATAAATTACGAGCTATCGACTGCCGTTATCATAATACAATTGAGAATCTAATTTATGATTAAAATATATTAATTTTGTGAACAGTCAGTAGTCACACGGCACACTACATAATAAACGTTTATGAGTATTATTTCGGTAAAACGTATTTATTTTTTGTTTGATCCTGTTTTGAAAATACGTAAATATAGTAGTATAGTATGTTGAATTACTTAAAACCTGTAACTGGTGCATTTTCGTTTTAACTAAAAAAATCAAAATAATAACGTATTTTAGAATTTAATTTCAGTTGAATTGACTTATTAAAATTTTAAAAATTGATACTTATATGGAAGAGAGAATTTCAAATTGACCTCCCCCAAATATTTTCGTGGCCACGCCTCTGATGTTAATCAATCTTACGTGGTCGTGGATGTGTTATTGATATTGATACGAGTTTTAGCGAAATTCAGTTTCAACGTTACTCCGATGATATGTCGGATGATTTTAACGCCCGCCCACGTGGATCAACAAGCGCGTATATTTTATCGTGATTTTAATAGCGACATTACAATCTGCATGCGGGAGCATATAGCTGTAACTTGTAATACAATATTATGATCCATTCATAAATAACAATTTTTTTCACGTGTTTTACTTTTTACTAATGCCATATTATATTATCGTGACGACGCAATCGTGTGCGACAGATAATGATATCATGTACGGATCAGACTGCAGTTTGTAGTAGGTAAGCTAGGCCGAAACGAAAGACACGCGTTTTTTTCCGTTTGAACGAATAATATTATATTTCTGTCCTGGTTTCCGCGCTCTTGTGCGTCCGGGATATTCGTTCGGTATTATTACTTCTTCTTGATCGCGAAATAAAAAAATCTATAGAAAAACAAGCAGCGGCAAAAATACATTAAAAAATATCATATTATGTTATATTCAATATATTATAATTTTCTATTAAACAACGAGCGCACATATTACAAACTGTACGTATGTATGAAATCTTGTAGATTATTTCAATGAAACATATTATGTATTGTTAATGGAACATAAAGAAAATAGGGAAATACATTAAAAAAATAAAATACAAATAAAAATAAAAGATATTTATCCAGTGTTTCCTATAAGTCAACAGAACGTTAGTAATTACATGCCACACAATGATCGTACAACATACAAATAATCAAATAAAAGACTGGGGCTATCGATTTTAACCTCTTGTAGGTTATCAATTTATCAACAACCAAATATTTGGGTTTTGGATGAAAAAAAATTCGTTTGGAAATAGTCACTTATTAAACTAAATTTGTTCAAAGAACATTGGACATTTTTCACAAAAAAAACTAAAAAATTTGACAATATGAAAAAAAACCTAAAAAGGTTATAATAGAAAAAATGAAAGTTTTTCAGAAGCCATAGCACGCTCTGTTAGATTTGCTTAACTTTTTTAATAATTATTTTATAATTAGTCAATATTTAGATATTTTGTGATGTCAACAATTTATGAGATATATTTTATCTAGTAGGTATAATGTCATATGATATTATATTAATGCACAATTAATGTAGCTTTTTTTTGTCGTTTGTTGTTTCTGCTAAAGATTCGGCCGGAAAATCCATTGTTTTCGACACCATCCCTTAGAAACTAGAAATGCTAGAAACTATTCGTATTCACGAGATTTTGGTCCGTTGATGACGTTTAACGAACGGGATACGCATGAAGGCTTTATACTATGTAGTATCCGATGTGCAATGAACAATGTCGTAGTATCTACTATACAAAGTTTTTGTAATATTTCTCATTGTCCAGACGATTTTGTGATTCCTATCCTCGTCGCGCGTCGCCTACATAACAACGCTGGGGAAGTCCTCCGAAAATTTTCACTTACTCACACGCATATATATTTATTCACAACACACATGCGTCACGGGGTCGGTCGCTATTATATTATTGTGACCGATTGTGTTTTTTCCCAAGTGAAAATGGTCACGTTTGCTCTGTCAATAATGTATTTTCCTGCATTGGCTAGTATTTTGTGGGGGAGGGTCGTCTTGGCGTACTGTCGCATCGGGTGCTTTTTGTTAGCGCGTGTGAAGCCGCTGTTTTGTGGTCACATTATATAATATATATTTATATATATAATTTATTTATTTATTTATTTATTTATATACGTGTATACGTTTACTATTGCTGAACCGGGATAATTGGTGAAAGAGTTTTTGTGAAAGCTAATAAAATGGAGAAAGGACGGACGGATCGGATCGTTGAACCCCAAAAGAATATAGAAAATGAAAATTTTTAAAAAAAAATCCCATGTGTATCGTTGAATAAAACGCATCTTGCGTGGAATTGAAAAAAAATGAGACGATATTTTTTCTTTTCTTTTGACCTCACTCTTGTATTATAATTTAATTAATAAATTAAAAACAATAATAATAAACCTGACGTTCCATTGAAGTCCATCAGTCCAGTCCATATTGCCATTACTATATTATTATTTATCTTTTTTTTCATTTATTTTTTTTCTCGTGACCGGATTCGTTCAATGACGATATTGAATATAACAACCCCAGTTACTACGTAGTAACTCGCAGGATAATTTTCTTTATTAATATACAACGTTGTCATACAGCGCACGGGGTAGCATTACATTAATTGTATTGATTTGTATACATCATCTTTGTTTATATATATACCGTATACGTATACGAATACAATATTTTATTTTTTGAATTCGAAAAATATTAATACATCAGTAGGTGCAATTTTATTACGTTTCTAAATCCGAGTGAGTGATTTTCAACACCGTGTCGTGGTTCTATTTACCTTTATTGGTGTGATATGTCTTATGATGTTTAAATATGTATAAATATTCAGGTATCGGGATGTAGGGATCTATACTTGGTGACTAGAAGATAATCGTTAAAATATCCGTTACAGCGTTTATGAGTGTACTAAGGTCCGTGTGTAATACGAATTCGCCGAAATATTTTACCATAATATGTGTTATAATTATTATTATGTATTACTCATACGGTTTTGAAGAATTTTATGAATTAAGTAGGTTTAATTGGGGTTTACGACCATTAGTTGTCAATGTTCATCATAGAATATTCCATGATGTGCTGAGTTAAATTGCGTGACGTTTATTATAATTAATAATCATTACCATAATATATTTGCCTATGGATGAAGATTTCAAGGAGTTGTTGTTGTTGCTGTTGAAATTAAAAAAAAAAAGTGAAAATATATGTTTAGTTGAAAGGTACTGTTAAATACCCAATGACTAATATAGTAGTTTCGGTATGGCTACTTTTAAATTGTTTGTATTCATATAAATAATGTGAATATTTTTAGTTGACGACGATAATTCACTATTTGACTCCACGCTTTACGTTTAGATAGGAACTAGGAATTCAGATATGAGTGCTGGACAACCCATCGTGAAACTATAGAATTAAATAATTATTATCGCGTATACTGTAGATTGTAGGTTGTAAAAAAAGAATGTTAAGTTATTCATTTTTCAATCTTATGATCAATTTTGCTTTAAAATTCTGATTGCAATTTATGTTTTATGTAATATTGTATTATTATCGATTTCTTAAAAATTTAAACAATTGATCTATTTGTTGTTAAAAAAAAAAATCCAAATGTACGGAAAAATGGTGTTGGATTCGTAATGTTTATATTCTAAATTAAAGTACCAAAATTAACACTCTCCATCTTCCAAGTTATTGTTAAATAATAATTAATTTAATTAACGAGTCAAATATGTACTCCCTCCAATGAGTAATTTTGTCACCTTATATTTTATTAAAGGGCTGAAAACATTTTTTTATTTTAATGCCATATTTTGCTCTCAGGAAAATGTATTAATGTAAAAATTGTATTTAATAATATTTTTTCAACTATGAATCGGTTAAAATTCCGTGTAGCGGATATTGGGAAAATGGCAAGTTTGAATTTCTAGCGCGTAGGTGGTAGTTTATGTATATTTTCCGAGCTGGTTATTCACTTGAGTAAGTGCCAATACGGATGAACTGTGCGTTGGTTTTCTAAACACAGTCCAAAAATATTGACAACTCACAAGACATTAAAAAAATTAAAAAAAAAAAAAAATGGTTATTCTGTATAACCAACCCCTCCTTTTGGGTCCCGTTGTGTGTGTACAGAAGTGGCGTTGTTCCGTTAATTTGCGAACGATTACGATGAGAAGGTCGCCGTCCTGCGGAACGGTCAGAACTTAATCGAGGTGCGGGTAAACACCGTGATGGTGCATTGTTCAATGGGCCAAACTTTTGGTATGGGTCACCATCGATACCGTCGAACCACCAAATACCGTCACAACAATAACAACAACAACTACAACGACGACAACGCCAAAGATGCAGGTATCTGATTCAATTAAAAATTTAAAAATTAGTAATATTAATCATTTTGATATCATCGTACACCTAATGATAATGCGCGCACGTGTGTGTTATCGACTTAACGTTATGGTTAGTACGACCTGTTGGGACCATACCGACCGACATCTTATGTACCTATAATAATAATTAATAACAGTAATAATTCGTCTGTGAACAACGGGTTCCCCCCTCCTCCTATTTACACTCAAAATCGGTCAGCCTCACTGGACATAATCACTAGCAGTATAATGTGTGTGTGTGTGAATATGAATAAAATTATAGATCTGTTGCGGTTAGTATAATAATGAAATCGTGTAAACGGGTTCATACCTGGATATGAGAAACAGTCAATGGACGAGTTAGGACTTAGGGCCGATATAATTGTTGACAGAATGACCTTATTTTGATATACGACCGGGTTTGGGGTGGTCAAAGGTCTAAAACTCGGGAGGCCGGTCGTAATTACAGTGACAGATACGAACGCTCTCCTCCGTTCAAAAAACAAAATTGTAAATTGTCTCCTCCTATCCCCATTTGTGTACTTAAAACCGTTCCTACGGGTAGGTACTCGCCCTGAAAATGGCGATGTACTCTAGACGACATATTACAAAGGGCACAATCATAGTGTGTTATCGTTTTTTTTTTTGTTACACGCTTATTGCCGCTATTGCGACCACGGAAAACAGTCGACACGACGTTTTTTTTTTTGATAATTATAAAATATGTAATTTGAGTATTGCGTCTGTTTCGTGTGTGTAATTAAAAACGTTATAATGTCAAACATCGCGCGGGTACGTGCGCATCAGCACATATACAGTGCATGGGTCGGGGTGGACGTACTCTAACCTTGACGGTAGCGGTGTTGGCACACTTTAATTATGAAGGTATTGATAACGAAGGAATAAAGCTACAAATTTACACATATTTTTTGTTAAAATGTGTAGTTTAAAACGACACAATATACACCTAATAAATAAATATTCACGGTTCCGCCGGACCGCATCGTATGCGCCGCTACTGGTGAAGTCTGCGTATGCGAATTCGGTCCCCATCGGTATATGATGCCGACTATATATATATATATGCATACGTATAATTTATGCGAATCCCGATCCAAAAAGGTTATTGATCACATCATAATACTGTAATGGTTTTGTTAAATTTTTTTTTTATGTTTTACGTATTGCTAACCCGGTGTCTAGTTTATCAACGAATATCAAATATTTTGCTATCGTCGCTCCGTGCAATATACTAAACTCAAGCCTCAATATAGAACATGTCAAATTTACATAGATTTTTCGCTTCATTTCGAGTTTTATTATTATCATCTTTACGTGTGGATACAATTCATCAAAACTTAACTGCGCGTGCGTGTGTGTGTGTGTGTGTGTGTGTGTGCGAGTCACGCGCGTGTCTGTATGTAACATGTATATTTTTCTTATTGCGGTGACATTGGTTTTAAAATAGTCGTTTGTGTGTATACGTAAAATGCGCAAACACAGATAATATATTCGTATAATACGTTATTCTGCGACATAATTTGGCATCGGCGGACAAAACGATCATCGTTATGAAAGTACACGTCCGTGATTATTTTTGTGCGTTACAATGCTTAAATGAAATCGCGGCCATCGGGCCGTCCTCGTGTTTCTCGCGTCGTCACTTCCGCAAAGCGTACTGACGTTCGTCCGTGTCTGTTGCAGGGTTGCAGTCCAGAGGCAGCGGCGCGGAGGAGCCGCGAATGACTGCAGAGACCTGCCCCGGTGCAGATTTGATCCGGATCAATACACTGCCCTCGCTAGGCCCACAGACTCCGTCGGCCAGAAGCCAACACTATGATCCGGATTACGCGAAGATCGAGGCGTGGCTGGACGAGCACCGGGAATTCGCTTACGATTATTTTCTGAGGTAAATAACGAAACAGAGGCACGTGCGTCACTATAGGGTTTAAGTAGGGGGTCACCAGAGTGGATCCAATACTTTTCTACTACCTGTACTTGACGTATTGAAATAACAAACTATGACGTGTTCTAACGAAAATTATACGCTTTAAAGAGGAAGGTGCTAAATACATTTTAAGAGTAATAAACTAACGCCCAATTTCAATAACTTCGATAATCCCAAAAATATTCGAAAGTATTGTGTCTAAAATAATTAATCCACTATTTAAAAATATTATTATAGATGAGCAACTGGCTTCACATCAGGTAGATCCAAAACTACTAATCTTCTTGTATTTCAAAATTTTATCTTGAGTGCATTTAAATCGAGCCACCAAGTCAACGTTATATTTACGGATTTTTCAAAAGCGTTTGACAAAATAGACCATAATATCCTAGCCATCAAATTGCAAAAACTAGGCTTTCAAAACCCTTTCTTTTCATGGCTAATTTCTTTTATATCTAATAGGAAACAATGCGTTGAATATAAAAACATCCGTTCTTGATTTTAATGTAACTTCTGGTGTCCCACAAGGATCTCATCTTGCATCGCTCTTATTCAACTTATTCGTTAATGACGTTAAGTTCTCCAATTCACTTCCAATGCTATCATATTATTTGCTGACAATTTCAAAATTTTCCGCATTATCAAAACAGCTAACGATGCCACAACGCTTCAAAATGACATAAACCACCTATCTATTTGGTGTGACCAAAATAAATTATGTCTTAGCATTAGTAAATGCAAAGTAATGACTTTCTCGAAAAATCGATGCCCATATCTTCATAAATATTATTTAAATGGTCATATATATATATATATATATATATTATAACGTATGTACGTTCAATTCTTGATTATAACTCTGTTGTATGGTCACCAAGTACGATAGGTTCAATACAAGCAATTGAATCAATACAAAATCGATTCTTAAGAACAGTATCATTCAAATGTAATGTCATACGATAACCTCACTCCTCTTACCTGTCATTATTGATCTTTTTAAACATCGAATCATTAGAAAAGAGACGAATAAGGTTCGATCTCAACTTTATCTTCAAAAAGTCTACTTGCCAATTAAAATTTTTTTGCTCTCAACCGTAGCACTAGACAAATAAAATATACTTTTTATGTGCCACTTCAGTTAACGAACTATAGTCAAAATGCTCCAATTATATAAAAGTATGATATTAGTTAATAAGCATAATATTGATCTTTTTTCGTGTAATACTGTAAATATTTTTAATACATACTTAAATTGTTTACTTTCCAATATAAAAATAAAAATTATGCAATATATGTTTATTGTATGTTATTAGCAAGCACGTTTTTGTCAATATTTTCTATGCGTAGGTACAAATTTAATGTGCAATATTTTTTATATTTAATACGTACTTAACTAAATCTTATATTGTTAATTATTCTCTAGATACTACTATAACTAAACTTTGTGTAATAATTGTATACTAAAACTAATTATATTGTCAATGAACAACTGCCTTTCTAAATACATTTAAAAAAAAAAAGAAAAAAAAGATTTTCAGATTACGTTCTTAAATGATGGGAAACCGCACTAGCGAGACCTTAGACTTTTTGTAACCACTCTTTTAAAACTCAAGTGGTCACTTAGCGTGGAACTTGATATTTTTAGAAAAATATTGATTCGATGTTGTCATATTACGGATGTCGATTAACCTTTTAAAAATATAGCTTATCGTATAGTATATTAAGTTCAGTACGTTGCATTTGTTCTAGCCGATTAAAATTTGTCAACTATTCACCTTAAAACCTATTTTCTGAGTACAGGTTATAATTTTCACTATTAATGTATAGTATTCTGTTGTATTATTCTGTTTATTTTCACCATTAGAATTATTGTCAAATAGTATGTGTACATTACATGTAATAAGATTTTAGATTTGAGTGGGTCAAAGGAGCTATTGGTTTTTTTACAATGACTCAGTTCATTACTAATTTCAGCAGTGAACGCATCACATATCGTTGTTTTTAACTTTCATAATAATATCACGTACACAGTTTAGCCGCGGGTTCCAAACACAGTATATACGTCGTCATTCATTTCCGTGAGTAGTTATTCATTAATACGTCGATTACGCCGATACACGGAACAAGTTACTCAACCCTATACACTATCCCTGCAGTCACGTTTTTGCGATTTCGTCAAGGGGTAGGATGATATTTCGATTTTGGAAATAATGCTCAGGAACGCATTCAAAACAATATTTTAGAGGAGCGACCATTAAAAGCTGAGAGGGATTCAGCGTGAGGAAAAAGGGAGGTTTCCCTTTACCTTTTCTGGTACCTTAAATAATTATTATGATTATTTTACTAAGCCTAAATGTCACTGTTAATCTCACGTTATATTTGAATGTTCTTAATAATCTATGCGAGGTCATTATAAAATCAAATATAAGTACAGTAAACTCAATATTGGAGAAATCGTACAATGAGCCGTTTTTAAGAGAGAAATCCTAAAAACATCAATCAATCTATAAAGTAGCACCTATTCGTTTAATATTGTTTTATAATATTGCGATGAAATTACATTGTAAATTTCCCATTAGATTTGACTTTTCTATGCATCGTACAGTTAATAAAATATCATAGGTATATCAATGCATATTTCAGATATTTCTTTATTATATTTCGCAGTATTAAAAATTATTGGATATTATTGAAAAGTAAGGCCCTCTTGGAATACAATTATTTCAATTAAAATAACGAGGAATAAACGTTCGAAAAAGGTGTTGAAAAGTGGTTGGAGAGATGCGTATCCTCCACGAATACACCAATGACCTATTCCAGGTTTGTTGTATAGTGAATCTTATGCTCTTGTCTTATACAGTTCTTCTAACTGACGAGATAAAAAATATTAATATTGATATTTAGAAAAATGTTAGCCATTATAAACGATACTATATGTTACACCCGTAAATGTAACGTAGCTTATAATATCCACTTCCTGCCGCTTAATTCGCATACAAGCATTGTTGGATCCGTTTCTGCACCTTTATTCAATTAAATTCTCCGATTGGTCGATACATTTTCGTCATATTAATTGTAGCATGATCGTAATTATATTGATAATTTTTATGTTCAAGATAAAATACGTTTTCTAAAAAAAAAAAAAAGTTTCCTGAAAAAAAATCGTTTCCTGAACTTACTCGGTGTGCCGTGGCTACGCTTTGCAAATGAATAACATTCCTCGATTTAATACGAAAAAACACCTTTGGTATTATACGTCAGGTTCGTATCGTGTCGCCACATTTTAAAATCACACGACCGGTAGAATATGAAAAATTATGCGAAATAGTGGCAAAGGGTGTACCTATCTAAGGCCGGGCGCAACTTGAGACGTAGGCGACGCAGCGCAGCGCAGCACAGGTCAGCGTAGGACCGAACTGCGTGACCCGTGTGAGCGAATATTATTACACAGTATTTCAACGCAGTTTCGTGTAGTCATTCGATGAAAACATTTGAGATCGACATGATGGCTCGCGAATTATTTAAGTTAGATTTAAGTTCGGAATCTGATTCTGATTAGGAATTGGATGAACTGGTTTA
The DNA here is from genome assembly GCA_027580255.1 of Therioaphis trifolii. NCBI lineage: Eukaryota > Metazoa > Arthropoda > Insecta > Hemiptera > Aphididae > Therioaphis > Therioaphis trifolii. The sequence continues at coordinate 28,540,553 of CM050404.1, forward strand.
CTGGTTTTATATTCTTTAATTAAACGAAAAAAGTCGCGAAATAGTGATTTTATGGAAAAAAGAAAAAGTCACGGAAAATTTGTTTTGACAAAGGAATAAAATTATACCTAATCAATGACAATAAAATAAATATTTAATCTGATAAATTATTCGTAACATTTTTAAATTTCAATTCATTAGCAATATTTTCCCATGTATTGTTTTTCAATTTTGCCTTCGTGTAGTCAGAATGGCTAGTGTCAAATAAGACACTGTTTTGTCGAACTGCTTCAATCAGTTTTTCTTCGATAATATATTATAGCTTAATAAAAAAATTTGAATTCAAATTTTTCAAAGTCGAAGTTGAAAAACTGCGCTCTACACATTCGCAGGAAACTGCAGTGTCATAAACACTGTGCGACGTAGGAGCAGTACTGCGCTGCCCTACCCCGCAACTTAATTTACGCTCGTCTGTTCAAACCACCAGTAGATCACAAAAACTGTGCTGCGTCGCCTACGTCTCAATTTGCGCCCGGACTAACGTATTTGATGAATACAGCTGTGTCGAAGCAGACCCCAAGGTGTTAAGATTTAATGACTAATTTTTGCTGTGGACCTGTACGCTGGGGACAGGTCACAAGGGTAGTTCGAAGTTGACGGTTATCGTTAGTTTTCGCTCATATCGGTATTTTTGATTACTGCGTGTTTTCATTCATGTCGTGAATCCACTGCTGTCTGCTATCAGCTATACCAGCGGTTCTCAACCTTTTTGAGTTCGCGACCCATTATGATGTCACCGAGATGTCTAACGACCCTTTTGTAATGCAAGCATTAAAAAAATTGAACAAACTGTTATTATTGTATTTATTTGTGTGTATAATTTATAGAAAAAGGTATATTATTATGTATATTCGATTTTTTTTTAAAAATTTAATGACTCTTTTGCTGCTGTTGGTTTGAAATAATTTTGTGAATCCTTGGCTAAACAGATTTGGATAGACTTATTCTCATTGTTGGCGATATATCCTGCCGATTTCGTGATTTAGTTTTAATTGTAGTCACCGTAAAAAATCCTGCTTCGCACGAGTATGTCGTTGAAAAAGGAATAAAATTTTTTAAAGCTTTCTCTGTTAATGTTAAAAATCCGTTCCAACCCTTTGTCTGAATACAACTCAATTAATTGTTCTTCACGTAATGACGATTATGTATATTTATCAACTATTAGTTTTATATTTTATTTTATTTACAACTATTAATTACAAGAATCTAAGTGAAACAATTTTTTTCCCACATGAATTTGCGACCCTAAAATAATTGTCGGCGACCCCAGAGGGGGTCGCGACCCCCCGGTTGAGAATCGCTGAGCTATACCGTGATATTAACAGCGTCGTAATTTTGCAGAAAAGCCACCAGGAACATCGTGGACGATTGGCTCGTTTCGCACGCCTCGGCCAGCAGCTGCGGCGGTGGCGGCGGCAGTGGCGGCGGCGGCGGCGGCGGCATCGGGAGCAGTGGCACGAACGCGGCCACAACGCCGACGGGCAACGCTCCCTCGATCGCCACATCCGGTAGCGGCGGCGGTGGTGGTGCCGGTGGAGGCGGTGGTGGTGCCGGCACCGGTGGAAACAGTGGCACCACCACGCCGGTGCGCAAGATATCGGCGCACGAGTTCGAGCGCGGCGGTCTCAAGCCCATGGTGACCACGGTGGACGGCACGCCCACGTTCCTCGCCGCTTACGATCACGCGGACGAGACGACCACGGCGCCGGTGGCGCGCAGACGGTCCAGACACGAGCTCCGACAGCTGGACGAGAAGCAGCTCATATTCGAGTTGGTAAGGCGCGCAATTTCCGTTATCATAATAAGTCGATCTGGAGTCCACCCCGTCGTGCATCCGACGTCATCTCTTTGTCCGTCCGATTTTTTCCGCACGATCTTCACTCGATCAGTGATATCACAAGGCAAGGATTTGTACGCGCCAAACCGCCGTGGAATATGATGTTAAAATTCAAAAAAAAAAAAAAAAAAAAAAAAACTATGTTTCTGTCGACGGCTATCAATAATTACGCTGTGATAGTATTATCTAGTTATTTGTGATGATATTGTTCGACAGACGTATATTATAATGTAGTGATTATAATGTTGTGACCGTGATTTAATTTTGTTTATCTCAAAATGAATCATTAAAGATTTTCTTTGAAATACGTGAAAAATTAACTACTAGTTAAATATATCTATAATTTATTATGGATTTCAGATTTGCAATTCAAAAACTCTAAAATTTAAATGTATAAACATTTATGCTAAAATTTATCAAAATTTAATTTACACCATTATAAAAACATAGTTTTTGCTTATTTAGTATACAGCACAATTAACTAGAAATAATAGTTGAATGCTTACCAATTTGATCCCTATTGAAACCACGTTGTTTGTTTTAAAACGGACGCGGTAGAACTTATTGCAAGTATAGATATTAGATTATCTGTTGTCTAGGTAATTCATTGATTACGTGAACCGGGCACTACACCGCGGGTCGGATGAATAACCCTCCTGTAATTCAAGTTAATTTTGAACTGCAATTTCGGGTGATCTTAGAATCGAGTCCTTTTGAGTAAAAATCGAATTTTACCATCTCTCCTTGAATTGTATGAATTCAAGGAGAGAGTATTTATTGATTACGATTATATTGTGTTAAATACTATAATAATTCAGAACCACTTTAAACACGTTAAACGTGTATGTTGATCTCCACGACATTAATGCATGTTATACGATGTAAGTCACCGGAATTAATTACCAGTGGCGTACTAAGAAAAAAGCGCCTTTTTCCAGATTAATTTTTTTTTCTTTTTTTTTCTCTTTGTTTAATAATACAATACAAATTCTATATTATCAAGTATAACGTGATGTACGCATCGATAACGAATCGACAACAATAAAATAACAAAACACAGATGACTAAAATGTAGTTTTGAAAAAAAAAATACTAATTTTGAAGCGTATAATTTTGCGCCCTTTCCGAGTTTGTGCCCCTGGCGTAGGCACAGTTCGCCATACCCTCGCTACGCCACTGTTAATTACCGAAAAATAGTATTCGTAAAAAAATCAACACAAAAAATACTCATAGAAACAACTCACGATAAACGTTCCCAAAATTTTTTATTCTTCGTCTGTATATTTCTTAGATCTGTAAAAACTCACTGGTTCTTAATTTAAAAATTATTTCGAGTAATATTTTTTTAGAGAGAGTTGTTTACTAATCGCCACTATTCTTTTTAAACGTAATTTATTGTTTGTGATTTTTTTTTTATAATTATTATTATTACAAATCATTAGTGTTTTTAATTTAATTAAAAATATGTAATACGGGGCATCTTCGATGTTCCTCGGTATTCAGATCACCTATCACGGAGGATGTAATTAGGCTCAAAATAAAAATATTGATACTAAACACGCAACGTGTTGAATTCTATTTTATTTTTGGACGGTGCAGTTAGACTGGCATTCGGTCGCCGACAAAACGCAAAGTGTGATCGTAGCCGAAAAGTTCTCGTTCGCCCGCGGACTCCGATCGCCTACTATTGTTATACGTCGCCACGGTGGACGTTGTGAAGAAAAACGCACGAAAACAATATTCGTTACATTCACGGTGTACTCCTTCGTGAAAGCCCAACCTATACGTTCTGAAAAAAACCACCTTGTCGCCACTGTTGTCGCCGTCGTGTTCGTCGGCCACGGCGCACATACAAACACAAACAGCCATTAATTGGATGTTTAAACCTTGGACAAGCGGGGCTAATTAATGCCCCGTTGCCATCAGAATTTATACAAATCAATTGGTATATACCGGAACGAGACATCGTCTGCATTCTAATGAACTCTGACTACGAACACACACGTGCGCGTACACACACACACACGCACACACACACACACACACACACACACACACACACACACACACACACACACACACACACACACACACACACACACACACACATACTCATGCACCCATACGCACGCATACATATTATACGCATATAAAATGGTAATTAACTGTGCGCAGAATATTGGTTTTTGCGCGCGCGCGCGCCTGTGTGTGGTTCGCCCACGTACGACACGGCGTCGCCGTCGCTCATCCGTGTTGAATATCTCATGATGTGGACGAAAATATAAATGCGCGTGCACGCGCGTCTCTGCGGGGGGCCGTATCATCCGTTCCGAGGGTATAGTGTCCGACTCGCCGCGAGTACACTTACATCACTCGCAGCCAGTAGTATGCGGATTCGCATGGCAATTGCCGAACGCCGCCGCCTGAACGGGGCCTGTTTGTCCGTTATTAACATTTCGTATGTATCACGTAGTATCGTAGGTTATAAGTGTGTGTGTGTGTGTGTGTGTGTGTGTGTGTGTGTGTTTTTGTAAGTGTTTGAATTCACAATGATTTGTTGGCTATATTAGGAATAATATTAGGTATATACAGGGTCGTCCCGATGATTTGCGGGGCTGGGGGCAGAGTAAAATTTCGGGGCCCGAAATGTCTAAAATGTCACTATCGTCAGTTGCAATCATAGCTCCCAAATTTGAAACTAAAATGTGCGCAAATGTTCTTAACAAATATAGTACCTATACTATAGCCCAACGTAAAAGAAAAAATAATTAAATATTATTATAATATATAAATACTTTTATAACATTTTGTTGTGATCCTTTCAACAATTCTTTATGAAAAAAAAAAATGATTTATACATTTTTTTTTTGCTCATCAACTTTAGATATTTATATTAAATTTATGAAAGCGGGGCCTGTCCAACAGTGGTAAAAGCGCGGGGCCCGGAGCGAGGGCCCCGCTCGCCCTGCCCTAGGGACGGCCCTGGGTATATAGAAAATAGCGATTTCGTTTTTCTAGTCATTTTTCTAATGCAAAATGAATGTCTAAATGTCTTGTCTATTCAATGGTCTTAAGTATAACTTCAATGACATCCTGTGTGGTGCATTAGGAACTTTTTACTAGGCCACATGCTGTGTTTAGTTTTTACGTAATCTCTGCAATTCCTTTTTCGGATTTTCTTTCTTTTTCCTCTTGTGTTCAATGGACAATAACGTGTACCAACGTTACTGTTTCAGGTCCACACTCGGTTCGGTGTTGTTAATTACATTTTCGGTAGTTTGAATCCGTTATCAATCCGCGCAGTTCCTTCATGGCGTATAAATGAGTCTGCATTAGTGTTTAGTTCCCTATCATGATGGTATTTCCTCCACTTAAATCACAACATATCCTGATGAGTTAATTTGTTGGATACATTTCGTGTCTGCTCGATCTTTACACATAGCCGTATTGGTTTATATCAATCTATTATTTGATGATGTGATATTAGCAAGAACTGGGAGTAATGGGTGGATCTTTAAACCATATTTCTTAATGTTCTCGTTGTATCATTTAATTGTGTTTGTCTACTTTTTCACCTTATCTTCGTCCATCGTATTGGAGGGCTGCAGCATACTCTGTCGATTGTATCGCCCGTATCCACCCTTATCACTCTTAGGGTCGAAGCATCCGTTTCCGGTACGCCAGCGTCTGTATTATCACGATCGCATTAAGCCTGTCGGTGAACTTTCTCATTTACTAAAAATGCCAACAAATTGAATACTGCCGCAAAGCAGTATAACAAAGTCCTAGAAATTGAATTTTCGTACGAAGCGTAGAACGATAACTGTCATCAAAGATAACAAAAATATAAAAAACACGTGTATTGAGCAGACGAAAAAAAAATCGCTAAATAGGTAGGAGATAAGTCAGTGTGATGCAACATCATTACTAAATTCACTCAGTGATTCTTACTCGTGAAACAATTTCATCTCAGTTATTATAAAGAAATTCATAATATGTATTTTAGCGATTAGCTTGAGTCGGCTTTTGTTTTGTCGTCGTTTTCTTTTCGTTTTAATTTAATTTACGAATAATTATCACGATCGATGTATTTTATGCACTAATTTTTCGTCGATCGCGATCACAGTGTATAACGTAACTGACGACCGTTTGTTTTTTCCCGCTCGCAGGTGAAAGACATATGCAACGAGCTGGACGTGCGGTCGCTGTGCCACAAGATCCTGCAGAACGTGAGCACGCTGCTGAATGCGGACCGGGGCTCACTGTTCCTGGTGCAGGGCGGTGGCCTGTCCGCGTGCCAGCACGACCATCATCACCGGGCGTCCGTGGCCACCAGCGGGGGTAGCAGTGGCGGCGGCGGCAGCAATTCGTCGAAGCGCGTGTGCAGCCCCCGGAGGACGCCGCACCCCAGCATCACCGTCGGGTGCTTGAGCAAAGACGACCACCATCACAGTCACCACCACGGGGGTGCGTGCTCCGGCGGCGAACAGCCCGCGTCGGCGCCGCTGCCCCACCAGTACAACAACAACAACCACCGGCCGGACGGCGACGGCGGTCAACCGCGACAACACCGGCACCACCATCACCACAGTCACAGCCGCCGTCAGTCGTGCGACGACGACCGCGTTCCTAACAACGGCGGCGACGGTGACCGTCAGCAGCCCGTCGTCGTCCCGCCCGTCGAGGAGGCGGTCGTCGGCGGCCTGGTCCTCGGCTCTCCCGTCGGGTCCACCAACGTGGGCTCGATGGCCACGCCGCCGCACCGGTACCAGGGCTGCCAGTCCAAGTGTCTGGTGTCCAAGCTGTTCGACGTGTGCTCGCGGTCCACGCTGCAGGAGATGGAGAAGAAGAAGGAGATACATATACCGTGGGGCACGGGCATCGTCGGGTACGTGGCGGAGAGCGGCGAGCCCGTCAACATACCGGACGCGTACAAGGTAAAAAAAAAAAAAAATATAACACTACACATCGATGACAATCGTAATAATATATTGTCGATTGCGGTAACGAATTCACGGCGACAACGATCGTGACAATCGCGGTTAGATAATTCACGAGTATACGTGATTTTTTCACACAGTACTTACTATTTGCCGTCTTTGACGAGCTACGATTCGTTATGAAAGATTCTGTACAAAACACAAGGTTAGTTCTCTCTTACATATTTCGAGGTATTTGCGTGTTTTCAAATTTTTATCTGTAAATACCTTATTTTTCGACACAATTTAAAATTTAATTAACGTGTTTTCATATTTGATATAATATGTTAGTCTTTAAATCTTTCTAATCTGTGGTCGACATGAGTTCGAGTTTTATGGTTTCAAAAAATAAAAATAAACCTTTTTAATAACATATATGTGCTATAATTATACTTAATTTTTCATGTATCTTAAATTTCATTCGGCTGTCTCGACCCGTGTGTTGGCGCGTGCTGTACAAGTAACTATTTTGTAATAAAATGTCCCGACGTCGATCGCAATAAAAATAATTTTTACCTTTATTACAATTAAAATGACGAATTTTCGGTTTTTTTTTTCTTTTGGTTACTTATGAGTTAAAATTATTTAAAGAAACCTGTCATCGCATACATATTCGCATTTGTATTAATTTTTTTTTTTTTAATAAATTTAAACCTGAGCCCGAATCACAATGGTGAATATTTCAAACGCGAGTTGAATAAGTGAGAGTAGTTTTGTGTTATTCCGATCGTACTGAAACGTATTAAATTCCATGGATAACAGCGCACAGGACGAAAATCGCAGATGTTATTGGAACGACGTGGTATCGAATACGCGTAGAAAAGGTTGGAAAAGACGCGGTAAAACGAGTCGATGTGCGAGGGGAAGTTTCGGTTTGGACGTGAGCCCGTGTTAGATATACGATAAAAAAATATGTTGTCGCACGAGTTCGGTCGATAATAAAAAAATATCGTGAGTAAACGAAAGTACGAGGACCAAAAGGAGACGGTCGATCGCAGACGGCCGGGGGATATCGCGGAGTGCAAAAAAGGAGACGAACAAAACGAAAGTTTTACGTCGTCCACGCGCGCAGACCTTAGTCCAATGTCGCAGTGTAAGAGTTCGGTCACGGCCGCCTTTGCCTCTCCGGTCGGGAACTATTCGGTATGCCGCCGCCGCCGCCGTAGTTTCCTCCGTGCGTGCTCGGCCAAAGGCCCTTTCGTCTGTCGACACGATCCACGAAGTCTCATATGGTTTTACTGTCGTCCGTCGTGTGAATTACCTACACAGGGGCCGCAGTGGTGGATTAACCTTCTCGGCGCCCATAGGCACGCTCAGTGTTTGCCACCCCCCTTTTTTAATACTATCTAAAAATCGTAATTTGAATGGGCTAACATCGAAGAGTGGTATAGTCGTCCCGGGAGTGAGAAATGGTTCAAATGTACTATGGTTGAATAATTATTAATTAATACTTTAGTTCAAATATTGTATTACGTATTATAATCTAACTAGTTACAATATATAAATTACATAAAGAGTACGAATGATTCAATGCAGTTCTTTTCGAGATTTTAGTTGGGAAAAATCTTTTATCATATGGTCGAAGTCTAATTCGTTCGTAATGTGGTTCTCGAAACACAGTATAGACAAAGCGTTGAGTTTTTCTTCTACTAAGTTGGCTCGTGAATACATTTTTATTCTTTTTAGCGCGGAAAATGACCTTTCAGCTGTGCAGTTGAATACTGCCATGGAAAGAAATATTCTAAGAGCTATGAAAACGTTCGAAAATATTTGCTCCACTTTTTGATCAATTAACTGTTCAACTGTTCGAAGTTGGAAATTTCATACTCTTTGTAGTGTAGTACCTCAGTTTGAAAATTTTCATCCAAATCATCTTTATACAGCATCTGTAAATGTAGCCTTATTCTTAATTCTTATTAAGCGGCCGAGTGTGTTTCTCATGCGCATTGTGTTATAATGCAAGTTATAACAAGAAACAAGTAGCCATTAATTTCTTCAGATACCAAAAATGACGAATACCCCATTTGAATATCATTAATTTTTTCTTTTTTTTTTGTACCATAAAAATAAAATAACATGAAAAAATTTGCCACCCCCTACAAATTGCCGCCCTAGGCTCGAGCCTTACGAGCCTAATGGGTAATCCGCCACTGAGGGGCTGTACAAACAGTGCAATTTATCGTTATCGGTCGACCCGTACGGAATTCTTCGCGTAGTTACGCCGCGCGTACCGATGGATCCAAACGGTCTTGTCTATAAGGCCCCTTTCACACGACGCCACCACCAGGGTGGCGCGACCAAAAGAAACACAGAACTAGATATTAGATAATGGTTTTCACACGTGGTGGCGCGGCCAAATTGGTGGCGCCACCAGTCGCGCAACGGTCGCGACCAAAATATCCGGACGCGCGATCACATAAAGTGGCGCCACCAAAACATTTGTATATGGTTTCTTATGAAAAACGCGCGTTCTTCTCAGTCGATCGGCCACCAGTCGCGCGACCAGACGTATCTGCACTGTGTTTAACGAAATGGACAGCCGAAATTTCGATACAGAAAAATTTATATTTGAAGTAGAAAATCGTCCTGCCATTTGGAATTCTGCAAGTGAAGAGTATGCAAATCGTATTTCAAAAAAGAAGAGTTGGGAAGAGTTGGTGGACATGTTCAGTACCTAACCAAAATTTCCTGTTTTTTTTTTCTTTGCACGTCTACTATGTCTGGTACAAATAAGCAACACATGCCAACTCTTCAACTTCCATTTCGGAACTAAATATTGGTTTAGTTAGATTGTTTAAATGTTGTACATTGTAAAATATAATTATAAAATAATATATGCGTCTGGTGCCTGGTGGCGTGTTTGGTGGCTATACTTTTTTGGTGGCGCCACCATGGCCGTGCCACCATGGTGGCGTCGTGTGAAAGGGGCCTAAGACAAACGCGTGTGCCTGTTACACTTTCCGGCGGGTCACACTTTCTTCCGAGTGTCGTCACCGCAACTCGCGATTCGGCCTCCGGACGGTACTACTCGAACACCGTGCGCGCTTCCATGTCGTCGCCACCGAAATTCGCGCGTTCCACGAGGCGGCGATCGACTCCGCGACCGTGTTAGCGTTCGTTTTTATTCGTTCTTCGGAAAGGAATGAAATTCAATCTCATAAACGTTTACACCGGACATAATCGTAGTATTATAATCGCACAAGTCGAGGCCGGCTTAGCCGAGCCGACCCTTTACAAAAGATTTACTTCTAGCAAAAAAAAAAAAAATAAAAAAAATGATAATAATAATGAAAAATCATTAACCGTGAATACTAAATGAGAGGATGACGGTGTCGTCGATTGTAATGTTGTGTAATCTTTTACCGAAGATCGTTATTTAACCTCGTGTACAATTGTCAACTAGAAGAACCGGTTTTGCGAAAAAATGCTCCCGTATAGTCTCCTATTTACACACACCATATAATAAGCTGTTTTCCTTTAAATTGGAAAAATAAACCCCATCATCGTTGCGAACACAAACTCGACGCCGGTCAGTTTATTTTTCACATTTAAGCGTTGAAGTTACGTGGGTAGCTATAAAATTCTGCTTACTGTCAATATTTTTGCGATTGCATAAAAGAACGAAAAAAAAAAAAACCATTGTTGTCTCTAATGACTCGTGTTTGTGTGTAACGTCGAATTCGTCGTTAGTTGTCGGTTCAGTCTTTTTTATTTTCGCTCCGACCTACAGTAAAGATTCGTTCAATACTGCACTCTATAATCTCGCACGCAGACACGCCGTAATAGAAAAAAAAATTGACGGCTACTAGCCGCAGCGAGTTCACCGCGTTTACGGAACATACACGCGTATTGTATTGTTACAGCGAAATAAAAATAAATAACAACAATAGTTTTCCACGTAGATAAACCCGACGGCCCTTGTGTCCGGGTCAAGGTGTGCCTTCTTCAGAGATTGTGTCGGTTCCAAGGCGCCCATGTGCCTACTGAATAACAAAACAACGTGTGCTCGTGTGCGTTTTCGTGCGCGTGCTCACGTCCCGTTTATCTCGTAATTGTGCAGTTTGGCGAGAAATAAGTCGGTTGTGTTTTTTTTCTTTTTCTCAGGACACGCGTTTCAACCACGACATCGACGCTCGCACGGGATACAAGACGCACAGTCTGTTGTGCATGCCGATCAAAGACTTCAACGGCGAAGTGATGGGCGTAGCACAAGTGAGTTGTGGCGCGAATAGAGAGCCGCGCTCGCGGAGATGACGCCGGACCTGTGAAAAATATGGACGTGTGTTTTTACGTTTTCGATTTTTTTTTTCCACTTGTACAGGTGATCAACAAAAAAAACGCGCCCTGCTTCACGCAGTACGACGAGAAAGTCTTTTCGGACTATTTGCAGTTCTGCGGAATCGGTCTCAGGAACGCGCAACTCTACGAGAAGAGCCAGTTGGAAGTGAAAAGAAATCAGGTGCGGATTTTTTATTATTATTAATTTTTTTCTGTAATCGGGTCAGATCGCGATCGCGCGACGGCCTTGGTCGATTACACGTTTTTATATTGTGCAATGTACGTGGTGTTAAGAGCGCTTTTGCGACCTTTGATACAACGTCATGTGAATAATAGTAGTATAACGGTACTGTCTTGTATTTTTATCGATCAGGTGCTGCTGGATCTCGCCCGTATGATTTTCGAAGAACAAAGCACGATAGAGCATATGGTGTTCAGAATCCTCACGCACACTCAGTCGCTAATACAATGCCAAAGGGTCCAAGTACGTGAACAAAGTTTATTATTTCATTTCATTCGTGTCATTGTGTCGTGTTGGGGGCGGAAATCGTTTGCGCACACGGTTTTATTATTATATTACCCGAGATCTAACGACTCGAAAGCGCTCAAAACTCTGTTTTTATTTTTACCTGATGTCTAACTACTCGAAAATTTGTAAATAGATAATAGTATACACTGTCATTGAGTATCATTAACTGTCATACATACTACGATTTTTTATAGTGTACCTACCGTGGTAATACAACTGTAGGCGAGATTTATTTATGTGATTTTCAAATATTTAGTTTTATTAAATGACAACCGCTATTATTATCGCTGAACACTCTATTTCGTTACATTTAATAAAAATGTAACCGTGTATAAAAGTAAATAATAAAATATAAAAATAATAATAATAATGTAGAGCCACGGTGTGCGAGCCGCAAACAACACCGAATTTCGAATAAAAATTAGTGGGTTCCTATTTTTCGAATGTTTTGCGCGTTTTAAGTTGTATAAATGTGGGGCAAGTGAGTTGTTTTCGGGGTAAACGTGCGCGAAGTGGTCGTTGGCACATGCTGTCACTTTTTTTGTTGTTATCCGCCAGCCACGATGATAATTTAGTGTTTTACTGTCGCCGTCGTCGTCATCTTTCCACTTATCGTTGTGTGTTTCGGTTGTCCCGGCAGGTTTTGCTGTTGCACGAAGCGTCGAAAGCGAGTTTTTCGCGCGTGTTCGACTTCGAAGCCAACGATCTACAGGGCAAGGACACCGAGCGGACAAGGTAAAGTGTCCTTCTTTTCTATTTATTTTGTTTAACTCCTTTTTTTTCGGAGAAGAAGGGAAAAAACGAAAATAAAAAAATCTCCGACGTCCGTCGGGGACCAAACGATTTACTCCCGGTCTCGTTTTTATGACCTCTAGGTAACTATTAACAGTGCCGTCATTTTTTAGCCCCTTCGAGAGCAGATTTCCCGTCAACATCGGTATCACCGGCTACGTGGCCACCACCGGAGAGGTAAGCACACGACGACACTTTACCCCACCGTGTGTGTGTGTGTATGTGTGTGTCTTCGTCCGAACTCATCGCGTTTTCACATCTTTTCAGACGGTCAACATCGCCAACGCGTACGAAGATTCCCGTTTCGACCCGTCGGTGGACGAGGACACCGGCTTCAAACACTCCACCGTGCTGTGCATGCCGATTAAAAACTCGTCCGGCCAGATCATCGGAGTGATACAAGTCAGTAGACGCGAGTCTGCCCGGGCGTGCGCCCGAGTATGAAAATATAAATACGTATGATATTAATGACGACGTAAACATGATCTGTTCCTACAGTTAGTCAACAAGTTTGATGATCTCGTATTTACCAATAACGATGAGAACTTTGTGGAAGCGTTCGCAATTTTCTGCGGCATGGGAATACACAACACGCACATGTGAGTGAGAGGAGGAAGTGGACTTTCCACGCGTCGACGAATTACGGAATTTCTTTTATGTGTTGTGATTTTTTTCCTTTTTTTTTCTGCAGGTTTGAGAAAGCCATCATCGCTAATGCAAAACAAAACGTTACGTTAGACGTACTTAGCTACCACGCTTCAGCGTCGCTAGAAGACGCGCAAAAATTAAGGGTACTTACCTACATTTTTTTTTTTTACTGATTTTCTGAACTTTATCTTATACGATTTAATATGTTCATAAATGATCATGTCAGTGTTTTTTCCAGGCTTTGAAAGTCCCATCGGCTGTCACTTACAATTTGTATGATTTTTCCTTTGACGATATTCACATGTGTGACGATGATACACTACTAGTTAGTATTCCTTTTTTTTTTCTGAAAATTGTCATCAGATACTAGATATGATGATGAAATAATAATTTGTTTTCAGGCGAGTATTAGAATGTTTATGGATATGGACTTGATGGAACGTTTTCATATTGATTATCAAGTAATGTGTCGGTGGCTGTTAAGCGTCAAAAAGAATTACCGATCGGTGACTTACCATAATTGGAGGCATGCGTTCAATGTTGCTCAGATGATGTTTTCCATCCTTAGTGTATGTGTAAAATAATTTCAATGTTATGCAATGACCAATGAATTAAAGTGTATCTCGTTATTTTAGGCAACACAATGGTGGAAAATTTTTGGTGACTTGGAATGTCTTGCACTCATTATTGCTTGTCTGTGTCATGATTTAGACCATCGTGGAACAAACAATTCTTTTCAGATAAGGTAGCGGACTTTTAAATGCTTATTTTATTTCGCTTGATCTTTGATTATATTGATTTTTTTTTTCAGGGTGGCTTCACCTCTTGCGCAGCTTTACTCAACTTCCACCATGGAACACCACCATTTCGATCAATGTTTAATGATTTTGAATAGTCAGGTATGTTATAAATAGTTTTTATTATTTTACACATATTTTACTGAAATAAAAATAATTTATTTTAGGGAAATCAAATTTTAAGTAATTTGTCACCTGATGAATATTCTCGAATTATCAAAGTATTAGAAGATGCTATATTAGCCACTGATTTAGCTGTATACTTCAGGTTAGTTGTTATTTGATTATTCTCTAGTAAACATTATGTATGTAATTTAATTAACCTCTTATTCTGCTGAATCATGTATTAAATATGAAATGTGTGGCAGTTGTATTTAATAAAATAATAATAATAACCAAACACTTAATTAAAAATAAAATTAATTATAAATAATTATTCCTATTTGTTTGATATGTTAGTTATCACTAATGAATTTGTTAATTAAATATGTTGTAATTATATTTTTAGAAAACGTGGTACGTTCCTAGAACTAGTTCGTACTGGCATGTACGACTGGACACGAGAAGAAGACAGAGAACTATTCAGAGCAATGTTAATGACCGTATGTGATTTGGCTGCTATCACTAAACCGTGGGAAATTGAGAGACGAGTATGTATATTATATACTCATACATATTTGATAATATGTATTTTTAAATATTTCAAATTATTTTTTCTTAAATGAGTTGGAAGTGAAACATTGTTAGGTTAGGTTAGGAGTAGTTTGGAAGTGATGAACTTATGGCACTTGTGCTTAAGTGCACAAGTGATAGCTCTTGTAGATTGTAAAAAAAAAGTTTTGTTTTTCTTGTAAAAAATCCAAAACAGAAATAATTTGTGAACATTTTTCTAATTTTTTGCTTTATTTATAGGTGGCTGAATTAGTAACTAATGAATTTTTCGAACAAGGTGACATGGAGAGGAGAAATTTTAATATCACGCCTATTGTAATTAAAAAAAATATTTGTACTAAGGATTATACTGTTGTTATCTATTCAATATTCAAATTTTATTTTATTTTTTTAGGATATAATGAATCGAGAAAAAGAAGACCAGTTGCCAATGATGCAAGTCGGATTCATTGATTCAATTTGTTTACCAATATATCAGGTAAATAAAGTATAATATTGATTTTACATGTTAATCTATCCATTAAATTGTTCTTATTTAAATGTTAGAAATTGATGAAAGTTACATTTTGTTGTCCTTAAAATTAAAGATTGATAAAAAAAAAGATTCTGAAAATAAAATTTTAAATTAGTATTTTCGATACATAAGTTATCATAATGATTATGTTTTGGTAGTTAATATTTTGCTATTATTATTTTATAATAGGCGATTGCTGATTTATCCGAAAAACTTGAGCCATTGATTGAAGGGGTACGACAGAACAAAACACATTGGCTTGAAGAATCCAAACAAACCTATCATCCACAGAGTCACAATTAGATATGTATTATAATGTGTGCAAGTGTGTGCGTTTATGTATGTGTCCATTATTTTCAGACTAGATGATGTTGTTCACACAATCGATATAACCAATCTACCTAACTTCCTTCTCATTAGAATATAAGACTTGAAAGAACATAAATATTATTTTACCTTGTACGTTTAGCTGTAAACAAAATAGTATTTCTGTGTTATAGACTTGTATAAAATTATGATTATATTGTTAAGAATGGCATTCTTGTTTTTTTCTTGTATTTTGTACCACCAACCTTTTAAGTAGGCGTATAGATATTAAAAATATTTTATTCTGTAATATGTGTTAATGTCTATGTATATATATATATATATATTAGCAAACAAAATTTATTCTTAAAACATCGCGAAAAAAAATATTAAGTTTTATTTATTTTTATTTATTGAACGCACATAAAGTCTCTGCGACTGTATGAATAGTGTATGTATCTATTATTTAATACTTAAGTTGTGTGTGTGTGTTTTTTTTTTGTTTATTAAATTATTATTTAATTAAAGCAATAAAAATATTACTTTAATGATAAAATCAATGAATATAATAATTTTACGATAGTAAATCTACTCATCAAAATTCTATTATTCACTGATAATTTTCCAATTTTTGTTAATATTGAGGTTATTCATTTGCTAAGCATAGTCAATTGATAATAAATTTGTTTTAAATACTGTATGTTATTTTTAACAAACTGGTTGTCGTGTCACATTTATTAATCATTTTCTTGTGAGTTTGACATGTTTTCATGTCGCCCTGTTGATTCATTCGGTCTATTCTGTAGTGTCAATGACTACTAAGGTGCCTCGAGTACTTAAAATGTATGGTACTATGTGTGCATGTACACTATGGTGTACGTTCGAGTTCTTGACTTTCACTCCAGCCCACTTATATACTGTTAAAAGTATCATTTAATGATTATTAATTGAGTCATGGTGTGGATTTGGTGTCACTGTTGAAATATCCGATTAATTCCAACATCAATGAAGTAGGGCAACCCTTGCCAATACTCATTCAGTGAATACTCAAATCATTAAAGTTGTTAAAAGGTCAACTATAAGAAATGAGAGATAAATGTAAATAATTTTACCAATGAAAACAGATAAGACATAAAAATACGTTATCGCAGTTGTGTAATAATAATGTTATTTGTAAATTCTCTAATTGAAGATCAGAGGTTTCTTTTATTGATGTTATTTATCATTTATTCCATGTATAATCTACACTCCTACATACCTTTAATTATTCCATGTAGCGTTGGTCAAACCTATTTTTTTTTAATTAAGACTTTTGAAGCCGAGTACCAAGTTGCAAACTCTAATATATAGTTGAGTATCAAGTTTAAATTTAGTTTATTTAAATCATAATATTTCAGTAAATTTTTGAGTTTAATCCTAGAATGTATTCATCAGTTGGGTTAAATTGAAAACAAGTACTAATTATTTAGCCGAGGCTTGACTTAATAACAAAAACCACGGTTTAAGTATAGTTTTAATATGAAATTAATGCGCTCGTAATTTAAAATTATGTAACTTTTTTACACGTATATGGTAGGGAAATGCAATATTTTATACTTCTATTAGTAATTTATTTAAATAATAATTATTATTTCAAGTATATTTTAATATTAAAAATATAAATTATTTGATTAGTTATTGCATAATTACAAAAAAAAAAAAAAAACAAAATTAAGGATTGGTAGGTTAGGTTAGTTATTTGACGCATTTAATTATTTTAGTTGCTTTTAGTTGCTTGGCAACAATTAATTAAATTAATAAAAAGGATTTGGATAGTTCTTTAATTTTTATTTAATAAATAAAAACGATTTATTAATAAAAGCAGACAGTTTATATCGATTTAATAATCTATTTAAGAAAAAATAACACTGGAATTGAATAAATGTTTGAACTATTGAACATTTTAAGTAGGACAGGTAACACCTAGTTAATTAATATTTTGAAATGTTCATAAATAAAATAATACATATAATCATAATAATATACAATTCATAACTGGCCGTTTATTTCAAAAGTGATAATGTTCTATGTAAGGGTCGTCGAATCCCCAAAACTCCCCCCTAAATTCGACACTGGCTGTTAGTACTTATTGAACAATATTTTAAACCTTTATATCAAACAATGAAATTTTTTTTCGCGAATTTATAATTTTATTCAATATTACCTTACTTATATTAGTGGCAGATAGCGTATCGAGTGCTGCTGTTTCTATACGAGTTAAATTGATGTTGAAATAAATTTAAACTGCCTGCAAAAATTGGTCGAAAAATGTATGGAAACATCAGTGTTATATTTGTTTTTTATCATTCGATATAACTAGGTATATGTTCCTTCTCTTATCACTACCTAGTAAAACCAACAAGTATTCACTTCTGATGTGTGTACCAAGTCACACACATAGCTTAGATTGATTTATTACATTCATGTTTAACCGTGAGTGTATTGGCGTTCTTATGGGGGGGGGGGATATGGGGGATATATTTCTTCATGGAATTTTTTTTAGTTAAAAATTTAAGTACTGATGGAGGAATTTTTATGGTAAATTGATATTTAAATATTTTGTATAAATAATAAATTTTAATCAATAAATAATAATTACCTACGTGAGTCGTTATCATTTGTCCCTATAACCATCGGTGTACAGATTAAGACAAATATACTTAATGGTATAGACCAGTGGTCGGCAACCTTTTCGAATGGTCGGGCCACATTTACAAATTAAAAAGAGTTTGCGGGCCTGATAAATATAAAAATATTTTATTCTGAAATTATGTATTATGAAAAATTACATTTTAAAACTTTAAATAATAAAATGTATAAAACAAAAATTACAGTTTTTAGTATAATTATAATATGAAAGTATGAATGTAATCTACTGGTAAAATGCTTAATGTGATTTTTGTGGTTGGATAGTGTTAATTAATTTTTCAATTTCCACATTGAAATTCTTTATTCCCGCTCTAAGAACATAGTGGAATGGTGGAGATGTTATCTTATCGGTAATTGTCAAGGTATACCTACCATTATAAAATATGACTGATTTAAAATACCCGTACCAAAAAGGAAAAAACGCAACGTTCAATTATATTTATGCAATATGAGGTTCAATTAAATGTCGTCGTTCTAGAATTTAAAGAGGGCCGTATTCAACAGCCTTGCGGGCCGGATGCGGCCCGCGGGCCGCCGGTTGCCGACCACTGGTATAGACATTAGGCTATAATATTTTTATAATCCAATAATCATCTTCTTTTGTACAATAATTACGATAACTGTGGTCATATGTTTATGAACAACCTAAGTTCAATGTGTTTATAGAAGTATTTAGTAAATAGGTAACACATGATCGAAATGAAGCCATAAAGAACTTTGTGACAAAAAAAAAAAAAAAAAAAAAAAAATGATTTCACCGAGGCCACTAGTCACGAATAATTGATAGACTATGTGAATTCGCATTTCACGGATCTATTGGGCCATATTTTTATACGTCTTTTTGTCTACTCTGCCTGGCAGGTGGCCTTTATTTTTGAATTTTATTCATATAATTGGAAGATTTCGAGTTAATAAGTTGATACAATAGAAACGGAATGCCGAACTCGTATGACATCGTTCGATTTGTCGGAGCTCAGGTTCAAAGCCGTTCCCGCAAAAATGTGTCTCTTCACAAAACACTACCATCACAAAGGCCGAGGAAAAAATGGAAATAGTTTTAAAAAGCGTAGTGTGGTGACTACCTAACTCGGAAAGTGAATTTCGCGAAAGCGTTTCGCAAGACACGCTTTTATCGCTGTGCAAACACGCGCATAGACCAGGCTGCAGGGTGTGCCTATGGCATTGTATAGGTAAAGTACACCTACTGGACTGTAGACCGATAAACACGCTCTGTACGTAGTGTAGAGGAGCGCTGGCGCACTGTGTGCCTATACGCGTCAGCTACACGCTCTAAACGTGGAACCGCGGTTCCGCCTATGTTTAACGTTTGTACGTCATAT
Source organism: Therioaphis trifolii (assembly GCA_027580255.1). Classification (NCBI taxonomy): domain Eukaryota; kingdom Metazoa; phylum Arthropoda; class Insecta; order Hemiptera; family Aphididae; genus Therioaphis; species Therioaphis trifolii. Next base: position 28,559,972 of record CM050404.1, read on the forward strand.
ACGGTGTATACTCGTGCCTATTATTGCATAACTCGGTCCCTCGGTAAATATCCGCTTCCGTCGCTCTCGACAGCCGACGAGTTAGCTGGCCGGTAATCGAGAGGCAGAGATTAAATGCGAAAAACGTCACGCCCCTCGGTATCGACGTGTGAGTCGTAAATCAACACAATTGTTGTGTGTGAGCGAATTCTCTCCACTGTGTTGACGAACGCGAAAGCGGACTCGGAGGTACGTCCGGCTGATACGTGTGAATGAAACCCAAGTCCCAATGGATAGGTCACGGTTTTTCAATTGGCGAAAACGACTAGTTACCAAGAGGAAAACGATGGTGTCACGCAGAATCGACTGAATCCGATATAATAATATAATAATATATATAATAGTGCGATATGGTTTTTGATTAGTAAATAAAAGATATTTTACATTCTGCGTAAAACTCGACTTCAATGTGTGACTTCAAATAACGCGGCAAAAACTTCGATGAAACACATTCTGAAATTATTTTTTCAATTACCAAAATAGGTCCGAGTTTAAAGTAGATATTTGAAAAAATAAAAACAAGCCGAATGCGTAGCGGAATGCGTGGAACATTGTCTTTTATCGGCAGAGAAAAATTTAATTTTGGTTGATTTTACGAGACAAAAACATATTTTCGTTGTGACGTGCGTTTACGATAACTACAAACAAGGCACACCGAATGCCTTAACACCTCAACAAATTTCCCTAAGTCGAACTCCTTAGACTTAGTTCATTTTCCGTCCTCATATAATATTGTTCACGAAATAACAATTGTATGGCGGATGCGTGTCGGAATACCGTCGTGACAAACCGGCTTAGGCGATAACAAAACTATTCTCGTTCTTCTAGAACTTTCTATCGCCTATGTCGCCTTCCCCGCTCCAGCAACTTTTATCTCCGGTGTAAGCTCCGACCCACGGCCGTGCCCGCCGCGTCGTGTGTCGTTCACGTTCTCTCGTACGGTACGCGTCGTGTGCCTGACCGTGCCTTTACCGGCATCGTGTGTCCATTGGAAGACCGCTCCGCTGGGTTTGCCTTTGCGACTGTGCATCGTGTGTACGCGTTGTGTCGCCGGTTCGGTTTGTCTTTGCGTCGTGTGTACGCGTTGTACTTGTGTCGCCGGTCACGTGGTAACCGTCGGCGTGAATATTGTAGTTGTTTTATACCGCGGCTGCGTTTATGCAAGTTGTGAGGGTGCCGTGTGTTTCTGTTGGCCTTTGTGCATTTTGTCCGCCGGTTACCCTCCCTTGCCGTATACTTTGACTGCCGCATGCCGGTCTTTCGGGTTGTCACCCGTTATTAGTTGTGTGTCACGGGCTGCCTTGTCCTTGTGGTGTAGAAGCTGGCTGCATTATCTTCTCCGCCGTATCATTGTGCCAACACAGATAAGAGGAGATATCAGCACGTCATATTATTGTATCGTATAATTATTATTATTATTATTATATTATTATTGCCAATACGGCGTTCCTTTTTTTTTATTGTATTAGTCGTTAATATTATATTTTTACTTGTTTCCCCCCCTTTGGGCGCCCGTCCTAGTATTGTACCATTATTATTATTATTATTATTATTATTATTATTCAATAGTACGGCGGTGCTGGATCGGCCCGTCACTCCCGTAAACATTGTTTTTTTTTATTTATTGATTATTTATTTATTATTATTGGTCACCCGCACATATGGATAAATATTAAATTAGATTATTTACTGAAGTGTCTCTGGGTAATCGGGGCACACTTTTACCATTCGAGGCCAACCGCCTTACGTAGGAGCCTGATGGTACAAATATTATATTGTCAACATTGCACCCACTTATAACACCTAATAATAATAATAAATACATATTTGTAGTAGATTAAAATTGTTGTGTGTATATTATGTACATTTAATTCACCCGTTAGATTCATAGTAACGTGGAAATATGACGGCATTTCTACTCTATTGATTTAATAATATTAACCGGTCATAAAGATTTGTTTACAAATCAAACAAGAGAATCTGTTTCTGTAGTAACGTTTTGGGTTTCACGCGATTTATTAAGATTAAAATATCTCAAATTACATTCCCTCTATTACTATTTTTATTACTATACTTAGAGCTACATTTCAGCTATGACGACGGTGTTATATCGATATTTTTTCTTTCTCAAGGAAAGTACAAGTAGGTCTTGGGTTTTATTTATTTTTTTAATTTTCATGTCCGAATCTTGAATCGACATAATTTTGCCCTTGGAATCGGCAACAAAGATATTCGTGATAGCAGTATAAAAACAAAAATATCTACTCAATAATAGATTCACCATGTCAGAAAAACAATACGAAAATAGTTCTGCAGCCTTTTCTTGAGAAGGTGGCTAGGTTAGGCAGTTTTTCATACAATCTGAATGTATTTTATATAAAAATCAAAGCTTACGCAGACCATTCATACCGTGAAAGTTTAAAAGACACATGTTATTCGTACCTATTTCGTATTAAAAAAAGGAGCGTCTATTATCGATCACGCACCGACACGAAAAATATAATTAAAAGTGATAATCGTTAATTTTTGGATTTAATTACATTTTCAATGACCTGTAAGATCTAACGATTTGTCCTCATCAGAACATGGTATTTAATTAATCGTGAAATGTCTAAGGAAACGGTAGCCAACTTAATTTTAATGTAAGTTTGTAAACAGGCCAAAGACATGCTTTTAACATTGAAGCGTTATCGACTGAAACCCTAGTGTCATAAAGCCATAACATTATGTTTACTTGCGTGCTAATTATAAACATCGAAAAACAAATAAATATCTAATACCTAAAAGTATTTATGATGTTGCGTAGCGACAATCGTCGGAGGGAATCGATCCCATCCGGGCGCCTGTGTGTAATCACATTATATCCACAAATAAATATACGAGCATATACACACTTATGGTCATTTCAAACTTCCCATGTTTAATCAACATTAAAATATGTCTTTTTTTTAATACAGTGTGTGCCGAAGATTTACACATTACGTTTTTAAGTTTCATACAGAATAAATTGAAAATTATCACATGAAAAATAAATATGTAAATACGTTCTAAAGAAAAAATATTTTTTATACAATTATTGGTGACGTGATTTGTATTACAATAATGATTATAATTATTATTATTTTAGTTAACTTAAAACATAACAATTAATACTTAAAATTATATCTCAATAAAGTGTAATGTTTATAAAGATTAAATAACTATGAAAAACTTGTGCATCAATTGATAGTAGTATCCTTTATTATTGTCTATACCATTCATAAAACATCATTATACGGTCATTTTTATCCATTCCAAAACGTTTCACTGCGTTTTCTATTCTAAATTCGTATTTTCCATTTGTGTAAATGTTCGATAGAGCATCAATTGTAGTCATAAGTGAATTTAAGAGATCAGGATCATTCGTATTCTTCGATGTAGGTGACGTGGTCATATCCATCCCTAAACTTTCCAACTCTTGATGGACTATTTTTTGGTATTTTATTAAGTCGAACGGTTAGGTTAAGTCAAATTAAGTCAAACGGGACGGTCAACCTTTGTACTTGATAAATAATATGTCGATTATCAGAGCTGATTTGATGACCGTATGTTTTAAATATGAGACGTCAGTTTAGGAAAACAGATCACGAATGCGAGAACACGCTGAAAACCTAAAAAAATCAATAACCGAAATTCCGATTACGGGTGATTACAACAGATTCGTGGACTTTTTGGAATCGTTGTTGAACACAGTCATTTGTACCAAGTTACATCCGTCGGTGTCAAACGCGTTTTGGGAAAAACTTTATTTCGTGCCTACAAACGTCTTCGAGTATGTCGTTGATTTGAAAAAGTTACACACACAGATTCTATTAGAAGACGAACATTATAAATCTGCATGTAAAGGAGTTATAAACAAAAGCGATGAAACAATCTTATCCGTAATGAATAAAACAGACGAATGCGAAGAACTCATAAATAAGGGAGGTAAAACTAAAGTATATGATTGCTTTACCAAACTAAAACAATTATACGACAAGTTGAAGCAAAAAATCTATGACATTGGTTCACAGTTAAACGGGGTCGACGACTATAATTGGAGAAAATTATTTTTTATTCTCTATTACGCTATAGACAAAAACGTATCATTCGACGACAACGAAAACAATTATAACATACTGTATCTTAAGACCGTGAATGAAGTTGTTGGCGATGATTTTACAGTCGTTTTTAACATGACATACTCATCAATCAAAAGTTATCCACCACCGAGTTATGTAGGATGTCTTCAAAATATGATAGCGATAACCCAATTTTTTTTTTTTTTTTTAACTCGCCTCGATAAAATCTTCAAATAATAAATGATTTAATACGTTTAAATGTTTATGCAAACGATTTACAAAATTATTTAAAAACAATATATTTTAAACAGTCTGACGTATTTTTTTCCATAATTATGACATTCTATTACATACCAAAATTATTGTACAAATATACCATTTGAGAAAAAAATACATCACATAGTTAAATTGTTTATTGACATTTCACAATTTACAAAAATTTTGTAATATAAAACATACATGCAGATGTATCATAGCATTAGTATTAAATCGAATACGAACATGTATGTATTTGACCGATGATTAATCATGGTCGATTTATTGATACACTTATACAATAAATGAAGAATGAAGTATCTTGAAATATATATAAAAAATCTAAAAAATTCAATAAAATTTTCATTATTTATTTATCGGGCATTATGTTAGCAAATCAAGATGTATGCTATAATAATAGTTCTACATCCACAAATAAATATACGAGCATATACACACTTATGGCCATTTCAAACTTCTCATGTTTAATCAACATCAAAATATGTCTTTTTTTTTTAATACAGTGTGTCCCGAAGATTTACACATTACGTTTTTAAGTTTCATACAGAATAAATTGAAAATCTATCACATGAAAAATAAATGAAGATACGTTCTAAAGAAAAAATAACTTTTATACAATTTTTGGTGACGTGATTTGTATTACAATAATGATTATAATTATTATTATTTTAGTTAACTTAAAACATAACAATGAATACTTAAAATTATGTCTCAACAAGGTATTATGTTTATAAAGATTAAATAACTATGAAAAACTTGTGCATAAATTGATAGCAGTATCCTTTATTATTGTCTATACCATTCATAAAACATCATTATACGGTCATTTTTATCCATTCCAAAACGTTTCACTGCATTTTCTATTCTTAATTCGTATTTTCCATTTGTGTAAATGTTCGATAGAGCATCAGTTGTAGTCATAAGTGAATTTAAGAGATCAGGATCATTCGTATTCTTCAATGTAGGTGACGTGGTCATATCCACCCCTAAACTTTCCAACTCTTGATGGACTAATTTTTGGTATTTTATTTAGTCGAAATGATTCTCACCTGTGTTCGACTTGAGAACTAAAACAAACACGTCAAGAATCGGTTTAACTGACATAGGTATGTATAAGGGTAGTTCCATAAATAGTTTAAATGTTGACTCTAAATTTGCAATCTCTAACTCCTCTGAACATGAAAAATGTTTACTCGGATTTACGATTTCATTGATAATCTCTTCTATTTTATAATAAACCATAGCAATGATGTTTCTGACGAGGAATCTGAAGTAATCATAGTTCTCCTGAAGTTGATCGATTGAGTTTTCCCTGTGCATCTGATGCACCTCCTGCAGTGTCATATGGACACCGTTAAAACATAATCTTATAGCAACTTGCAGTATTATTGGATTTTTAACGATTTCATCCACATAATCACGTATGGAATCGAAAAAATCGAAAAAATTACCATTGAATGGTGACTGTGTTTCTTGACATTTATCCTGAACTGGATTTTTTTAAGACATCCTAAACGGTTCGGTGGTGGATAACTTTTGATTGATGAGCATTTCATGTTAAAACCGACTGTAAAATCATCACCAACAACTTCATTCACGGTCTTAAGATACAGTATGTTATAATTGTTTTCGTTGTCGTCGAATGATACGTTTTTGTCTATAGCGTAATAGAGAATAAAAAATAATTTTCTCCAATTATAGTCGTCGACCCCGTTTAACTGTGAACCAATGTCGTAGATTTTTTGCTTCAACTTGTCGTATAATTGTTTTAGTTTGGTAAAGCAATCATATACTTTAGTTTTACCTCCCTTATTTATGAGTTCTTCGCATTTGTCTGTTTTATTCATTACGGATAAGATTGTTTCATCGCTTTTGTTTATAACTCATTCACATGCAGATTTATAATGTTCGTCTTCTTATAGAATCTGTGTGTGTAACTTTTTCAAATCAACGACATACTCGAAGACGTTTGTAGGCATGAAATAAAGTTTTTCCCAAAACGCGTTCGATACCGACGCGCGACGGATGTAACTTCTCGGAATAATGTGTATCAGGAGTGAAAATAAAAAATTTATTTTCGTCATTGATATCACTTGAATACTTACGGTATACGACGTTGTTAAACTCGTCACATTTCGTTTTAAAAATATATTTTATTGTATCATAATGATATAATATCGATTTTTTTTTGTAGTTTACCATTTTAGTGTCTTCGTTTACGTCCATTTGATATTCACTAAAACTATTGATGCCCCGACAGTTAGTCAAATTGAAAAATTTTAAAAAACTTTCAACTTGCACATTTGTTTACTGTAACGAATTGAACCGACGTCTAAACTCTTGGTTTTCATCGATTCCGTCGTCGATTTCATCGCCCTTTTCAACTAAATTCGTGATGTAAATATACCACGATAACGTTATTGTCAGAATTTCATGATGTTTAGTGGAGACATTGTTATTTTTTTTCAGTAAATCCACCAGTGTTAAAATCTTGGGAGATAGAAGTTTCAGTATCGGTTCGTAAAATTCTTTTGTGATAACACTGAATTTCTCTTTCCTCGTCCAATCGTCCGAATGTGCAAATTGAATGTAGTCTTGAACATTGTGTACGAATTTCACTAAAAAGTATAACAATTCACTGTACTTACATGACACGACAACACTCAACAACCGTGCGAATCCGGTGGCGTCTGGCAGACTCGAGACCGGCCGTAAATATTCTGATGGATTTCGTACACCCGAGCGCTGCAAAAATTTTTCGATCGAAGTTTTGCTGCCGCCGAACAAGACTTCTCTGGTCGTGACATTTTGCACGCGTCGAATCTTGCAGAAAAATCCGTCAAGGTCTTTGTCTTCAGTGCTGTTGCCTTTAATATGACTGTCTTTATTTCTAAGACTAACCATACTAATTACTATACTCAAATATGATAAAGAGTAGATTATAAATGTCTTTAAATACTTCATTACGAATAGCGAATCACTAAGTCAACTGCGATTAAACGTTATTCTTACGTTCTTTTTTGCGTTGTAATAAAACCGTGAACACTTGAAAGGCATCCGTTTTTATTGTCTTTGTTTTTTTTTTTTTTATATATGTGTTGTTTCATCAACAGTGTAAAAGTTGGGGACCACCTTTCGTCGTATTTCCGAAAATTCAGTTGACGATTCTACAGGTATTGTATTTGATCATAGAGTTTATAATGTTTAGTATTAATTTCTTAAAACTTCACACTTATTTCATAGATGTGTGTGTGTGTGTGTGTGTGTGTGTGTGTGTGTGTGTGTGTGTGTGTGTGTGTGTGTGTGTGTGCAGGCCCGCCGACAGGGAGGTGGGAGGTTAGGATTTCTTCCATCAAATATTCCTAGATCACGGGAAAACATGTGTATAAATATTTTATTTTCAATTTTATTTTAATTAAAATCACTTGCCCGTTAGTGCTGGACACACACACACACGCGCGCACACACACACACACACACACACACACACACACACACACACACACAATCTATGGTAGATTAACGGAGAAGTTTGTGATGGCATTAAATATTGATTATTGCATAGAGGCACCTAGTCTGCTAAGTGTATGCGATCAGCAGTGATAGGTCTGATCTTTTATACGTTTTATAATAAAATATTCTGCACGAAGTACAGCAGTTTTATGCTACTCGGCTCAAATACTTGTTATTATTAATCAAACCCTAAACAAACCTCCACGGTCGGATAAAAAAATTTTGTATAATTTTAGTCTTTACATACCATGGTTGCTGTGTTTTATAAACATGCCCGATTTATGTGAGTGGTTTTAGTTATTGTATTACATTATAACGTCGCCTGTAATTTGTGTACTTAACAATAATGATTTCATCCGTACCTTAAAATCATATACCAATGTAACGTTATCTACCCAGTAAATAAGTTTGGCGAATGATTCTTAAAAATCAATCGCAGTAAAAAAAAATTAAAAAATTATCATATCAAAAAATGCAGAAACACATGCAATTATTTTTTATATTGATTTTTATTTATTACACATACTATATATGTAACGTAAACAATACATCACGATTCTTGCAGTTACAATGATATCAAAATATGTTGGTAATTATTGGGATACATTATGTCTACTCGTATAAGGGCTGTACCATGAGAATTGGACAATTGCGATGTGTCTCATAATATGATAGCGATAACCCAATTTTTTTTTTTTTTTTTTTTAACTCGCCTCGATAAAATCTTCAAATAATAAATGATTTGATACGTTTAAATGTTTATGCAAACAATTTACAAAATTATTTAAAAACAATATATTTTAAACAGTCTGACGTATTTTTTTTCCATAATTATGACATACTATTACATACCAAAATTATTGTACAAATATTACCATTTGAGAAAAAAATACATCACATAGTTAAATTGTTTATTGACATTGTATTTATTGAACATGTATGTATTTGACCGATAATTAATCATGGTCGATTTATTGATACACCAATACAATAAATGAAGAATGAAGTATCTTGAAATATATATAAAAAATCTAAAAAATTCAATAAAATTTTCATTATTTATTTATCGGGAATTATGTTAGCAAATCAAGATGTATGCTATAATATTAGTTCTACATAAGATTTAATGTATATCCCAGTGCCGTAGCTAGGGGGGGGGCTTTCGGGCTTAAGCCCCCCCCAAAAATATCAAATTGGAAATTCAGAAATTGCATATTTTATTCGCCTGTTACTGGCATGAATCGTTACTCGTTTCATACTTTCATGTATCCACATTCGACCATGATTTTAGTATTTTCTATTCACTATTAAGTATTCAATTTTGTATAATATTTTATTATTGTGATAAGGTAAGACGTAAGTAACTATCTAGTAGCAAACTGAATTCTAGAAATTACTGCAAGTACTATCATAGAACAATATATTGTGAAGAATATTTGTGAAGAAACGAAGAAACATTTACTGAGATTTACCATCAAGCTTGTGAAATTGGTAAATCCGTTGGAGTAATTCCAGTTATACCAATAATTGTAGGTAGGTACTCAAAAGCACCGAGAAAATTATCAAGTACACAATAATGGCTACGCTTCTTATTATAGGCGATCAATTTGTTATGTATATTTAGATGATATACTTTCATCATTTAATGAACGATTCCAAACAAATTCTAATATTATTATTTCATTATCATGTATACTACCCAATAAAATTGGAAATTCTTCCTTCAACGACTTAGAACCAGCAATTTTATTTTATGAAGAAGATTTGGTTATAGAAAATTACAAATTACTTGAAAATGAATTTGATTTTTGGAAACAAAAATGGTCAAGTGAAAAAAATTGTATTCCAAAAAATCCCTTGGGTACATTACCAAAGTGTCCAGAAGAGCTGTTTCCAAACATAAATGTTTTTTTAAAAATTTTGTCTATATTACCAGTATCAACTGCATCAGTCGAAAGAAGTTTTTCTACTTTAAAAAGAATAAAGCCTTATTTAAGGAACTCTACAGGTGAGACAAGACTAAATGGTTTAGCGCTGATGAACATTCATAGAGATCTCCATATTGATTCTGAAGTAATTATTAATATGTTTGTTTCAAAAAAAGAAAGAAGATTGGATTTTAAATTATAAACAGTTGTTTAATTATTTATTTCTTTGGTTATTTTTATTATTATTATTATTATTATTATTATCAAAGTTGGTAAAATCTGAATTTTTAGTAAATGAGTAAATTGAAAATAAATGAAAAAAATTATAGGTATTAAAATATAACTTATTAAAAAATCCTGTAGTACCCTAGCCCTAGAAAATATTATAGCCCCCCCCCCCCCCGAAAAAACATCCTGGCTACGGCACTGAATCACAATCATATATTATTCTGTTAATTAATTTCGGTTTTTCTAGAAAATGTATAGCGTTATTCGATTGTTGTCGTATTCGTTGTTGTGCTTTATTCATTAGGCAGCGAACAAAAGAATGCGTTTCTACGATGATATTATTACCACGAAGAATACGCGTGCTCTGTATTCATGTATTTAAATTCGATGCGAGTCGATGAAACGACGAGTTTCTTTATTTAACGCTTCGTCGCAAGGCACATCGGTTTTTTTTCTTTCACCGGCGTTCGTACTTTAATATTCAATTATAAAATATACCGAACAACCGTCTAGCGGTTTAGGTGCAGTGTAGTCTACTGGAATCCAAAACGACCGTTGAATCATATATTATCCTATCGGTGTTCTGACGTCAGCAAACGAAACGAGGTAGTCGCGGAGTCAAGGTTTCCTCGAGAGAGGAGGAGGAGGGGGTCATCGAATATATCAGTTAACTTACTGTCATTATATAAATCTCTGCTGGATTATTTTAGTGACATGTTATAGCAATTAACATACACGGATATTCAAAATGTCATATGTTCTTATATTATATGAGAGACTTGGCCCTATCTAAACTGTTTTTACTAATATTTAGATTTATGAACAATATAACTACAGGTTGCGGAACTCAAAAATCTGGAAAATTCAAATTTTTTCTCGTCATTTTAAGTGTTATGTATTTGAGATATATAATACAAAAAGTACATAATTCGAATTAATTTTTATCCCCCTTGAAATTCAAATGACTCGACTGTATTTAATAATTCAAGTATTAAAAATGAGTCATTATTAAAAGTATAAGTTTGTTATTTTAACTCTCACAAATCTTCAGTCGTATGAGGTTAGTCAAGCAGGAAATAATAGTAACTAACAAAAGCATAAATTATAAAGAAATATTTTTACTCTTAAAATTAAAAGATGCAAAATTATACTATGATGCAGTCTTCAAAGCATAATTTTTTAAATGCCTTATTAACAGGTGGATATACTGTAAAATTCCTCAAAAATCAAATAACAAAATATAATATATGTTTGTCTCAATTAATTAATTTAAAACTTCTTCTAGTGCTATTCATTTTTCCCGGTTAATATTTAATATAAAGCCTAATTCATACATTTAGTCTATTTTGACTCATGGTGTTTTTCAAACAAACATTCGTTCATGAAAAGTAAAAACTAACGGTTAGATCTGTACGTGTGGTCACGGAAATTTAAATATTTTTATATAAGTACTTTATGAACAACTGGATATTATTTTTTCAAAAACCAAAACAAAAAGTGTTATTAGTTACGATTTTAAAACTTTTATTTCAGTCCAAAATATTGATAACTATTCAAAGGCTCATTGGGGGGGGGGAAGTAGTAACCTGATAAATTCCCTTAGCTACGCCTCCGAAGCAAGTACAACATGGCGCACGTGCACCACTCGTTATATATATAAGACATTCCGTGGCGTCTATATACAGGAACATTTCTTATATTATTCGCGTGTGTTTGTTCACATAATTAGGAATCGCTGCATACCAAAAGCGTTGCGGGCGGCGGCGGCGGCGGCGGTTCGGTTCTCGGGAGTGGCGCGTGTTACGAAAGCGTAAAGACGAAGGGCTCAAAGTGGTCTGAGCAAGTAAACATAAACAATAATGAGTATAAATAAGAAAAGAGAATGCTCTTGGAATATTATGATGATATAATAATATTATGTCTTGGCGCGTCGCTGTGCAATAATAAAATATACATACGTACCTGGTACTTATTGGCTATTATGTACTTTAGCTAACAACGGAGTTTAAACATTATGTAAAATGTCAATAGGCGTATAAAAGTTGTGAACAGATAAATATTTTTCAATATTGATGTTGGATAGTGGTAACTATGAGAAATATGATACCATGGTGCTATTTTAGTTACGTTGTTTCGTGATGATTTCTTTGGAAGAATAAATTATGATAGCGTTGAAATACACGTTACCTACTTGTGAAAAAAAAATAGATGCAAACACAATGGTTTATTACTGTTTGGTGGATTAAGTTACGAGAAGGTCGGTGACCCAACTTTTTTTTAACATTTCAATTTTAATAAATAATTTCAGATGGTTCAAATTCGCTACAAGGTAAAATTATCAAAAGTTTTGAATCGGTCGTAATACTTGGGAAGTTTTTTTTTTCAAAAAATCTGTTGTTATGAATATTTAAATTCCAGTTTTAATCCTCGACATATTGTTATTGATAAAATCATAATATTTAATACATATATTATATTTTTTCAAATCTTACAATCATTTATCATCAACTGCATCGCTTTCGAGTTCACATGTTCCGATTTCACGCGCTTATGAAAAAATTAAATGTGTGGTCGACGTCCGATGTCATCTTCAGTAAGTACTCGTTCGTGTAACCGATTTGTAGTTTGTTTTCTTCATCTGATATCAGTACTCGAACTCGCAGTAGTCTCACACGTCATACGGTTTCGTTTGTACCTTATAATAAACACGCGACTTCAGTAGTGTTTATTTGGTGAACGTGTGACGTGTCTTACGATCCCAAACTTTCGTACACGCGTGTCGCATTTATACTCACGCTTAGTGATGGGCTGTGGGTAAATACCCAACGGGTAAGAAATATATTCTGGGTAAATACCAGGGTATTTATCCACGTCATTTTTTCCTTTGAAAAATAGGGTATTTTTTTTTTTAATATGGCTATACTGTTTTATCTTAAATTGTGGTTGTAACCAAGGTGGATATATCTCCACCTTGGTTGTAACATAAATATTAAAGTATATTAAAATATCACATGACTACAATACACACACGGTAGAAATATAGAATATAGATATACCGTTACGCTTACGGCATTAAGAATGCGTTGGTAGCGCGGCATTAGTCTTGCTTTTGCCCTTTTTTTCGTTTTTGCTTTGTTAATGAAATACAAATTATTTATTTTTATTGTTGCTTAAATTTGTGAACTATAAAATAAAATTATGTGAAGAAAAAAGGACATAGTGCGTAAATACTTTGAACAATTCATATCTACCGATAAACGTCAGTCATGCTAGTTTTGTCAAAAAGAGTATAATATGAATGTGAATAAAATGAAAGCACATTTACTTAAATGTTCAAATTGCCCATAATAAATAAAACAAAAATGTTATTCAAATACAACTTCTAATGTAACTGAAGATCAAATACAAACAGTTGATGAATATGATGCTCATTTAGCTGTCGATTCGCACAAACCTTTAACCATCAACAAATTTTTTGATCACATGAATAAATCAGAGAATGTAAGTAAAATAATTAATTTAAAAAAATTATTTTAAATATTAAGCTTATTTTGTTTATCATTTATTACCAATGTATTATTATTTAAATACAATATTTGCTTGTTTAACACTAAAAACTTGGTACCTACCTGTGTAGGTATAATGTTTAATTGTATAAATTGACAAACAATTTTTTTTTTAATTTTACATTATTACATATGTATTTAAAAGGTACAAAAAATCAAAATTTTAAAGATAACCTATATGCTATATGAAAATTGCAACTTATAATAAATTAAATACCTACATAAATAATATTTTATTCATGGCTATTATAATTTATATGAAGATATACAAATTATAATTTATTATTTTAATACTGGTGTTCTATCTTTCATAATATTTTATATTTATAAATGTATAAACAATCTATGCTTATTAATTTATGTTTTTTTTTAAATTCTACTTATCATAATATTTTTTCATTAAGTAGATATTTAGGATTAGTTTAAATCTATTTGAATTAGGTAACATAGTTCTCTAAGTTGTTATATAATAACATTTATTAAACTTATCTGTTTAAATAAAAATTATAAAACTATACCTAATTTAGGTATTTTGGCTTGGATCACCACATTTTAACATTTGTTCGTTGATGAACAAAATTTTATTGAATATTTTTTGTTTAAAGTAATTACCCAAATTACCGGGTATTTATTTTAAATATCGGGTAATTAACTAGGGAATTTACCAAAAATATATTTACCGGGTATTTGCACATCATTACTCACGCTGCACGCGCACACATTCCACAGGGGTTCTACGATCAAATGGCGCGACGAGCGGCTTAAAAATATTAAGAACGTCTTTGTTCTTGTGCCATTTCGAAAATGTGTGTTCCGAAACAACGCGGAAATCACGAGAACCCAAAGACTTAAAAACTGAAAGGGTTTTTTGGCTCCGCCCAGAATCTAAAAGTTGGCGCCCTGTTCGGAAGTGTTTGACGTGATAATATTAATGTTTCAAGAGCGATTTTTGTCAAAACCTTTGCTGCGTCTCTTGTCTGCGAGACGTCGCTCGTATTACACTGATTACGCATTTAATCTGCTTAGGCCATCGATTACCAAAACACCGAGGGAGGGGATGAAATGAGTCCCAAGTTTTTCATGATCAACAAAATTTCTAAAACTTATTGATAGTTTTTTTAAAAATAAATTTCACCGGTTGTGGGATATTGCTTATAGTAGAAACAATTATTTTTAAATTTAAAACTTAGGTACATTTAAAAACAACTACACCAGATTGAAAATTTGTTTTGAAAATTAATAGAATTATATTAATTCTATGTGTATAAATAATAATGTAGTTTTTAGAACGTAGATTATTGACTAATAAATATTTATATTTATATATAAATACATGTATATATATACAGAGTGTAACATGTCTATTTGACAAATGCAATAACTTTTTTTCTATTCATTTTCTTATACTTTTTTTTTTCAAATAAATACTGAGCCCTTGCGCTACAATACTGTCGATTTCAAATATTTTTTTGTACTTTGGAAATTTGAATTTAAAATTTAATTGTACCATTTAAAAAAAATCAGAATAGCCATTTTGTAGACCGGATTTTTAGAAATACAATGGTACTAAAATATTTTATTAAAGTTTGGTTATTTATTTTTTATGACTTTTTAAACTTTTTGAAATGTGAATTAAATTACTAAAAGTATTGTACAATTAATGTTGTACGGGTCTATCAAGAAGTCGGTGATTTGATTAACTTTTCCATGAAACTTAGACTCAATAATAAATATCAATTTAATGATAAAAGATTTAAGCGATAACAAAAATCTTGGAATAAAAATTAAATTTCGAACAGCCATATAATTAATGGTGTTATACAATAATATGTGTTATAATTATTACGATTGTCGAAAGGGTAGCCCTTATAAGGCCTGTTTTTCCGATATAGCCAGGAGGTCGAGAGACATTTGGGTGTCGGTTCGGTGCTGTTTCGTTTCGTGTAGACATTATTAACTCGCGTTGTGAACTCTGAAATACACTACTCACAGGGGAGACCACTAGAAGGTACAGCACCACCTACCCCTTTATAATCCGATAATGTCATATGCAAAATAAAATAATAAATGTGTTATAATATTATGTGGTATACGATAAAATTCTTAACTTTTTCAAAAACTTTGGAAAATCATAGAAAATAAATGGATCAACCTTTATTAGAATTTTAAACACAAATACTTTTCTAAAAATCAGGTTTACAAAATGGCTATTTTGAATTTTTTTTTAGACGGTAAATTTTAAATTTTCAAATTTGAGTTTCAAAAGAAAAAAAAATATTAGAAGACAATATTGTTGAAACGCAAGGCCTTGGTATTTATTTTAAAAAAAAAGTTTAAAAAAATGAATAGAAAAAAAGTTATTGCATTTGTCAAATAGACCTGTTACACCCTGTGTATGTAAAATTTAACTCATTTTATATTTATTTTTAAGAATGTAAATGAAAAATGCAAATAAATAGAGAATATAAAATAAATACCTAATAAAAATTATATAAGTATTAGTAATATTTTTTTTCTGATTTCCAGCCTAATAGATTTACAAATTCTGAATATTGGTTCTCTAGTAATTTAAAATCAATCATTTTTAGTTATATGAATGTAGAATAAAATATTTACGTAATTTAATTTACTTGGTAAATATGAAATAACGACTTTGAAACTTTTGAAAAAATGTATTTTATTATTTAAATCAAAATAAAAGGTTAAAATTGATTTGCCGGTCGTTCGCAATTTTAAATTTATAATTGTGTCAGTTGAAAATCATTTACACACATTTTCTCGTCTTTTGCTGGGAAAAACTCGTTTTTCCAGTACGGCGTGTCGTTAACGACTCGTTACAAGAAGTGTTGGAACTGTTATTACAACGCATTGTGTACGGCACTCAATTATTCCGTTGTGACGTGAAGTTTTTTTTTATTTGAATACATTTTAGAATTTTAGATTCTTACTAAAATGGAGAATTTATTGATTTTGCAATGATGAATTTTTTCCTTTTTTATATACGTTTTTATCAGGTTTTCGGGGTGAAATAGTTGACCAAAGTGACGTACAGCATCTTTATAGTTCAGAAATTTAATGACCTTAAAATTAGGTAATAACCTTAACATTTTTGGCATACAGAATTCTCATAAAATCAGTTTTTGATGTTTAGTCATAAAGCTGAATATATAGGTGCTGAATATATACTCGTTAATTTCACTAAATATCAACAATAATCACATACATACTCGACAATAGTTTCAAAACAAAATTTCTCAACTTTCGAGTTATATACATAGAACATTACAATTTTTGGAAATATCTCGTTTTTTGAAAATTTTTATGTCATAAAATTTTAAATATTTAATATAAAAACTTGAAAATATAATAGCATATATTTTTCATATGCTTGATTAACAGATTTAAAAAACTTTTAAAAATAGTAAGGATTCTTTGTTATATACTTTTAAACTTAGAATTTTATTGAGAATCATTGTTTATACGTAAATTAGAGATATTTTTTTTACAAATATCTTATAAAATTTGAGATTATTTATCTAGTAGATATTTTTTTTTCACCTTTAGACTCGTCACATATAATTCTGTATTTCTGTCTATGGTTTAATTTCTATAAGGATTAACTCAATAAATTATTTTTTGCATGCGTTTTAAGTTGAAATCAAACCTTTAGACTCTACTAAGCATAACTTAACCACATATATTTACCGCAGATATTCGTGAAATAGAAGAAAATAAAAGATTTAAAGTTTCAGTTTTAACTTCATAGTGGGTTTGTACTCTGTCTAGAAATGTTAGGTTTTTTTCAAAATTCTTATTTCCATTATTAAAATTTAGGCTATCAAGTATATTTCAAATAAAAACACAAAAATCTAATTATATGCTGCTCCTATCAACATAATAATATGTCCATTGATAATGATGCACACACTGATTTTTAAAATTTTACTTTTATTCCATGCTTTTTTCAATATTTAGGCACGCAATGAACCTTTTTTTTCAATAATCCTTATTTGATTTTTATGGTATGTAGTCCAATACACTAAACGTTAATTATCCTACATCAATTATTAATATTTATGTGTTCACTTTAAATTATTTCATATAACTGGGTTTTAACCCGTCAGTAAACAAATAATAATAAAATAATCGAATTACATCACTTTAAAATAAAGCATTTAGATTTAATTTGAATTCCATAGTTTTGGCGTAGATCATACTTTTTCCTTTAAATCATTTTTAGTAACTGTAAACATCAAAGGATTTATGCATAAACTTATGATGCCTACATAAAATCTATTCATGTGCATTTTTCAACAAATTTATCAGGATCTTTTTATAAATTTTGTTAAATATATTTTTTATGCGTTATAAAAACATTTATTTTTTTTCATATTATGACAACTGACATGATAAAAACTTAAGAAGACATACAGGATGATTCTCTGCAATAGATGATGTGATATATATATATATATATATATATATATATATATATATATATATATATATATATATATATATATATATATATATATATATATATATATATATAGACAATATATAGGCCTATTGGCCTACCTCCAGAAACAAACGTCCCGACATAACTGAAATATTTATTTCAAAAACCCCAAACCATATATATCATTCAATACAAAATCTATTAGACCCATGCTCTGACCATTCCCCACAATTGTTGAAATTGGACACCTTAGTGCCTTATCGGATAAAAAAACCTTCTCTAACAAATGGTATAATGGATTGGGAAAAGTTCAAAAATACCATTTATAATGAGCTTAATCTTAATATAAGCTTAAAATCACCTGATGATTTAGAAAATGCTGTAAATAATCTCACCACATGTATTCAATCTGCCGCCTGGAAATCATGCACGTAAAAACCAAAAGAAACCCCGGCTTACTCTTCTCCTTTACCCACTTTTGCTAGAGACTTGATTACACAAAAACGCCGCGCTCAAGCCACCTGGCAACAATCACGGCTCCCTTCTGATAAACGTATATATAACAATCTATCAACTCGTATAAAACATCTCTTAAATGATTTACGCTCTAAATCGTTCGTTGATTACACCACCACTCTCACAATAAAAAACGGTTCTCTTTGGAGAGCCACAAAAAATATATTACGTTGCCATTCATCAATCCCCCCTCTCAAAAAAGACGATGGAACCTGGGCCATCTCTGACCAAGAAAAAGCTGAAATCTTCAGTAAACACCTGTCAAACATATTTCAACCCCATAATGATATTCCAATTTTCCCATCACTAAAACATATTGAAAAATTACTAACAGCCACTCTACCAATGACACTCCCACCTAATCATTTTTCATTTAGAGAAGTAATAGATTGCATAAATTCCTTCCCTCTAAAAAAATCACCCGGATATGATCTGATAACATCAGAGGTAGCCCGAGAACTACCAAAAAAGCTATTATTTTATTAATTTTCATACTAAATAGTATACTAAGACTATCGTATTTCCCAGAGTATTTCTCAATGCAATGGAAATGATCAATAATTATTCTAATACCAAAGCCAAACAACCCATCTAACAATCCAAAATCATACAGACTCATAAGCTTACTTCCCTTTTTTTCGAAAGTATGTGAAAAACTTATTCTAAAACGCATTAAACCAATCATAAGGGAAGCAAATATACTACCAGCAAACCAATTTGGATTTCGTGAACGTCACTCTACAATTCATCAGATACATCGCCTAGTCGACTTTATCTCCCTTAGCTTAGAAAGAAACAATTTTGTTCAATAGTATTCCTAGACGTTGCTCAAGCGTTCGACCGCGTATGGTACCCAGGCCTCCTTCTTAAACTTCGCAATATCCTCCCACCTTAATGCTTTCTTTTTTTCAAATCCTATTTAGAAGACTGACATTTCGCTACCAGAGTAGGCACAGATATCTCTCAAATCTGCAAAATACAAGCAGGGGTTCCCCAAGGGGCTATCCCTTCTCCACTACTCTTCAATATATTTACGTCAGATCAACCAACTACCCCCAATACTCACACAACAGACTATGCAGATGAAAAAGCGATCATATCAATCCATGAAAATCACAACGTTGCCTTAGAAAATTTACAGACACACCTTGATGAAATATCAAAATGGTACAAAAAATGGCGAGTAAAAATCAATGAAAGTAAATCCGCCCATGTCACTTTCACACTACGGAAAAAAAAATCCACCCCCAGTCTTTATAAATGACTCCCAAATCCCAACTGACACGAAAGTTAAATATCTTGGACTAATTATAGACAAAAGTCTCACATATGCACCTCATTTACATGCTAAACGAATAATATTAAACCAACCCCTAAAGCTCCTCCGAGCCTTATTAAATAAAACTTCAAAAATGAACACAAAAACAAAACTTGTTATGTGTAAAATGTTACTTGAACCAATCTGGTCATACGGCAACGAACTTTGGGGCTCAGGCTCTAATAAAAATAAAATTCAAATATTCCAATCACGAACCCTTCGCACCATCCTTACAGCACCTCCATACGTCTCCAACGATACACTCTATAAAGATACAGGCATTCTTACAGTTAATGAAATAGCTAAACTCCACTATAAAAGGTTCCACAATCGACTCCGAAACCATCCTAATCTACTCATCAAAGATTTAGCTTCCGACCATCTCCCTTTGGCGGCAGAAACGCCATCGTCACCGTCAGGAAACCGCGCGTTCACGGGCTCTCGATCCTTTTGGACCGCGTCGTCATTGTCGTCATAAGCGTGTATGTGTGCGAGTGGCGTATACGTGACTGGAGGCGGTCTCGGTCGAACGGGATACCGTTCGCGATCGTTGTTATTGTGGTATTTTTGGTCTCGCGCAGCGTAATAATAATAATATTAATATTCATTATTAGCCGACATTCCATTATCAGCCGTACGATTACAATGCGCAGACGCGTGCACGATTCAGGAACGCCCGTCGGTATATATTATGTAATTTACGTTATATTTGTACACCGTCTTTTGGTCAGAGTGCCTCTAAACCAGGGGTCGGCAAGTGATTTCTACTGGAGTCCGGAAAACCAAAATAATTCGTAAACGGGGTCCGTAGAGAAAAAAAATTAATTTTATAACATTATTCAATAGTTATTACTAAAATGTTAAAATTATACGAAGAGTTAACACGCCTTGTGATGTTATATACCAGGGGTGGCTAAACGGTCGATCCCGATCGAGTTCTGAAGGCTCAAGGTGAGAATCCGTTAACTTTGTTCTCTACTTGTTTATAAAAAAAAAATTGTTTTACAAAACGATGTCTTTTTTTAATAATCACGACGGAAATTGAAATAACGTAGGTACTTATTAAACTATCAAAGAAAGATATGTCGACGGTCCAGATCACTGCCTTCCGCGGTCCGCCAGTTGCCGACCGTTGCTCTAAACCAGTGGTTCTCAAACTTTTTTGTTCGCGGAGCCCTTGTATTCATACCAAAAATTACGGAGTCCCAAAAATCAGAAATCTCTATTTGAGACAACAATAATTCATAAAAATGTATGGAAATTGTAAACGATTTGCTATTTTTTTTTGTACTTTGTATAATATAGAGTGTAAATAAGTAAACTAAATTATCCTACATGTCAAATGAACGAAAAACCCGATTTTTATCTCATCTCATTTTGACTGTGACAAAAACTATATGGATCTATAAATAATTCCAGCTTTTAAACATTTAAACTAATACTTATTTAATTGATATTGAATATAAATATAAAAACGTAACCAAGAAATATAATAATTTAATAATTTGAATTTAATGAATACAGATATGCCTAAGGTGCCACGGAGCCCCTAGACTACTCACGCGGAGCCCTAGGGCTCCGCGGAGCACAGTTTGAGAACCGCTGCTCTAAACGATGTCGAGATGGTGACGCGCGACGACGACGACGATGATGAAGATGACGATGACGCCGACGACGACGATGATGATGATGGTGCAAATATTTCGCGTCGTGTCTGTGCTCTGTGTTTCTACACGGCGCGGTCGGATTATTATTATTATTTTATGTTTTCATTGTTGCGACGTTGAGATGAAAAGAGAATTACCCCTCTGCACCCACCGTCACCCTACACCTTTTTTTTTCTCTCTCATTACCGACGACATGACGAGATACGATCTGGTACGTCCGCAGTGGGGAAGCCCGAGCCATTGTCACTGTCAGACGGCCGGCGGCGGCGGCGGCGTGTGTATAGCGACGATATAATAATGATAATATGACGTCAATCGCACGCGTGCGCCGCGGCGTGGCGGAGACTTCTACTGCAACTTCGTCTCGGGAACGACGAAATAGAGAGCGAGACAGAAAGAGAGAGAGAGAGAGAGAGAGAGAGAGAGAGAGAGAGAGAGAGAGAGAGAGAGAGAGAGAGAGAGAGAGAGAGAGAGAGTCTGCGACCGGGTTGGATTTCCCAGCCTCTTCTCCCGGTTAAATTCTTTTACTCTATGAGCGTGAGCATATTGAATTCAATGGCTTTATTTACATCTATGATACCTTCTTAGGTTTTAATATATTATATATATAACATATACAACTCCAATCATGCGTTGATTCATTTACGACGTATGCTCACACACACACACACACACACACACACACACACACACACACACACACACACACACACACACACACACACACACACACACACACACACACACACACACACACACACACACACACACACATACACACACAGAAAGTTAAACCTTTAAAGTACTAAAAAACACCAATAATTTAAATACCTATGAAATTATTTTTTATTAAAAATATACATAAGCCGCACAGTTCTCAGTGTGGAGCTCTGAAGTCTGAGGACCGACGGCCAACGACTCCTTGTTTTTTTTACTGTATTGTATGTCTTTTATTCTTAATAAATGGCCACGTAAAATATTTTTAAGTAAACTCTTTCTTGTTTAATTTGAAATTATATTTTTTTGATTACAACCTCTGCTAGTTTGCATTATCGGCTTATAAATTAGCTAGCTTGCTAAATTATAATTACTTAAGTATAATACAACAGAACACTATAAAAGTTCTTCAATTTATTTTGTTTATGTATCCATATTCCATGGTGCGAGATGCATCATGGTTACATTGAAGAATGTGTTTTCATTGTCAAGACTTTTTATTGCCATTATGAAAGATATGCCGAAACTGTATACAATCTTAGACGAATCATGGATAAAAACGAGTCAAAAGTTGGTTTGATGACTGAATTCAAGAAAACTCGAGTTCATGATCTGTCTATAGTTGGACAATGTTTCGGCATAACTCTTATTTTGGCAACTAAAAGTCGTCACAACCAAAACGCCTTATTCAATTATTGTTAGTCCAATCATGGTAACATAAACAAAATAAATCGAAAAAAATTTCATAGTTCTGAGTTTAGAGATGATATCAAAACAAAAAAAAAACAAAAAAAAATACAAGTTAATCAACACACAAAACAAAAAATACCAGACTATGCAATTCAGGCGTTTTTAATGAAACACCCTACATCACTTTTATTAAAAATGTGTATCAATTTTCAGAACAAATTTCTAATTTTGTTACTATTTATATCTGAAATAAAAATTGCTCTTTTTGACACAGGAAATTAATGAAAAAACATCTTGGAATACATTTGCGTACGCCCTGCATCTCACAAATGACGACCGTTGGAATACTGAAGGGAATAGATCTCTCTCTTCTAGAGCAAATTTGTTCTGTTAATTGATCTCATTGATGTTTGATTTTATATTATATGATTGTTATAAAGAGATATTATACAACGATCGCCTTCATACTTTAAAAACAATGTAGTTACTCTAGTCTATGTACAATGTACATAATCATATTTATATCATTCATACGTGTAATACTTGTAAAATATGCAATATACAAAATATAATCATGCAGAAATTTTTTTATTTTTAGTCACTTTAGTATTTACTCATATTTATTCTTTTAAATATTCTATAAAGTAACTCATCATGTCTTTGAATTAAAAAAAATTGAACTGTTTATAAATATTTTGCTCATTTAAAAAAATAGTATCTAATAGACCTCCACGTGACTCTGAACGTTAAAAAAAAACCACGTGCCTTCTTAAGAGTTAAATTCAATTGAACTTTTTAGTTTTTTGTTTCATTTTTACCAATTATTTCGATACGTGTGTCTCTAGTCTCATTCATCATCAATTATAGAACCATAATCAATTGAAATAAACGCGAAATAATATTGTTCAGTATTCTTTTAAACAATTTATTCCAGTGGTGTATTTCAGACTTTCAATACATATGATAAGATAAAAAATATAATTTTTTTCAACTCTAGAAAATTATATGAGTTATTTTTGCGTACAAATAGTTTAATAGTTCAAAATTAAATTAAAAGAAATAAATACATTAAAGTAACAAAAAAAAAAACTTAAATAATGCCATTCAATGTGTTATTTTTTTTTTTAGAACGAATCGTAATCATGATGAGTTTTTTGACCCCCATCTAAGGAGAATTTTCGAGGAAAGACTTTGGAGCATTTGATATGCTTTAAGACGACGTGCCTTCTTTGAAGAATTGATTGCAGAAAAAAACAACATAGATATGGTTCGTTTTCGAAAAAAAGAATATTGATTTTGAAAATAATCTTTAAACAATAATAATATTAATATTATAACGAGTGTATAAAATCGTTAATGACGTACAAAATAATTATCTTATTTATCCCCATGTTTAGGTTGAAACATATCTTACCTAAGGTTGTTAGTGTCATATTCATAAAATTTCAAATTATTAACCCGATTCACTACTTAAATAATTGATCATTAAATATTACTCCCTTAATTTTTTTTTAAATGAAGTAATATATTAGTTTTATCGACCCTTATAAAGTTAGCAGCACAACTATGACAGACACATATGCAATACATCCAACAAACTTGTTGGTAACTTGTTGGACATTGTTGGAACACCCACAGACTTTGTTGGACTTTATTTTTGTCGGTAGAGCTTTAGAAACTTTTGTGCTGCCATATATACTCCAACAGCACTACTTTACGTTAGCAAAATTTCACCCGTATAAAAAGTTTCCAGCTTGACTTGTTGGACATTGTTGGGCCACTCTGAAAATTTGTTGGACATTATTTTAGCCGGTAGAGCTTTTCAAAGTTGTGCTGCCAACAGCATAACTTGACTTGTTGGACATTGTTGGGCCACTCTGAAAAGCACAACTTTACGTGAACGAAATTTCACCCCTATAAAAAGTGTCCAGCTTGACTTGTTGGAAATTGTTGGGCCACTCTGAAAATTTGTTGGACATTATTTTAGCCGGTAGAGCTTTTGAAACTTTTGTGCTGCCAACAGCACAACTTTACGTGAGCGAAATTTCACTCCTATAAAAAGTGTCCAGCTTGACTTGTTGGACATTGTTGGGTCACTCTGAAAATTTGTTGGACATTATTTTAGCCGGTTAGGTTAGGCTTGACACTTTTTATACGGGTGAAATTTCGCTCACGTAAAGTTGTGCTGTTGGCAGCACAAAAGTTTCAAAAGCTCTACCGGCTAAAATAATGTCCAACAAATTTTCAGAGTGGCCCAACAATGTCCAACAAGTCAAGCTGGACACTTTTTATAGGGGTGAAATTTAGTTCACGTAAAGTTGTGCTGTTGGAGTATATATGGCAGCACAAAAGTTTCTAAAGCTCTACCGACAAAAATAAAGTCCAACAAAGTCTGTGGGTGTTCCAACAATGTCCAACAAGTTACCAACAAGTTTGTTGGATGTATTGCATATGTGTCTGTCATAGTTGTGCTGCTAACTTTATAAGGGTGTTTTATCGTGTATTTTTTTTATTTGTATGTTTCACAAAACAATTTTTTGAGTTAAAAGTGTTTTCCGGAATTTAAAAAGTAACTAGTTAATGGATACGTGGATTGAATATTATTATAGATTATTTAATTATAAAATATATATATATATATATATATATATATATATATATATATATATATATATATATATATATATTATATAGAAGAAATGTTTTAAATTTTCCATTAGTTTCAGTAAAAACTACAAACGAATAATGAATCTAAAAAAAAACTACAACATTTTTAACACGCTGATTTCCCATGAAATCAATTTTGATATTGTTGTGGTTCAAAAAATCATAATCTTGAATATTTTTAGCATTTATCTATACTCATTCCAGTATCATAAATCACTTATATAATCGGGGAAAAAATTTTATTTTTATTTTACATAAATTATAGTTTCAATATGAGAAAATGTAACACAAATAAGACTCATTTATACGTGTGATAAATAATGTGTGTCATATGTATATACTTTAAGTGTAGTTATAAAAATTTAAATAATTTCGATAAGGTATTATTTCCTTTTTTTTTTGTTTTTGTTTAATATGAAAATGACACCAATATCCCCATTTATGATTATACATAGTGAATTATTTTTATTCTTTTTTACATAAATGTTGTAAAATTAATAATGATTATAAGATTAGTTTCTGAATGTTCAAATAATAATAATTATTTTTACTTATTTTTTTGAAAAAAATAATGGGCCCTACTGAAAAACTTGTGTCAGTCAGTATAATTTTTCAATAATAATGCTACGTATTTCTTGAAAAATGTAACACTGAAAGGTAATATTTATGAGAGATAAAAATACGTGTAAATTTTACAATTAAAATTATTAGTAGAAAAAAAGAATAATTGGCTGCAGTTCAACCGTAACTAAAACCATGTAATTTATTTTGCAAATGAGCGTAAACGCCTCGTGTAATGATTTCTCAAATATTATTTGTTATGAAAAACGAATAATAGGAAATAAATTTGAGTTCTTGAGAAGTGATGTAATTCTTTTGTTTCTTTTTCATATTGGTACCATTGAATTCTACTAGTGATACAATTATCCAGATTGAAAATTTCAACTTTAATAAAAGTTTGACTTATAAGGTACAATACACTATAATCCGATATGTGTATAACATGTAAATATAATATGACATGCATATGCCTTTCGCATTCGTATGTACATAATCTGCCTACGTTGTGAATGGTGAACAAATCGATCGGTATGAAATTTCGGTGAAGCATGAAAAACATCAAATATATATTATCATTGTGCAGATTAACCTATACTGGTCACGCTGAAATCGTTCGACCCGTAAACGACAAGATGAGTAATGGGCAGCAGGTACGCGCAGCTACTGTATATTACACCGCTATTTCCAATAACTGAATGTAGCTAATTTACCGAGTCCACGCGGTGAAACGTTTTATTCCACTAAAGATAAAATGACGCATCTGACTCCTCCACGGGTTTCGACGCCGACCGTTGAACTCTTTGCCGAAGACAAAACCAATGTGAAATTCGTATAAATTATACATTTTGCGAACGAGACTGCACTTCTTTTCCAAACGCAACAGGTCCTGTAGTTCTAGAAGGACTCCCGTTTTCTGTTGTGCGCCACATAATTTTTCGCTCTTGGCGAATTCGTGTCGGCCGAACGAGTGCCAATAAGGCATGGACGGTACACACACGCTATGTGCACATCACACGCTTTTTTAACGCGTGAGAACTATTATTATTACACGTGTGATACAACCTTGGCGATAATGTCTCCGGGGCGTCTTGGGATTTTGGAAACTCTCGAGTTCCAGCGGGAGTCACGTATACTTTAATATCATACATTTACGATAACGTACGAGTATGTATAATAACGATTACGTACACCGATAACGTGTATCGCGCGCAACGTACTAGTCACCAGTGTAGGTTAAATTAATCTTCGACCGCCGTCGTACGGTATCTACACGTGGTTAGTAGTTGTCCGTGTGTTCACCACGGATTTCCAAAACGTTTTAGAAAAATATTGTTTAACGTCAGAAACTAAGTGGTCTTGTGAAAGAAAAAATCAAATAACATCACTTTATCCCCCCGATGGCGCAGGTTCGTTTAACGTTAAGATGTGTGTTTCGTTAAACAACTGAAGTTTGAATACGTCAAAATAAATCTCAAGTCCGATAAGCAATAATAATCAGGACTCTATAATATTCAGTATGCCTCTCATGAATATTTTATTCATGAGAGTCACAAGATTTTTCAAAAGTAAGTGTGGATATATAGGTGTTAATATCAGCTATCACACAGAGACACGAAGTTTTTAACACAAAATTATAATGTGTTAGTTTGGAATTTATATGAGCTCATCTATACAACTATTTTCGTTTTTTAAAAGTAGTCGAGACTCATTAATTGATATGCATGTGTTTTTGTCATTTTATTTAAGTACCACGTGTGTGATACGCGTTAAGCCAGTTCCCAAAAATGTAAATCGACCGTGGAATATGTATATTTATTACTCTGGTATATTGATTTAATGTTAGACGACTTAGAATGTATATATTCAACGTGATTCTTTGGAGATTCACGTTATTAAAATTAATTTTATCGTTTGATTATACTCTATACCAGCGTTTCTTAAACTTTTTTTCCATGGAACCCTTTTTGATGTCCACTTTTATCGTGGAACCCCTATTTCTTTAGCTTTTTAGCTTTTTTTCAGGATTATTTGTAAATAAATTATAATCATATACTAAATATTGTCTAAAGGTATTTGATTCAAAAAAGTATGTTAAAATAAAAATAAAAATAATAATAATAAAATTGTATACATATTTAATAATACTTTAATAATAATTACTAGGGCCTGGATTTAAATGCACTTAAAACCATACAAATATGCTCTGAAAAATTGCCAAAAATGCCCTTAAAAAATACATTTTTCCACAAAAATGACCTTAAAAATGAAAAAATGACTTTGGAAATTATATATATTTCTTTATACAATTTGTAATTTATAAATAAGATTAAATTATTTTTTATTATTTTAATAAAAAAAAAAAAACTGAACATTTGATTGATGTTGACTCGCATATGTATTCGCTGAATCGAAAATTTTTTTTCAGCAGCGGCTTTAATATTACAAATTTTACAAAGTAAAATAGTCCCATCTGTTGTAAGGACGTCTTTTCCGAATTCATTTACGGAGTCACGCAAGCGAGAAGAAGTAGATGATTTTATTTTGGGCATTATGTAACAGTGTAACACATTAAAATCACGGACAACACGAACAACAACCACGACGAACACGAACTGATTGATTATTGAATTATTTTGTAATTTGACCGAATACAGTCAATAATGAATTAAGATATGATAAAAACTGAATAGAATAATTTATTTTTAGATAATATTTTGAATTGGCTAACTTTGTATAGCATATTGAACATAAATGCATTAAAAACCAACAAAATGACCTAATAATTCTAAAAATGCTCTAAAAATGAAAAAACATTAAAATATGCAAAAAAATGCAATGTAAAATTTGTAGCTATGAAACCCTTGTTGCATGAAACGAATTATGTACTTAGAACGCATTGTGTAAGATCAACCAAAAAAATATGCATTTCGCATTGAAATCCGGGCCCTAATAATTACATTAATGAGACCAAGGACACATTTTAATGAGACGAATGAAATTGCTTTTTATTTTTACAAATATTCTTAAAATTAGACTCTGTTGATGAAAGTTGTATGATCATATGAGGTTCAGCGTCAAGTATGTTGCGGTATTTTGTTTTGTTGGTATATAGGTGGAGAACCCCGTTTCGTTGCCAATACGGTCTTTTGTGACAGTCGAGGATATTCATATTTGAAAATGCACCAAAATTCTACTAGTGGTATCGATTTAAATTTTTCTTGCAACGATGAATCTAATGTCATTTCAATAAAAGTTTCATATTTATTTGCTGACACGGCTGAAGGTCACGTATTGACGATAAATGGATTTTTAATTCACAATTCATTTTTATATTTCACCGATTGGTCATTTGGAAAATACTGTAATTTTGAAATTTTGAAATAAATCATTAAGCTTCGCGGAACCCTGAAGTGATCTCCGTGGAACCCCAGAGTTCTTTCCGCGGAACACAGTTTAAGAAACGCTGCTCTATACTACCTACTTTACATTGTGAAATAATGTGTTTATGAATAATAATAAATAAATAATAAATACTCAATAAAAAATAACAATCATAGAGCCGTTTACTCGAGAGTATCGCAGTTATAACTGTGACTCAAATCACTCATTGAATGTTCAGCCAAACATTATACGTGGATAAAACGATAAAAAAAAAAAAAAAAAATCAGAATAGATATCAACCTGTATGCTCGTTATTAGAGGTCTACACGTGTTCGTATGTACTATAATACACGGGATCCGTCTGTTCCGGCACTCGGCGATGATGGTACGTGAACACGTCGAAACCACCGGCGTGCGTGAATACGGCCGATGGAGGGGTGTGTGTGATCGGGCAAAGACCCACGGGAAACCTTGGCCTTTAAAAAAAATTAAGGATCATGGTCGTCGTGTACACTGGCACGCGAGCGCGTACGGTTCGACGATTCCCGTGCACTTTTCCCATCGTATACGACGACCACGACGATGACGACATGATAATGAATTTTGTGTTTTTCGCGTTGCTCACCGCGAGGGACGAAGTCCCATAGGCGTGTTAGTACGACAAGAAGGTGTTGGCGAACGCACGAACGCGGTGCGTGAATACCACTGAACGCGCGAGACGCTTGAATGTTTTATTATTTTTGTTTACGCTCGTACCGTACGTGAGTGTGTAATAACGCACGTGAGCACACTCGTATGGATTTCACGAGATTCGTTACGAGACGCAGAAATTAAAATATTTAAACTGCGAAACGAAGAAAACAACGATTTCGGTCGGACGATATCCTCAAGCGTAAATATTTATTTATTTATTTATTTATTATAAAGAACGGGACGAGCCCAATACAAAGAATAGAAGGTTTATTCGGACTCTTCTAGCAGCCAGCGTGGTCAGGCCCAGGTGGCAAAGTACTGGATTATAGTCATGAGGCGGGCAATCAATTGACAACCTGAAAGACACACATTTCAGAAACTAGCGTTGGACTCTTTCAAGTCGGTAGCTGTCATTCATAGTTGTTGAAAATTACAGTACCATATTCAAGTAAAGAACGAACAAATGAGCAAAAAAGAACTTTTAAAGAAGTAGACAACTTGAAGTTCATAGAAATTCTGAGTAAGAACCCCAGCATTTTCATGGCATTACAAGAAATTTTGTCTAAGTGTGCATTAAACTTAAGACTGCGATCAAAAAATATTAATATAAATATTATGTCCTCAACGTTCGTACTATTTTTAAGTTCTTTTGTGCAAAAAATTTACGGTACGTTTTGACACTGCATTTGTTTTACACACTGCATTTCAAACGAAAATCTATTTAAAACGGACGGAGCAATGCTCTGTGCTAAAAAAATGTGCATCTATACTGTCTATGTAAATATCATATCGTTTGTGTTTACATTATCATTGTCTCCAAATGTTGGGAATCGGTTGAATTTCAAAAAAAGAAAAAAAAATTCTCATTTTTTCAGAAATATAATTCTAAGACGCTAAAACAGAAAATATCGCATAAAACAATATAAAATCGTCGGCACTCGGTATTTTTAGATTTACCACTTATAAGTTTATAATACTGCATCTTCTTGCTACGATGTTTTATATCTGGTACAGGGTTTTATGAAACCATTAAGGATTTACTGAAACATTAATATTTGTATGATGATATTTATTTTTTTTTCAGAAAACTCCGATAATATTTTCATTGAGATTAAAATATTGTTTGAATTTATGTCGTTCGTCACAGTAACGCTGTCGAGAATTGTGTAGGATTCGTCGCATTAAAATGTACGAACAATTGTTATTGTAATCAATTATTTTTATTCGATTAACGATCATTATTATAGCGTTATAAAATTGTGAAGTAATTTTTTTCTAAAATTTTGTTGTTTAAACGATTTGGCCTATAGACCTTCACAATTGAATTAAAGTGTGTCAGTATGATATTACTTCTTTGTATACAATAAATGCGACGAATAGTATTAACAATATATTTAAACGTGACAAAATGACTGTGTATAACAGATATTTACATTGAATAAATTATATTTAAACCACTCGATTAGAGTCACTTTTCATAATAGATTGAACTGTAATTTATAAAATTACGAAAGATCTTGAAATTTTAAAATAAATACCGATAAAAATCGTAGCTGTTTACCAAATAATCACGAATTCACGAGTAATTCATTCTGAGAAATAACTCCTAAAAGAACCGGATTTAAAAAATAACTTTCGAAGGTGAGAAAAATTGCATTTTCTGAATTTCATTCGATAATTTGACCGCTCCTGTGGTTCAGTGGCTTTCCCGAAGTCTGCACACGACGTTTGATTATTGCAATAAATGTTTATTATGGCGTGTAATTTAAATTAGTATTAAACCATTAGGCCTACTACCGTAGTTAACCAGTTACAATTACGCGTAAATTGGTGATTCGGCACGTCCATTGAGTGGGTAGGTAAATGTACAGTCTAAAGCCTGTTTTACATAGGAACACAAACACACACAAAAACTCGTCTGTCGCTCGATAGCGAGAAACTCCCGGATCCGCCGGAAAAGACAGTGACGTATTTTTAATAAACTATGTCTCGGACATTAATGTGAACTATTATAATGCTCCTGACATGCGTAATTCGCTTATCGACGGTAATGACCGACATTTAAGTGTAATATAACCATCGAGTTTCGGGTATTTGCCGTTTGCACCACGCCCCAGATAAATTTTCAATTCCGGACGACTGTTTCTCGCTAACTGAATGGATGTTTGCGAACGAGCAATGAGCTCATAAAAAAATATGTGTTCTGACGCGTAGGTACCTACAGAGAAGCATAATAATAATTGTCTGAGATGACAGAAATAATAACTAATTAAATCCAAAGTGAACGTACGCCGCCATAAAATATAATGATATGTGTTTTCAGACTCAACACGTCATAATATCAACTCCGGTTTCACTTCGTTTGTTTTTAATGATGAAATGTTTTTCCAAAAAATGTATAACAGCCAGTAATATTGTTTTCATTGTTCTGTCGTTGTCGGAATAATTATTTTATGAAACAAAACAACAGTAAATTAACATATAGCCGAGTCGTTGGCGATAATAGGAAATACTTTTGTTCACGGATGTTGATGAAGTAGTTTTATCAAATATAAAAGTAGGTATATTCAACACATTTGTCGGTCAATCAGCTGGCATGATATTGACCGTCAATAGTCGATGATAATTATTATTATTCTAACGGTGTCGAAAAACAAACTAAATTAAAACACCATTAGGGCGGATTAATAACCATACACTTTTAACAAAAAATGTACACACACACACACACATATGCTTAAAAAATATAAAATGAAAATGATAACCAACTCGTAACATAAGATGTGTCTATATATCAAAATGGGAAGTCTCATAATATTTTTGTTATTATAAAAGAGAAAATAACGGTTGTAGGAAAGCTGGTTTAAGCGCGGTCGACGTGCCGTGTTCAAAGAAATTATCAATAAGAAAGTGTTTCTAGACTTAAAAATGTATCATAACTTTGATACTTTTGCAGCAAATTATCAACCATGTCGCTCGATTCAAGACGAATAACCTGTTCATTATACACGTAGTTTGTTCTTTTTATTCAACCTGTAGGTTTAAGAAAGGGACGAACACACGAACAACTGTATTTTTATATTTTTGAACTTTTCGTGTGATGCTTTAATACATTTTCAGTGAGAAAACATTACGGGCAACGTCATATTAGAACCAAGAACAAAGGCTCGTTGAATAAAAATAATTCATTTTTAAGTAGTTTAACGTCTCCCTCCAATACGTTCGTACTATGTCACACGAATAATTATGATCGTTCGGTATAATAATTACATATATTGCGACCGTGGCAGTGTACAGTCGTAGGATGAACGCCAGTGGTGGTAAAGTGGGAAAGGGACAGCTTTCTCCTTTTATTTTTAGCTTAAATTTAGCGTCCTCTTTAGTTTAAATCCTTGGTTATGAGGGAATGGATGGATAAAATGTATAATTGTTAATATCTATTTATTGAGACTAGATTTTATGTTTTGAATTATGTGATGTAAAAAAAAAAAAAAACATACTCGAGGAATTAAGTTATCTGCACAATCTATATGTGTATGTATGTGTGTGTGTATATATATATATATATATATATATATATATATATATATATATATATATATATTTGTATGTGTAAGAAATTAATTGAATTTGGTATAAAAAAAAAATCAAGTATGTATAATAAATAGTAATTTACAGATTATTTTTAGCGACTGTCAGTTTTTTACTGCAGATCTTGTTTAAGCACTTATAGTATCTAAAAAAGTTTAAAAAAAATTCATTCTCTAAAAATATTTAACGTTTCAAGGGACTTTTTTTTATTCATTTTTTTTTGCCATAAGTCTTTAAAGCAATTATCGTCTTATTAACTACTGATTCAAATGTACAAATATGTCAGACTAATTTCATACCGTAATCTTGTGAAATGATAATTATCATTGCATAAATGATAAAAAAAAAACATCGCATTCTAAATTATAAAACAAGGCACTGTCAGAAAACAAAAAGTATAAGATTTTTCGTGCAACAAATAAGTAGGATGACAAATTGTCAATTAATTTATGTTAAAGTGAATGTTAAGGGTCATAAAATTGTAGCAGATTTTCTTAGAAAACGTTTTCCCTAGATAACAAACAATTCAATAAATTGTTGTGTCACAACACCGTGTTTTATTCGACCAGGACAAAAACAATGGATGAAAGAATACCTTAATAAATTGCCTAAGTCCATTTTTCCTTCCTACTGACTGACGACGACCTTGTTGCACCGTGATCCGTGGCTGTGTTATTTAATCATCACACTCTGTCGTCACTTCATCATCGTTGTCGTTGTTATTTGTTCAGTAAGAGGATTGGAAGCGTCAAACAGCGATTTTCTGTCTCTGTTTATCACACGAGCCACATACCACTATAGATATATTTTATCCAACGCGTTGCAACGTGCCGATCTATCTAGGCGTACTATAAAGAATTTGAAAACAGATTTTAATTTTTCATAAAATCTACTTTATCGTAGATAATCGATTGATTTTTCTCTTTTTGATTCGATCCCCTAAAATTCCATAAATTACGATTCAAAAACTAGACTCTTTAAATCATACAAAAGTCAATTTTAAGATATTATTTCAGGTAAAAAATTTTAAAAGTGGAGATTGGATGTAAAATAGATTTTGCAATGAATTCGAATCCGTTTTTACAATCCTTATCGCACCAATAAACTGATCGTCACGAAATAAAATTTATTTTATGCCTTATTTTAAGCAGTACCTGAATGTGCATTGTGCATGCGCGGATGAATGTGCGAGCGATCCCAAAACATTCACTCACTAATGATCATTTTTATTTTGCATAAAATACTACACCATGGGTATACAAGTTACAAAATTGCCTGAGTATGACCTTTGAATAAATTTTCGTTTCCAATCCCCAAATTAATATGAAATGAAATAATTGATTTTGACTTTTAATTAGTTTGATAATATACTTTGGAATATATTCGTACATCGCTATTCAGCAGGTATTTACTATTTATTAAACAATAATATAATTTGCACTATTTAGATGTTAGTATAGGACTAATCATAGGCGTACGGAGACTTTGAGTCTCTTAATTTCATATTTTTTATTTTAAGTTAGTATTAAATTATATTGGTTATAGTTTGAATAAGGTTTAATTATGTTGAATAAACTATTTCACAAGTTCATGTTTAATATTTATAATTGAATAAAAAAATAAATATAGTAAAATACAGTTTTTAAAATCATGTATGATATATATATATATATATATAAATATATATATATATATATATATATATATATATATATATATATATATATATATATATATATATATATATATATATATATATATATATATATATATATATATATATATCTGTGTGTGTGTGTGTGTGTGTGTGTGTGGGTTTCTGAGTTTGTTGGAAAAACATGGACACATCGTATATTTTTGAAAAAATTCAAATTTATATTATTTTAAGTAATACGTGGCCAACAAAATATTATTATACATAAACTTATAAATAACTTATAATTAACTAATGATTTACATTCTACGAGTATTATATCCGATTGATGCCCATACTTTAATATTTTCAATGTGAGAAAGTTCAGAGATAGCATTTTCGTGCGTTGCACCTGTTGCCTCTGTGTGCACGCCCATGGAACCTATATGTTTTATAATTATCATTGGTACATTTTGAAAATATATTTCATGGCTAGAAATTTTCTTTTAGAGAAGTGTTTGGACATTTTGTTCCATACGTAAATATTTATTCGAACTGTCAACAAATTTTATCAATAATTTCATCAAAATCGTCTTCTGAGATGTCATTATCTTCAAGGTTAGTTGATTTTGCAATGAGTAATACAATTTAATTATTGACGGCATCACAATGTACCAGTAATCTCGGCCTGACGAGTTTTACACGGTAACTTAACAAACCAATCCGGTTCTGCAGTATACTTGATGGTATAGCATTTCACGTAATAAATATTTTATTATAATAAGTGATTATAAAATTTGTGGGTATTCAACATTGTGTTGATTAAAGGATACATATTATTATGTTTTCGTAGAAAATTCATTACACATTAATGCGGCGTTCTGCGCTGATATACGAGTAATATACGAATAGATTATTACGATAAGGCAGCGATTTTTCTTCGTTTTTCATATTCATATTTGAATCATAATGTACCTGAGTCATAATATTATACAGTGGCAAACTGGCAAAGTCCTGATTTTTAAATTATCGTTTATTTGTTACATTAAATAAAATAAGCCAATGAAATACAAATGTTTTTAATTAAATAAATTCTTACAACACCGAATTTTCTTTGCATCGCATTTCTGGAGACCTATTGCACCTTACTATCGTTTTTTTTTCTTAAGGTTGTTCCAAATACATCCCTTTTCCTCAAGTATGGCCACTTTCAAATACCTCTTTGGGTGTCAGAGTGTCAATTTTTTTCTTTTTTTTGGTCTCGAAATGAGAGCGAAAAGCATGTGTTGTATTTCAACGTTATGATTTTTCAGTGAGAAATTTGAATAATTTCGTGATTTTTTATCACAAATTTGTTGTAAATAACTGAATGTCATAAATGCTCTAGTCTTTCTCCCCATTTAGACCAACGTATGGTAATGGAGGCTGAAAGAGCACACTTTCTATTAAAAAAATTATTTTTTTTTCGGCAGTAAGGTGTATGAAAAATTCCATGAATTTTTGTACAGAGTTGTTACAAGGGAATCTATTCCAAATATCATATAGCCACATCCTTTTTGCCTCATTAAAAAAACATGTGGTTGGGTACACATGACAAATCGATAACCTAAAATAATAGTATCTAAATAATTATTCAATTCTTGAGGAAAGTCGACTGGAGACATACTCGTATAAATTTATACACAATTATATCGTATACGTACATGAATAATAATTATTATTGAAATCGTACAGCAACAACTAGTTTTTCTGATGAAAAATAATCCTACTTACATTTTAAAAACTATGGTAGGCGTTAATTTTTAAATCATAAATTCCAACACTCGTGAATTTTACTCGTATACGATTGTAATGATTAACTCGGCAAATCTCTTAAGAGTGCGTACGTAACACCAACTATAATATATATATATATATATTTTATTTATCAAACACCGCGGACGCGTAGGTGCAAATAATAATTAAATATCTACTACACGTGCACAGTGTATTAATTTATGATAAAATATGAAATCGGACACGGGGCACCTATACCTATATACTCGTATCAACTGCGTAACAGCGTGCGGAGAAGGTTCTTGAATACTGCACGTTTACATTTCAGCGGGTTAGTAATCTGTATTTATGCAGCGTCGTCGAGTGAGTACGCGTTATTAAAACGTTCCTCGCGATGGTTATCGTCGTCTCACTGAAATAAATGTAGCCGTACATGCTCGGCCAGCGAATGGAGACTTAATGACACGTGCAGCAGGTAGGCACTCGTTTCGAGCTGCTATCGCACCCACTCACCTGCAAAGTGCAGAAAAATGAAAAAAAAAACCGTGGTTTTCGTTTTTTATCACATACTGCTATTTTACGTTTCAAACCTGTGACAATTATCTGTCGCACTAAAAAGGTGATTTCGTTTGAAAATCGATCGGTCCAAAACCAATTCGATTATCAATATACTTTTACCACTCCTCAAAGTAAATTCTCGTCAACACAATGCATATCTATTCCTAAACGAAATTTAGCATCAAATTTTTTCAAACTCATTAGTTTTTGTCCGTTATCATATTCGATATAAGTTTTTAAGTTTATATTGAATACAAATGTATTCAATGTCATTGTTAATTAAACATTGCAAATGATATTCTGTAGACTGCACAAAATATTACAAAATACATGAAAGTTGAATTACTTATATACATATTTTTTTAAATTATCGATTTTTAATATTCCCGAAGTTAATTGAGTTAATTAAGAAAAATTACATATTCATTTCAAACTTTTATGTTTTGCAAATTATTATTATTATTTTTTTAAAAATTAGACCTATGTATATATTTATACAAAGATTTAAAAACAGACATACTAGGATTAAGTTTAATATTTTTCTAACTCGTAAATAACATAGAAAACTCAAATATCATAACCTAATTGATTGGACGTTTACTCACAGAATCATCTCATTTCAAATTCGATTTTCATATTTTTGAATTTTTCATATCATCATTTACTGCACTCGAATTTGAGAAAGTACTATGAATTTAATACAGTAGTTGTATACCCCCGATATACAAGAGCATTATCTCCAACAATGAGTTTGTTCGTAACACCATTATAGAAACGGATTATGTGTTCAAGCTTATTATGACTAAAATACGTATTGTAATAGCTATATACGAATAAAATCTTATTCCCATCAACGTGAACGTAATACATGACATTACGGACTACAGCCCGTTATAATGTATACTATATATATATATATATATAATATGTCGTATGTCTACTGTACGGTTACAACTATCTGGTTGGGTAACGTTAAACACTGGTGGGAGGAAATCATATTGAAGTTTTATCTGCATCAATTGTTTATGTTTATACGTAACAGTGTGTAAATGTTGACAAATTGAACAGGTATAAATGTTGTTTGATAGTAGGCATAAAAACATTCGGTGTTTTTTGTTTGTTTTCAAACAAAGGTATCTTCGTCGGGCGTACGACGTTATTTGATTGTACATTATCTATTATCATAATTTATAACAGTGGTCGACATTTGTGAGTTTAAAAAAAAACTATTTCCGATTACTTTTGTCTCTAACGACTGCACTAAATAGGTATGCGAGAAAACCATATTATTGTATATAATTGTATTTACATTGATATTGTCCGAGTAGACCTAATAAAAGAAATAATTACAAAACGAGAGTAAAATACGGTTTTCGCTTTACTATATATTTTAATTTATGTATAATGTTATTAATATGCAACATAATACTGTATGACGTACACCTTGGAGTATTGTTTCCTGGTTAAATGTTAATCGATTTATTGTTTTCCACAGTGTAATTTACGTTCCTTAGCTACCACATATTAAAGATACAAAAATGGAAAAAAGTTAAATTTATTACAATACGACGTAAAGTGTTTGGATTTGATTTTATCTACTTTTAATGAATTCCCGCCCACAGCCCACGTAATGTTTTTGATACTATTAAAATACCTAATACACATTTGAGAAAAATACTGCTTATATGCAGTATCAGTAAAATAAACTTAATCCAAAAGTAGAATAATTAAGACGAGAGGTAGAATAGAAGATGTTGAAACACTCTGGATTGGGAATATTCCTTTGGGATTTTTCAGAAACTGTTGAATAAATAATGCAGTATATTGACGAGCTAATTAAAAACCGTCGTCTTTTAAAGTTAGAAATACTATATCTACGTAATATTGTTAAAAACGTTCACTATGCTTTTGAACATGTCAATTTTTTTTTAAAGACAGAGAAAATTTTGTTTGAATTTATGAATTTCACCTTTAATTTATGTTTTAATGTGTTAAAACTGTAAGTTTTTTTTTTAGATACATTTATGACAAATGTGTGTGCTCGTAGTTGAGTATATCGATGGTCTAGCGCACAAGTGTGGTAAGTGACATTTTTTGCGAAAATGAGTTATGTGCTGCATATCATTTCCCATACTATTCTACACATCATGTACAAATATAGTATCTATTTAGTTAATATTTAGTCCAGTAGATGGATTTTTGTTTGGAACAAGTAACATAAGCTATATTATACAACGAATATTTAAAAGGCTCTATTGTAAATGTCACTTAGGTACCACACTTGTGCGCTAAACCATCGATATATAGTTGATGTTTTTATTTCTTTGAAATGTGCGTCGTTATAACTAATAAAATAGCAAAAAATAAATTTAATTGCAAGACGAACATTTTTAAAATTATACAATATGTAATTTTCGATTCTACAAGTCTACGATTTGTTAAAAACGTATAAAAAAATTGTAACTTAATAACAAATATTCACGTAGTACATCATAGTTCATATTATTTATAGTCATAATAATTTTTCTTCAATTTACTGTTGTATTTAATATGAAACTTACAACATATTACGTTTCTTTGGAATATCACGAAAATAATATTTATTGTTTGGAATCATCAGGAGCGTAATGCTATCTCAGTTATCTCACTACATAAACGCTCGCGAGATATTTTTACTTCAAATATTGTTGTTGCAGTAACACGAGAAATTAATGAATGTATAAACGGACATTAATGCATTACACCGCGGGTCAACAAAAATGCATTATTCGGTATTGCCACTGTATACATCGTGTAATTAATTCTATATTTAATGACATACGACTCTTGATATTATTGTGTTTTTGAAATGAATATTTTCTTTTCGTGACTATCACGCTAATGATAGATTGATACAACACATATAAGAAAAAAATAAAAAATAATCGTGTTCGTATTATCGAATATTGTACCTAACTGTATTTTAGATTATGATATTATGCACCAAACTTATATATTTTTCAATGCTGAATAGTTTGGTAGTTATTTTATATTTCAGACGTAAAACACTTCACATTGTTGTAAATTGTAAATTAAACAAAACACATTTTTACACGACCA
The DNA here is from genome assembly GCA_027580255.1 of Therioaphis trifolii. NCBI lineage: Eukaryota > Metazoa > Arthropoda > Insecta > Hemiptera > Aphididae > Therioaphis > Therioaphis trifolii. The sequence continues at coordinate 28,600,948 of CM050404.1, forward strand.
TATTTTCGATGGTTTTTGCGGCGAAATAATTTTTTTAGTGAAGAGTTATAACGAAATAAAATGAAAATATTTTAAAATTATTATGAATCATATGACTTAATTCTAATTTATGTTGACATTTTGTAGCAATATGAAACCTATATAATGTTTTTACGTTTAATTTTAATCTTACCATGATTACATGTTATTTTGATACAATTTTGTGTTTAACATTTCAATGCAACAATGCATTATACAATCCGGTACAACACTTTAATTTACTTGTTGAAAAATTGTTTCTTTTGTTCATATTATCTTCTTTGTACTGCTTCAATGGATACTGTGTATATTGATATTACATATTATACATTACTTAACTTATCTCACATGAACTCGTGGACTCGTATAACTAATAAATACGACAATAAGTCGTACGGTTAAATTGTAACTATTTTTTTTTAAATAAAAAAACATTGGAAAAGTGTATTTAAATTATCCACTGAACGATTCTATTGAAAAATTCAAATCACCCGACAACAATAATTCATCGGTAGGTACAATTCCGGAAGGCGAAGACGGTGATCAGCGCCTGAAATTTTTAAGTTAGCAGCTTCAAAAGTTTTACGTATTAATTTATTTAAAGTTTGTTACAAAAGTATAACGAATACAGCGTCCCAGGAATCGGGAATTCAGGACATCTGCTGTAACGAAACTATGAAGTAATATTTAAAACAGCGTGCGACCTTAGCACGTACGGTTTATCATTGACATTGCGTTCCTGATCGGTATAACTTATACTTTTGTATTGAATTATCTGTTCTTGAATACATTTTATTTAAGGCGAAGATAAATCATTTGGCTCTCTACTTTATACATTTCAAACGATATTGTTCGCCAGTCACATATACAATATTGTCGAAACAATTTTTTTTCCGCATCAATTATTTCCAACTATTATTTATTTGTTAACTGGTCGATTTTTCCAGTCTTTTATAAGTGTGTAACTGCACATAAATGATTTCGATTTAAAATAATAGTTTCCCAATGAACGTTTTCCGATATATAATACCGTTTTTGATTAGATAATTTATTTCTCAATTAAAACAACTTGACGTTTTATATTTCGCACATGATGCTATTTAAAGACACCGTTCAATGGACCAATAAGTAGTACGAAACGTTTAAATAGTATTAAAAAATAATAATAATAAAAATAAAAAGACTATATATAGTGATTTTTAACTTACGGTACAGAAACTACCGGGATTTAGAGTTTTCAATTACAAATAATTATGAGGACGTAAATCGAAACATCATAAATTTCATTATCAACAATTCAATTTCAACAGAAAAAATTATTTTTAAATATTTCATACTTATATCAGCATTATATTGTATTGATTTAAGTGAACACGATATAAATAATGGTAATAATGGTTATAATAATAATAATGGTTCAACTATTGTGACACGAAAGACTAATCGAATATTGTATTATATAGGATTATTAAAATGAAATTTTTTTTATGATACACCAATATTGTAATACCAAATAATGAATTATTTTTAAATAACAACCTTTTTAAAAATCAAGAAAACGTTTGAAGTGCGTATTTTCGACAGATCCGATATCATAGTTCCATCTAGCGTACCACGACGAGTTGACGTTGAGAAATGTTAAGTTGACTTTGCGTTAACGTTTTAGTACCGGTGACTACGATAAAATTTGACTTTGCATCTGGACACGGTCGCGCGAGTGCTATCGTCACACTGCACCCGTCGTACTCGATGCTCCACGTATGGCATAGGCACACGATACATAATAAATTTTTACACGTCTAGTAGTGGCACAAAATTAAACTTATCCAGACTGTAGTTACGTGCGTGATAAGGGGGAAACCGGCCTAAGTCGACACGGATCGGTATTGAAAAACGACGTCTACACTCAAAACAGTACCGTACGGTTTTTTATTCGTTTGTTTGCACGTTGGCAATTTTAAAACTTACAAACTGATAGCCTTTTATTGGTAACGGTTGGTTTAGAAATATTCTCGGAAAAAGCCTTTTAAAATGTTTTATTTTTTTTGAACGCAAGTCCGTATTCACGAATGTGTGATTATTGAAAATAATTATTGTTTTTTAATCTCGTGAAGCAAACTATATTATTTCCTCTTTCTTCGATCCGCCATTGTACAGGCTTTTAATTTTTTGTTTTGCCATTTAATTTAGCGGTCGTCTCGTTATTATTATCTATGCGTAAACATTATTGTAATTTTTTTTTATGTTCGTTTATAGTTCGTCGTACCCATTTAAACATATAATAATACAATAATTGCTGTTGTCATATTTTTGTACGTACCAGATATTGTGTACCTACAGCACTGTACACTACTTTGTGACCAATTGGCACCCTGGAGGAGAAACGAGCCCCGGAAGACGCATGTGACAGATGCGATTGATAATCCTCTCAGAACAATGAAATACATCACCTGAAAATTGGCGGTATCTGTGACCGAAAGGTGAGTGGGGAAAAAAAAAATAACGAAACTCGTCGACTACAACCCCGTCCATTGCCCGTTGTTCCGGTCGACCATGCGTCCGTCAATCACTTGAAAACACAGACGAAGTAAAAGTTTCACTCCTGCACTTCGTTGTTTCGAGTGCCCAGACATTAGAGTTCATTGCGATTGGTTGATAATTTTCTTTTCATCATCAACTTCGTTCGGTTTAATGTTTGTTGTCATTGTTAATAGCCACGGTCATTTTTGTATTTTATCAAACATACGAGGTATATATTCGGAAAATAAGGTTACCAGTATAACAGTCATTAAAGATCGAACATTTATATTGATTAATACAAATTATATTACAGATATATCAAACTATTTTTTCACGTGATTGTCATTTGATTACTTGAACTTAGTGAGTCGTGGTATTAATTTTCTTATTCCTTCGTTAATGATTTTTGCCGTCACTTCCGCAACCCACTTATTTACCGAATTTGTTTTCTCTTTACTTCGGGAATAACGTTTTGCACCCATAAGATGTTTTTTCAAAAGAGAGAAAAGTAAGAAATTACTTGTGATATGAAATCTGGGCCACGGGTAGAATGGTACTAAAAATCTCAACCAAAAGTGGTGAGAAGATCTGTTGTTTTGCGTGCCATGTGGAGACGTGCGTTATCTTGCAACAGGTGAACTCTCATCATCAGTCACTCTCTCCTTTAAACGAAAAATCATGGCGACGTTTCTTTTTTTTGACAAGTCAAAAAGAGATACTCCTTTTTGATTTGATTCCGGATTCAAGCATTAATGATGACAGATACTGTGAGACCATAAAAAAACACCATCGAACCATTCAGAACAAGAAGATAGAGTGAAACAACTGATTTCCTCATCACTTTTCATTGGGACGTTTTGTACCATTCTGCCCAGTGCCCATAGTCCAGATCGTGCATCGAGTGACTTTTTGTTTTCACTCTTTTGAAAGAATACACGACAAAAAACGTTTTTCCATTAGGTAATGAAGAGGTGTAAAATGTGGCGAATAAATGGGTAACGGCGGTGGTGATGATAGAGACAATTAACGCAGTATCATATTATATAATATATAGAGTATAGATATATTTTATTGTTATCCATGTGCAGGATTAACAAATTGGTAACACAACTCACTAAATGCAGATAATTCAATAATGATACGTATGTATTTATAGCAAAACTATTAGCTGCGTATTACTGTACGGTCTTTACGTACCCAAAATGTACGTTTCCTGTTATGCAGATATTGGACAAAATGTTATTTGAACTTCTATTAAACGGTGAACTACGTTTTTTAAGTAAAATAAATACATTATTATAAATTATTATAGATTATTAGTTATTACTTGATATATTATATGTATTTTTACATGTTTTATATATTTCAAATGGTTATTTTAAACTACCGCAAATTTTTTATTTGGGGGGGGGGGCGCAAATGCAGTGATTCGCCAGGGGCGCCACCAAACCGCAATACGGCCCTGATGATACTGGGAAAAAATAGTTAAATTCTTCTGTAATATGCCCCATGAGTTGTATTGGTGTGCATTTTTTGACTGTCGATGACTGTTGTAATTTTAATTTTCGAATATATTTCGTATATTGGAATTCTCATTTGGCAAAAAAAAATCCGTAAGGTGAGTGATTTTTTTTCTACGGTTTTACGTCCAATGTAAACAAATAATTTTAATCTTGGAAAATACTTTAACGTAAAGCTATATAGAAATACGCACATATTAATCGGCGTTTCGCAACGTCTACAATTATTAAATCAATGAAAAATTTAATTATTTTTTTAATTTTTATTTTTCCAATAACCAGAGTTATGAAATTCGATAAAATGATAGTAATTTGAAGTCGAAAGCGCATACTTTATCGCAGTGGTTCTCAACCTTTTTTGATTTGTGTCACCCTCATCCACGGGAACCCAATACTACGTCTCCTTAACACCAAAATAATAATAATAATAACAATATGAAATACAAGTGCTATAAAAAAAAAACGAATTGGACACTGATGATTTTTACATAGTTCTGGAATTCGAGGGTTGATGGTTGAAAGAGCAATTCTCGTATCGTCTTCTAGTATTGTTTTTGTGAGACGTTGGCGTTTTTTCGTTTTGATATTCGTGTGCGCGCTGAATGTTCACATGTTCACATAGCCTGGACGTTTAAAATTGAAGTAGCACTTCAATAGCTTTCTCGTCAATAGTCGAGGGTATTCAATGTGGAGACAATGTGTTGTTTGACAGTAGTCAATATCACATGACGGCCGTTATAATAAAATGTTTTTTTCGAAAATATGTCCATATTTTTAAACTTTTCCCCGACGTTTTTTTGTCACCCCTACACTGGATACATGTCACCCAATGGTGACACGTCACCCCGGTTGAGAACCACTGCTCTATCGAAATGGCACGGGTATACGTCATGAAAGGTTAAACGTGTACCATAAACGACTGAGACATGTTAAAACATGTGAAATGCAATTTCGTAGGCGAAAATTCCTCGGATTGTGAAACGAACTTGAATACGGTCCTCGTATGCCGTTGTTTTATTGTCAACTATAAACACATGATAAATAAACAAAAACTCGAGATTCGAGCCTTTTTATAATGATAGGTAAGGTGCCAGTGCCTCCACGTCTTATTTCCGATGCGTGTAGGGAGGGATGAGACATTCGTGTGTGCGTGAGTGCGTGCGTGTGTTTGTGTGTGTGCGTGTAGAGATGTTTCAAAGTTTTAAAGCGCTATATCGGAACAGTCACAGTCGAACAGGAATATCTTATCAAATGTATTATTATTATTGGAAACGATCATGATTTATTACGTTATTTTCGACGAATGTCAATGCGCACGCCAGAGTGTACTAATACTACTGATCGTATTGTGTTTGTGTAAATGGGTATCGAAATGATTCCATGATTCCAGTTCGAAAGGAAAACAAAAATCAAGTTTTTTTTTAAAACTAATGTATTTATATTTTTTTTTTTATAGACGTTCTCGCTATACTTTCGAGTCGACTTAACAGTGTTGAAATATGTAATCGAAGTACGACAGGTAAGTGAGCTAACGTCATAACACAGAAACACACACACACACACACACACACACACACACACACACACACACACACACACACACAACGTTGTTCTTTGCCACTGTTATATTATATTATATACCTATCATACACGCTGTGGCAAAGAATAGAGCTGTTGGTTGTTCGACACAGCTGTTTGGCCGCACACATCACGTAAATATAAAAGAAGAATTAGAGACAGAGTGAGTGAGCGAGTGAGAACATCTATAATATAGTGAGAGTGTGTCCGTGCAGTACGTGAGAGGGAGAGAAAAGAGAGAGAGAGCGATGGATGGAGGGAGGGAGGGAGGGAGAAAGAGTGAAAGAGAGAAAGATAGAAGACCAACACGCGCACGCCGCCGATCGTCAGTCCGTTTTACGTACAGTGTACGGTGAGAGTTCCAATAGTTCGCGCGCGCGTGTTCGACAATCGTCGAAATTTCTCGTAGTCTTTGCTCGTGTCTGAGAGTAAATTCGTTATTGGTATTATCGTTTTCTTTTTTTTTATACAGCACGGTATAGAAAAATACAGTTTAGTACCATCGATAAGATATTAACTCGTGTAAAAAAAACTATATCGTCTCCACTGCCTGTATCATAATGCCACTGTCACTTAAATCTATATGGAAAGGAAACTCGAAACACAAAAGTAAGTGAATTTCTGTATTAGTGTAGATTTTCAAACAAATTTTCCAATATAATTATTATTATTATAATCAAATAACATTTTATCCGAAATAAAAACGTTCATTTGTACCTACCAAATAATTTTTTAGGAAGTGAATTGTGAGAAATTAATATTTTTCAAAATATATCTCGCATATTACGTGAATTAAAAACATATTAATTAATTCATGTACATTTTTTTTTTGTTGAAATGCAAATTAATCATTACGAGTGGTCGAAAATATTTCAGTTTGAATTCTAATTACCTAATTTTCATTGGTTTGAATAGGTATGTGAGAAAATTACTACGTAAAGTATTCGTAATAAAATATGAAATAGATTTTAATTAAAATGAAACGATACACTGTTTTAAATAAAATATGTTTTTTCTTCAATATATACAATTTTTTTTTTTTTTGTATCAACAATAATAGTATTGTTTTATTTTGACTACTTCATTTACCCAGAATTATTACGCACCGCAGTTCAAAGTGGTTTAAAAATAGTTTTTACTGAAGGGATGTGAAAGAACACACAATGAAACTAATTATGCTTATTGTCTGAATTAAGACGCTGATAAATTATAGCTCCTTTATAATTCGTAGGTCGTTGATTTCTGCTGCAAATAGTTAATGCAATTAATCGATTATCGATTTATTCGGTTCTGATTCGGTTTATTTTGGATCAGATTTTTAATAACTCAAGCATTAAGGGTGAGGTACGTTATGTGTTTGTCGTAAAATATACAACGTTGTACGGTCATAAATTCATAATACAACCGATCCGAGTTACTAGACATTTTTCACTTGGTACCTACTTTATGCACACGAAAGCACTGCAATCACAAGTCCGTAGTTATTTAAAAGCCGTTCAATGATCAAATTCGATGACGACAATAATGTATTACACTTCGTGCTACTAAGTCTTGATTATTGGATATATATTTAAATAACAATTTTAACAATTTGTTCGTATAATTAGTGGAAAATATGGGTGATTCGCTACTCGAAACTAGGAAAAACAGAAAATTGGTTATGGTGTAGTTATTTTTTTTTTCAAGCCACAATAGAGAGAACACCCAACAACATGAATTTTCGCGCTTCCGATTTCGCATGATAATAATTATTAGTAGGTTAAATTACATAGAACTCTAAGTAATTGACTATTGTTAGTATACGCTGACGATTTATGTAATAACAGTTGGACTTATTTTGCGCCTATCTATCATGTATTTTATGTCTATATTTTTTTCCTGTTCATTTATTATCTGTTGGTTTAAATATGAAATACCTACATGTTGTTTATGACGTGTAGTCCCATGTTGTTTTGATACATTTTGTTTAAAGTAACAATGCTGTTCAAATAGACTAGTCGGTGGATATATTATGTGTATGTGTAGTCTACAATAATACCATTTATCCAAAACGATTTCGAACAGTGACGCAGGTTTAGAATTGCTGTTGCGTCGATAGATTTGCACGCGTTTAGGCGACAAGTCGGAAAATATAAATAAACTTTGGAGCATGTGTCACTTCAGAACGGTCGGTAAATACCGACCCTCCAAACTAAATAACTTCATGCAAAAAAAAAAAAAAAACAAAATAAAATAAAATCAACACCTCTACACACATGAAATGAACCGCGTGGTACATAACTCGTATACTGTTGGATGTTTTTAACACTCGAATTTTTTTTTTTCACTTTGAAGTAGATCACCGAGCATTAATTTCAATATGATTAAAGCGTTAGGTATAATATAAAATTTATAGTGTAACTTTGAGCAGTTTTAGTAATACTTAATACGCCTTTCATCTTTTTCAAAACCTTTTGTAGAACATTTATATTCAGTGGGTCGAGAAATGATAATGTAGTCATAAAAAAGAAAACAAATGAATAAAAATTGAAGTGTAGGTATACATAATTTATTATTATCTTTGTTAGTTGTTGTAGGTATATATCGTTATTTTATTTACCATTTGTTGACTGCAGAAGTCACTTGGATTTCCGTGTTCAATTTAGAAATAACGTATTAACAGTGTCTTACAATAAGGTATGTTGTGATAGTATAGTAACAAAGTTAAAGAAGATTAGAACTTAGATAACACTTCTAAAAGCGGTAGAGTTTTTTCGATTCGGGTCCAGAACTAACAAAATTCTACGGTACCTACTCGGAAGAAATGTTAAAATGCGCCCATTTTGAGTGGTTTTACATCTAAATAAAGTTCTAATAAAAAGTAATTCAAGTAAATATAAGTTTTGCAAACACATTTTGCGAATTTTAAGTGCCAGCCAATGAGTTGATTGGATATTGCACTTATACATTGTGTACTGAATATATTGTTGATTAACGTAGAATACTCATAAAAAACCGAAAGAAATTCTCGGAAAAATTGTATATGACATTTGCTCTCATTAAAGCTGCGAAATCATCTGTAAATTAGTTGACGAGCGAGGTTTTTTTTATTATTATTAATAACCCGCAAAAGCTGAACGCTACGCAACTGATGGCAATAGACTATACAGAGAATTACGGCATAATGAAGAAATGAACATAATAGTAATTTACTGTTGGGATATTACGTAAAAGTATTTCTGATAATATGCTTCTCGATAGCCACCGATAAGTTTCGTAAACAAAGTTTCGTACCAAATAATAAATCACTCTCCGTACCTATCGAAACAATGAAATAATTTGAATATTTAATTAATTGAAGTATCCGCAACCGTTACTTTTTTCTGATTATTTGTATGTATATATTTGAATTAAACTACAAATCGTCTCGGTTTACACCGATCTAGAAATTTAATTAAGTTATTAATTGTATTTCGTTTGTGTACGAGACTTGGCTTTCAACTTGAAAGGCGCTAGACAAACAGTGAATTGAGTCTCGGCATTCAGTTTTTATTTTTATTATCTTTCGTAAAATATTCCAATTCATTATTTCATTTAGAATATTCGTGAAAAACTTCTACATGTTAAAGAACGAATAAATGGTACTTATCAATTAATTACGAACGATATTGAACTCAGCAGTGTACAAGTAAATAAAATCATGAAAACATTAAATTTTAAACGAGTTTTAAGCTTCATTCAAGTTGGATAAATTTTGACGAAAACCGTACCGAATAATGTCTATTGGTTTTCGAATGCGTTCGTTGGTTTTAACAGACACCGATAATAACCAGTCGTCGCACGACAATTTTATTATCCATGTGTAGTACAGAATTTAATGTGCGTCATATTTGTTATCAAACAGATAAAAAATAATATATTTCCTTTAAAAAATCGTATGCCCGGAAATGCGTTCCATGCTGCTTAGCCGTCCTAGACTCACGATTCCGGTTCTAGGTGTCGAAACGTAATCCGAGTGTTCGTACGGAAACTATCTGCTTGAACGTTATTCGTTATTGCCACCTCTTAGGCTACGCAGATGATAATATGGCTATGTTTTTCTGTATGTATATTTATATACACGGCACCCGAGATCGAAATCATCTGATAATCGTTCGAATATAACACAGAATTCATGCAGCCCGTCAGCCGGAGCCCAAACGGGAACTTCTGTCGACCCTGCTCTCGACCAAGGCCGAAACCAATTATATTTTTATTTAAAATATGAAAATTGATGAATTCTGTTTAATTCATCTTATATTGAAGTTTTTTTCCACGAGAAATTGATTGTTGTTCAAACTTCAAACGATTGTTTTGATAATTATAATTTAAATTAAATACCCACCAAACAGTTCGAGTGCAAATTTTCGAAAGCGAAAAAAACCTTTTTAGTTACGATTACCTGCCTGCAAACAACTGGACGACGTGGTGCCATTCATTATAATTCTAGGAAAAACAATCTAGGAGAAACTGCAGTTCTTCCCGACAAACAGTAAGAAAAAAAGAAAAATGTAATGCCACGAAAAAAAGATCCGATCTATTTCTGAAAATGTATTTGTGCCGTGCGGTCTCGCAGCTCCACGGTGTTATGTAGGTTGTCGTTTCGTTTCATTGTTAGACTCGCTGTAATTTTCACGAGAATGTGGTCGAACGGACTGGGAATGGTGTGTTTTTCGTTACGTCAAAATACGCGCAAGTTTTTAACGCCCGTAATGTCATTGCGGAGTCGATAGGAAATCGCAATTGAACCGTTGTCGCGTCGGAGTAGCCGTCACGTCGTGGCTGCCGAGAGGAGAAACTGTCGCCGCACTGTTACACGATTTACAGTACGTGCAGTGTCGCGTCGCTGCTGTCTTCGTGATCGAATGGATATTTTTCAGCTTCACTCGTGTGCGGTAAACGTAATTTGCCTTAAGAGAAAATGTATCGCCATGTAGGCACCTATTCATTCGTCATTGTATTTTATAATTTGTGCGCAATCGTACATCAGAAAAATGGGGCGTGCAGGGGACGACTCAGTGTTGTGTTAAAGGGGAAGGAGAGGCGAAGCGAGTATGCAGTTGTCCCGAGTAAACATTTTCAGAGATGAAAAATCCCGTGGGAGGTTTTTTTTAGCAGAACTCGCTAAACACACGTTTTACGAAATTATCAGAGGAAATGATTTTAATGAAAGAAACGAAGAATATTTAAAAATAATTGCATTTACTTTTTTAAAACATGATATTAATATTAGGTATAATATAAACGTAAATTGGGATAAGTTACGTAAATCAAAACGCAGAGAAAAAACTGTTTTGTAATAGTAAAAATAGTTATTACACTTATTTTGTATCAAATTTAATTCCAAACTATAGTTCACTAAAAGTGTCATTATACAAACGGACTCATAATATATACATATAAAAAAAACTTTTAATTTGGCGTAGTTATTATGATTTAAATGTTTAACCATAGGTGAGAGGGAGGCTCTATAAAACCTACCCCCAGTCGATCAATTCTTAAACATGGCGTCATTTTTGGGGAAATGGTGTATGATATATACACGTATATCTATATTATTTGGTTGTATAATAAATATTTTTAATATGTGTATTTATTGACGATGATGTGAATTCGTGACCGCGTTCAAACTGCACGACACGGAAAGAAAATAGAAAAAAAGTTCGGAGAGGGAGGCAAAACAACACGCACAAAATGGTTAACGCTTAAAAGTCAATGGGAACTTATATGAAATTGGAGCACGTGATTTTAAAAGTTATTATATTGAGTGAGTTTCCTGTATCGTTGCAGTTATCTACGGTTTCGTATCCTAATATCAAATAATAACAAAAGACAAAAAAAGGTAAACGTTTTTACGCAAAAGAGACGTGGGGAAACACGAATATGTTTTTTTTTTTTTTTAAAGTGTCAGTGCACTGGACTGAGCTCGGTGGTATTAGTGACGATTTACGACTGTATTTAAAAAATGGTCATGATAAAAATAAAAAATAAATAAAATAAAAATATCGACGTTTTGCGTATAAACGAGTTCAAACCGAGTTCACATTTGTGGGTGTATCGCACGGCGGTCGTGTCAAACTCCCATTATAATATTTTCCAGAAATCGCGATAATAGCATCGAAATCGTATAAGTGGCGTAGACGTGTGCGACTACCGATCATAATCGATACCGTTCACATAACACCTAAATTTGTTATTTCCATTTTCCGCTAACGCGAATTGTTTCCGATTTCACGTGATCCTCCGAGGGCGTTTTTGTCGAGCGAACGCCGTGGCGGCGACGACGACGACGCAACGTGCTACCACAGATAGATGCGTTGTGCCGCGGCAGGTCACACGCGTCGATCACCGTACGCGCGGTATGAGTGATCACCCGATCGGAACTTATTCTAATGCCTTATGTTTTCCGTGTCGGTTTTTAATTGTATCACTACCATTACAATAGCGCTGAAAAAGAAATGGGTCCAGAGACCTCTGAACGTTATTTAATTTAATTTATACATTACAATTTTTTCTCCTTCAACGTGGAGTTCCGTCGACGGACGGCAACTCCGCACATGTCATATCTCTTTGGTTTCTCGTCATCTTTAAATCATATACACGCTTATTGTACTAATATTAAGTGTATTTACCGACCGCATAATTTTCATATAACGAAATAATAGTAATAATAATAAAATTAAAATAATGATAACCGCTGCGCACATCATCGGTTCAAACATTTTGAGTATTGAAACACCTATCACTTATATAGTGGGTTCAAACTGCACGCTCATTATTCATCTACTTAGGCTTTACACATTTTTTTTCAATGTTCATTTTCGTGTTTTTTTTCCTTTTCCGCTACTTATTAATTATGATAAAATACAATTGTAAATAGTTGTTTGCGAACAATAATTATTAATGACGATCGTAATATAAATTTTGAATCGATTTCGGAGGATAATTTTCATTGATAAAAACCGAAATTGTGAAGGTATTAACCCATGATTTTCACAGATACGATTCGTTAGTGTGCATTTTTGACACAAAAACTAAAAAAAAGTGTGCGGTTCTTACCTATTCGAAAAGTGTCCGGTATCATGCGGTATCTAGAGTATGCAGTTTTTGGAAACGACCCTTCAGTGGTTATCGAAAAAGAAATAAATAAACCGATTGCAGTCCTCGTGTTTTTTTTTTCAACCGAATCGACAGAGTAAACATGAAGTATTATTATATATTTTAGGTGTTCCAAACATAATTTATGGCCACACTGTTGAATTGACATTTGTGTCCCGAATAAGGAATAGTGTGCAGAAATTATCGGTAGATATTATTCGGAGGGGGTTCATCACAGTAGAACCTGCAGCACACGAGTAAAAAATAATTATAATTTCGTTTGTTGTAATTAAATTAACTACGGTTACTTTTGAAAACGGGTCTTAGGAATAATCTGCTACGTTTATTCCGCTCACTTCACAAACTCGTCGTTTTCGTTTCCCGAGATTGTATCGAAAAACTTCGATCCACAATCGCTTTGGTTTTTTCGCTTAAAACCCTCCGTCAGATCGGTTACAACAGGCTCAAATTGATTTGGATTACGACGGTTCGACGATTACCGTATTTTTTTAAATTTAATTTAATTAGGAGGTAAGATATGATTTGATTTACATTTTTCACGTCTTACGAATTATTTTAACGCTCGCAATAATATTCGCTGTTTACCACGTACGCGTTTAATGCGTCGTGTATATTGATAACTCACTTACAACTCGGAATACGAGTGAAAATTGTTTAGAGCTTCGACAGCATACTTTGAGAGCCATTATTTTTCGTGCTCTAGTCGGGTATTCCTAGCCGCATGCCGTTACGACCGAGTGCTACTGCATGGTATCGCGGGCAAATCGCAGCAGCCATAAACGCCGGACGGTCCGGAGGGAAGGCGGTTCTTAGGCGACGCGATAAGGCGTTCTAAGCGCGAGGTTTATCGTTCGTAATTATTGTAAATGTCATCGTGTGAAACGTAAGAAATCGCAGTGTTCGCTCGCGCATTGTATATTTTATATAGGTACGCGGTGAACGGAAGAGGAGCGGAAGAAGAAGTTGGTTGCGCAGTTTTTCTATTTTACAGAAACACGTCGTGTATACGTACGAACATTCGACAGGAATGCGAATCGCGCGCGCGAGATTTTAAATTGGACGTGTTATCGTTTTCGCGTCGCTGTCATTTAAACAACACTACTACGCGTTCGCGTCGGGCTTCGAGGATCGTTTTCATTATTTTTTTAAAACATTTCTTCGATGGGGGGGGGGGCATGAGTAAAAAACTGAGGGAAAAATAAGGACACACTCGTGCACTACGGATTGTAATGCGGTCAGTTTGCCGTTTCTGTGATATTGTACACTTACCAAAAACACGAATCGCCCGTTCTCGGACGATACTGCGTTTTTTCGCGCTCACACATGTCGGAGTGGTAATGCTAATTACTTCTATCGGTAAAGGCGCCAGCTCTCGGACTCATATCTGAACGGCCTAAAACGTTTCGTATCGTGTCGTTTCATTCTCGTACACACGGTTTTTTTACGACCAATAAGACATAAGTAATTTTCTATCGTAACTCAAACTTGCACTCACATAATTTTTCTTGCAGCGTCGACGGAATCGAGAAGGACACGACTGAACCCTTGTGGCCCGAAACGTAGGGGGACTGGAGGACTGGCCGCCGAAGCTTCTTGGGTGGTCCCATCCTAGATGATGCTTTGTACAGTTCTACGACCGTTTTCGATGACGGGTTCGCGTTCCGCCTTTATCAGATCCCGCGCGTGAACGAGGTCACACGGTGTAGTTTTTATTTTTTACATTTATATTCTACCTATGGGTTTTATACGCGCGTTCAAACCCCCCGAGTAAGTGACGCGAGTGAACATCTCCGACACGGGCACATCGTGTTCGACATCATGGTAAACGGACACTTCGTACTGTCTGTTGTTTGATTTAAATGCCATGAACGCTTTGTACAGTGAAAACAGAATAATAATAATTAATAATTTATCGCGTTGCATGTACGACCAGAGGCTTGACAAATATTCGGGATAGGCTTAATCCCTGCTCCCACCAAATTGTTCTCTATGCGTCCATTAGATCTCGTTTTATATTTTAAAGATAAGGTTGGATTAATTTTCTTAGTATATTTCATCAATATATTTATCAATATGAATTTATAAAAATATTATTTAGGAATACAATTCACTATCATTATATAAATATTATTGGTGTAAGTATAGTCAAGACCCTTACGAAACTACGAATTAAATCTGAAATCATTCAAAATGTTAAACGAAAATAACATTTAAAAAAGTATATCTGTCCATACCCTGCATAAAAAAAATTACCCAATAACAATTACTTGAGGTCATTTGACAGACTTTTAAGTTACTATATATAGTGTATTATATCATTTTTAAACACTTTAATGTTAAGTATTCATATAGGTCATATTATGATTATTGATTAACTATTTATTACTGTTTGAGGTTTTCTATGTAAACAGTATGACTACCTTTAATACCTATTTAAATGTATGATAATATTTATGAAAATATATAAACATGTTTACAAGGTATCTGAAACAGTTCAAACTGTCCGGCATATTAACTAGTGACTACTTATAAAGTACAAAGTGTTCACGGTTTTTTTTCTCTAATACCATACAAAGTGTCATACAACCGTTAACTACACGTTGTGTTGTTGCGTCATATACAAATTACGGTGGATTTTAAATGGTTATAGAGAGAGGGATGAATACAAATGAAACAATATCGTAGGGCAGAAATGCAAATATCGGCTAACAATATTTTATACTTGCCCATCGTCCAAATCTGGAATCGTTAGGAAAAATCTCGAAACTAACCACTTAAATGCACGCAAGGTTTTCTGATTCCAGATCGATACAATTTTCTATATTTACTGTCGTACTTTGATATCCAACATTATTTAATAAGTCGATTAGAGTTGCTTTACTTCTTTTCTTTGGAACATCTAACACGCGTGTTAATACGGTCGTACACGATACCGCAGATCAGAATTGAATTCTATTTACAATTTTTGAGAGAGGTATAATTTCATGTTGAGAATAAAAACGTAACCTTCCGTTTACATTCAACTAGAGTTGGTTCCAAATGATATCGTTCTGTTCCATTTATCAGTATAATACCCGAAGACAATAGATATTGTGAAGTAATAGGAATTAGAAATAAAATTACATTGCCAATAAGTGAATTGCGTTTATTTAAATTACTCTATACAAAAACTAAATGAAGAACTAAGAAGTATTGTTAACTGGGTTAGTGTTGTTTGTTTTTTATTGAGGAAAAAAATTGCATACCAGTACAATAAAGGCGTATGGATTATGTTTCAATGTATGACGTTTTTACGACGACCATAGGTACATATCTCTGAACTGGTTTATCAAGTTGTATGGAAATTTAGCGGAAGGATTTTATTTATAGAAATTAAATTTAAAAAAAATATATGCCAAAGATGAATACGATTACCGGATATATCCACGGCAATGTGGCCTGAATTTTAACATTGAAGTAATACATATTTTACATAAATTATTATGAATACATCTATGCAGCTTTAATGTGTAAATCGCAATTATTTGTTGTTTAGATCCAAGAAGAGAGGTGCTGATTTTTTTTTTTTAATAGTTTGACGACTATTATTATCAGATATGGCTTCTGGAAAGTTTAATTAAATATAATTTATCAATTTTTTTTTCTGTATGTGGTTTCGACGTTTGGTTCTTTGTTGTTAGATGTGAAATTAAATAGTTGTTCTTTAATTAATTAAATGTAGTTATGGTATAATAAATACGAGTATTAACAAATAATGATAAATTTATATAAGTATAAAAAATTTAGAAAAATTCGCAGTATTCCTAGAATTAAATAGTATTAAAAAATGCTATTATTGACATAATTTTAATATTAATTTAAAATTTAAACGTAGAAACCATAAGAAAATATAAAACTTACTGCGATTTAAGTATGTGTTCATTGTATAAATTATAGCAATGAAACATTGCCACGTTGATGTTATATATCTACATTGTTCCGCAAGTTCACATACATACGAATTACGAAATGTATAGCACAAATAAAAATGTATGGTTCTAAGTTTCTGGATATTTTTTCTCGTTAATATACGTCAACACTGCATTATGGCTAAGTGGTCTAAAATAATGTGAAACAACACATTGTTTGAATTCATTATAATTTAATTAAATTTAAAATTTAAATAAATATTCAGTCAAACCGAATTTAATGATTTATTCAAATATCAGAAATAAACGTGAGCTTGTGTTGTTAGTTGTTTAATTTGTTGTTGTTTTGAAAGGGTTATTATGGAGGACCTACATTGCTAATTACATTTTTATATTATGATCTTCTAAGTTCTAAATACATTTTTTTTTTTTATTTGTAATTTTGCAAGTCAATGGAGGCACAGTAATATTTACGTTGTACGTATCGTCCTTAGTTAAATAATATTATCAATTGCATGCTAATTAATTTACTTGATTACCTTGAATGGATTTTGTTGAAAAAAATACGAAGTTCAATAATAATAAAACATAATTGAACTATGCCGTCATGAAATCTTTTTTTATTTTGTGTGTTTATAAATTATGTATATATTGGTACGTGCTAGAAAACTCCCTGGCTCATTACTGATGTGTTTTATTTACTGAATCTGTTTCATTTTGATGAATATTATTTTACGACAAATATAATTCAAACTATTTGCAAATTTCAATATTTAGAATAAATAATATGTACTTGGTAATTAAATGTATTATAATGGAATCAGTTTATCAAATGTTACGACAAAATGATTAAACAGGTAACAACAGTCATAGCGGGTATACATATTATAATGTTTAAAATCGTTAATTAAATTCAATAAATAATTCATCGTTCGATGTTATTGTGATATGCCTTATAACTCACGATAAACGTTGGTTTTTCCAAACTTTATCGTCTCACTGTGAATATTATAATAGTACATTAAATTTATAAGTTTATAATATATACGTCACAGTTATATAACTTATTATAATATTTTTAGAAGTCAATAATCTTAAAAAATAACTTACAAATCATATTACTAGAAAATGCATAGGACGTGTATATTGTTAAATTTATAAAAATATTCAAAACCATATTAATAACGTTATTCGTATTCGACTTGAAAATAATGAAATAGAACAAAATGTTTTGCTTGAGTTGAGAATTATTTTAAAATGAATTATTGTAACTAGAAAAACTAGAATCCATAGTAACTATAGTATTTTTCTGATTTAAATTTTGTAAATAAGTATTTTAGAAAACTCCGTAACAAACAACAAATAATAATTTGAACTCTAGTTATAAAAAATGGCATTGTTCCTCCTAAAAATATCCTGCGTTTTAAAATATCTCACCCTTGCAATATCCCATCCCAAATATCTCTTATTCAATGATTATATTATATTATATAGGACATAGATAAGTACGTATATATTATGAATGATGCACCCAAACATTTAATTGGAATTAGATTTGACAAATTATAAGAAATATACCTAATAATTGTGAATATTTTTTATTTATCATACATTACAACTTATTATTCAATAAACAACAACTTTATTTTTCTTTGAAAAATATAAAAATAGTTATAATTACTCAATAACTACCAATATACGTTAAAACGCATTGTAATTAAATTTAATAAGTACATCAAATTTTTGAATGAAATATTGTATGATATGCTTTTAGATTAGTTAAGTATAATAAACTTGTCATACTTTAGAAACACTAATCAAAGTTTGTCCAGCAAAGACAAAATGATTATAATTACCATATAACAAATTTTAATACATATTCAACTGATTTATTAGCAGATTCAATAAAATTGTTAATTTTTTAATATGATACATTTTATGCTATACCTTTTAAATTATTTAAGTGCAGTAACATTTTCATGAAATATTATGTATATATATTTTTTTTATTATTATTAATACATACATTGATTTAAGATTCCCAACAAATATATATTCGCCATGTCTATATAATCTTTAACTGGTTATATTATCAAATAATCATTGAAAAAGAGATCGATTTATAGTTTTAAATTAAAAAAAAAAAGTTATAATATAATCAGAGCTTTTTTATGTACCGCATAAATGTATTCTGCAATATACATAGCATAAAATAAGGTCATACACTTTTCCTGTACACAATTTTACTTGATACACTATTGAATGAGGGAAATTATGAATGGGGATATTTTGAATGAGGATATTTTAAAAGAGCGATTTTTGAGCGTGGGATATTTTGAAGCACGGTATATTTTCAGAGGGCACCCAGTGGAATAGTTATGCTCACATAGACCCCCAATGCTGTTGTTTTAAACACCAACAATGTATTCATAAGTTCAAAAATCAAAAAAAAAAGTTTTATTATTATCTTTCAAATCATTAAGTTTTGTTGACATTTATTAACGTGGGTAAACAAACTATTAATATCGTAGCTGTACTCACGGCACAGCACACTTTAATACAATGTATTATGTGTGCCAAATGTTGAAATGTATTCAATTGAGCATTCAGTGATCAAATAATACTTAATATTATTACCAATATTTTTGTAACTCTTAGAGCCACTGAGTGAAAAACATTTTTAATAAATAATATTATATTTAATAATCAAAATTAAACTACTGTAATGAATAGGCTTATACAATTGTATAATAATAATAATAAGACATAAGCTACCTGTTCAAAACTTGAGTATGATATATATTTTTGGTTTGATAAACAAATGAAATTGAAAATATATTTTTAATTAATAATTGTCATTTACGTTATTTACATTATTCACATTATTTATAAAACATGATTTATAAGGTGTTCTTTAAACCAAAACAATGTACAGCAATTTGAAATATCCGTAATGAGATGATATTATCGAATATTTCAACTCGAACACATCAATAATTTTGTAGTATTCTATAGTAAATTAAAATTCATCAGAAATAAAATGGATAAATAATGGTCTAATCGTTGCTAGCAAACGTTAAAAATACTTAGTTTTTGTTTAAAACGTACGCGGAAATTGATTTACCTGTATATCATATTTTTATCTCCATGATGAGGATGTAAAATATGGTTTATTAAGAAAATCATATTATTAAATATAATGTCAAACACAAATGGAAAAAAAAGGTCATATAACCATGTTATGGTAAACTGTTTTTAGAATATATTATAAATAATTATGATGCAATGTTTGTTGCTATTTCCAATTTATCAACAAAGTCTATTTCATTTTTGTGAACGCAAGCCTATCCAAATATAAAGTAGCTGTGACTGAAGGAAATATTATTCTTTACGTACCTATTTATACACTTTTTTTTACGTAATTAGTAACCACACTAATTAGGTGACATTATGTTCATCTAATTATGTATTTTTTGACGTTTGATCGAGTATGACATTTGATATTCTATTATTTGATCATCATAGCAAGTTAAATAAAGCATCAACATAATATATAAAAAATATATTGTTTCAGTTTTAAAATTTTAACAAATTCAAAAAAATATTTCAGCGTATAAAAATTAATAAATATATTTATAATGTATGTAAAATTATAATTTTCAAAAAGATTTTCTTCGAATTAATTTTAAAAAGTCTGAACACTAATTAAATGTGTGATATTATTTTAATGAATAATAATTATTGTTTATTTGAATGTTTTTTCTTTTAAATTAAACCTTTGAACCTATTATTATTTTCATTCAATTTAGTTCGAAAAAAAATTGTATTTTCGTAAACAAATCATTTACAGCGTTTACGAATAAAAATAATAACATTTCGAATACGCGCAGAGAAGTATGTGACGGTGTATGAGTGTGTGTGTGTGTGTACTGTGTAATCTATTTTATTTGCTCATTAGAGAAAATAATACATAGGTAGTACATTTTGTTATTTGTTGAAATATTTATTGTTTTTGGTTTTTATGCGTATAATTTGTTGTGTTGTCACAATAAACAATGATTATAAATTGTTGTTACTAAATTGTGTATCCAGCGCATTAGCTTGCTCAAAATTCAAATCCATGTAGCTAATTCAGAAACGAGTTAGTCGATGGTTGGTTTAAAATGTTTTAAATGGTAAAACACTTAATTTACGAATATTGAAAATAACGTTCTTATATTAGTTGGAAAACTTATGGATTGTTACATGTTTAGAAATGCAAATAAAAACCATGAACATTAATAATAAAATAATATAATACGAATAAAATAAAGGCTAATAAAATAATTATGGAGGATGTTGGTCCTTCATATCTCGCTCATTGGATAACTCATTATTGACTTCGAGTTAACCGTGCTTACAATTAATTCATTTGATGCAATACAGTCTTCTGTGATATTATTCTATCATTCGGAAAAAAATTCCAATTGGAGTTCAGTGGACACTGGACAATAATTATATTTCTTAGTTTAATTTTCAAAGAGTACAAAACTTGATACAATATTTTAGTATTGGAAAAAATGTATATCTATTTAAATCCATTATTTCAATTATTCGTGAAAACAGTACATTTTGTTACATTTTGATTTTTTACATTTAAAGTGCACAATATATAATATTATACATTTTGACACTTATGAAATAAAAATTGTTGACTAAGTCAATTTTTATGAAAATGTAAACGAAAATGTAAATAATGGGCTGAGTGAAACATTTGATCGATTCTTACTACCCGGAAACTAAGTTATTGTAAAATATTTTTACAAAATCATATTACACTCCAGTGAGAATCGAGGGTAGAACATATTATTGAAATTTGAAATAAACTTAATGCTGTTTGAGTTACAGTGATATAAATGTATAATTGCATTGTTGAGACATGTAGTATCAAATATAATTTACTGTTACCTATGTACCTATATTAAATTATTGTATAGCATAATTATACGTTTGGTTAATCTATTGTATTGGACTTGATACTTGATGATGAAAAGCTATTTAATGCTTCATTAAATTTATTTTATCTTCCGTTTAATCACAAACTAATGACATTAAAATTACCTTGGCATAAATATAATACGACATACCTACTTTTTCTTCTGGTTAAACCTATGTGTACTGTACAGTGTTGGTCGTCGGAACAGAATATGCCTAGACGCTTTTGGCGACTTTTTATATCATAATCTTTAATATTACACGTTTAAAAATTTGGAGATTATTTCTTCGAACAGTGGACACGCTGAGTAAATAATTTTCAACATAAATTAATCTATTTGTGTTCAATTATTAATGAACTAAGCGAATCGTCCGTTTAATAAAGCGCAAAACAAATATATCACAGAAAAAACGAATGAAATACATTCAAAAATCTAGGAAGACGGCCATTTTTCTTGGTAAAAAAGAATCGTATGACGTTATTAAGGACAGTTTAGTGATAAATTATTGCCGACAATAAACAATTTCTGATTGTGAAACTCGGTTTCTTCGCTGTAGCGTTCTCAGGAAGAAAATCTTTTCATACATTTTTAGGAATTTTACCGATAACTTGTTGGATATTTCGATGTATTGAAAAAATACTTACTGCTTCTAATTTGTAATTTCTTATACATGCACATCGTACAACCTTCAGAACCTTTTCAGTTTCTCAAAAAGAGAAAAAAAACCTTTTGAATCTAAAAATCAAAATCTCTTTAGTTCTTAAATTCATTATTAATTTAGTAGTTCCACATTCTTTGGTAGTTGTTTTTTTACGAATATATAATGTGTTTTAGTTACTAGTTAAAATAAGCTTAAACGTTTCATATAGCTCAATCAATTAATTAAATTTGAACAATGTCTACACTGAAACTGCGGCTAGTTCTATAGATGATTTTTGGGGCACTTTTATTTTAAAAATCTTTCAATAAACATCGCGGAAGATTCAATTATCGATTTTTACTTCAGCAGTCATTTTTTTTTAGTTTGAGAAAAGTAAAAGACATATTGTATGTACATTGTGTTAAATGTGGAGGCCTTGAGCGATAAATACTTGGCATTTACTTCTGAGGTTTCAGATCTTAATACAAAATACTCGAGAATCATATTCATTATTTTTATTTTCTAGCATCTCGCATGCTGGGATCGAGTGCATCTTAAAACATTGGAAAGACGAACGAAGAGGTAGACCGACGAATCGATCACGATTAAACGGGCGTAGCAATCATTCCTCCTTGTCGTTTCCTAAGTTCCATTATCCGACAATTTAGATAATGATGCTGTGACTGCTTGTGCGTACGGGTGATACGAAAATAAAAACAATAATTAACTTGTCGAAACATTATTATTCATTGATATTTGTGTCGTAGTCACACTTATAATATGCAGTCAAACGCACTGATCAGTCATGTTGGACAATTGGCGGCCTACCCAGAGTTTTTTTTTTACTTTCCCGTAGTTCAATCTGTACCCGTTTACGGAATTTCACTCTGAACCGCTTCCTAATGCGATTTATTCATTCTAAATTAAATATCAAAATGAGACGATGCATTGATTTTATTTTCTCTGGCTCTACCCGAAAGAGTGATCTGAACCTTAACCTACATGGTTTTTTCGCAATGGTTAACAATTCAAGTGTAATTACTTAGTGTTATTTCAATACATGAATTTTCGCATTGTGTATTCACAGTGTTTATAATTAATATTAAACTAATTTATAGTAATCAATTAATTAAATTTTAAAAGTTAAAAAATGGCTAAAACAATAATTTATTATTCGCGCGAGTTAATTTTTTCATTATTTTTGGCCAACAATAATCATCGGCTATTTTTAAAGAGCGTACACGTCTTAGCTGTAACATCGCACACGCCATGTGTCGTATTTGATTAGGTTATCCTGTCCATATAGTACATGTCGTATGGACAGGATCATTGGATAACTTGCTATGTACTACACTGCGTAATTTCATTTGCATAAACAAACCCATTTTCGCATTTTTATAAACACGGTATTATAATGTGCTTTAAAACCCAAATCTATAGAATTCTATCTGCATGGCATTGCGTTGGTGTAACGCGTACAGTTCTATAAATGAAAAAAAATTAATTTCATTCCATTCATCTTAAACTTTTATTATACTACCGTTAATATAATTATTAGATGATTTAGATGAATTGGTGACCATGGTTTCTCGAACAATAGGATAGCAATTTATTGGATTAATTTGCGTTTTATTTGAGTTGTTATTTGTTGACCAGTTATTACTATTTAAACTAACTTTGACTTTAAATACGTCTTTGTATTTAAGAATACTACTCTTAATGAGATCGAAATCTTTCAAGAAAATTACATGAAAGAGATATACTTAACATACTTGATATCTAATTGAAGCATTCAGTTATGAGATCATTTTGAAAACAATAGTCAGTTCATATTAATTTTCCATGGCCGTCCGTATATTGACCGTGTTAAATTATTTTTTTGTAACTTTCCATAAAATAAAGAACAAACATAAATATATTTTGTAATAACATGTTTAAATTTTTACTTTAAAGCATTAATTTTTAAATTGTATGTATAGAGCTATCAGTAAAACTATTATGAGTAGTACTTCTGAAGTAAATCAAAATGTTTTTTATATAGCAAAATATTTTTTTCTTATTTACTTACAAGTATAAAATAAATATTTTTTATTATTATTGTATTTTGCTCCAGAAAATTTCAAAAAAAAAAATTGTGTTTCCATATTTTATATGTAAACTGAAAATATAAATAAGTATAAATGCCAAATTGATATTTATTATTAACACCAACTAGTTTTGATACAACTTAAGGTTACCTACCATATTTAGCGTTTTTAATTAGTCTAAACATTTTTAGTTCACCTATATACTTGTATATGGCACATAATTTGGGTAGATAAGCAAGTTATGTAAACTGCATGTAAAAATAATTTGAGAGGAGTTAATTTGTGTATAATCAAAATACTGAACGCTTATTTCTTGGTAGTTTTATTTACGTTTTTTAACTGTGTCCAATCATTTATGATATTCTAATCACGAGATTTTTTATTTAGGCTTTAGATAATAATATAGAAAAATGTCGAATCTATTAATAATATAATATTTACGTTACAGTGTTTAAGTTGACCAACTATAACATTTAACTAACGAAGTCTTATAAATTAATTATACCTAATTAACATGTTTTTCAAATATTGGCATAACACGTGAAAACCCATTAGAAATTTAAATATAATATTTATTTTGTATTTTATTTGTCAACTCTACCCACTTTTCGAAGCTCCATCTCACATCCGGTTTGGTAAGATCACTTTCATTTATTTTTGCTTTTATTATACGGATATATAGATATTAAGTTTTCAACTGTACAACCAACACAGATACTTTAAAAACAAGTATGAGAATATGTACTTTGGAAAATAATTCACAAGAAATTTAATAAACATGAATCCAATCGAAGATTCTCTGTCCAATTATCCTCCCTTCCCTAACCTAAGCAAACGATTATGGTTGATAACTGTTTTAAATTTACAGTTAAATGGTAAAAATCGTGTTTCGAAATCGGATTCAACGCTGAGTTTTATTTAGATACTGAAATAAATGAAATTCCTTTAAAATTTTTATATTATGAAAAATTAACGATTTTCATTATTTCTCGACATATTTCATAGCTTTAAATTTTTAAGGTATACCTGAAATCACGAATTAAAAATAAATTCTGTAATAATCAACTATACGTAATTACAATAAGACGATATTTTTATTTTTATAATTTATAATTATTTATGTAACAAGAATGATATAATAACTTTTTTGAGTAATGAAATATTTAATATATAGGTAGTCAAACTAACTTTGTAATTAAGATGTACGTAGTTTGTAAAAATTTCATTAGCCATTGAAATATTACAGTTTCAATTTAAAAAAAAAAAAGGTTTCAACACATAAATAGTTTATAAAATAGTTCTATTGAAGTTAAATTTAAATTTAATTTTATTCGTGAAAGACTTTTGAAAATTTCGCTTTACTGAAAAGATATTACGAAGACAAGACAAATGAGTAAAATATCCTGTAAATCAAACAACTTCGAGTTCATTCAGAATCTAGAATATTCAAATAATTTTACAAATTAACGAGTAAAAAACTAAAAGTAAACATCACACGGGACAAAACGAATTCCTCGAAAACGCATTGAGTTTTATTCTTTCATTATTTTTTATTTCTGATTCAAAAAGACAAAAAACACTATCAAAAACCTGGTACAGTAGATTTTCAATCGTACAGAATCTTTTTGAAAATTTGAAATTTTGAATACTTACAAAGAGTAGCAGTATGAAAAATGAAGTAAATTATGTATTTGACACACCCTAATGTACACTCGTCAAACGTGCACCATCAGCGGAATATTATGTCATTTAAGCTAATAATAATTGTCGTGGTATGATTATAACCGTAAGAAATTAGTGTTGGGTCATCGTCTTCCTACCTATTTGTGATGCACGCGTAATTGCCGTAATGAAAGGGCCCGGCCGCGCTGACAGAAGAAAAAACCCAAAGTATGATAGCAATAATTGGCCGGTAGTTACTGGCTAGTAGTGGCTAATACATATGTTACGCTGACGGACCACGTATTTTGTTGTAAACGCATTCGAGTGTTATTCACGACTTTATAATGTTGCTTAGGCTGACCGTCGTGCATTTGCAAAGGAGTGCGTATGTGATATCGTTTATTTACGTTTTTGTCTTTGATCCGTTGAAACCCTGATAAGAGAACACCGAAATCGGTTCTCGTGTATGGAAATAATATACGAACTGGTTTCCTCTAAAAATGATTCGCTCCCTTAACAAATGAACGAATCAAGTCGAATCTGTATATAGTGATTGCCGTTTATATGACTCAAACTTTCCTGGAACGAAGAGGATGTATCCAAATATAATAAAAAATAAATCGGTTATAAGACTCAAATTTTGATCAGAGGCTCTTACGATTTCCCGAAATAGTAGTAAATAAATCATTTTCGAATTTTCGAAATAAACATTGTAATTATTATGTTATACATACTTAATATATAAATTTAAATTAAGTAAAGTATTAATAAAAGTATTAAATTACGTGTAAAGTAAAATAGCTAAAATAAATTATTTTAATTATTTGAATAAAGTTTTTCCTACTTCACATATAAGGTTTACTTAATTATAACATTCACTGCATACTATCTACAAAGCGATCCTATCTATCCTATAACTATCTACGAAGCAGAATGTTCTGTAATTTAATAAAATTAAAACTTATTTCTTATCGGGTAAAAATATCATAACATTCATACTAATTTTATTTCGTTGAAAAATATATATTTATAATTTATATAGTTCATTGTTTTTATACTGGCATGTATATGCTACACTGATCATCCGTACCATGAGTATTGTAGATCAGCGTTTCTTAAACTTTTTTTTCCATAGAACCCTTTTTGATGTCTACTTTTATCGTGGAACCCTTACTTTTTTTTTAGCTTTTCAGTTTTTTTCAGGATTATTTGTAAATAAATTATAATCACATACTAATATTGTCTTAAAGGTATTTGATTCAAAAAAGTGTGTTAAAATAAAAATAAAAATAATAATAATTGTATACATATATAATAATACTTTAATAATAATTACATTAATAAGACCAAGGACACATTTTAATGAGACGAATGAAATTGCTTTTTATTTTTACAAATATTCTTAAAATTAGACTTTGTTGATGAAAGTTGTATGATCATATGAGGTTCAGCGTCAAGTATGTTGCGGTATTTTGTTTTGTTGGTATATAGGTGGAGAACCCCGTCTCGGTGCCAACACGGTCTTTTGTGACAGTCGAGGATATTCATATTTGAAAATGCATCAAAATTCTACTAGTGGCATCGATTTAAATTTTTCTTGCAACGATGAATCTAATGTCATTTCAATAAGAGTTTCATATTTATTTGCTGACATGGCTGAAGGTCACGTATTGACGATAAATGGATTTTTAATTCACAATTCATTTTTATATTTCACCGATTGGTCATTTGGAAAATACTGTAATTTTGAAATTTTGAAATAAATCATTAAGCTTCGCGGAACCCTAAAGTGATCTCCGTGGAACCCCAGGGTTCCGCGGAACACAGTTTAAGAAACGCTGTTGTAGATAAGCGTCTTAACTTGTGGACCACTGTCCCCTCGAAGGGCCGTATGGATCTAATTTGTTGGCTACGCGAAGTTTACGTATTAATTTTGTTATTTCTTTATATTCTATGAAAAAAATTGACGTTTGCTTGTTATATCAAATCATTATCATATCGAAGGAGCTTTTCTCACTCAAGACTTGATCGATCTGTGTGATTACTGATTATGTATAATATGCTCTTGGCGTATTCTTTACACAAAATAGAATAATACTTACAGTTCGCGAAAGAGAAAAATCCTTTACAACTTACCGTTAAATACTGGAAGTCACGTGACTAAAAAAGTGATGTACTGTTTTAGATTTAGACAGTATTAATGTTCTGTGTTAAACGGAAGGGACGTTTTTGTTAGCCGGTGATTCAAGTCTGTACTTGAACAGTCAACAAGTAGATATAACATAATTTAAATGATCTAAAATAACCGTAAATAGTCGGTAAATTTATTCTGAGCACTGTTAGTCGGAATCAATTCATTCGCGGCGTAGGTACTTGTCGACTGCCCGGGATGCGTATTACCAAACACTATAGAGCCCCAGCGCCGTATTTTATCCCAGCACTACCATTGGTCCGTTTAAAATACGCGCCATAATCATATCAATATTAAATTAATATCGTTATCAATTTATAATGAGCATTTTTAATTTGTGATATTATACGTCTTGAATATTGTATATTTCTTGTGATATTTCTGAAAATAATTTTATAATATACATATGAGCATTTTTATTTTTTAATTTGTGATATTATACGGAACAAATGCACTTTACCACGCCCCTCACGAATTTCGATTTTTTTTTTTTTTTTTAAGACGTGTTTATTAACGCTGATTTCGGAACTGTTTTAATTTTTTTGCGGAAACCATTATTTTGGAAGCTATAGCCTTCCAAAGTTTGTGATTTTTTGTTTATACGCATTCGCGCCACACTACTTCCGCGCGTATAATAATTATTATACGTGCTCCGCGTATACTATAATTACATTTATATTTTTTATAGATTGATTGCGCTATTTTGACATTGAGCGTCGCTTCGCTCCGCAGCTACGTTCGCTTTGCTCACTTCGCAAAACTCCCCTCACTTGCTCCGCAAGCTCGTGTCGCGCCCCGAGCGCTTCGCGCTCGGCATTCAAATCGATATCAACCCTCGACTTGCTGTGCAACGTGGGGACATTTCGGCTTGATAATCGACTTGTTATGCAACGTGGGTATTATAGTAATCTGTGGTATAATATCACAAATTAAAAATGCTCATTATAAATTGATAACGATATTAATTTAATATTGATATGATTATGGCGCGTATTTTAAACGGACCAATGGTAGTGCTGGGATAAAATACGGCGCTGGGGCTCTATAGTGTTTGGTAATACGCGCCCGGGATACCCACTGGTCACTCGCACCCTCGTATATAATTATGAACCTACTTATAAACGTACTTGCTGATAACAAATAATAACGATTATTAATTGTTTCCCCGTCTGTCGTGTTCACAGAACTATCAGAAGACACGTCGTTGGCGATCGGACCGAACCCGGACGATGGGCCCGTCATCTCAGCCGAGGACGACCAGACGACGTTCGAAGTCAAGTACGTGGGCAACACTCCGGTGGATTCTGCGGCCGTAGCCGTAGCCGAAGCCGTCAAGACCATTTTGACCGCGGTGAGCATCGACGCGACATTGCGTTTCAAACACTTTTTATCTTTATGAAAATCAGTGTTACACCGGTGATAAAGTACGATAAAAATACACAAATACGACATGGTCAGGCCCGTCGTAAGATATCATCCGCCCTAAAGCGAAAATTTGAATGCTGCTCTTAAATACTAAATTAAATAGGTATACATGAATAATATTGAAATTAACAAATTTGTGTCGATGTGTTGGTTCATAAATTTGAATTTTAAAAAACCATAAATAAATATACAACTTTAAAAAAAATTAGAATAAAACACGAGTATACATCATACACATAGGTACTATTTGTTTGAATAAAAATCAAAATGAGAAAAATATTTATAATAATTATAATGGCTTTTTGAAATTGTTTTGCGGCATTATAAATTAATTTTTCTTGCCTTTTTTGTTGCTAAATCTCGTACTGAATTTTTCAAGTTTATGCCGACATTGCTTCAATGGATAAAATTTAATGATTTTTCGTAAGATTCAGTTTAAAGAAACTTCTTCCAGCAGACCCTACAGTCACTGGAGTCATAAGAACGATTCTTAAACTGGTCGCAATATTAAGATAGATTTTCTAAAGTTGATAACCGTAAATATACTCAAGATTTTTTTACCTTGAGAAGTATTTTTTGAACATTCAATAATTATTTAATTTTGCCGCCTCAATTTCCTTAAAATATTTGGCCGCCCTAAAGCAACGCATGGCTTGCTTGTACCCTAGCGACGGGCCTGGACATGGTCATACACGACGTATGGCTCGATTTCTGGCCACGTCCGCGAATTCAGGCACCGAAATGCCGAACGCGAGCATTGTATTGTCTACAGCAGCGGCGGCGCTAATACGACGTATCACCATCAATAATATTATTATATCGACCGTCGACGTCATAACGGATTTCGTGGTGTGCGTATCGAATCACGCTACTAATTGTCCGTGTGCGATCACTTGGATTATCGTCATCGCCGTCACCGCCATCGTCTTCTTCGTCGTTTCCGGCTGCTTCGGCCTGTTTCGCGAGCGTATTGCACACGGCCGTAAATCATCGCACGAACACACCGAACCGCAAACGATAATATGTTAATGATGACGTTCGTAATGTATTTGTCAATCGTCGACCGCGAGATGGACCTCGTGTACGTTCCATACTGTCATATATTACATAATACGTCGTATTACATACAATTTATGCGCGTACATACAGGGTGTTTCACGAAGATCTGACATGTTGAATAACTTTTGTTCTATTCAATATTTTTAACTTTTTTTTTTTTTCAAATGAATACTATAGCCTAGCGCTACAATAAAATTACATTAATTTTTTTTTTTTTTTTTTTTAAACTCAAATTTCAAAATTTTAAATTTTAATTTAGAGTTTGAAAAAAAAATCAAAATAACCATTTTGTAAACATGATTTTTAGAAAAATTTTGGTGTTTGAAATTCTTATAAAGGTTGATCCGTTAATTTTCTATGATTTTTTAAAGTTTACGAAAAATTGAATTAAAATGCTTAATAGTTCAATTACGACTGATAATGACTGATAAACGATACATATTATTACATTTTTCGTAAACTTTAAAAAATCATAGAAAATTAACGGATCAACCTTTACAAGAATTTCAAACACCAACATTTTTCTAAAAATCATGTTTACAAAATGGCTATTTTGATTTTTTTTTCAAACTCTAAATTAAAATTTAAAATTTTGAAATTTGAGTTTAAAAAAAAAAAAAAAAAAATTAATGTAATTTTATTGTAGCGCTAGGCTATAGTATTCATTTGAAAAAAAAAAAAAAGTTAAAAATATTGAATAGAACAAAAGTTATTCAACATGTCAGATCTTCGTGAAACACCCTGTATATGAGATTTTATGCGAATGCCCGCTCTCTTTTTAATCCTTGTATATACTATATGTACAGGCAAAAAAAAAGTAGAAGAATTAATTATTTAATTAATAAAATAATTAATAGAATTAATTAATTAGAAAAAAAAATAGTAGAAGAGGGCGGAGGCATTAAATGACCCACTGAAATTTATAATATTCGATTTTATAATTAATTTATTCAAGACAAGATTTAATGAAAAAATCGAATTTTCAACCTAAAAATAAAAAAACATAATTTTTAATTTGTTTCAAAATATAATCTATCAAGAATCACGGACCATAGTAATAATTGGTAGTGTAAGTGTTCACGAATATAATTTGAACTCTTTGATGTTTCACATCTTAATACTGTCCGTCTGTTAACGAGATTTTCAATACCTAAATTAGATGTCTATTTAATTTTTTTCACCATAACTTAACATAATCATAGCGTGGATTTATTATATCGCGTACTGCTCTATCGTCGTACATAATGTCACGCTCTCTCTTTACCGGTAAAAACAAGCGATGGTCTGTATTGTGTATTATACATATTATGTATAATACAATTTATTTAAAATTCTTCTGTACTAATCCAGAACCAAAGCTTAGCCACGGTAAATGATAAAAGACGGTATTACATAATTTAAGATTGGTTCGGCACTCATTGGGACATATCGAATGTGCCAAACGAAACTAATGGTATTTAGCAACATTTTTCAATACTGTATATAATGTTTAACAATTTTCGTTTTAAAATTCACTATATAAACGATTTCTTTTCGATTAAATTACCTAAACTATTGAATTAACATCACGCCCTTGCTTCCCATTCCTTACCAGTTTGTAACTACGTGTATGTTGTAGATAATGCATAGATTGGATTTTGTCATGTGTTGTTAAGATTATTAATAAAACTACACTTTGCTACCAATCAAGATTCGTAAAAATTATTTTCTGTAAAAATATAATTTTATATACTTGGTACTAAACGTGAATATACACCGATCTCGATAAACTGTAATCAGTTATTTGCCTCTCGCGGAAACTTTTTTTTTTTTTGTAGCATACACCTATCTCTTTGATAAGTCTTCATATGTTTTAAATTTTACATGAGAAAAAGTTCTAAATCATGCACATCGAATGCGTAGGATTGAAAATGAGGTGAGCATACATAATATTCACCCTGTATATTATATTATATGTGTGTGTGTGTGTGTGTATGTGTGTATTATATATATATTATAAAATAGGTTTCATACAAAAAATTCTAATATAATTCAATGTTTTCAGTTTTTCCCTAAATATGCGTGTTGTTTTTAAACGACTTAAAACACTTGAACAAACACGTCTGTGCAAAAATATGGTGTACTTACCTATTTTGTATTAATTGACGCGCTGTAGTAAAAAAAAATGTCCTATTTGTATGTTGTGTCGAACCATGGCCATTATTACATCGTCGATAGCTTTTTTGTGTAATCATACGTAGATTTTAGTAGGACGACCAATGACGAAAATTAAATAGTTATATCTATTATATGATTGTATGTCTGTGTCATCCGTCAGAATATGTCATAATTTCTATTGAAAAATCGCCCATTCGTCGATTTTTTCCAATATTTTGTCCAACAAGTTCAATGCTAAGAAATACACGTCTAATATACGTCAGATAATAATAATAAACGTCAGCGTTATAACATATAAAACGATTATAGCGTATTTGAGTCTATAGTTTCTTTCGACATATTATTACATCTTAATGGGTATTTTTTATACGTGGGTATTATTATTATGAATTATGACTTATTTTGACTGTAAAACGAGACGAGTTGCTCGTTTTTGTTCGCACTTCAGTTTTTATCTCTCTGGTGAGACTCTCTACAGCGTCGCCGAGCATACAATTATTATTCTAACTGACGTTGGCATAAAATTTACACAGCGTAAAATTTGTATTATTTTTTTTTCACTTGATAGGTATAGATATATACCGTTAGGTAATCAGTGTCTAATCAATTTCTCGAGCGCGCGCGTGTACGTTGGTTTATCAAAGAGCCCATGTCCAAAAATAATACCGTACATGATTGTAGAATTTAAATAAAATACGCGCATATTTTCATTTTACAACGTCACCGGGGGAGGAGGAGGGAAATGATAAATAAAAAATAATTCTGTATTGAAACTATTTGATTCCGTAACGAGAACTTATTCTTTTCATGCCGCGTTCTCTTTTATTATTGGGTACCGAGCTATCGTATTTTCCCGCAGTCTGTAATATGTTCGATACGAGAAAATATCGGATTACTGTCGGAGTAATCTGCTATACGGAACTGGCCAAGAGAAAATATCGATTGATTATTAATCAGTGCAGTGTCTACAATTTATTCTCCATCTATATACGTACGGTCGATTCGTAATTGCATTCCGTAGCAAGTGTACGAGTATATAATATGGGCGCTATCGTACCTACGGTAAAATAGCTTAATTTCGGAACGAGTGACATTAATACCGAATAAACTCCCTCTGATTTGTTTTATTCGTAATATTCGAATAATATAATTTATTTTTATCTCATTTTTGATGTTTTCAATTTTATTGTCTGTAGTCTGCGTCATGCACGTGTATTTAATTATCTATTGTCAATTATTGAACAACTACTATTATAACCTAAATGTCCTAAATAATTTAATGAGTTCAAATACTTTATATTCTTGAGAAATACGTAATTACTAATTACCATATAGACAATCGGTGGATTTATTCAAATCACTTTTTCGAACTCTTTAGATATTATTATTGAGGCTATGTTAGAAAAACGAATTTAAATTAACTATAATCAATTTTTTTTGATTCGATATCCGTGATATTTCATACTGGCGTCTTATGAATTTGATCGAAAAATTGTTCGAATGAAATTATCTGGGGTATAATTTCAAAAATATCTACGGGATATAAAATGAGGAAATATACTCATGGTCGATGGTAAAATCAATGGGTGATCCTTTGATTCTGAATGAAGAATGTTATGGTTTTGTAACGATGTATAGTGTTTTGGGTACTTACTCGTAGATAAGTCCAAGTGTTTGTTCAGCCTCCATGGATCAGGAATTTGATCTATTCGGTACTTTCAATAGGTTATTTTTCAAAATTCTCAATATTACTTCCAAGCGCAAAGGGAAACATACCGAAAACTCTTGTAAAATCAGTAAGATGTCCTGCACAATATTTATGAATTTGATTTCTTAGGTACTTATGTAGTTGAAGATTTGGCAAAAAAACCTTAAACATTTTTGTAGTTTAAATTTTTTTTTAAGATCAGGATTTAAAATTTAGATATCAAAATAATTATAATGCCGGCTTACTAAATTGTTAAATTTTTTAAATACTATAAAAAAAATTATGTAGATACATTTGTGGACAGTGAAGATGTGTTAATCAGATTGTTGTATTTTGCTGATTATTGTGTTGGATTTGGGGGTGAAGACTTACATGTCTGAATGTATGAAAATGTCCTTCGTCTTTAAGGAAAAATTTCTTATTATGCCGCAAACTTATCTATTTTGAAATTAAAATCACTCATTTCGACCCAGGAAATAGAAAGAAAAATAAAAAACTATTTAAAAATAAAAAACTAGACGGGAAGGTATCTACTAAGATAAGATGAGGAGGAGTACAAATTCACAGCCTTGCATCCCGCAAATAATTTTCCTGAAAAAAATGAGCGTGAATTCAATGATAATATTGTGTTTTTGAAAAAGTAACTTACCTAATTGGAGTATTCGTAAAACTATGAACGCTGTATTGCTCCGAGTTTATGTTCGTGTTTTCAGATTATTATTTTCATACAAACAAATTTACCATAAGTATAAACTATTCTCCAATAGAGCACGTTGTGCGTTTATTACTAAACAGAAAAATTTTTCTAGGTAAAAATTAATCCACTCATTTCTCTGTTAGCCTTTATCGTTGTTTGCAGATAATAATGGTGGAAACTGAAGAAGCGCACGATATAATATTATATTAAAAGCAACGGGCGTTCTGAATTTTATACTAGGAGACTTGACGGAATAGTCGCAGTGAGCACCGGCACGTGCGTACATTTTTACGGGTAAACTTTGGGACAATAATTTTATTTCGAATCGTTTTAAACTTTCTAAAAATAGCCATCGACATCGAAACTTTAACGCCGCACTTAACCCGCGTAAAACGTGCGTGTCGATTAGACTAATATTATGGTTTCGCTTCATAAATATGATAATTATACAGCTGAATTACCTGGTTTAACGCCCATGTGTAGTTTCGAACAAAAATTTAATACGTATATACTTAATTTAATTAGTTTTACTACCTAAAAAATGTATTGTACATCTACGATCGAATATTAAGATTAATTTTGCTAAGACAAAATTGTCAAAACGTTTATTTGTGTTGTTAAAAACGCGATACATAAAAAATACTCGTTTTTTTTTTATATACATAATGATTTCTTAAGCTCATGGTTTATCCGATTTTCAACCCTGTATAATTCTCAAATTGGAATACATTTTCACGTGCCATATAACACAGAACTTTATTTTCATGAAATCATGATTTTCACCTATATATTTTTTTTATCTAAATGATTTTTAAGTTTCTCAAACCATTATTAATTACATGGTATTATAAAATAGAAGACTTTTTAAGTCTATTCGAAGGATACATTTTTATTACTTGACTAGTAGTTTAGGAACTATAAGCGTTTTAAATTAAGAATAATAGAGATAAATATTAGGGGTCCCAGAAAAAAATATATAATTATAACTCCACTTCTCTAAATTTAACATGTTTGTATCTCTTAAACTATACAATTTCTAAAAAAAAAACTGTATTCTCTTTCATATTACTATTCCATAAACCGTGGTTGCGATTTGAGAAAAACTAAAAAACTTAAAACATCACGTAAGTAGATAAAACATGGTAAAAACAATTGTTTTCATAAAAAATATAATTTTTTTGGAATTTTACGTAAAAAGAAAAAAAAATTACATAAGTATTACTCACAATTAAATATGGGGTGAGCTTGTTTAAAAATCTCTGTTTATATTATAAATAACTTAACTTTGTCACTCGCTGCTGTCCAGCCTTGATCATTTTTACTATTTAATTCACCACGCTTGTCGATTCTATTATTCCACGAATCGTGGCGCTAATCGGCTCCCGGTGCCGGTGATTGAGCTGTGGGCACTCGTGACGCGCGAGAAACGCGAAAAACGCCGCATGTAGGACACCGTTCATGGTCGTCGCGTTGACCGAATAGAATAATATGGTCAGACCGTTTCAAATTGTCGTCGGTAATTCGAATCGAAAAGTAACAACGCGCTTATAAACGCGAAGAAATGAGCAAATGTCGCAAGAGTGATTCGTAGTGGTTCTTAGTCACGGGAAGGCGCCATCGTCCAGTCGTGCCGGCGCACAGACGGTGTTGACTTTGCTGGCTCGACCGTGCAGTGTGTACAATATCATATTTGGTGTATCGATCGTTTTTGACGATCAAGGTCAGTTTACTCGTCTTCAGCACATTTTCGTGCTTTTGTAGTTGGCTATTCTTATTAATCAGCTTTTGAAACTCGGAAAGATTGACGGCGTCGTGAAACGTACAAAGAGAATTCCTACTTTTAGGATCGCAATAATGACGTTTCCGTTTCCATTCACTGGACGCTCCTCTCAAAAGGGGTCATTTAACTGTATATTCGAAAGGAAACTATAAAATGTTCCAATTTAACGAGCATTTTGACATGCAAAGGGCCAGTTATAACAAGCTCTTATTGTATATACCTGAAAACCGTGATCGAGGAAACATGTTTCTCACGGTAATCGTGACAGAGAGTTCAACTATACCGAGTCGAAATTGGCGCTTAAACGTATGTCTGGGATATGAGTTTGTCCTCTTAAAATTCCGCAGGAATGGTAGAGGTTTTTAATCGATGAGGAATCTTGTATTTTATTTGGAAAAAAAAGAAACGTATAGTAATGATATCGATAGAAAATCTTCGACTTGCGTAGAATCACTAACTATTGCAGTTGTTTGTCATTTTTCATCACTTATACATTAGATGTATTTAACCCTTGGTTAGGTAGGTGAAAAAGTTAGTTAAAAGTTAGTTACGTTAATAGTTACCATGGGTCTCATAGACCCATATCAATACATCAATTTTACTCTTTTATGGTAATACTTTATCTCTTCAAATATGAATAACAATTACACTTATTAACACTTAGAAATATATTGTAACAATTACGAAATAAAAAAATAAAATATTTAAATGGTTATAAATAAAAACTTTTGACCCTTATCACGAATATATTATGAATATTAATCGATATTTAAAATGTTGGGGTCTGATAGACCCGACCTACCTAATGAAGGATTAAGTATAGAGTTAGGTAATAGATTAATTTTTCGAGGTAAAATTTAAATGTTGGATTTTTATTCCATATGCATGCCATTATAGTGAAATTATATTGTACTTATGTACAATATATGTATTGAAAAAAATGAGAAGCAATGAGAAGCACATACTTATAATGCATTACATTGTATTATTTCTGGCAAAGCAATATTATTAACAGTGTATTCGTACAGCTTATTTACAGAAAAACATTTACGTCCAGATATTATGTCTTGATTAACATAACTACACTCAATAGGGATTATACAGTCGTGAGCCTGGTTTTTTATGCATATTTCCGGCCTCAGCTTCCTAAATCCCCATTTTGACGGAATATCGTGTACGAGTTCCTAACGAGGATAAGCAGGGCTTGGATTAAATTGCATTATAAAATAGTAAAATATCCGTTTAAATTTATTGAAATATGCAATGTCAATAGAAAAAAATATGTTTACGATTTCGATGATATTTAATAAAATAGATATAATAAAAAAATTATCATTTTTAATATTATAGCTCTATTGCAACAATGCAATCACGTTATTAAAAATCACAAAATGAATGATATTTACGTTTCACCATAATAATGTTAAAAAATACGTATTAAATATTGAATATATTGTAAAGGTGTACAATAATACTTTACCTAATCACTAGAAATTCAAAAATATATCCGAAATATTCTATCAATGTGAGTATTTTGGTCAATATTTATAGATAAGATATAAATAAATATTTTCGTAATACAACCAAGCACGAACTGATAATTTTACACTAAAAATACCATCCAACTTATTAAAATATTTTATGCATTTAAAATCACGTGGAAAAATACCATAAAGCATGCACTTTTCGTGTTGACTACAAAAATATACAAAAATATGCATTATTATTTTCAAAATATGCTAAATTATATAAAATGAAAAAAACGACGACGGTTTCATTATGAAGAGATTCGGGGATATTACCAACCAAATTTGTATTTGGATGTTGCAAAAAAATAAATACACCAACGCATATACTATACGAGTCCTAGCCCTAATGATAAGTGATTTCTCTTTTTCGGACGTTCGGTGAATGTCAGAGTCAGCTCATCATAATCATTGGTGGTTTTTTTCTCGTGCGATAAACGGAGCGAAACGACGAAACCGTGGGGAACTGACGAGTAGTTGAGATGTGGTGGAGGGGTCAAATCTATGTATACTGGGTGTATACAAAGAAACATCCCGATTTTGAAAAACCATATTTGTCAAAAAAATTACGTTATGAAATAGTTCGTCGACCAAATGAAACGGAATAAAATGTCACAAAGTCATATTTTGGCGCACTGTCGATTGTCATCATCTTTAAAAAACTCGATGTTCAATAAACATTGTATGAGAACAGCCTTTTGTTGTGCGGTTTCCATCACGACGTGCGTTTATATCATGTTTTGGTGTGCTGCAGATAACGAAGAAAGCTTTTCCAGCCTTTGGACGTTCATCAAAGCTTCACGACCGATAGAATCTGTCCAAAAAAAAAAAAAAAAATTAATTAATAAATAAATAAATAAATAAATCGTAAACCACTTTTATACACGCGTATAACGGTATAAGTAGTGCATGTTAGTGTCCGTCTCACGTATTACACGAAGTCTTACCGTGCTGAGATTTGTTCCGACCGAGAACGTGTTTTCACACACACCCTGTACATTGTATCGTTTTTTCGCGCGCGCCTCATCATAATATCGTACACGTCATTACGACATTAACGATACCGCGTGGTGTTTTTTCACGTCGTCAATCGCGTCCGTGTTTCGGGAAGCGCAAGAACCGTCGCGTACACACCACCGTAACAATTGATAATAATTTATAACTATTATAAATTATTGTTAGTATTTTTATTCGCGGACATCCAGACGCGGCGCG
Organism: Therioaphis trifolii; assembly: GCA_027580255.1. Taxonomy (NCBI): domain Eukaryota; kingdom Metazoa; phylum Arthropoda; class Insecta; order Hemiptera; family Aphididae; genus Therioaphis; species Therioaphis trifolii. Next base: position 28,640,752 of record CM050404.1, read on the forward strand.
CAGTGGTCGAAACGCTCTCTCGCAGGTTTTACCGTGAGGCCGCCCTCGTGATGTATGATTGGCCGTGAACAATTGGACGACGGGTCGAATTGGCCATGGAAGAATTGCGCGTAATTTTCTGCGGACATAATATTATTATTATTATTATTATTATTATTATTATTTTTATTATTTCGATCGCCGTCGATACCGCGTGGAAGCTGCGGCGATAAGACGCGCCGGGTACAGGCCGGGTCTGCGACGGTTTCAGATTTACGGAGAAATCTCGAGAGATCCGGCGCTATATCGTACACGTACACTCTGCACTAGATATGGTAGAGTCCCGAATACGATTGCGAAAAAAAAACTGTCCACCGTATGAGTAAATTTTGTCCCGGGGAATTCCGTACAGTCGTCCCGTCTAATGTAGGCGTATCATGCGACACATTTATTCGGTGTGAAGGCGAATGATATCCGAGTGAGGGCTGGGGAGGGAAAAGTCGAAAAGTCAAATATTATCATTGAAGAATTTAATTCTGAACTATTACTTATTAGCTGGGCTCGGGACTTAAAGCACTTAAAATCATCAAAATAAGTGCTTAAAAAGCACTTAAATACTTCATTATAAGCACGTAAATAAGCCCTTAAAATCATTAAAATAAGCAAAAATAAGCAAAATCAAAAATGTTTAACCCCTTAAAAAAAAAAAAAAAAAAATCCGTTGCCTCAAAATCTTCCAATAATTTGTATTAAAAAAATAGTTATTTATTCCCTTGTGATATATTTTTAGACTTTTTAAACCACGAACACACAATGATTTTTTTAATGTTATCGTGATTTTATTATCAAAAAAATACAACAATATAAATCACAAATCATAATATAATTATTAAAACCACAAAAGTTTTTGGAATACCCACCCTAATGCCTTACATTGAAATTATAGCCAGCTATAAACGACACGCAAATAGATAACAAAAACAAACAAAAATACGAGTTTGGTATATTAACTACGAAGGAATAAAATAAAAAGGTAAACAAATATTTCTAGTTGGAGTTGTTATATAAGTACACGCTGAAAAAATATAAATTTTCGTCAATCCATGTTGTCATTTCATCATTAATTAGAAAATATGCGAGAAAAGCAGAAAAAACTAGGTAGTTAAAAGCAAGTTTTTCTAAAACCAACGAAATAAGCAAAAATAAACACTTTCAAATTTAAAATTTAAAAACGTTGTTATATTTCATGAATGTTCATAGCACTCTGCTAGATTTTAAGGCAAACCAAAAAAATAAGCAAATGCTTTAAGTCCCGAGCCCTGCTTATAAGTAGGGCTCGGATTTTAAAGCATAATAAATAACAAAAAAAGCACAAAATTGTTGTAAAAAAGCAAAAATGAAGCATATTTATTTTTTAAAAAAGCAAAAAAAAACATGGCTAAAAATTAACATTAATTAGTAATAATTTTATAAAACTGAATAAAAAAATTTAAAAATTAATTTAAGTTAAAAAAACAATTAACCAACATGTATTTAGCAAGATTTTCATTACTGAAACTGACCCTATTGTCCGATAGGATGTTTTTATAAATAGAAAACGAATGCTCTACATCCACCAAAGTGATCGGTGCATACTTCATACAGGAGGTTTCGTTTAAATCAAACCCATGATATTTAATTTCGTTTGTTGAAACGCCACACAGTATAGCATTAATGTCCAGTAATTGTTTCCAGCCTTTGTTTTTCAAAAGAACACGATTTAGTTTACTCGAAATTTTCACATTTCTTTTTAATTAAATAAACATTTTTTTATTATTATAACATAAAAAACACAATTTGAAAATTCCACAGCTAGAAAATCCGAAAAAAGCAATAAAAAAGCAAAAAAAGCATTTACACAAAAAAAAGCCAAAAAAAGCAAAAATAAATTCGTTTATTTGGGATCAGAATGCTGTGAAATGAATTTATATATAAAAATTAGATTTATATCATATATATGTTACGGCTAAAGTCCAAAACGCGGCTAAAGTGTACATTATCCGGTTAATGTGAACATTATCTATAGTAGTTGGATAAAGTTAACACTCAAAATGTAAAATCATTTTTTCGTACATTAACCGGCTGTTTTATACATTAGCCATTGATGGATGGATGAAGTAACTGGTTAGACAAAATAAACAAAATCTTATTATCTTACATGTTTAACGGCATTAAATGTAAGGTATGAAATAACTTATGGTGCTATTTTTATGTTGTGAAAACCGTACAAAGATAAGATCATCTTATTAAGATGGCAATTTAACTTAATTTTGTATAGCCAATCATTAAAGTAGACGAGGTGTCAAATATAAAAAAATCTTTACGAGAAATCGCTAAAAATATGTCATTGTTAGGTGGTCAGGGCTATCAACGTTGTGCATGTAAATCCAATTGCAAAACAAATAAATGCAAATGCAAAGCATCAGGCATTTTATGCAATTCTAAATGTCATCAAAGTTTACCTTGTTTAAATAAATAATAAAACAAATGTTATCTTATTAATAGAATTAATAAAATCTAATAAAATATATAATATTTAATAAAAATAAATTTAATAAAGGTATTTTAATATTAAATTATTAACTTATATTAATTAATTGTATTGAAATAAATATATGTTATGAGTGTATTAATAATATTTTACATTAGCCATAACAAGAAGGCTAAAGTTACTTTAGCCGGGTAATGTACACATAATCCATTTCCTAATAGTTTTTATTCACGGCTAAGTCCGAAATTGGCTAATGTCCAAATTATCCGGATAATGTGGACATTAACCAATTTCGGACTTCAGCCGTAACATATATATATAAAGTAGCATTTGCTTTAAAATCCGAGCCCTACTTATTAGTTATTAGATAGCGGTTTAAAAAAAAACATAATTTCACTTAAATTACCGTATACTTTCAGTATCGATATACAAACTGAAATATAATAAAATTGAAATGTTGTATGATAACATCTGCCTATTTCTATATGTTTTCGAAATAGTACAGATATTAAATAATTTTGAATAAAATATTTAGTTGCACTTGTAACTGAAAATTAAATAGCTAGAAAAATTACAAAAAATATCAAATTTAACAAAAAATTAATTATAACTATAGTAGATATTAAGTGTTTTATAAAAATTTAACTCTTATAGGATCCACGCCGAACAATTTTATTATTTTCCCGTTTACTATATAGCAGTGGTGGCCAAACTTTTTTTACCGCGGGCCATAAAAAAAAAACTTTTTTTACCACGGGCCATAAAGTGAAATTTTACTTTAAGGTCATCAGAATTTCAGGTGTAGGTATGTAATTATACATTCAACGACGTTTTTATTGTACTCACTCAGTTCAATGGCTTTATTTAACACTTAACTTAATAATTATTACTAAAAATGAAAAAAAAAATCATAACGGTTTACACTTCCGAAAAATATATTAAAACGTACTGATTTGTTAATGGGAATTACGAGCTTGTTTCTGTTGACAGATGGCATTAATTTTAGGTTCTGATTTGGTATAATTTACACGGCTGTATAATATGTTCATTCGTAATGTGAGCTGATCGAGTTTTACTTTTATTGATTTTCATCATCGAGAATACTTGCTCACAAATATATTACGTTGAACATTCATCGTATCGTACAAAAATAAGACAAAATACGATAATGCGATTTATATATGTATATTATTAAATGACATTGTAACAGCAACAACAGTACGGTATGACGATATGGAATTAAATATTATGAAAAATGTATACAGACAGTATTTTTTAAATTTTAGATTTTTTTTTTTTTTTTTGGTCAACGTAAGTATTAAATATTATATATTACGTACACAAACAAGTGTTGTAATGTAGAATATTTTCGCGGGCCAGATTTTAAATGACGGCGGGCCGGATTTGGCCCGCGGGCCGTAGTTTGGCCACCACTGCTATATAGTATTGATTTTTTAGTATATCATTATTAACATACGTTAGAGCTAATCAATTGTTGGGTAAGTATTGTCAAGCCATGCTTAAAATAGATACTAATTATTGTTTATTCACTGTATTAGTTCGTTTCTTTATTATTTTTTGATTATATCGTATACATGCTATTTAATTACACTAATTCGTTAAGTACTATTTTATAATAGTGAAATGAATTAAATTTTTTTAAATATCGGGAGGAATGTCCCCGGTACCCCGCTGCGTTGCTCTGGTACATTATATTTAACAAGACACAAATTGTTCATTAAATTCCGTATTAAATGGAACTTACGAACACGTATTTTACATGTCATATATCTTGGATCTTCTAATTTCATAATTATGCAAGTGAATACTGAAAACAGTATGTAGTTTTATTTCCGGAACGAATAATTTTATGAAATAATACAAAATTGAAATATAATTCATCAAACCATACGCAAATTATTTTGATTAAAGTGGAAAAACATTTCTTTTTTTTAAATAAAATTATGATAGCTATGAATGGTGTTCAATTCGAAATGTGTACTAAAAGAAAAATATAAAATATTCAATGAATTTACATACAAATCTTTATTTACTGAAATTTTTGAAATATTGTAAAAAATTATATAAGTTGGGTGGTACCTAGGTGCCCTGTACAAATATTGTACTACCACTCCGCAGCTATAAACTTCAAACGCGATTATGTTTCTTAAACGACTTTGTCCAGTAATACAAATTTTAATAACAAAATCTTTTTTTTTTTTCATAATATTTTTTAGGAAATAACAGTCGCCGTTCAAGGAAACAAAAAATATTTAAAAACTTTACAAAGACAAAAAAATTATAAAATAATTATTGTCTCCATAAAAATGTAGTCTTACATAATAGTGTATTAAACCGCACGTGCAAAATATTCAAATTTATGCACGGTTAAATCGCATCATGTAAATCTCTGTGGGACACCCTGTAAAGTAACTGCGGTGAGACACGCTTCAGCGGAATACACCGATCGTACGAAACGGAACGGTAGCGCGGGTTGGCGGCGTACACTTGCAAATCTTCTCGTTGGTGTCGTACGACGTTTTAGTTTGCGGATATGAATTCAAATTTAATTTTAAACAGGTGCACTCCGTGCGTTCGAGTGCGCGCGCCTACTTCACGGCAATCTAACCTATCTCGAGAACTAGATCACTATCGCGCAGTCGGGTCTTCATTATTTGAATAAGGTCTTTCATTTTTTTTCTCGCCACGCAATTACGTCCTCCCCCACTCCAGAATGACGAAACACACCAGACGAGAAAAGTTATTTTTTATTTTTTGGCAAATGATTGAGAATACTTGGTCAATAATATTATTATAACCGATTTCGGTCGATGTGATGCGCCGTTGTTGTAATTGATTACTCTAGTTTCAGCACTCACTCAGCCGTCGTTTATTTTTACACTTTGAGACCATCTGACATCAACCATGAGGTTTTCTGCATATATTTTTCAAAATAGACACTCCAAAAAATAATTTCTATTCTTTGACCTCTTGATCTGTAAAAATTTCAATTTAAATAACGTTATTCCTTTATATTTTTTCTCTATACAGTACGTTTCGATTTTACACCGTAGAGGAATTATTTATTTCAAAAAAAATCACATAGTTTAATGAGCTCATTTAAAAGTGATCAACAGCGCTGATAATATGTACATGTTTGTATGTTTGTAAGCACCTAATTATAATTGTAATCACTCAAATTCTATTTTATAACTTTGACAGCAATTTCATTACAATAAAAAAGTATTTACTACTGTATTATATCACGTGTAACTATTTGAATATTATTATTGTTCGGACTTCGGAACGCGATAACAATTATGTTGCGGCCGTCGCGCGTCGTCCGTCGATACGAGCGATATTAGTTTAGTACGTTAGTGACCGATATATTAAACGGTCGTCTCAAGTTACAATATATTAACTTGTAGATACTCGACAAAATTATTGTATCATTATGTTATTAAATTAAATTTTTTTGTTATAATGTCATTATATAATAAATGAGTGATTCAAAATTAATAAATAAAAAACAAAAAAAATTTTTTTTTTTCTTTAATAAAATTTATAATAATAAAAAGTGCGAACGTACGAAAAACAAATAAGACTTAATTTCTCGTTCCACAAATAAAACATGGTCCCTCGAACCGGATATCAAAACCAAGTAACGCGACAATTTGCGTGTTAAAAGAAGTACATCGAAACCACGAGGTAAGAACAAATTTAATATTTATTTTCGGGCTTCCCGCAGTACATAAAATTCCCTATCGTACTTGATAGCAATCGAATAGAGCAAAGTTCATCAACAATATGGATGAACAAGAAATGATAAAGCTAATAAAACGACGAGGGGTATTGAAGGGTCAGATAACAAGATTTTTGAACGACGTAAATGAAGTTCAAACCGATACCGAAACGGAAATACTAAAAGTAAAACGAAAGAAAATCGAACAATATTGGGAGCTATTTCAAGACATTCAATTGGAAATTGAGATGCAAACCAAGGATACAACAGAAGGCCAATACAGATTGGAGTTTGAAGAGTTGTATTTTCTAGCGGTATCAAAATATGACAAATTATTCAAACAACAGCAGGATGCATACGAACAAATTGATCGAAATAATGAAAGTCAAAATCAAGCAATGTCGCAGCTGACAACAACGGGGCGAATTAATAGTAGCGCATCAAATCAAGCATCAGTGGTCAAGCTCGCGGCGCTCAACGTACCGACATTTAGTGGAGACTACAAAGAATGGTCCACGTTCCATGACATGTTCGTCGCACTTATTCACGGAAATGAGGCACTAACGGACGTTCAAAAATTTTTCTATTTAAAATCAGCTCTAACAGGTGACGCCTTAATGGCCATTCAGAGCTTTGAAACGTCAGCTAAAAATTTTGCCATTGCCTGGGAGTGTCTAAATGAACGTTACAATAATAAACGCATACTTATACAAAACCATACAAAAGCAATTTTTGATTTAACTCCATTAGAAGATGAGTCAGCAATAAAGTTAAGAAAATTCGTGGACAAGTTATTTGGCAATATGAAAGCGCTAGAAAGTTTAGGTCACGATCCAAATACGTGGGGACCTATGATGATTCACATAATTTGCACAAAATTAGATTCGGCTACACTGCGTGCATGGGAAATACAGGCTCCGAAATCTGAAATATCAGAGGTTTCCGACTTGTTACAATTTTTAAACAAACGTTTTCAAGTATTAGAAGCAGTAGAAGGAGCACAAAACTTACACGGAAAGGCCGAGCAAAAAGCACGAGCAACCGATCAAAAAGAAAAAAAATACAGTGGATACCCGCGTAAAAATCGAGCGTCAATGCACGTCACTACTTCTAAATTTAAATGTTATATGTGCGAACAAAATCACGCAATATATCGATGTCCAAAATTTATAGGTCTCGGCATCCGCGAACGGCAAATGCAGGTAGAAAAATTAGGCATTTGTACAATATGCTTAAGTCGGCACGTGGGAGACAAATGTAAATTTAGCGGATGCAAAAAATGTGGGGAAAAACATAATACGCTGCTTCATGATCAAAAGGCATCAGAAATAACGGCCGAAACGTCGATAAGTACGCATGCAACACGCAACGCCATAAAACAAGTTTTGTTGTCAACTGCGATAATTAAAATTGAAGGTCGATCGAAAGAAATATTTTATGCGCGCGCGTTATTAGACTCCGGTTCTCAATGTAATTTTGTAACCAATGATTTAGCACAAAAGTTACAATTGCCACGAAAACGAGTGAATTTTTCTATTTCGGGTGTTGATAATTCAATGAGTCAGGCTCATTATTCAGTGAAAACCACTATTCACAGCAAAGATACGGATTATAGCGGTGAATTCGAATTTCTAACTTTACATAAAATTACAACAAACTTACCTGCACAAAAGCTTGATACGGCAAAATTAAGTTTACCTAATTATATAAATTTAGCCGACCCGACCTACGCAGTTCCGGGAAAAATAGACGTATTAATTGGTGCCGAATGTTTTTATGATATTATACGTCCTGGAAAATATAAATCTGCGGAAAGCGGTATCACATATCAAGAAAGCGAATTAGGTTGGATTGCTGCCGGTCCTACTCACAATTTCGCGCCAACCGCCGTAAAATCATTCCTAACGATGACTTCGTTGATTGAAAACAGTGACAGCCTAAATGAACAAATGGCAAAATTTTGGCAAATTGAGGACACCAGCAGAACCCAGGGTTACACAGATGAAGAAAAGGTATGCGTCGAACATTTTATACAAACAGTAAGACGAGATACAACGGGAAGATTTGTGGTAAAATTACCGTTACATAAAAATTACGATAAACTGGGTGAGTCAAAAAATACGGCACTTAAAAGATTTTTAGCCTTGGAAAATCGATTCAAAAATAATACAAAATTGCGCAGTGACTACATCGATTTTATGAATGAATACATACAGCTACGTCACATGTCAGAAATGTCATTGCCGTCTACGTCGGCGAAGCCGCAACGATATTATTATATGCCTCATCATTGTGTCGTACGCACCGACAGTGCTACGACAAAAACCCGCGTAGTATTTGACGCATCTTGTAAGACTGACTCAGGGTTGAGTTTGAATGATATACTCATAAAGGGCCCAGTTATTCAAGATGAACTTATCTGCATAATATCAAGATTTAGGACACACAAATACGTTTTATCAGCGGACATTGAAAAAATGTATCGTCAGATATTAATAAGCGAAGAAAATAGGTCATTACAAACTATATTATGGCGATCACAACCTAGCGATAAATTAAAAGAGTACTGTTTAAATACGATAACGTACGGAACAACACCTGCGTCATATCTAGCCACCGCCTGTCTCGAAAAATTAGCACAAGATTGTGAGGAAAAAGCCCCGTTTGCTGCTCAAGCGATTAAGTCCGATTTTTATATGGACGACCTGTTGACTGGCACCAACACTATTGAAGACGCTATTAATTTAAGAGATAAGTTGATAAACATTTTGAGCAGTGCTGGATTCGTATTACGAAAATGGATATCTAATGAGCCAGCATTGTTGACAAATATTTCGAATAATAATGACGATCCAATGTTCATCTTAAATATAGACGGCACCGCAGTAAAGACGCTAGGATTGTACTGGGACCCTCGAGCGGACGCTTATCAGTACAAAGTTAGTAATCGCAATTATAGTAATGACCCGGCGATGTCGAAAAGAAAGGTATTGTCTACTATCGCGACAATTTACGATCCATTAGGATTAATTGGTCCTGTAATCGTAGCCGCTAAAATTCTAATGCAAAAGTTATGGCAGCACAAATTAGAATGGGACGATTTATTACCCACACAGTTAAATGAAGAATGGAGCAATTATCTAAAAGAGTTAATTGACATTGAAAATATAAAAATACCAAGAAGAATAATAGGCGTTGATAATAATAATGAGATCGAAATGCACGGTTTCGCCGACGCATCGATCCGCGCGTATGGTGCATGCATTTATTTAAAGGCTACGGACGGATCCGGTAACTGCACAACGCGCCTTGTCACCGCGAAATCGCGCGTGGCACCCTTAAAGGTAGTATCGTTAGCTCGATTAGAGCTTTGTGCTGCCGTTTTATTAATACAGCTGGTAGAAAAGGTGATACCGAGCTTAAAAATAAAGATAAAATACAAATATTATTGGACAGATTCGACCATAGTATTAGCCTGGTTAAATTCACAATCGTCGAGGTGGAAAACGTTTGTGTCGCACAGAGTCGGTGAAATTCACAATTATTCGTCAGCTGATCAATGGAACCACGTCAAGTCACAAGACAATCCTGCGGACATTATATCACGTGGTTGTACTCCCGACCAATTAAAAAATAATATTTTATGGTGGGAGGGTCCTGCGTGGTTGAAAAAAGAAAAATCGGAATGGATAGAAAACACATTGAATTACGGCGACTTACGAAAAGAGGACGATCTCGAAGAAAGAAAAAATCCGATTGTCACTTTGGTCCAAACAGAAGAGACTAATTTAATTACGAAATATTCATCATTAACAAAATTATTAAGAATAACCGCATACGTATTACGTTGGAAACATCGCGTCGTAAAGGGAGATAAGAATATCACATTACAAGATATTACGGACGAGTCTAATGTAGTCGCGATAATATCGGTCAATGAACTTGAATACGCGCGAATGAAAATACACCAGTTAGTACAATCGGAACATTTTGCGAATGAAATAAAATGTTTGAAAAATGGTAAAGGTGTATCCAATAAAAGCAAGTTGTGTTTATTAAACCCTTTTTTAGACCAGGACGAAATAATAAGAGTAGGTGGAAGACTAAATAATGCCGAAAATATGCAACGGGACAAAAAAAATCCGATAGTACTTCCAGCAAACACTCATTTCACAAATTTGGTATTCAGTCATGAGCATATTAAATTACTTCACGCGGGGCCACAGGCATTATTAGCGGCCGTACGGGAAAAATATTGGCCATTAGGTGGACGAAATGTTGCAAAAAAAACCGTGCATAAATGTATCGCATGTTTTCGCACTAAGCCAACCACGTATCAACCTATCCTAGGCAATCTGCCCGCCCGGCGAATTGAAATAGCAAATCACGCGTTTTTAACGTGTGGAGTAGATTTTGCTGGACCGATATTAATAAAAAGTAGTTTAAGACGAAATGCACCAACGTCGAAGTGTTATATATGTGTGTTTGTTTGTTTCTTCTCAAAAGCCGTGCACATTGAGTTGGTTGGTGACTTGACCACGAATTCATTCTTGGCGGCGCTCCGACGATTTTGGTCTCGGCGTGGTATTGGTAATATCATATATTCCGACAACGGAACAAATTTTGTCGGAGCAAATAGACAGTTAAAAGAGTTACGTGACTTATTTGCATCCGAAACACACAACAAAATGGTATGCCAATGCGCCGCAGAAGTGGGAGTAGAATGGAAGTTTATTCCCCCTCGCTCTCCTCACTTTGGAGGGTTATGGGAGGCAGCTGTGAAATCTATAAAAGGGCAATTGCATAGGACTTTAGGAACGGCATCTTTAACGTATGAGGAAATGAGCACAATATTAGTTCGAATTGAAGCAGCTCTAAATTCGCGGCCTATTACGCCTTTATCAAACGATCCAGCCGATTTAAATGCTCTTACTCCGGGGCACTTCCTTATTGGAAGGCCACTGACAAGTGTACCAGAACCTGATCTAGTAAACATGTCGGCTAACCGTCTTCATCGTTGGCAAAGGACTACTCAATTATTCCAACAAATTTGGCAGCGCTGGAGCAAAGAGTATCTCACACAACTACAAAGTCGTCAAAAATGGCCGAAATCCAAAGGACCAAAGGTAGAAGTTGGAGCTTTAGTTCTTTTAAAGGAAGACAATCTACCACCATTACGTTGGCAGCTAGGACGAGTCTTAGAGATATCTACGGGCAAGGATGGAGTCATTCGAGTCGCAACAGTGAGGACAGATCGGGGAGTATTGCAGCGAGCAGCACGAATGCTGTGCCCATTACCATTATCTGATTAAAAAAAAAAAAAAAAAAAAAAATTATTGTATTTATACGTGCATGAGTAGCTTGAGCAAATTATTATTGTATTATTGTAATTATTATTATTTAGCATTTAAAATGCATATCTTTATTTATAATTATTTATTTTTGATTTTACATCAAGGGTAAAATGTCGGGCGGTATGTTCGGACTTCGGAACGCGATAACAATTATGTTGCGGCCGTCGCGCGTCGTCCGTCGATACGAGCGATATTAGTTTAGTACGTTAGTGACCGATATATTAAACGGTCGTCTCAAGTTACAATATATTAACTTGTAGATACTCGACAAAATTATTGTATCATTATGTTATTAAATTAAATTTTTTTGTTATAATGTCATTATATAATAAATGAGTGATTCAAAATTAATAAATAAAAAACAAAAAAAATTTTTTCTTTTTTTTCTTTAATAAAATTTATAATAATAAAAAGTGCGAACGTACGAAAAACAAATAAGACTTAATTTCTCGTTCCACAAATAAAACAATTATTATCATTCTCTTGAACTAACTTTCTTACTCTTACAAAATATGATATGTTTTTCTCTGTAAAATTAATTAATGAACACAAAAGAGACTGTCGAGTTTAAAGAATTTCTTGTTAAAAAATAAAAAAATAAAATCTACCGTGTACACGAATTGTATAAAAATGTACGAAAATAATTAGCGATAGTAATATCATCAATTTATCGACCAAGCGATATCGAATTTCGATACGCTTCAATGACAGAATGACGTTTAGTTATAATAATTTTATCGATTAAACATTAAAAACAATAAATGGGTGGTTTTAAAACACTGAAAGCCAAAACACACACACACACACACACACACACACACACACACACACACACACACACAAAGAAAACGTGCGTGTAATGCTATTTGTGCATGTCTCTGAGTATTTGCCGATACGTCTTTAAAAGTCTAAAATAGGGTTATAGTCGGCTGAAGAATAATTATGTTAGATGGGTCCGAGTCGACTTAATTTTCGGTTGGTTTTCGATTATTTCCTAGCAATAGATTTACTTGTAGTGCATTATAATACGTGTGAACTGATGTATTATTGTTTTTTCCGTTCTATTGCAGGCCAAAGCCAGCAAGAGGAAACCGCACAATGTCACGGTCACGTTGAACGGACAGGGCATCAAAGTGACCGAGACCGGTGACGAGAAGAAGACCGTGCTCGACACGCCAATCGAAAGGTAACGCGCGACTGAGTAACTACATTTGTACACTTGTCTAACACTGCTCAAACGTAAAATAATAATAATATGACGCATAGAATCGTCACGATCGGTTCTCGACATTTTTTTTAAAACCAGGTTTGAAATAATAGTCGTTTTAATTATTTATTTACCGTCGAAGGCCTAACTCTGTTTTTTTATGGAAGCCCTTCCTTGACTTTTTAATTTTATCCGCGTTCAATCAAGCGAACTGCTGGTGTAATGGGTGCACGCGTTGTTTTAATTTGAAAAAAGGTGGATTACACTGGACTATTGTTATCGGTAGAATACATCAATTAGGTTAAAGGTCATGTATTTACGCTATACTTTTCCCTCTTCACGCCCTTTTTCAATGTTTCGCGCTGTATTTAAGTTTTTCGTTTTGATTAATTTTGCAAACTTTCGTTTTCATACAACCAGTAGGTGACGAAGTGTAGTCAATACTATACAATTTTAAGCGTAAAAAAAGAAAAAAGACTACCGCTAGGGAATATTTACGTGCAATACGTAAAATAATTACTAAAATAATCTGACCTTTTCGCCGGTGGAACGGAATGGAGAAACGAGCGTGTAAATCGTTGGTACTTACCGTGGAGCGTAGCGGTTTCCAGCAAGTGCCCAATGAACACGTCTTCTCGAGATCGGCGCCACGTCGGCCCACCGACCTAGTGAACCGGACGGCCTTTGTCAGAACCGTTTGTATACACGCACGATATATATATATATATATATATATAATCGAGTCGCGTGTGTAAACGCGGTTACATTATGTGTGTGTGTGTGTGTGTGTGTGTGTTTTGCTGAGGCTAAAGTAATTCATCATTATTGCATTAAATTATCATTTCGAACCCTAATGAAATTTCTTCGTCCTTGCGCGACCTAGACGCCATCACCGAATTTTCATACCACACCTATGCCGCACAATCTACTGCATGAAAACGTTAGTAAACATAATAATTTCATCATTGACCGTGATTTTATTTTGCTTCTTTTGAAATCGATTTTTATAAACGCATATAGGTCACATAGATGTCTGCGATTTATAAATCGATGGCTCGAAAAAAATAGGACGTAAACGATGTTTGCATGAAAACCCGTTTTTACGTTATGATAATAAACGATACGATTCTACATCGATATTCATTATAAAAATAACGATTTAATGATTATCGAGGAAGTTTTAATCGATATTATATTTTACATTTCAAGTACCATCCGTTATCGTATTAGTTGAAGTCAAAATTTCAATGTTTGATTAAGCGTCAATGAGTATAAATATCATGGTGTAACCCGTGACCATCATCAACCAAATATTTGGGTGAAAAGTTTTAGTAAATACAATAATACTTTCTTTATTATACTTAAGAATTTCATTTAATTTTTATATTTTTTTAACCAACCTATGATTTATTGTTGTGATTTTAAGAAAATGACGTTATATTTTAATTTTAAATCTAATTTTTATTAAAAATTAAACAAAGTGAAAATGTTATTACGTTTGTTGCAACTACCAAAATACAAGTAAAACATAAAAATGAGGCGTTAAAAGAAATGTTAGGCAAAAACACCATAACAGTTAAAAGAAAATAATTTTAAAGTGTAAAAAGAACAAATTTTAATTCTCATTTTATGTGGTTCCGATTTACCAACAATACAGATATCTAAACATTTTAGTCATTTGGAGATTCAATGGAATTATTTCAAACGGTTTATATAACATAAAATAAATACATTTTTTTGTGTTTTATAAAATTGATAAAATTTTGCGTACGTTTTTTTTCTTCTTTTTTTCATCGACGAATTATAATGACGACCGGTCGCAACCCCAATATCTCATGACGCTTTGCTCGCAATATGCACGTCGCATAAAATAATTTCGAGAACGCCGTGTACTGTACACTAACGAGTGACGGCCGCAATTCGCAGGCGTGACTTCGTTTAGATTTCCGGAAGCGTTGGATCGTATGACACACGTCGTCCCTCTTTTTAATCGGCTCTACAGCACACTCGTGTCCGACAATAACGGTCGTGAGTAAACAACAGGCGTCTCGTGATTTATCACACGACAAACACAGCCGAAGTGAATGACCTAGTGTCATTCTACATTATTAACCGTGTTCGTTCGCCAACGAGAATTCGAGCGTGCCTATACGAAACGTGGCGATGGTCCTGTAAGCACAGCGTCTCCAAACTTTGCGTTCGGTCGTGTGCAGCAGCCGCGGTCGAAAATACGAGAACTGTATACGAAAGTCTGATACCACTACTTCCCGAGTCCACCACATCTTGTCCGCTCGGTCGGACCGCACGTCCCGCGGGTGAACGCGATTTTCACTAGTGTACATTATTATTATTATTATCATTATGCTACGGGTCTGCTGCACACAGATCGAGAAAACAAACGTAAACTCGACTCTTCCCGATTCGGGAACGGCGATATGAATCGATTAGCAAAATAAAACAGAAAAGAAAACGAAAACTATACTCTGTGCGAACCCAGCATTATGGACGACGATCCTAATGCGGTTTTCACGGGACGCTTTATGAACCGCGCGAAACGGTGACGAAAACCTTGACGGAGTGTTGTTTTAATTACACCACGGTTGAGAGCGCGGAACCGTGCTCTGCATAGCGGCAAACTGTGCGGAAATGAAAACGCGAGAATTCTCCGCAGACTACCGCGACGATAATAAATACAAATACGCCATTTATGTTAATAATAATATGACATCGAATTTGCGTTCTTTCCTCCGCGCCATAAACGCGACGACGTTCAATTTTTGTTTTGTTTACTCGGTTTGCAGGGTGTCTCATTGTTTCACCGATTCGACTCACAGCAACGTGTTTGCGTTCGTCACAGCCAGCGACCAAGCATCTAAAACGCCGTCTGAGTGTCACGCCTTCATGTGCTCCAAACGGAAAATGGTAAGGTCAAATCAGTCTTGCGGTGGACAGAGCCACGCCATCTCACCGTATTATTACACAACTCCTTTAGAGAATTTGATACCGATCGGTCTTTAAGAAGTTTGATTTAGGCAATTTCATTATTGTGTGCACAGTAAATAATCACCAGCACGTGCAGGATGGAAGAGGTTTTACGAGAAGGGGATGGGGAATCTCCTAGGCTGAGGACACGACTGAAGATAAGAAAGATGAGGCGATGAAATTTAAAAGGTGCATATTTATAAAAATATTAAGAGAGAAAAAAATCGTTAATAATATTACAATATTTGACATATTTAAAACAAATTAAATCACTTAAGGGAAAAAACTTTGTGGTAGAGTGTTTCGAAAATCAAAACTAGAAAAAACAGGAGCGTAATTATCCAATTTGTCAAAAACTGGTATTTTTTAAATAAAACCACCCTTTATTGTCTAACTTATTAACTACCATTATTGAATATAATGAATAAATATCAAACTATAGTAAAACAATTTCATGTTTACGAAAAACGTTTTAAATCTTAAGGTGGTTTGATTCTTCCATCACTCCTAATTATGCCTATGGATAAAGAATATATCTGTACTCCAGGATGCAAAGTAGCTTAATCCGACCCGGCTTGTATTCAAAATTTTGTGTAGGCCCGAAAATGGGTCTATACAGGTTCCCAGGTCCGTATTTATTTTTTAATAGCCATGATAGATGCTTTCGCATGCGCACAAGCGTGTTCTCACCGTTTGCTAATAATTGTGTTTCTATACCACGGATAAATGATTAATATTGTGTTTTCGTTAAAAACAGAAAAATGACGAAAAAAAATAGTCGGTATCGAATTCTCTTACTATACCTACCTGTTTACTTACTGATTGGTTTGTGTTGAATTTCGTGTTAAGGCGCAAAACATGTCCGTTACAATTAGTCAATCGATTAGTTCGGTGCCGGAGGTCTGGAAGGAGTACAACAAACAGAAACCGAACACCAACTCAGAAACACCAGAAATCGTTCCTGTGAATACCGTGCAAGGTAACTATTTTAAGTAACATTATCTTCGTTGAGTACCGAACAACTGATCGTGTATCGATAGGACGACGAGCGTATCTGCAGATACAAGTCGACATAGCCCATAGGTGCGCGCGTGTGTATGTAAAATTAAAATATGTTTTATAATATGTTGTAACAGTTGCGTATCCAAATTCTAAATTTCAGTTAATAGAAGCGTTTCAAAAACAGTATGTTTTTTACTCGGACCTCAATTCTTCGAAATTTCGCGACATGATAACACCATATCTTGTTCCATTTCTAATCATTTTCGTTGGTTTTGGGGACTTGATCCCCAACGAAGTGGAATCAAGTTTTTAACGACCATATAATACTTCGCTTAGCTACAAGCTTAGTCTCGAAATACATCTTTCCAATTTTTTTTATCTTCCTCCTGATTTATTTTCCTTTTAGATTTAAAATACATGTAAATTAAAATGGAACATTTAGTATATATTTTTAAATTTCTCTCCCATTTCATGGTGAACAGAATTTACATTTTTCAACATTTTAATGATATAATATTATTGTTGAAGTTATTTATATAACAGTATTACTATACAATGGGTTAAATTGTGATCAGAAAAAGAAAATAACAGTTTAAATTATTTAAAAAATACAATTTTAATTTTGATTTCGATAATAATGCAATAAACTTTAACGTTATAAACTGTATTTCATTGAAAAAAATGAATGAATACCTATATTTTTTTTCAACTTTTGATCGACCAAAACATTTTACAATCAACCACAATACATAATATTTCACTAAAAAATAGTTAAACCATAGCTTGTATAATCCACATTATTATAAAACATAGTACACATGATTAGTGGCGCTCTCAGGATTTTTTGTTGGGGGGGGGATATGAAAATTTGCTGTCCATATTTGTACACCGATCGTTATCGAAAAAAATTGAAATGATAATGATTCACGTAATTATTTATTGATTAAAATGTATTATTTATACAAAATACTTGAATATCAGTTACCATATTAATTTCTCCATCAGTACTTATATTTTCGACTAAAACTTATGTCATGGGGGGATCTATCCCCCATATCCTCCCCCCCCCATCCATAATAACGCCCATAGTACAGATTCACATTCAAAATCATTAAAGCAAACGTTCGCTTATCTTATTGATTTTTGTAATATTTGTGATTTAGGTTCGGAAGAAAACGATTTATGTTGATTTAAATAATGTATAGGATATAGATATTATGAGTACATTACGCATGTCTGATATCCAGTTTCAGTAGTAATTATAATACTATTATTAAAAATTCAGGATATTTTTGCGAAAAGTGAAAGCTATTTTCGATATGCATTCGAATCAGACGTGATTTCATTTAGCCCCTGGTGATCCTGATTATTGGAACTCGTAATACTTGGGGAAAACGATTATGTTCATGTGCATCTTGGTGTATTTATAGAGTCTTAAACGTATTGAATAAATAAATTAACACTGTAGTGTAATTTTGAAAGAGAAAAATAAAAACAACGATATTATGCCGGCCATTTTAATTGGGGTTGAATTTCATTTTCGTTGTAATTTAAAATAATAAGTGATTATTAATATTACCTGTATGAACACGAAAGTTTTCATCCTGTAAAAAGTTTCTGAAAATATGTTTATAATAGTGGGTACAAGGTGTTTAAAAAGTGTGGAAATACGTAAACAATGACAATGGTATATATAAATTATAAAACTTCAAACTTTTTAAACGTGTTTCGTATTTTACCCATGATTATGAATAAATATATACTGGTGTGAGAAAGTAATAATTTTTGTTTTTCGAGAAATTTAATTTAATACAGATTATTATCATAATTTTTTACAAAACGCAAATTATTTATGTATGTTGTTATGTTCGAGGTACCTACTTGTGAGTGTATATTTTTATTTAGAAAATGCAAAGCGGTTTATTTGTGTTCTCGACCTATAATTGAATAATAACGTTGTTAATCAACTTAGAAAGTAATATGGGTTAATGCATATCTATATTTACGCTTTTATTACAGACCATAGTTATTAATAGTAGATGGACGACGGTGGTTTTTTTATTACGTATATTTATTTTAATATAAATAAATAAATGTTTGATTTGAATAATTCTCTGTAATTTCAGTACCCGTAACTCGGTCGAATTATTTTCTTTTTTAAAGCTCACCATTGCTACGTTTTTACTGAAATTAAATTAAATTTCAAAGTTCTTTTTGTACATAAAACGTAATACGTGTATTTTACCAAAACCAATTGAAAAATAACACTGCCCTCGTTCTATCACGTTAGAACGTTTTGCGGACTATACTGGACTGTATTATTATAGCATTGCTGCGAGTTGTACAACCTCGTTATATAAACTCTGGAAAACAAACTGACAATTTATAGGCTCTAAGAGAAAAATGTGTAAAAATTAAAAAAAAAAAAGTCAATAGTGAATTCATCAATACAGTCTTCGGCTTACGATTCGAAGAAATATTGTTCAGCATATCAATACTAGAATATAGTTTTAAAACTAAGCCATCGGTAACGTTTTATCTATTTTCGGAGTGCTATTCAAATTTGAAATCTAATCGTCATGATAATGTATACACTGTTCTAATAGAACTAGAATTAAAAAAACGTAGAGGCGTTGTTATTACTTATGAAATCGTAAACGTACTATATATATATAACGTATCTAGAGTTTACGCGGGTATACGGCGTGTATAGCGATTTCGGAAAATATTTTCTACTAATATGCAACATTAATTCTTTTGCCACACACATTTTAATTACGATTTTCGTTAAATACATATATTATTCAGAAGACAGTTTCTTATAATAAAAGGTTCGAATAGTGTTAGAATGATTGCTTAATTGTAAAATTGGTTAATTTTGGAAATAAATCATGCCAATTTTTTAAAGGGATCTATATCTCCCATCTTCGGTTACACGTCGATACGATTTGGCTTATATTCAATGCTTTTTTACGACTATGCCCCTGCTGGTGTCTACTGTTCTTGTTTAGTTATTAAAAAGACTCAATATGTTGTAGTTTTAAGATTGTTTAGTCAATCATCTACGTTCGTGGGGGTGTGAGTGTGTGACTTGTAAAGTAATGATTATCGAATATACACGATTATTACGTAAAACTACCATTGAGGCTTACATTTTAATAAGTTTATTGATATCTTAACTACGGCAAGTTGTTTATACTGTGTGTTCTAAATAAAAAGTATCATTATACCACATTTTTTCGGTTTTAAGTGAATCGTGACGCAAATTTCTTATTGATATCCTAGAAAAAATATGTCCTGCATTTTACAAAGTAGTTTTCAGAAATACTTCTGACTTGGAAATAGAAGTATCAACGATATATTTTTCTTCCGTTTAATTTCCCAAGTATATATAGGCGAGTAAATAATATTTCATGCCAAGAACATGAAGCTAAGAGCTTTTAATCTGTTCCCGTTGGAAGAATATGTTCGACCTATTTCCTATAAGTGAAAAATCGCGTCGATCGTATAAACAGTAGAAGTGTGCTGCATTTTGTTTAGTGTTACGAACTACAAAGTTACGACTGCAGATATTTAGTAAAGTAATATGAATACGAATTAGTAACATCTGTATATTTATAAATAGCATATTTGTAAGTATTAATGTGCACTGAACTTGATGGCAGGGAGGCAACAATTTTGGTTTTCATCTATTTTATGTCAGTGCCTATGAAAATGTTTTCTAGGATATGAGGGAGAAACTCTATGAAGTCTAAAAGGTCATCATTGACGTAAAAAAATATACATATATACAAAACTCCAATGTACAAAAGATAATAACTTATATCCCATCTTGCTATCCTCTTTGAGAACTTATGTTTATTAAGATCATTTAAAATAGATTCATAACCATCTTTTATATCTATAGGTTTCAAAGCTGCGTTTATTATTTAATCAAAATTATTTTATACTTCACTTGAATTTGTAAATAAAAATTACCATTTCACATAACTGTTTTTAACTACGATTAAACCATGTATAAAATTATTAATAGTGACGAAGGTAATTTTTATTTTATTTGAAATGAATATAAATTTAACATAATATTGCCTAAATAATAACTTATTTAACTGCTTAATATGCACATTATTTATAATATTATAGTTATACTTGGAAAATAATTCAGCCCGTAGGAGGAACCACGGCCCACCCGTATCCCCGTGCGTAAACCCATGTTATAGTAGGCATGTTATCATAAATATGTTGTCGCATTGATTATAGATACAATATTATAGTATATTTGAAAAGTCTTCCCTCGTACGGTCAGTATTACGGATAGTATAACGTATAAATACTAACAGTATCAGTCATTAGGATTGTTTCCCTACACTGACAAATACACACATTACCAGTGGCGTATTTACGGGGGGGGGTCTCTCGACCACCCCCCCCCCCAGAAGAAAACAAAATTAAATTTACGTCTGAAATGAAATGTACTATATAGTAACATAATAATTATATATTTTACAAGATTCCAGACTCAAATACAAAATATTTTATAAAATTGTATTTAGAAGTCATAAATGAATTATTAGGTAAGAATAGAGGAAGAGAATATTATTTTACTACCTATATTATTATGTATATATATATTTGTTTATTTATTTATTTATATTTATATATACATATTTATATTATGTTATAATTTGTAATTTAGAGATAATGGTGAAGAGGGTTACTCAGAATATAAAAAATATTTTTTGGACCACCCCCCCCAAGAAAAAATTTGAAAATATGCCACTACACATTACATGATCAATAGTATACTGTCAGTATCTATTTAGATATTATTTACTGACGATAATATTGATCGTACGAGGGCCGTTTTATAATCAACGCCCATTATAATCTGGTATATATGAAATACTATTCTTAGAACAGATATGCAGATGAAAAAATGTACGTTCAATTTTTCCCAAATGTCTTACGGCTTAATACCCCCTGGAAAATTTTTCCTATTTGCGCCACTGCGTATGATTAAATCAAATTCTCGAAGTGACGCGTAACACACACTACTCATCACCATCCTCGTCCCACGCTGAGCTTATAATTATATTACAGTTTGCGTCTAATTGGGTGTTATGTGATCGATAATATTAATTTCATGTTACCCGCGGTCGCCCGGTCGACGCGTCCCCACGTTCCGACGCAAGTAAAGTTAAATTCCGTGCGCCGAGCGGCTGTGGGTCGGTCAACGGCCCTCCGGGTTCTCGGACATTCGTAGAACACGATAAAAAAGAAAAGAAAAAATTGTCTTTTCCGTTTGTGATCGAACTTGTAAAACGGCCGTGAACGTCGCGATGTCGTTAAAAACGAATTAAAACGTTTTACGCGACTCGTTTCTCGAGTGTTTTCGTTGCGGTTACAGCCTACCGCGGAGCTCGGATACCGAGCTGGTGTTAAATAGTTTTTCGACAAAAGTTCATGAGACTATCGAACCTATACATCTCACCCCCTCCCCCTCCCCTTCACGCGTTCTGCGATATCAGAACAATATTACAAAATAATATGACATTATAATATTAAGACCGTCGTGCACAACGTCGCCGTCCCGATCTTATACGTCACCGGATGATAATTAATAACTCTGGAGCCACTTGGCCGTATTGTTATTATTATTGTTGTCGACGTCCTTGTTATTATTATTATTGTTATTATTTATAAACGTTTCGGGCACCGAGACAGTGCGCGCTAAGACAATAAGCGCGGCGAACGCGTACGGCGAATTTCGTACGAAAAAACCGCGTGTCGACACGATCGATCAGTCGTCACGAATAATAACAGCGCGCGCACACGCCGTGTGATTTTTCCGTATCGTGTCCGGAATTCCGGAGTCGGGAAGCACTCCAAAACCGTGTTGCCAATCTGCCAAAGGATAATGATGTATTGGTTACGAGACCAAGCTCACTTTTCGGGCGTTAAATTTGACCAATATGCAGTTTTATATTATAATGAGCATACGCTGGGCCGTGTTTGATAATTATTTGCACGTCATTGAGCGCTGTTTGTCGCCCTCTCTGTCCTCATGGAAATTTAAATAATAATAAAAATGTCTACTTGGATATATTCCATTATACTATGCATCATATTTATTTACTAGGCAATATATTTAACAATATTTATAATGATTATGAAGCGTTATACCCAGGGACGCCCGGAGGGAGGGGCCAGTGGGGGCCATTGCCCCCCTGAGATTTTTCATGTCAGTTACAAAATCGGAGTTTTTTTTTACATGAAATTGGTCTCACACGACTAGAGAACTCAGTGACTCACCGACAATCATTGTACCATTAATAATTACGAGTATAATATTATTATGCACCTACTCGTAAAATTAATAGTTGTACTTCACGAGTCACAAATTATTCTTTGCCCCCTCTGAATGACATATCTGTGGGCGTCCCTGGTTGTACCAATATAATATTATTTACATTAAATATACAATAAATATATATTATTATTATTATTATTACATTACAATATTGGAATGAAAAATTAGCGAAATGCCTTTCAGAGTCGATTGTCAGTGGTTGCCATGTTTCGATTTGGAAATGGCTCGATGAGTTACTAGAAGAAGTAGGTGGCACCTAATATACTAAAATGCAGACTGAATAACTAAATTTTGATCTGTACATTTTATATTATATTACCGTGGGGCAGAGGAAAGGTTACCTTTGCACATTACAAATCATTAAAAACATTCTACAAACTCATATAGGTTTTTTTTTTTAATTTGCATTATTATCAATCATTATATTATCGTATTACTTATAGGTTGTAAAAAAATACTAATAAATTACAAGTTTAAATTCATTTGAAACGATGTACTATTTGTGTGACTTGGGTCTAAAAGAACAAATGTCACTGGTCATATTGAGTTAAAAAATTACATGTATAAAATTCAATATTTATTTTCTCGTGTTAAAAATGTGTTACTCTAGTATCAGTGGTAGCTGAGATATAAGTGCTTGAGTTGAAAATATGATGAATTAGTTATAATTCTAAAACAGCTTATCTCACATCAGATTTTTTGGCAGTATACGTGAAAAAAATATTGCCAAGACCATTTTAAAGCTATTTTAAATAACTCATTTCAATAAATTGTAAAACAAAATTTCTATAATTAATTATTTTTGTCTGAACAATTTTCAAAATTCTATACTGTCGACAATTTCAAAAAGTGATATTAACCTTTTTAGACCCAGCCACAGATTTTATTACATTGATGAGTTTTTGTGTTATTTTGTGCTACAATGTCTAATAAGAACTACACATTTTTTTTTGAACAAATAAAGTCAAATTACTATTTAAATAAAAAATATAAAAATTAAACACCATATTAATTAATAATATGATTACTAAACACTTATGAATTTTTTAGTCTACACTCGCGATATTTTTTACTTCACTAAGTGTATCGTTTTACTCACAATAATTTTAAAGTCTGCTAAAACGATAAGTCGTAGATACCGTCATGTTAAATATGATGCAATATACACGATAAACCTGTATAGAGGTTAGACAATTTCGAATCGTACCAATAGATATGTGATTTAATGACATTATTCGTTATATTTTGTGACAATACCCGCTGGATTTTTATCAAAACTATCGAAAAAAATACAACATAATAACATTCGTTGATCGCTCAGTTATGACGCCATTATATTATAATGTCATAGACAACACGAGGCGTTTTAAGTGTTCACACTTTGATTATTGTTACATAAGTACAGTTCTATTGAAGCGTACCCGTGGTAGTAGTGGACAAATGCTCGATTTTGAGTTCTTGCAGGCATAACATGTAAGTAAAACACCACATGATGGCGTATTTTTTATTTTTTTATTTTTTTGTTATATCCCATTTTCCTTGAAAATTATATTAAAATGAAATTCAACATTTTAAACGATACACTGTAACGTATACAAGTGTTTATCACTGGTATATTATACAACAATAGGCTATGTATATAACACACATACATTAATATCTATACATGGAATGTCACGAAAATTGGCGTGTTTTTGATATATTTTATGTTAATAACAGTATCCATTTCTGTTTTTTTATATGACTCACAAGGCAAACGACTTCAGTTTTTTATTTTTTACCATTCATAGTAAAAAAAATTATTTTCATACAATTTTAAGTTTGATTATACTAAGTTCATTATTATAAATACTTAGAGAGTTAGACTTTTTACTCTTTTGAATTTTTTCTTAATTTTAATAAATTTTTTTTTTCTGAAAAACCTGAGATTCATTATGTTTATGTAAATAAATGCTTCAAATGTAAAAGTGTAATTTAAGAATGAATATATTTTTAGTCATTATCGCTTTATCGTATAAAAACACAGAATTCGATTGTCTTCAATGTCTCATAAGAAATCGTAATGGATATACTCGTACCTTCTTAGTCACTCTCTATATAACACGTACACCGCCCAGCTGTTACGATCGCATAAAAAACCTCGGTTTTTGATAAGTATCTGAGAAAAAAAATTTTTAACGTATGACAAATTTATAAAGTGCGTGTTTAACGGTGTCCCGTCAAAACAACGAAAGCGAAAAGAACGGACGTAAGAGAACAAATAACAACACAAACGAGTTTTTTCGACTAATAATTTTCCCCATGATTAAAAACGTTACGAGACCGCTCAGTAAATATAATATGTATAATATGTATAGGTCATTAATTTTTTTTCTGTCATAGGTAGTAGCTAAATTTTTCACCGCTATCGATTCGATACACACCCTACGTGCAGAGTAACGTAGCTGGTCGAACCGCACGGAAGGTCGATGTCCCTGTCTCCCGAAAGCGTGGCTACTGCAATTTTAATTTTTTTTTATATACTCACTTTTATTTTTATTGACTATTTCGACTAATGATGTTTATAAAAAAACACGAAGTTTCATTTTTTCCCCTCGCGTACACAGTATTTAAAATACGAATTTTAATGTGTTTTTTGACGAACTGTTTGATCGCTATTTTTCGCATTTGCTTAGATCGCTGTTTCCATTCGCGTTTTTCCGTTTGATCTCCTGACGTTTAACCTCGGTATACACCACACATAACGAGCGCTGTCGCTCACGTTTGTGTTGGTACCGACGTATGATGTTATATTACACGACGCGTGAACGTGCGAGCCGCGATTTCGGCGGGAATCGTTGCGGCGATTTTACACGAATATAAGATTAAAAAGAAAAAAGCGAAAGCATAATATCATAACATAACGGCGTTGTTATAATACACGACGACGTATAGTACACAAAACGTCGGACGTATAAAAGCGCCGTCCATTGTGTACGGGGGCAAGTAAAAAAGAAAAAAAAACCGACTAAATTTCACTTTTCACTCGCGTACGTGCGCCGAACGAAATTAAAAATCAAATAAAAAACCAAACAAAACGAAACAAGAAAAAACGTTCTATAAAGGGAGCTATACTATTATTGGCGCCCGCGTAATTAATTTGGACGGGAAGACGTACATTTTTAATGGACTTATTATGTTTTCAACGCTTATAAAAGCACACATCATAACGTGCAGAAACGAAAAGAAGACGGAAAAATTTATCTCCTACGTATTTCCACATATAATTGTAGATCGATTAAAAAATTATTCCGGAAATCAAAGTGTTCCTCCTTTCAAATGCCGCGATTGACATAATAGAGTAAATACTGTGTGAAACGTTATGACTGTAAGCTTTTTAATAATATTATTATCATTGTACTACGTCACGTTGCTCGGTAGCTACCGACAACTGCCCGGCGGTATTAATAGATTGTTCACATTGAGTTTACTTACGCACGTGTATGTCATTATTATTTTACAGATGACGCGGCTCAAGAAGTCAGAGAGGCTAAGTTGATCGACTTATCAGGAGAACCTCTGCCCCGACAACAATACGACACGTCCAGATGGGTAAGCGCGCGTCGTCATTTTGTCACAATTAAACTATTAATGTATTGTGATCCATCACTACCGTTGTGGGTGAATACTAAACATAAAAGTTTAATTTTTTTCACCAGATAGAGAGAGAGAGAGAGAGAGAGAGAGAGAGAGAGAGAGAGAGAGAGAGAGAGAGAGAGAGAGAGAGAGAAAAGAAACAATTACACGATGGAACCTATTCAATGTTGAACTAAATTGGAGTGACTATTTTAGACCCACAGTGAAAAATCAATGATTGAAGTTTCATGAATATTTTTATAGTGGCTAAATATCGTCAATTGAAGTCTGAGACATCAATACTGGTGAACTAGGCACTCCAGCTGATTTAACTACTCTGGGCCAGTCCATGATACTCCCCTTGACGATACCAATAATAATAGCCAGGAAATATTATTCAACCCGAAGCAAAAATCGAATGATGTACCACCCGTACCCGTTCTAACTAATCCGACTCTTCCCGAAATATCGTGTTATTATGAAATAAATTAATGAATTAAATTCAATCATATCATGCTTGTTGACGCAGTATCGATAATATTTTATTTTTGTTTATAAAAACGTACACAGGTCTAATAAAAATATATTTTTGTTTAATTCATTAAATAAAAAACCACAAACACGGTTTGATAAACCTTTTGATAATAGAAAAATATATAAAAATATGGTAGTAAATTGATTTTATTCCCATAATGATGGTATCGTTTTGTCGGTGGATCGTGGGTTTTACATTAGGCTAATGAGTTTGATATAATATTTTTGTCCTCGGTACTGAGGCGCCCGCCCGAGGCGTGACCCTAAACTCTAAAGTAATGGCTCTGAGTCCCGATAATGGTTGCATATAGCCCACGTACGTACGACTCGCGCGCAAAAACCCCGTATCGTGCGGACGCGCGCGCGATTCTCGGTCTCGATCGGATCCTAATGCGTTTTTAATAAATACTGCGAAACGCCGCGGCGGCGAACCGAATACGACGTTTATTGTTCTCATTAGGTCTGAGCGCAACGCGGAAATCGTGTAGGTAACGCGCGAGACGACGACGGCCAAACGATTATATTCCGGTGGGAGGCAAGTGTATGCAAGTATGTAGGGCGAGCGTAAAAACTTTTCCTTTTTTTTTTCTAACTAAGACGTTTTGGACGATAATTGTTGACGCGCAATCGACTTTTAGAAACACAGATTACTGAATATGAAAATAAAATATTGTGAAAAATTAAAAACAAAGTAAAACAAGTGATAGAATATGCAGGTGGTTAAAATTCAACAACGCATATAATGCGTGATGAGTAATAGAGAAAAATGTGTTACGATTAGTACAACTGCACATTATAGTCTTGTGGCAAGTGTGCGCATAATGGTTAATGATTAAAAAAAAAAAAAAAAACAAAATTCCTTTTGGACACAATGCTCTTACTCGTTAAACGTATGTGTTACTTTGACGAAAATAAATAAATAAATTTATAAAATATGGTATTTAAAAATGTTAAAAAAAAAAAATTCAATGGATAATAGCAGTTGAAAATGGAAAATGTAGTTGGTCACAGATTTTTTATGTTGCACAGACTTTACAGCGAATACATTAATATACTTTATTACTTAAATATACATCTCTATTACATGATAGACGTCCATAATGAATAAATGTTTTTCCTCCATTAAGAGATTAAAACTTACAAGTAGATATAGTAAGATATTTAAATATGACCGTTAAAACAGGTATGCACTATTATGTTGAGAGGTATTCATTACCAGTAAAAGTTTCATTGCAATACGATCTGCTGTGTATATAATTCAGTGCCATTATTTAGGTCTGATTAATCTAAATTTTTCAAAATTGAGTTATTTATTTCTGTTAAATGTGCTAAGAGTTATAAAAATTTGAAAATCATTAAAATTGTATTATGACTTAATTATTGTCTACAAGTAAAATTATAGCAGTAGTCTTGAAATCTTCAATATTACCCACAATTCCATTATAACTTCAAAACTAGATGAATACTTATTGGAAATTAAGAATTTGACTAATAAAATATTGAGTTGAGTTTAACTCATAAATTTGTTATTTCGGATTTAAAAAAAAGAGCTAAAACGAAAATATGATTTTAGATTTGAATAAAAAAAAACCCAATAACTATTTAAAAATCATATATTTTTCAATTATCCTTCCCTTTTTTCCAGCAGACTACACCTTTTTTCTTATCTTTCTTCTTTTGGTTATGTCTTTGCCGATTCTAATATCCTCCTCAACTCTCGTTTCACTTCTATTATTAAATTTTCTTATCCTATTCATCAACTCCGCTGGTATCTTAATTTAAAAATATCCCGTAAATAATATGTAAACTTTTAAATTTATTTTTTTCTTATTAAAATTCCACAACCATGTAATTAACCATCTTGATATAATTTATAAGAATAAAAAACAAATTAAATATAAAAATATAAAAAAATCATGTGAATTGAATTACTTTAATAACTCTTTAATACTTTAATAATTGTTGAAAACTAGATTTCAAAAGGAATAATTACAAAAATGTAATTGTTAGCTTATATATACATACTAAATCTAGATAAGGAGACTAATGCAAACTCCATTACTTTGCTATTTTTAAAATGTAAAAATGTTCGTTATGTGTTCTATACACATTATAGCTGCAATACATATGAATATGTTATGAAATAAGTATTGTGTTATAACTTATAATATAAGCTTTGTATTGTTATTCTCTTGCTCGATTCCGTTTACAAAAAGTTTATTGCACTTTCGTTTTAAGAAGAAGTTTCCTAAACATTGTAAGAATTGTTCCCTTTTACATTTTTTTTGAAACACTTGTATAAAATTACGTTTAATGTTCGCAGTTCAAAATCGTGTTTATTATTTTTACAGGTTTTATTTGAAGATGACTCAACTTCTAAAATGGATAACGACTTATTACACCAGAGGTAGGTACCTACTATATACAATTCAATAGAAAAACAAATAATTACATGATCTTTGCTGGTAACTCTATTCAAAAAACAAATTCCATTTAAATTCGGTACACAATTCGTGTACCAAGAGTAGCATTTCAGTTGGTTGAGACGCCTAGTAAGTAGATCCTTGATAACAGATAATTTTATTGGACTTGTGTTTATTGTACATTTACGCGGTCACGATCGATGATTATTTTTATTATGATGGAAAATCTTATCGACATATATTTTTGTTTCTACATATTGCATCTAATATCATACCAGTTTTGTTATCATGTCTATTAACTGAATGCCAATTTACATTCAACAGTCATACTGTAAAAAAATTCTAAAATAATACATTTTTTTATTCTCCTATTGAAATGATAAAACTGTCAAATCAAAGTTGTTTAAACCAGAATTTTGAATTGTTATGTTAAAATTTAGCTTTTTTGACTGAGTATTGAATAGAAGGGTAAATACTAAGTAGTATATACCCATAACATCAAAACATATATCATTTCACTATGTATCATATCAAACAGACCTTTTGTTTTAGGAATGATCTAAACTATAAAATATCTTTTTTTTAATAAATAGTAATTATTTTAAATTGTTGGTTTAATTAAACATTTTTCTGACATTTCATAATCTCTAAGTATTACGAATATATTTCTTATTTGCATGTTGTAGAAATATTCTGTTTAAGTTACACACTTTGAAAGAATTTTCACTTTGTGGTTTTTAATTTTTTGTTTATATTAGTGCAAAAAGGCATAAGTCAATGCCTCTATCATTGTTGGTTTAAAATTTGAAGTCTACATTTGGGATCATTATGTGTTACGTCTTACGTGTGTCCTAGTTTATGTCACTAATATTCTAGATCCCTTCCAAAGTAGTTCACGATTTTTTTGTGTATGGTTCTATTCCATGGCAGTATTTTCATTTTCGAATTTTGTGGCCATGTCCTAGGCTTTCATTTTAGCTTCTAATCCGTGCTTTTGTGCTCAGTTCTTTGAAAAGAGAGAAACTTTGGCTTGAACTTGACATTTCAAATGGTTTATACCAATGATATTAGATTCGTAGGTTAAAAAAGCACTAAATACCAATGGTGACGATACTTATTTAATTCGGTGGGGCAAAATATAAAATTGAGTTACCACAACAACCCACCTAGTTAAAGATGTCATTTAAATTTTTTCATATGAGATGGAAGAAAAATAATTTGTTTTTATTCATTCGACCAAATACAATATAAATTATATACTTAATGTTTAATCATGAATTAGAAGCTAATATATATATATATATATATATATATATATATATATATATATATATATATATATTATATTAATACATGCATGAATAAGCAATACAACATTTGTAAAAAATGTGATTTGTCTGTAGCGTAAGTAACATATATTTTGAACACAGAGAGCTGTTAAGTTTCATGATGTTATAATACTACGCAAATAGATGATAATACATTTGAGTAGACGAGGATACCATTGTGAAGGTTTCAGCATATCGCACTACTGCATCTTAGTATCCCATAGTCTACTGATCAGGTATCGCGTAATTAGTAGATTCAGAGTGTGGATTTACTCATCCACCCACCCACTCACCCACCACCATAATTAATATAATTAAATATAAGGGTAATCGTCCCATAAAAATGCGTATTTGGCGCCACTGTTTAGTATTATTATACCTATGTATTTTAAGTATATAGTAGAATTAAGTATTACCATATAGGTATATATACAAGTATAATATGTAAGCAAAAAACAATAATTTATGCATTATGTTGTCTGGTAGTCAATAAGAGCATATAGGTTTTTCTTTTCCGTATAAATTTCTAGATCCTCGAATATTTTTTTTTATATGAATACGGATTTTTTGGGTTAGTTTGTCGTCTAATGAAACATTAACATTAAATCATTTGAGTTTAAATTTGTGTATTCCAAAACGGTATACTTTTTGAAGGATTTGAACAATAAACCTTCTTCTATTTTAAGAACTGATTAATTATTTAATGTTTAGATGTCGATGGTCAATTCAGCATTGCTTTTTGCTTAAGTATTAAACCACTTTATGAATTAAATTCATAATTATGTCTTTATACACATATATGTATAACATTTAATTTGTTTAAATACAATGTTTTAGTCAACATTTTATCGAAAAAGTCTCTAATAAACCCAGTAATCACTATCAAGGTTTACACTATTTATTAATTTATGAATGTTGGCGCATAAATTAATTTATATCTTCAAATTTACGTTGAAAACTATGTTTTTTCAAATTAGTTAAAACTTTTCAATGAAAAACGTGACATTGTTAAAATTGTTATTATAATGGAAAATCTTATCTTTAAACATTGGATTACGATTACCAGTCCGGAAAAGGTCATATTATTTTGTTAAAATTTAAAGTGAAAATTAACTATATATCCTTATATGTTGAGTATAATAGTTTTAAAAAAAATGTTTAAAAAAAAATTGGAAACATCAAAATTATAACTATACTATCATATAATTAAATATTTTTTTCTGTATAAAAAATATCTTATAACATTGTGTAATACTGCAAATTTATTATTAAGGCTAGACTTGTATAGAATTTAAAAATATTTATTAAAATACAATATAAAAAGAAATAGAATAGTCAGAGTTAGCAACTCAGTTTTTTATGATGTCAAATATCTTGAATTAAATTTTACAACTTATTTTATGCATTTTAATAATTTTGGGCATGCAATTGTATTTTTTGAGTTTTTTGATAATTTCTGGCAATGCATTAAAAATATGATACCATTTGTTTTTTTTTTTCGTAATTCATTATATCATTTGAATTTTCATTTCATATAATATGTTTTATTATTTTAAACTATACAGAAAATAACACTAATTATAGGTGATAATAAAACAACAACGTACATCATTTTATTGTTTCAAATTATACGTTTTAGTTATAGTTTAAGTACTAGGTGTTAATAATAAAAAACACTAGGTATAAAAATATTCATGAAACTTTTTTTTTTTGTTATTTCTAATTTCCATATTTTTACAGCAGTTTATAGTGCATAATTCAAGATTATTTAGGTCATATCATAGCGTGTTTATACTTTTTATTAACTCAGGTCCTGAATTCAGTAATACTTATGATAAAATAAACGCGTACTTATCGAATGTATATAAATCATATTAAATTGAAGGGTTTTCGATTATATTTATTCACACTACATCAGAGTGACGACGATTTATAATGAAACGTTTCTAGAGTTAAGACTTGAAGAACTTGGAGATATCTACACATTATTGTTTTACGTCAAACGGGTTGCCGTTATTTGCCCCTTAAACTACATAAAAAAAAAAAAAAAAAAAATGATAAGCACAAATAATGTAGCCCATTAGACGTAATGCCGGATTAAGGCCTAGAAGGCTTGTAAACATAAGAAGCGTCTTCATTCTTTTAAAAAAATATTTAATTATATATTTGTTTGATAATTTATTTTAATTTTTTTTTGAAAACTATCTTTTTCTTCTATGATTGGTACGCATAAGTCTATATTGGTCAAGATTTTGTTGGAATAAATATTTTAAAAAGTGTTCCTTTTTTTAAAACTTTAGGCCATAAACAAATGTGGTTTTGCCTCCGCATTAATCTGCACGCATCGGTTTAATCTATATTATTAATAATCACCCTCTTATGGATTGAACTGTTGGACGTAATTTCATACATAAAAACTGCAGTTACGACTACTATTGGTTGTCATTTGAAAAACTAAAATCTAACAACACATTCCAATTGGAAAAAAAAAATTGCGAATTATCAAAGCGTTGGACCACGAACAAAATATAGAAAACTATGGCCGCCTATGCATGTTATAATAAACCTATTATAATATTTAAATGTTTACTCCGGTATAAAAGCCTAAGTATAGATAATTTAAACCAGTAGCTCTGATTCTCTGTAATACACGTGTTTGTTCGCATGCCAGTGCACAATCCGATTTGACGTAGTCAAGCGATGTGTTTTATTTCATTCGTCGTTTTTTTTGTATGGGTCAAACTTATACTAAGGTACAGTAGTGCACTTTTGTTGCCAGAAAAATATGGCATGCGTTCTGACGAATCGAAAATCCGTTGGTGTTTATCATAGGCGTAGCCAAGGAGTCGTAAAGCGTGCCACTGACATATCCTATAAATGCAGAAAAAACTGTTACGTTAACAGTTATTTACACTTAACGTTTTTGCTCGAAAATACTGGAAAACCCTATATAACTTCCAGTACCTATAACTCTGTATTGAATTTTATTTCATTGATTGCAGTCAATAATTAATATAATAATAATAATAATAATAATAATATGCCGCTATCAGCTATTTTGTATAGCATGTTGAATTAATTGCTAAATAGGGGTTGTTTAGGTGGGGTTGTTGTCCATAACTCACGTTTTAGTTCGTACAGGAGGATTTTCGTATGCCCCGAACAAAAGGCCTAGCCACGCCAACGTATTAATTATACTATTATATTATCTTGTTTGCGGTCGGAGCAAGCTTTTGGTGTGTGCTGTGCATTTTTAACCCGTTCGTTTTTCTGTACAACGTCGTGTGACACAAGGAAAATCTCCAATAGTATTAAACAGTAATATTTATGATATGTATTCAAATTTTTTGGTGAACCAAGTTACACCGATACCCGAGGTCGTGTATTTTTTTCAACATCGATATTGACTACTGCGTAAAAAGTGTTTACCGAAGACGTCAAGCAAGACGAACGCCTTTCGCAAGGGGGAGGATTCAATGACCACTTTTTAAATCTTTTCTTCCTGTATTTTTTTGTAAAATTGCAAGAAACGACTTTTTTTTTTTTTTTTGCATATCGTATCTGAGTGGTATTCTTTTTCTAATTTCGTTTTTTTTTTTTTTTTTGTTACAGGCCTGAAGGATTTGCCAATTTCTCGCATCATTTCAAACAAGACCGCCAAATGTGTTGCTGAAACATTATCAACAACGTGTTTTATACATATATTTATATATTATATACATGTAATATTATAAACCATTTTATTTACTAATACAAACATTACGTATCTACTCTCGCGGCTGTCTTGTAGCTTCAATCCACTATCAATTTTTATTTTATTTTTATTATTATTTTTTTGTGTGTGTGTGTTAATTTTGTTTAATTATAATATATTAACGTAAAATTTTAAAATATACATTCATATTATTTAGCATGATGTGGTCTCCTAAATAAGATACTAGTGTTTTATTTTGATGTTGAACTGATCAGGGATATCAGCCGATATCGAAACCATTATGGGCACACAATTTATTAGTATATACCTACGGTTTATTTATTGCCATGTCATTATGTCGAGTAATGTGCATTGTTTAAAAAATATTTGTATCACAAAATTGATACTCAATTTTTTCTGAGAAGAGTTGAAAATTATTATCTTATTCATATGGTTAAATAACAGCGCTAAATAAATTTAAAACATCGTCAGTCGGTATTTTCTTTACTCTAGTTTGAAGTAAGATTTTTAACGAAAATCATTATTTTCATTATAATAGCGACTTTTTTTTTCAATTAAAACCAAAATAAAATTTAAAATTATTAATCCAGTAAAAATGTGTCCTCTAAAACCTATACTCTATAAATTTTCTTGATGTTTTACCATCTATTGTCCGAATTTTATGAAGATTAATTTATAAAATAAATTATTCTTTAACGCGTTTGAAGTTAGAATTACGGCTTAAATGACGTTTTACGTAAATAGTGAGATTTGTCTAATTTTTGGTTTTCAGTTAATACAACCTTATTTTTATGTGGATCAATTTACATTTTTATAGCAATAGGTTCCAACGACTTTTTCTCAATAAACTTGAAGTGCCTAATTATAAAGAAACTGATCATTTTTACGAACGCTATTAAATGAACTTAGATTATTTTTGTAATTACTCCAGAACTATTTTTGCTTTTTACTTGTATAATATACCAGTTATTTACCATGGGGTTTTATTCTCTTAAACTAGTACATAATACAATTATTTACATAGTTTTGCTCATTTACATTATATCTGAAAACAACGATTTATACTGCGAAACTTTATATATAATACAAATGGCTACTTCGAAAAATCGAAATAGCCATTTTGTTATTTGATTTTTAGAAAAATGTTGGTGCTTAAAATTCTATCAAAAGTTCACCTGTTGATTTTCTAAAATTTTTTGAATGTTAATACCGTCTGTGTGAATGACATACATTTAATACGACATTTAACCACTTATGTTTTTCTAAAAATTTGATTTATTTTATTAATTTTGTAGCTAATACTTTTATATATATATATATACGTTGACAACTTCACACAAATATAATTAACACATCACTCTGTCTTTATCAATATAAGTTGTAATGATTTTGTTTGAAATAGATAAAAAAAGTTTATGTGACTTTTTTTCGATACACTAAAAAATCAAAATAGCAAAAATTATTGAAATGCACACTAACTTTATTTATGATTTCAATAAATGAATTTTATTTTTGATTTGAATGAAACTGGTTTAAAAGGTCTATGGATTGTGTGATTATTCAAGCATAAGCTTCACTTATATACTACTGAAAAGCATGATTTTGAGTTGTTTTAAAAGATAAAGCATAAAAATTAGAGCAGAAAATACAAAAAAAAAAAAAAAATTAAAAATACAAAAGTAATGCCATAAAAATATCAACTATGACCTATAACTTTATGTAATAAAATATGCAAAGGTACAACTTAAAAAATTAGTATTTTGAAATTTGAATTACAAATTCATTGAACATACTCTGAGCTTATGTAAAAAATAGTATGATCATCAAGAAATAATAAACAAATTAAATTAATATAAATCCGACCTTTAGTTATCCTCATCATATACATCAGTGTTCGGCAACCTTTTCGAACTGTCGGGCCACATTTACAAATTGAAAAGGGTTCGCGAGCCAAATAAAAATAAAAATATTTTATTCTTAAATTATGTATTATGAAAAAAATACAGTCTAAAACTTAAAATAATAAAAAGTATAAAATAAAAATTACAGTTTTTAGTATAGTTATTATGTGAAAGTATGAATGTAATGTACTGGTAAAATGCTTAATGTGATTTTTGTTGTGGGAAATTGGTGATTAGTTTTTCAATTTCCACATTATTATAACTTGTGCCCGCTCTAAGAATATGGTGAAGATGTTATCTTATCGGTAATTGTCAAGGTATACTTACCATTATAAAATATAACCGAGATAAAATACCCGTAAAAAAAACGCAACGTTCAATTATATTAATGCAATATGAGGTTCAATTAAATTTCGTCGTTCTAGAATTTAAAACGGGGCGTATTCAATAGCCACGCGGGCCGGATGCGGCCTGCGGGCCGCCGGTTGCCGACCACTGATATACATCACCATAATATCGAATTGATAAGATTTTAGTGATCTATCGAAAAATTTGCTGAGCGAAAAATTTGTATTGGACTACTATTATTATCCGAAAACATGATAATATACATAAATGTTAAATCAGTGTGCAAATAGTATAGATTTACAATCTATGTAAAACGTCTGTTTTTTCTTGGTTTTAAGTTCTTTTAAAATAAAAAGCCTATAATATTCGGATAGTTTGAACCATATATTCCCTAGTGTAGGTATAGACCAAAGTAGATTAAAATTATCGTAAGTGCATTTTGAGTATACTATTTTACTATTGTG
Organism: Therioaphis trifolii; assembly: GCA_027580255.1. NCBI lineage: Eukaryota > Metazoa > Arthropoda > Insecta > Hemiptera > Aphididae > Therioaphis > Therioaphis trifolii. Next base: position 28,678,246 of record CM050404.1, read on the forward strand.
AGTAAGGTTTAATGTTTGATAGATGTAGGATTTATATAATACAATTATATAATTGTGTAACTCGATGGATACGATTTAAAAATGCGATAATATATTAAATAGTCTCAAAAGTCTTAATACAGAAGTGATATGACCTAAGATATAAAAAATTACAAAAAAAAAAAAAAAAAAATATATATATATATATATATATATAACAATTATGGGAAATACGTTTGAAACAATTAATGTACAAAAAATAATAATAATCTAGGCCTACAATAGCCGAATAGTGAGATTACATAAATATTATTGTTACAATGTAAACTACGAGAAAAAAAAGAACAATATTAACAATATAAAAACTTTTTGACACGGGTAATTATTTTCATAAACATCATTAAAAAGTAAACATTTAACAAATCATATTGAAAATAAATAAAAAATTTATATTGACGGCAGTCTGTAAACTCTATACATTATGTTGAAGTTTATAATAAAAATCATAATAGTACATCAATGTATGTAAAATCATAACAAAATATCTAACGTTTTAATACGTTAGTCTGTTGGACAGTTTGGTTTTCTTAAAATTATTTTTATCATATTTAATTATAATCACTACGGTGATACAATCGAAATAAAATATTTTCAAACGTATTTTATCTTCGTGTAGACGCGTAATCACAATTAGTCAATAAATTAAATTAAGCCAATATCAAGTACACGGAATGTCGGACAAAATAAGAAATATTATGTTGCAGATAGGTAACTATTGATGCTGAATGTGTTCAAAAGGGAGATGGTATTTTGCGCCAATTTAATTACCTGTAATTTGCGCCATCAAAAGGTACATTTAAGGACGTATGTAATTTGCGCCAAAATATAAAAATATAACATGTATTTTGCGCCACATATACAAATTAATTTTGGTAATTTGCGCCACGACAGAAAACAAAATAGAATATGAAATTTGCGCCACACTTTCAACTTCAATATTGTTGGAATTTACCAGTAGATAAATTTACTGATATCGCATAGGATAATATACAATAGTCAATAATACGTACCGACGTGTGTCCAATATAATATTGTTGTGTTCCACTGATAATAGACATATCGTTTCTATTAGATACGAATGAAAGAGATTAGTCTAGGTAAATTATCAATGTATTGTTACATATTGTTAATATTGAACAGCAATGTCGCGAATCGTGATATTACTAAATATCGTGAATTTACTTATTTAATATACATGAAGTTCGTTTTACTTGTGGCGCTAATTACAATTTCAATAAGGTGAACTATGGCGCAAATTACAATTTTTGTAGGTAAACGATGGCGCAGATTACATATTGCCATTTTATTTAGTTTTATTTGGCGCAAATTACAAACTTAAAAAGTGGCGCAAATTACCAAAATACAATTTTAGATGTGGCGCAAATTACATATATTTTTTTTTTTTTTTTGTTGTTTTTGGCGCAAATTACATATGCCCGTTCAAAATTATATAAAATTGTGTTTCCTGTCATCGTTTACTTGGTTCCAAAATTGTAGAACATTATTTTCATAATTGCGTACGGACTACGGACCACGATAATCTTGTGGCTGCGATCGTGTATTGTGAATTGTACAAATCTATCGGTTTAATTCACGTTCAAATGTTTAAAGACACAGATGAGTAATATTAATTTTATGGGACGAATAACAAGTATCTATCAATACGTTAACAAACTGACTTCATATTTTCAAATTTTTAGTTTTCTCGTGCTTAACGAATGTAATGATTGTTTTTAATTAAAAAATATAATACACTATTTCTTTAACATTATAACACTTGTCAAAATTGTGACGGCGAATTCTCAGCTACATTTTAAAATACATTCAAAAACATTTTGTTGGTACAAATAATTATTGTTTAAAAAAAGTACTGAAGAAATAAAAATACTTGGTGGATTGAATTCGATTTCAATAAAATCGTTGGATCGCATTTATTAAAAATCACATTTGGATGCTAGCAATATTGTGCATTAAATTTGATTTTAAATAATATGTATTTTAAATGTTATAGTCATTTTCATACAAGGAGACAAAATAACTCGCGTGCATGAGTTCGACAAGATTTGATAGCCTCGAACATGAGGGTTTCGGACGCAAAATTCGATAGGTATCATATTATTACATAATTTGGTTAAAAAATGTACAACAAAATTATGGATTGAAAAAACGATGATTTTAAAATTTTGTTTTTCAATGTTAAACATGATTATTATTACTTCTAATAAAAATATTTTCAAAGACACATCAATAAAAAAAATAGGTCCGCACCTAGTTGTAAAAGTACCCAATAAATTACTATATACATATCATATAGTAATATAATTATAATTATAAATAAATTCCAATAAAAATTAATAAATAATATAAAGCTACGAGTCTCATTTATGTTAAATAACAGATACAGGCCTCATTGAATGATAAAAATTGCCCAGTTTCCGAATTAATAAAAAGAAAGAGAAACATCTATACATGTATTTATATATTATATATATCATATACTTAATAAATATCACAGAGTCATATTGACCCAAAAATAGGCCTACCCTAATATTTATTGCCTATTCATTGATCCCAAAATCATGAAATATGTCAAAAGTATTGTTGTGTATACGAGAAGTATATGTCTAGTAAAATAATAATGAACCTAACCCTTATGGAATGTTTTATGTACAATACGTGTATACCTCTACTTATATTAAATAATTCATCGGCTGTTTTTACACAGCACAGTTTGAAAATGAGAGAGAAAATATTTTAGAGAAAATAAATATCGTTGCCACATCTACTTTGAAAATTTCATTTTTTTTTCTATTTATGCCTACGCTTCACGCTTAAGTAGGTGTAGTGTGTGTGTGTGTGTGGGGTGTATTTTAATTTATGTACCGCATAGAATTATTAACGAAAAATGACCGGTATCCCGAAAAGCTTATTTCCAAGGCAACAACGACCGTTATTGGGATTTACCTACACTATATACATATTATAGTTGTTGTGGGTGAAAAAGTATGGGTTTACGTGTATTTTCGGAATAAAAGTTCTTGGGGGACAATGAAAAAACGACGTTATAAATAATAATTTGAATAAAAAAAGAAACGATTTTTATTCTCTTCTTCTTTCCCGAGAAACCACATCGTATTTTTCGATTAAAGCGAAACGACGTTGACCGGAAAAAGATTTGTTTTCGGTTTTCCCCTCTTAGACCTCCATCCCTAACCATCGTGAGTCTGCGATTGAACCCGTTGCGTCTACGATAATGCATTTGAATATTTATACGTTTTTCGGGATGTAACCGTCCGGTGGTATATAACATTATTTGTGTCGTTCATTTTTTTTTTTTTACTCGTCTGAATGTTCACTGCAGCGTAATGGATAATATTTATAACGCATCATCATCGTGGCATCGTCCGATCGACGGCGCGAATAGCTGTGAGTATAGTGAGTTCCGCTTGATATTATGACCGGTGATCAGTTGCGTGGCGTGAGTTAGTGCGGTCCGAAGTATTAGTAGTTCTGAAAAATGTGCCCAGTTGTTACTATTAAAAGACTCCCATCCGGGAGAACAATATCTTCCGTAAACTGCATTTCTTCCGCATTCTAAAATGATCGATTTGAGTGCCGATTTAAAAATCGATTTTTAAATTTTAACGTCTAAAAACTTTAACTTTACTTTCCTAGGAAATTGAAGTGGATCGAAAACTTGCGAATCTGAGAACTGCGCCGCGCTCACGCACGAATAATCGAATCACAGGAATGATGATTGATGAAACGGCAATATCATAACGTTATAAAAACGAACGCGGCCGCTCCGCTGGTAGAAAAACAGTTGGCAAGAGGAACGGCGGCGGAGGTCGTGTCGACTATCGAAAAAGAAATATTAGATGACATTTTATTGGATTCAAAGACAGTTTTCGACGTGTAATCTTGATAGCAATTTGCCGGTAGATCGACCGTCGACCGCGTTACTCGTGTTTTTTATTTTCCACATTAAGCTGTTACCTCACCGTATGCCCACGTAAGCATTAAGTTGCAACGTACCCGACACTAACTCACCAGCGTACCGACCATTATACGGTATACACCCCAAACGTCAGAGCTTATTTTTTTTTTTTACCGGAGAACGCGCGCGTTCATTCGTCCCGACGACGAGACGTTTAGACGCATGACTCGTACGCCCACTTTTTCCGACCCCACGTCGAGACCCCCGTTCCTCCCCGTTTTAATTCGAGCACAATCGCGCGGATAACAAAACATTTTATAATAAATACATTTGAATTTAGCACCACGTCAGGGAACGCGTACGACCCTGATTATTAACATGACACGTATAACATCATAATACAGGGTGGGGCGAAACAAATAGTGCAGTTTTTAAGGGGTATTAAAAAAAAAAACTGCGCAACTTAGGAAAATGCGGTTTATTTTATTTGGTTCAGTAGTACATCCCATTTTTTTCACTTAAGTTTTGAAGATCACATCAGCAAGATGATGGCCTCCAGCAGCGATGCACTGATGGAGGCGATTCCTGAAGTTTTCAACCGCCTTCTGGCACATATCGACGGGAATCGCGGCGATTTCCTCTCTTATTCGGGTCTTCAGTTCTTCCAAAGTGTGAGGACGGTGTTTGAAGACCTTTTCCTTGAGGTAGCCCCACAGGAAAAAATCGCAAATGCTCAAATCCGGTGATCTCGCGGGCCACCCCAGGTCACCTCTCAGAGAAACGAGGCGCGTGGGGAACATCTGCCGTAGTTTCGTCATCGAAATAATCGCTGTGTGGGCCGTAGCCCCATCTTGCTGGAACCAAACTTGTTCTTCAGCCAACTGCTCCAATTCTGGCTCAAAAAACGTTTCCAGCATGGAAACATAACGCTGAGCGTTGACGGTCGTGTTTCGCCCACCCTCCTCAAAAAAGTAAGGCCCAATCACCGATTTTGGTCTTCCCATACCTTGTCGTGGATCCAGTTTCTTCCAACGCACGCACCCAACCCGCGATAACATTGCGATGAGGAACGGGATCACGACGCGAAACGTCGAAGTGTAGTCGGGAGGCCCGCTGGGCGGCGACGAAAGAACGGCCATTTTCGAAAAACGAGCGGACGGCGAAGCCTCGATGCTCTCCGGTCCAAACCATGATAACGACTGAAAATGGGGCGAGTGTCCCAACACAATGAGATACCTCTCAGGTTGATACCACTACCACAACGGATGTAGCCAACCTTAAAAACTGCACTATTTGTTTCGCCCCACCCTGTATTGTGTATGTGTGTGTGTGTATGTGAAAAATAGTAATGGTTAATTATCATTATTAACATAACTATTATTACACAGAAGTATGGACATATTATTATACGTATACGGTATAATACGTATACATACGCGTTGAACCTACGTCGTAATAAATTTCACGATAATTGATAATAATAGTAATAATAATAATAATAATAATAATAATAATATACATTGTAAAATCGATTAGCGTGGTAAAAAATAGTAATAAATAAAAGATTAAAAATACTATCTGTGATAAAAATACACGTCTCTTTGGACGCAGAGCTCTGGTACACGGCGTGAGGAGCTGGCGACAGTGACGACGATGACGACGACGTCGACGACGCTGTACGGTTCTACGCGGCTCGATGACCGAACGGCCACCGCCACATCGGCATTGTCCATCAGCTGCGCCGTCCGGTCAGGTCGACGAGGAGGTACGTGAACAACGGCAGCTGCTTCAGCGCTTTTACCCGGTACTCGAGGTTGTTGAGTCCGTCCGTCTTGAAGCGTTTCCGACCGCTGTACAACTGTTCGTACCTGCACGTAAACACACGAATCAAACGAAAGCTGATATTTTACATTTTACGATAATAATAATAATAATAATAATAATAATTTAGTATTGTGTTACGATAACACGACGTGTATTTAACGACTCTCCCCGGTTGTCAGTTGCCAAACTTTAACGTTTTAACGTGTTGTAAAATACCGTCTACCAAGGCTGTTCTTTGTAAATGCTTTTTAAGGCTTGATAGAGGAATACTTAGTACGATGCTATAATATTAATTATTAACAGTGATTAAGCTTATGGTCAGTTGTTTCGGTTGTAAAAAATAACTTTTGGTTAAAATTATTTTTAGGTTATCCTTATCTGCTTGTTAAGTATAGTCTAGTGAAACTTAATATTATATTGCTTGAAATACCTCATACTGTATATTTTGTACCTAGGTACAGGAGTTAAAGTGGTTAAAAATTGTAGAGGAGATCGTAGTTTAAAAAAAATATAGAACATTTAGGCTTACACAGTAAAAAAGGCAATGACAAATTACAGAACTTTTATAACGGTATTAAGTACTTATGTAGAAATACAATTTTTTTAATGTTTCATTAAAAATAAATTACAAATAAATCCTATCTTAAATATTTTAAATTGAATACCTAACTTTTTTATTATGTTGACCATTACGCAACTAGTATAACTAATTACCTTAGAAATATAATCAAGTGTATCAGCTGATTACGTTAACTTTCCAAGTTACAATCACAACTTATGTTGTCTTGTAGTGATATATGTTGTACACACAATATACAATGCTTATCATTATTTACTTCATATTTTTATATATTCCATTTCAATTTTTCGAAACAATTTTGAGTTTTGATCGTGAGAGCATTAATTATAAATTTTAACACTCTTCACTCTTTAGTAAGTACATAAAAGTTAAGCAACCCCCTGCCTGGACTTTAAGTATATATTCAAAAGAGGACACTATAGTACTTCGAATAAGAACGAGGACACCATTCTCCCTCAAACTCACCATTTAAGTCGATGCCTAGGTACAAAATAAAATAAATGCCATATGAAAATCAAAACTTTTATTCTAATAACTATCCAAACACTAAAAATACGTTTTTCAATCCGAATTGAAACGCTCGTCTCAGTTTTTCACTTGCTCAAGTAAATAATATAATACCATCAGTTTACCTGTTTTATATACTTCACAGATATTGTGTTTGTGTAATCGGCCTTCCAATGATTACAAATCGTCGTAACGGCGAATGGCATGTGCTTATTGTGTAAAGTTCATACAGTTGGTTGATAAAATAATGTTGTTCAAAGACATCATGGTGTGCTCAAGGGAAGAGGCGATTCAACTTCCCTAACCTCCATTGATCGTGTAGGTGTTTTCATTTTTATCATTTCTTATTAAACATAGATATTTATAATTAAATACTATTGCGTGGAAGTCTGGTAAATAAAAACCTTAGTCCCTTGACATAATATACACATTCGCATTTCATTTGATCGGTTAAAAAAGTACTGTTTTAAAGATGTATAACGTTTGTTCGTTTGTGTTTACATTACCATTGTTTAAAAAAAAATATATTTTTTCAGGTTCTGTGAAGTGCCTTTACTATGTCAGAAGTTCACGGAGAAGTTCCACTTACAGGCTACAGCTATATTTTCTAATTTAATTTTTGATGTATATCGTTGATATATTATTCTATAATCTAGTTATATATTAAGTTTTACTGTCATTGGTTCCTAGAAAACCTTGTGGGTGTAACCTAGCTTCGGGTCGAAACCCCCTATTTGTCTACAATCGAAACCATATATATATATATATATATATATATATATATATATATATATATATATATGTATGTAATAACTGTACCCGGGCCATGCGTGTTTTTAAATACATATTATTAATATTTAATCTATAATTGATAGAAACAAATTATAGGGAAACGAATTTTTTTTGAAGAAAAGATGAAAGCAACTAGTTCTATTTTAAATAAAGAACAAAAAACTAAAGAATTCCTTTAAAAAAAAAAATCACCTTTTTAATACTACAGGTACCTACATGTGTGCAAGTGATTTCCCCAGTGCTGTTGATTTTTAAACAATAAAAAAATGTACATTTATATAATATGTACATATATATATATATATATAGGCCTTTATCGTCATGACACAGCAATAACGTTGAACAAAAACTCATACACGAGATGTATGAGTCATGTATGAGCATGCGTGTGCGCGTATGTGTGTGTGTGTGTGTGTGTGTGTGTGTGTGTGTGTGTGTGTGTGTGTGTGTGTGTGTGTGTGTGTGTGTGTGTGTGTGTGTGTGTGTGTGTGTGTGTTTGTTAGTAAAAATTATGAATATTATATTATAATTTATAAGTATGAATAATAAAACGCCCCTGTACACGTGCCCGATAATACAATAATATATATTTATATAATATATTATTTTATCATACGCAGTTAATGTACCATGACAACATCGTTTATAATAATGGTATTATTATTATGTCGTGAGCCAGCGCTCAGCAGAAGTCATATCGGTCGAAAGGAGGAGATCTGGAGGGGTAAGGGGTGGTATATGTTTTGGGGTGTTTAAACGCTCCTGTGCTGTCGCTCCGATAATAGTTTATTACTCGACTAAGTGGTCCAGAGCTACCTGCACCAAATCGTTCTCCGTCCTCGTCACTCGATTTACACGCAAGGCCGTTCACACACCCAAACGATTTTTTTTTTTTTTTTAATTTGCTTTTATTGAGTAACATAATAGCAATACAATTATGATATAAAGGTGGGGTAATTTAATTACAAAAAGATGAGATTTAGGACATTTTTTTTTTCTTTTATTTTTTAAATTAGTAAACCAGCAGAAAGGAAGTAGTGAATTATAGAATGAATAATAGGAGGAGAACGAGAATTTAAAAGAAGTTTTGAGTCGAGAGAGATATAACCTAAGGAACAAAGATATGAAAAAAAAAGTTGTCTATTAGAGTATCCAAACGATTTATTATAATATTATTTTTATAAAAATATTCTGTCCACATAACGCGCACGAGTTACGTGGGCTTAAAAACGATTTAACCGAGAACGAGTTATTCGTTCCGGGACATGTTTATTAATATGAGATAACACGACTGATCGCGTCATGTCATGCCCGCTGCGACCTTTGTGGTGATGTACTTGGATATACTGTTTCATGATAGAAACACAGCGTCCGCACTCGAACGGTATAAATACGTTATTCACTGCAATCGATCAAAATATTCCGAGTCTGAAAGTATACATAAAATACGACAACTGAGCGTGAGTACAGGGATGACGTAGATAGCATTGCTCTCTCTCTCTCTCTCTCACTCTCTCTCTCTCTCTCTCTCTCTCTCTATATATATATATATATATATATATATATATATATATATATATATATATATATATATATATATATATATTGATCAGGATTGATGAATCTACATTTGTCATGCGTGCTAAATGTGATGCGTTAACCGAATTTTGACGGCGCGAAAACATATTTATTTTTGCATAGTTAATTCGTGTGTTTAATAACAAATAATTACGAAAACTGTGAATTTTTTCGCTACAGACACGGATAAGGTTGATTGTAAATTGATAAAATAAGGTTATACAAAAACGTCCTGCAGTGTATGTAATTATTTTGACAAATCTTATTCTTCTTTCGATCATTGATAAAAAAATGTTTATAGATCCGAGCAAATTACCGGCACGTGAAGATTTCTAAAACTGACGATGAAATGCTGAAGCGTAACCCGAAAAAAGTTCACTACCTTTGATCAAAACATTATAATTATTATTATAACCATGCTCACACTTCTCTTCGCGTTTGACAACCGTCTCTCGTCTGTCACTTGTACCTAGTGCGTGGGACCCATATTTGTATAGCTATTGCATTGCGCGTGACCGTCGTGACTTGTCTTTTGTCGTATTCGCGCCCTCTTGTAAACTTCAACTGCACACGTATAGTGAACGTTTGCAAGCAATGATATTATAATATAATGACATTTTTTCATGGCTCCGCAACGCTACTGCGGTCGCGGCGACGGCACCCGGTGTCCAAATTATTGAGCCGAATCCTTTTTTGGCTTTTGGACCCTCGTGATTAACACCTAATCAGTTTTCATGGGAATCATAAACTCCTTCAAAAATCATCGAAAAAGCTCTTTCAAATTTATAGTATTAACTTTCCCAAAATACTGTGTTATATTATCTATATACACTAAACTGCAGAGTACTAAATATTAGCTATGAAATTATATAATTACATGCAAGATATTGGTTCGGTTTTATGATTTAGGAAAAACTATAGTCTGATTTGTTTATAATGAATTATTTTTAAAAACAGTCAAATAATAATAAAAAAAATCAAATATTTTTAATTAAAATTAAAGAATTGCTTGAGTCAATCATAAAATTATTGTTTTAAAACCTATCAAGTCGTAGGAAATAAATTCCACACTGTCTTTAATAAACTTTAAAAGCAATCCAAAAACTTGTTATGGTTGTCATGTTAAGGTTTCTAAATCAGTTTTTTAGTGAAAATTACTGATACCAATTTGTCTGAATGAATAGACATGGTGACTGACCAGTGGCTCAGTCGTGATTGATCGGAAGGAAATAAACAATTTTGATTTAAACGCAATAAAAAAGATTTACCGAAAAACGCGCTCCATGTCAAGTCAAATCATAGACGTTAATTCTATAGTTTTGAAAAAAAAGTAATCGTAAACTCACCAAAAAATCTCTCAGATAAAAAAATCACGCTCTACAGGGTCGTACCTTTAATGTGTATAAACGTATAATTATATAAACCTACTGCACATTACAGTTCTATAATTTTATAACATTTGTTACATTGGTCATACTGTACGATACAATAGTCTACCACTTAATTGGCGTTGTCTGTAATTAATCTTTAGTAATTAATCTTCTAAAGTAATTTATTTTAGTTTAGGAAAAATAATTGTATACTGCCTATATTATATTATTAATTGTCATTGTTTTGGAAAATAATTTTAATATGCTAATAATTTTGAAAAATACGAGATTTTCGTATGAAAAAAAGTTTTAATAATCGTTATAAATGAAAATTAAATTTATAAATATGATAGAAAATTAAATTTTAATAAGTAAATATTGTATAAAAATGTTTGTATTATGGCCATTATTTATAGGAGCTAGTTGGTTTAGATTTTAATTTTTTTATCCTGCTTTTTTACATATTTTAACATCAAATTTATTTTTGATAGTGAAAATATCACGTACGAGTATATTGATGAGACCCTAGTAATTATATTTGTTCAAATGATTACGTATACTAGCAGGGGCTTGCCAGGATCATTTTTTGGGTGGTTATAACTACAGTGTAATCTTTATTTAAAGAACTTCTATTTCTTCATTTTTTTATTTTTATTTGAAAATACTCGCTACGGAACCAAATTTTTATGAAACCATGAATTTCGTATTCAAAAATATTTTGATTTAATGAATTAATTCTGTTCTATAGTTTTTCAACTAATTAAAAAAAATGTTAAATACATTTTAAACTATTGTAATTTATAATAAAAACCATAAACTACAGACTCATCAATACAAAATACGGAAGTATAAATATGATCGTGTACCTAAATAATACCTCAATACATTTTATAATTTAAAATTACTGGTATTATATTGTATAAACTCAGTCACTTTAATAATTGGACGATCTATCAATAATAATTGCATTCTTATTACGTCACCCATTTGTCGTCGTCCGTTTATTAGTTTTAGGAAATAAAACGAAATTATAAGTATTATTATTATTATTATTTTTTGGTATTATTATTGATATAGATATTAAGTAGAAAAAAGTAATCCAGGTGATAATTGTAAATACGGAGACAATTATGTTGGATGGGATAATTCCAAAGGCCGATATCATGAAGAAAAATAAGTGAAAGAAGATAAATATTATATAGTATTATTTTCTTAAATTTCGTTCTGTAAAAATAAGAATTTAAATGAAATAGAAAATCATTATTTCTTTTCAACTATATTTCTAATTATCGAACTTTTTTCAAGAATATTCAAGTTTTTATAAAGAAGTTCCATTGTATTAAACTGTTTTTAAATCAATATTATTCTCATTAATTATTATTTGAATAAGGGAAAAAACATAACGTTTTTATTTTTGTTTTTAAGAACTATCAAAAATGAAATTAACAAAAGTATCGTCTACACCAATTTTACCGGTTTTATCAATTTGTTGGTAGTTTTCCAAACTATCGGGAATAGAAAAAATATAATAAATTAATCAAATTAAATACAGCCAGTCGGATTATCAGAAGTTTGACTTTTATATAATTTTTATACAAAAGACATTTCAAATTTATAAATGTATAGTTAAAAACTTAACTTTATGATAAGCATAACATTCAGTGGCGCCGAACTCAATTTTTATAGGTGGGGCAAAGTACAAAAATTAATACCTACCCCACCCATACACCTAACAATTTTACCTAACCCTTTCACAACTTAAAAAAAATGGTCATCAAATTTTTCTTTTTTTCTCCGTCCCACCACCCCCGCCCCTTTATATATATATTATTATATTATTATTTCTTATATATATATATATATATACTCTTCTATATACGTTTTTCTGTACCTGCCCAAAATGGAAAAATTATACTGCCTCACCGTGCCACCAATTTGACAAGGATTGACAATAACAGTGTATACAGTATACTAAATAGTTCAAATATATGTTATTATAACAGACAAACATTGAAATGTCGTGTTTACTTTAATGACGAAAATATACATTGGAAACCGGAAGTATTGTTTAAATATTTCAACTAAATTATTATTTCTTATATAATAGTGCAGATGAATAAAATATACACGCAGTTATTATTTAATTTGTATTATTTATTTAATTGATAGGTATTTATTAATCAGTTTTTGAAATTAAACACTTTCAAGTTTCAACAATTTAACTTTAATAACCCTAACCACCTAGCACCTACTACCCACCCACCCACTTTCAAAGGTGGGGCGACCGCCCCACCTATATATAGGGTTCGGCGCCACTGATAACATTAAATAAAGTCTTGGCAAAAAATGTATTTATTTTCGAATAATGTTTCAGAAGTTAGGTCATGTCATTAATAAAATAGTTCATAACTTTTAATTTTATGAGTGGAGACATCATACAAATATTTTTTAAATATAGTGTGACAATGTTTATGTTTTGATATTTTAATTTATAATGTTTCATAAGCCGCTAAAACATCAATCATAGATATTTTTATAATTTTTTAATTTATAAAATATATATATATTTATTTTATGTTTTACTTAGGTAGGTATTTGAGTGAAATTGTACTTAAATACATATAAAAAGATGCATCATACACATCTCGTTAAAGATAAAAATGCGCTTGGGGTCTTTCGGATATGATGGCCTCAGATATTATTGTTGTCTCGAACTTTAACTACAATAGCGAAAGGCAAAATATAGAATTCAAGTGTTTTGCCCAGCTCTGGATTTATGTGTTGGTAAATTATATTATCGCCACGCGTATTATACAAAGCCCCTCGTTGAATGGCAGTGGACCATTATCTATAATAGCGCATAATATGGCCATAGTTGTGGTGGTGATTGTGGCAGCGGTTTAGGTTGGGTATTGGTCGAGGTAGTGAAAGAGGTGGTTTATCATACTGTAATATTCGTACTCGTACGTCAAGTATTCATAACAGTTACCTGAGTAACCAGGTAACTGCTTCCTAGGAGTCCACGATTGGTAAACATTCTACATTAGTGAATTTTTGCTTTTTTTTTTTGTTGTTTATATGTTTATTTGCAATGAACAATCTGACAATTTTATGCGATGGTTATATTTAATACAAAGTGTGTAATAAATCAACAAATATATAGTTTTCTGGAACTCAGAAGTTTTATCCAGTTTATGTATCAACTATTTGTAAACGACATCGGGAGTAATATATGATTTATACACTTTTTGAACAACGAAAATTGAATTTCTTTTTCGTTCAATATATTTCCACATAATAATTACATAAATAATCTGCAAAAGGTCAGTGCGAGGATCAATATGAACGCGAAATGTTTTTGGTAAGACTTTTTTTTTATCGACTACAGACATAGAAAATGATGTAAATGTACAGCGTTACAAGCTACGGGGGAAAAACGTATTCGTCAATCTATTTGTTTATATAGGTATCTAAAAAGAAACTTGTGAAATATTCAGAAATAGTCTCCGAACCTACGACCAACGACGCATGTTTTTTTTTGACAGTTACAGCAAGGGATTCTTTCGAAAGTTAAAAAAAAAATGTACACAAAATTTAAAAAAAAATAAGAAAGTAAATCATTTCACTGTTTGCTTTTTTCTTTTGGAATTGTTTATAATTAGGTTTTTCGAAGTTATTTGTGTGAACTTTATACAGATGTAATAATCAGTGAAAGTTTATTTTTATCGTTTGAAAACTATTAACATATTTATTATTTTTTTCATTGTAATAAAAAGACCCGGACTAAATTAGTCGTCGTCAAGAATTTAGGGTGCGTTTCGTTTTTGGTCACGTCGTAATGTTAACGGATCAATTTTTAATTTTAATAGGGTTTTATATGAAAATTAAATCGCATTATTGTGTTTTGCTGTTTTGTTTGCCATTTAATCTTGTTTGAAATTCTCGAGATGATACGGACACATCTCGGTGAATTCCATGTACACACATGACACATAGCGTCTCTGTTGGGTGTCAATTCGTGATGATATTTTCAGTACACGTAAAAACATTAACCCAAGAATGAAATTATTTGATAAAAACTCACGGTCTAGAATTGCGGTACGATTTATCTGGTGAATTTTTAATCAAAAATACACAAAAATAGTTTGAGGAAAGTGATATACAACAATGACTTAATTATTGCATTCATTGATTTTCGTATAAAATTTAAAATTTCAACTTGTGTTCCCCCGAGTAAGTGACAAGTATACATAACAACCGGAATTCACTTACCTTTTCGGATTGGCCTTTTGTTTGGCATGTGTCAGCATATGGTAACGTGCCACGTTTGAATGGTATCTGGTTATATTTAGGTCATGTGCCTTGACCCGTGACGCCATGTCATCATCTTCACCACCCCATCCCCAGAACATGTTGCTGAATCCGTTGACTAGCTGAAAATGAGTTCGGCTCATGCCTATCACTCCACCAAACAAGTCCACATACGGCAGCCTAAACAAATTAACCATTTGAATTATTGCGACACATACGTTATTTTCCCGTGAAACCTGTCTCGGTTAATTTTATGATTTATCTGTACAAGATTAGAACAGTTTTCGACCATAAAATTTGAAAAGTTATGTAGCATTTTTTGTCAAAATGTATCAGATAATATTTTTTTTTTCTGTCACCATTTTTTTTTTTTTTTTACATTTTTCTTTTGTATACAGAATAACGCTAATATAAAAATAAGCTGTTTAACATAATATCCTCTTTGTCCAATTTTCAATCGATAGATTTGCTATAAAAAACTTTTGGATTATTTTTACTGCTCAAAAGTGTTTTCCGAAAACAATGTACATAATATTAAAATCAACATCTTCTATACTTCACAAGAATTCTAAAACAATTTTCCATACATTAATGTTATCAGCAATTTTGAGTTATGATCGATAATATGATGAAATTATTTATGTTTCAATAACAAAACTGTAGGTATTTATTATAATTATTCAGATTCTGTTAAATTAATTAATTAAGAAAATATTCTTATTTATACTTAAAATTTAAGTGATATTGCATCTACTGTTTTTGGCTCATTTTTGAAATATAATTTTCTTCTATTAATATTTGTTGTAATATTTTAAATAATAATAAACCAGACTTGAACCTAAGCTATTAATGTTAATATATCATGTAAATTATTTGTACTTTGAAATTTGGAATATACTTAAGTCAATCGAAAAACATTGATTTTAATAATATTATTACTTCTTTACTCTCACTTCACTCCTGTCATTCATTCTCGTACTAGTGTTACATTCACATCGATTTTAAAATATTCTGTTTTATATTAATCCATATCTGTAAATATATTTTACCAACCAATTATAATTTAATAATCGCTTTTCTGTAATATTTATGATGAAAGAAAAATAAATACTGATAAAAAAAGTCATAATTTTAAGTTATTATAAAAAAATTCGTTACATTAAACTAAAAATAACAAACTTCAATAGTTATTTTGAAGTTATAAGTTTTAAATATTACTATAGTTCATACAGTTGAAATTTAGTATGTTTACAGTCGAAAAAAAATATTTAACTAACAGCAACATGTTTATAATTATTGTTTTGATGTCAGTACTTTATTTAACTTAATGAAAATTTGCAATTGGAATATTTGTATGTGGGATCAATCGAAATATTTTTAGAATTATACATTATTTTTGAACATTTTCGTTTATACAAAACTCCTTTGAATTTAATTTTATTTTTTAAGTTGATGTAATAACCTACACGGCTTTATGCATTAGCATATTTTTTAGAAAGCTGCATATCGAAAATCTGTTTCTTTACAATTTCATTTCATAATAGGTATATTCAATTAAAATACATGCATTTATGTAGCATATTTTACTAAATTTATATAATTTTGACTAATTGAAGATTTTTTTAAACATATTAATGTATATTATTTATAAAACAATGCATTTTCAATGATTGAAAATGGTCATTTAAATTCAACCATTTGATAAAAACGAACTGCTTAAAAAAAATACAAAAGCAACATAAATTAACTTAAAACCTAATCACAAATGTTTTTGTTTTAAAAATGAATATTTTTTTGTGATTCTATTTAATGTAATAATTAAAAAGTTATTGTTTATCATGTAATCACTAATTATTAATTGTTTAATAATTTTGAAATCGGTGCAAAGTAAATCATACGAAGCCAGTAAAAATGATATACCTTTCTATGTGCGTTTGTCTAAGTTGTCCGCACACGGACGTCCGATTTCAACGATTACAAAATATGACGTGATATTATTTAATTTTTCGGTTTAGGCCATTGTAATAGGTTTTTCATAAGCGCATTGACAAATTGATAAAAGTATCATAAAAATTAAAAATATAACATATTTTAGTGTTAATTATATTTGAGTTATATCTTAAGAAAAGTGATATATTTCTTTGTTTAAAAACTAAATAACGCAGTATTCTAGTCCTGTAAGAGATAATTGTCCTCATAGAAGCCATATATAGTAACTCCTGATTATACGCGTATTTCAAATTGCCATGAATACGGTATATAATAAAATTAACTTATTCATTTTAAATTATAGTTTTTTAAACAATTTATGTAGTCATACGCATAAGAATATGTCATAATGAGAGGAAAATATCAAAGGCATTTCAAATTGAACATCATAATTTATTGAATAAATTAGGTATTAACCGCACTTAATTCTACTTTTTTTTTTAAATTTAGTTTTGTACTTAGTTAAAACCTCAGTAAGTTGGTCTTTAACCACCAAAAACGGATATCAGAAATTGGCAGTCTAGAGTCTCAACAATTACTTCTAAGTGGATTAGTGATTCGATAACTTGTCATGATGCCATTAATAAAATGAAGATCGTTTCTCAAATTTTAATTTTAATGTCATATAATGAATAACATTTAAAACATATGGCGAGACATTGGCGATATTTTTTAGTACAATATTTTGAAATTCACGAATCATTTTTATGTTTGATTTTTATACATCAGTAATCTATTTTTATGTTGGTGCTTACTGATAATTGGGAGGCGTAACCTATGAAAATGTGTGGTTTAGAGCAATATTTTCACATATTACTCACGAATATAATTGTTTTATGATAAGCATTTATTTATGTTCATTCTTAGATGTTAAACTGTATTGGATACAGAGATAGAGACATTATTTATTTTACAACTGTGACATGTAGAGTAACTAAGAATAAAAGTTGAGTCAATCGATTTATTTTCATTGACTTTTACACGCCTCGTGACGTATCAGTCATATAGTATATATTATTTAAATGAGTTTGTAAGTTATTGGACACAATACACGGGTCTTTGTGTATTGAAATAATAGCTTTGTCATCAGCACTGTCGGCTATTTTATTTTTGAATAATAGTGGTGAAGCGAAAAGAATATTGTTTATTACTTAGTTTGTGAATAAATGTAATGTATGCTCCACAATTCACTATGGGCAAAGTTTTACCTTGTTCAGTAGAGTATTATTAAGATAAAATTCAATACGAATGGACAATGGATCACATAGGTAAAAAGTCCGCTTTGTCCCTTGTGTATACATATGCATATTACAAACAATACATTACATATAACATGACCAAATTAACGAAAGTAATTTGAGTTTATAATATAAAGCATATTGTTAATTTTAATAAATTAGTTATACCTAAAAGGAGAGTTAAACTGTTTCAAACAGCAGTAAAAAAATTAAATAATTTATCAATCAATGGTTACCATGGGAATAATTAAAGTATGCAAAACCTTCCATACTACTAACTAATTTAAATATGAATATCAATAGGTCAAAACGTCTTATATGGTTATAATATTATTAATACTTTGAAGTTTCAACGCAAATACTGTGTTCATTTTTGTTGTAAAAGTAGACATTTGTAAGTTGTAAATAGCATTAAAAATCTGGCTACAATATTGTTTATCTAAAATCGCTTTATTTTGTTTTGTTGGTGTGCCATTAAATATATTAAATATATAGACTTTTTTTTTACAAATTATGTAATGTATAATATTACATAATTATATGTTTATTTTACATTAAAACATATAATGTTTCATTATATTATGTTTTTTGACTAAACTAGACAATTTATGTTTTACCTAAATATGTTACAAATTGTTAGTACTAGTTCTGTGGTTGTAATTAGGTTTTTTTTTAGTAAAGTATAGTATTATTTGATGCAGTTTTAATAAAAAATGGAATTTGCAAATTATAACATATTAATTACAAATAAGTAAAATGTTTTTGTTTTCTATTTTATTTCAGATCCGTACTGTAAATTGTTATTTAAGATTCATTCGGTACCTGTTAACTTACTCTGTCACATGCCGGTTGGTACGAACTGTAAATGACTGTTAATCGATGAAGGGTTAACGAGTTGTTGAGTCCAGTTAATTTAATACCTACCAATTATAATACGCTATTGTGAATACGATTCATAGCTTAGTTTTACATTTTTTTTTAAAGTTTCCTTTTGTATTATTTCTAAATCATTAAAAAAATATTAAAACAACGTATATTTTACTTGAATCAAGAAATAACCATTTAAGTAAGAATTCCAAATGATCTCTCATGATTTATGTTTGTGGCGAATGTCTGTAATATTACTATCCCCATTAAAGGGATCGAGGTTATTCTAATTAAGTATCCTTTGAGGATTTAATATTCTTTAAAGTAATTTTAAAAACTCTTCATTCTGGTAATTTATCCTTGAAATGAATCACGTTGAACCTTTTCCTAACCAACCTTTTTATCTACTTTAAAAGGCTTTTCTAATAAACTATATGTGGCACACTTAAATAATATATGAAGTCACGTTTTAAAAATATATTTAAGACCAAATTAGTTATTATTCAGATAGTAATTTCATGGACCTTAATTAGTATGATTTGAAATTAAATGGTTTAATTACCTGTAGTTAAATTTGTCGATAGCTACTGACATGTGTCTAGGCTGATCGGGACAGCTGTATATATTCCTGTCATTTTCTGGTATAAGGTCCACGTCGTGAAAAAAGAAACAGTCAAAATCGCGTAATTTTAACGCTTCGATGAATCCAACGTTCATTAACATAGCTCGATTAAACAGACCGTCGTCTATAATATGTCAATAGAAAAATAATAAATTTATGTTAAATACGTAAATGCACAAATATAGTTTTGCGGATTAACTGACACTACCTTTTTAATTTTATTCAATTCAATATGAATATATCTATTGTTGACTCACCGAATTGCTCTACGACGAAAATAGTGTAATCCAACTGTTGTTTCGTTAAGAATGGATGCATGTTTAAAAGGAACGTGCAGAGGTTCGACAGTCGATCTCTGTAAGGCACTATAATTGCAATTTTGTGTCTGGCTTGACAATCTATAGGTGCTTGATGACCACCTTCCAGTAGCCACAACCAAGATAATTGTTGTGCTACTTCTTCCAGCGTTTCCGGTACAGGAATAAGTAAGTTCATTGTTCCATCTATAATGGTACAAAAACATTCAGTTTTAATGTTGTATTTTGGTAGTTATTTTGTTCAGTTCGTTTCCGATCGACAACAAGCAATTATTAATTTTTTTTATTTATTGACATTATTTTACTGAAAAATGTAATTATTTTGTACTAAAGTATAGTAAATACAAACAAATAATAATGGTAGCATTATATTTAACTATAGTAAAAACCTTCAAGTACATTTTTTTTCAGCACAGTAAAAACGAGGACATAACGTATCGTTATATAAATTGTATAATATCGAGACAAATTACTCGGGTACATTCACAAACCATTGATTTATTTATAAACAATATAACAGTGTTAAGTAGGAATAAGATTTTGATTGAAAATAGATCATAAACAATTATTTTCAGTGTGTTCGTAATCACCAACACACATTTCCTTTATTTCTACTGTTAATCAGATTTTTTTCACATCATTGGATCAGATCATTATTTTTCATGGCGAGAATTGTGAGTATTTTTATATATATAGTATTTTATGTATAGTTTGTATATATAATATGTAACATATATTTTCGTTAACCTACATTTTTTATTCGTTCAGCCATTCACAGTTCTATAAAATTGTATTTTGAACTACTATTACTTTTAACGAAGCAATAATTCATTAGTTATAATTAAAAAAAAATAAAAAAAAGGTAGAGAAAATAGCGAAAATTCACATGAACAAAATAATTATAAAGTTCGACAAAGTACCAAACATACGTAAAATAAAACAATTATTAACACTTAAAAGTTTTCTAACCCTACTGTTTGTTTTAAGGAATGAGTTACACTATAAATTACTTTTATCTTTTGCCATAGAAAGATAATTCTCGATTATGCTCGATTATTTGTGTTTCAATTTTTTTTCTATTTTCTCCTCAAATAGTTACATTTTAATCAATAGTTAAAATGCGTAAATATATAAATACAACCACCTATGTCCATTAAAAAATAACAATACAATTAATCATTAAAACTTTAATTAGTGGGCATGCGATGTTTACTATACATTTTATTCCAAAAATGAGTCAACTGAACTATTTTAATATTCCATAATCCTACTTAATTGTTTATTATTAACATAGTCGTACACTAATGTTGAATAAATTTAACTGATTTTAGTTAAATGGTCTTTTTACTATTAAATTTTTTTTAAATTGATTAAAAAATGAAAAATCGTATTATACGTAAATCATGAGTACCTATTATTAAGCATAATAAGAAAGAATCTAATTTTTGTGTTATTGCATTTTATTTATTTAAATTTTATACAAATTAAGTGAAGCTATTGACATTAGTCTTTGTAAATTTGTATTTAAAATTATTTTAATTAGTATTTTTTGGAATATATAAATATGTATACTAGTAACCATAAGCTTGGTACGAGTAGTTAGAATAACTAGTGATAGCGTTAAGATATTATCGATCAACACACGCGCGCGCGCACGAGCGCGTGCATACGAACGCCTGTAACCATGTAAGCACGCATGTACGCAGTTTATTTCTGATAAATTGTATCCGCGCATGAAGATGATAATAAAAGTTAATTATTATTGAATTATTATGAACATTTTGAATATTTTGTAACAAGATATTTTTTTCGTTAGTTTAATTTATTCACATCACAAAATAAATATTATTTTAATAATTTATATTTTATTTGACATACAAACACACTTAATGAGTTAATTATTTAAAAATTAATTAATTAAAAAAATAAACAGTATGCTTTGATCAAATACTAAATATTATCTGAGTAATTTAATAAACGTATTGTAGTTAAATAAAGCCAATATATGTGTGACACAATATAAATGTTGAAATCAAACAACACACTCTACATAGTTATAACATTGCCATTATCATGCTATAACAGCGCACATAATAAATTCTACAGACAACAAAAATTATGAGAAAACACATTCCTCATATTGGTGTGATAACTGATGAAATATTTTTGTTGTGAAAATGCGAATCCAATTCCAAATATATTACATGAATATATTACGCATGTACCATTTGTGATATGTTGTTTACTCATTGTAAATAGTTAATGGTATATCTCGATGGATTTGGATAAGTTAATATTTCATTTTCAAGAATATAGTTTGATGATTTCGAGGTAAACTATAAAAATACGGTTATATTCTTTTGATTATTACTTATTACATCTAACCTAGTAATGATTAAAAAGCGAACAGATTGCTTTAATGAAAATTCAAAAGGTATTTAAAGAAAACTGAAACAAAACATTTGTGGAATTACTACAAAAGAAGTATAAATAAAACCAAAACATAAAGTTTTGTATTGTTTAAAATTAAAATATCTCACATTTCAGCTTCAGATATTGAACCGTATTTTAAATGAAAGGACAGAGTTTTCTAATTGAATATTTAAAGATATAAGTAAAGATAATTATTTAGCTGTAGTCAATAACATAATTATAAAAATTTGTTTTTGAATTCTCGGGAGTAGAAAAACTAAACCAACTTTCAAAAGTTATATATTAAATATTGAAATTAAATATTACTTTACGAAACTAATTTTATAGCTTATAAATTATATTTGACCAGTTAAAATATGGGTATGAATATTTATATAAGCATGTTGCTTGTATTTTGGAGATATATTTATCTTCAATACCATTATTTATTTATTTTTTGTACAACTGAAAAAAATATATATCTCAAATACAAGTGCTTACAAATTACAATTATGAGATCAAAGATAATAAAATAACTCAAATTAAAGTAAGTGTAAGTTTCTTATGTGTATAATTCTAATAAATTAAATGTCAAAGTAAGCTATATATTAAATAAATAAAATTTCCATCAACGTATCGACCATGGTTTAATTTTAAAGTTTAGATACCAAGAGGAGAAAAAAAATTATTCTTAGATGTTACTATGCCAGTAGAATTTTTTTTCTATACTTATAAAACGATACTTATACATTTATATTTTAGACTGGAAGTATTTTATCCATAGACATTAATTTGAACTTTATTTGTTAATTTTACAAATAATATGATATTATTGATATCATTTAAAAAATAAAAACTATAACACAGAGTGAGTCAGACAGTGGTGTATATGAGGGGGGGGGCGATATTTAGTGTCATGATATTGCATGGCTGTATCTAGGGGGATCCTCTCCGAAATTGTTTTGAATGATGTGATTTGAAATTTGAAATCACTTAACAGGATACGATAATTTTGATGTTTCTATTTTTATAATTAGACTATTAGTTTATGGAATTTTTAAATTTAGAGAAGCGTAGCACTGGTAGTACATTTATGTGGTGACGTATTGTAATCCAAGCTTTTCATTTCTATACTACCACAAACTTTTAATGTTCATGTCTCTTAAAAAATCAGTCCAATAATACAAATTAATGAATTTCAATATCCAATAAAAGTGTTCTCTTTCATAATTATTATTATCGTATGGTATAATATGCAGGAAAAACAATCTAGATACAGATATATATATATATATATATATATATATATATATATATATATATATATATATATATATATATATATATATATATAAATAATTCACAAACAATAAAACAAAATTAAACATTGAAAATTAATACTATGGGTAACTTTTCCATGTGGTCAATTAGTTAAGTGGTCTAAAGTTGAATGTCAAGTGTCCTGATCCATTTGACCACGTTGCTGGTTGCATTGTGGAGTTCTTCCTCTGTCCCGTTAAATGCGCGGAGAGGGCAATCACTTATAACATGGGAGATGGACTGTAAAGAGTGGCCACAGTCGCAGCCTGGACTATCTCTCATTTTCTTCCATTTATGTAGCATCTCTCCGGAGCGACCATGTCCTGTACGTAGGCGATTGAGTGTTACCCACTCGTGACGGGGTAGTTGATGTCCAGGAACTAGAGTATCCAGACTTTTGATTAGGCTATATTTGTCTATGGCAGAATTCTGCCATTCTAGTTTCCATTCATCCATACCGTTATACTGGTTATCAATGAGTCTGGTTGTAGTTAGATAAGCAGTTTTTCTAGATTTAAGCCTAGGAGTCTGGTTTGACGTGTATTGGTGTAATGGAAGGGATCTATTTGAAGAATATTTTGACCATTCTCTGCATGCAGCCATTTTACGCCGGATGTGTGGCGGTAGGATATTGCAGAGGACTGGGAGCCATTCTGTTGGTGTCGATTTGACAGTACCAGAGATGATACGCATAGAGTGATTAAGTTGACCATCAATCTTGCTACAGTGCGAACTATTTAACCATACTGGAGAGGCATATTCAGCGGCAGAGTAGACTAGTGCCAAGGTCGACGTTCTTAGGGTGGGCATCGCTGCCCCCCAGGATGAGCCCGCTAGTTTATGAATGATATTATTTCGAGTTTTAAGTTTAGCAGCAGTATTTTCGATGTGATGTTTGTAAGTTAACTGTCTATCAAGCGTCACTCCTAGATATTTCGGTGTCGAGTCGTAATCAAGACTTTTACCATCAAATTTAATTTGAGGCTTGTATTTTGACAATCGGTTGTTTAAGTGGAATGTAGTCACTACAGTTTTATCTGTGTTAAGTATAAGTCGCCATTTATGTAGGTAATCTGATATTAGTTTTAGATAATTTGTTAATATTTCCTCGGTGACGTCAAACTTATTGTGTTGAGTAGCCAGTGTGATATGATCAGCATAGATGAACTTACGGGAAGTTGTAGGAGGCAGATCAGATGTGTAGAGATTGAATAAAATCGGGGCAAGGACAGAACCTTGTGGTAGGCCGTTGTTTAGGCAACGTACTTTACTTTGCATCTCTCCTAAATGAACTGAAAACATATGATTACTTAGCATATCATCCAATAATTTATATAGAGTGAGGCATGGGAATAGTTGGAGTATTTTAGTCAATAGGCCCTTTCGCCATACCGTATCGTAGGCGGCTGATAAATCAACCAGAACAGCTGTTGTTTTCATATTTCTCTGGAACCCGTTTTCCGCAAACGAAGTTAAGGCCGCTATCTGGTCAGTATAGCTTCGATTTGGTCTAAAACCAGCCTGGTCGACAGGAACAATCCGATCAATTGTCGGGCTGATCCTATTCAGGATCAGCCTTTCCAACAGTTTGTAGCTAATACTCAGAAGTGCAATTGGTCGGTAACTCTGAGGGAGATCTTTTGGTTTCCCCGGCTTGCAGACTGCTATTATTTTAGCATTTTTGAATATCGGGGGAATATTTCCGTTCTCCAATATGTTGTTAAAAAAGGAGACAAGCCAAGCTCTGGTGCGTGGTCCAAAGTGTTTGTGAAACTCCGGGAAGATCCCATCAACACCAGCAGATTTCCCGATTTTAAGCTTAGTTATAGCCACGTTGATCTCATCTAGTGAGAATGGGGCAGATATCGTGTCTCGTCTGACGGCCGATTTTTTGAGATTAGAGAGTTTTTTCTTAATATCCGTGGTAAATTGTTTGTGTGATGGAGCTCTAGACATTTCAATTATTCGGTTAGCTATGAGGTTTGGGTTAATCTTCGGAAGGTTAGATTTTGAGGATCCATCAGATCCGAGTCTGTGAAGAAGACGCCAAGCTTTACGGCTAGAATGTTTGAAGTCTGTATTTTCAACCGTCTTGATCCATCTGTCTCGGCGCTGTTTATCTAAAGCCTCAAGGGTTTTCTTTGCATCGTCACTATTGCCGGATTGTTTAAAAGAAGTGAACAATGTTTCACATTCCTGGTTCCAGCCTGGGATGTACTCTTTCCTAAATCCTCGTGGTATGGTTTTCTTTGCAGAGTTTATGAACAAGTTTTGAGAAACGAATATAATTACCACTATAAGGTGGGATCCATCGTATACTATCATCGATGTTTTTTGCAAAGGAACTCCAGTCGGCTTTTCGAAAATTCCATCTTGGCTTAGGAATGGACTTAATTGTTTGGATTTGGTAACCTACCTCTATGACTACTGGTCTGTGTTGACTATTTAGAAAGTCTCCTCAGACTCTTCTCTGAGTTGGTAGGGAAGCTCCATTACTTTCGGTTGATATAAAGCACAAGTCTGGGTTATACGCTCTGTTCCATCTTGCAGAATGGAAAGTACCTTTTGTTTAGCAAATCATAATAATACCAAGTTGCAAATAGTGGTTTATTCTTTAAGAAAACTAAAAACTTAAAAAAATCACGAAGATGATTTTTTAAATAAAAATATAATTCTATTAGCTCTTTAAGTTGTACATGAAAATTAGTTTAAAATTATACATCATCCAGGATTATATCATTTTATATAAATTTACCTATATAAAGAACCTATATAAATTTACATAAAATTATTAATACTTGCAATTCGACAACTATTATGTAACTGTGGTAATTTAAAAAATGTTCTAACTCCATATTTTTATAAAGTCAATGCAATTAATAATTCATATTATTTTATTTATTTTCTTATGAACTCTTTCTGGCATTCTATAATAATTATTATAAAAACGATCATAATTAGATATTGTAAATTATATCGAATCAAAATGTTGTCCGACTGTGATGGTTGATCGTTACATTCAAATTTTCATATGCGAAATAGTTTCACAATAACATTTTGCACTACGATGAATACCTAATCAAATTAAAGTGTAGTGTACAAGTATAACAGAACGATAGGACTCGGGCTTTTGTGCGTGACTGTAGTCCACTGATGGTAGACAGGAGTTAACAGCATTCCCTCAAGTGATTACAAAATTTCCCTTTATGCTACGAAATTTCCCTACCAAAAAAAAAAAAATTAACCGTATCTAGATTCTACAATCTCGTATAGGTACGCCAAATTTTACAATTTTCACTCAATTTTTCGATAGTTCCTCCTGATTATTAGAAAAACTATGGAGAATAATGAGAAAAATCTTACCTGCCATAATACAATTTGCATGACAATTGTGATTGAAAGATAGGATTTACCTGTATGTTGACTTTGGATCAATTCTACTGCCCGAAAAAGTGATCACATACATAAAAAAAAATGAAACACATCATAGTAAACCAAAATATACCTAAATAAAAAATATTAAACAGCACTTTTATTATAAAAAAATTGACTTCTTGTCATTTCAAAACAAAAGATAATCATAATATTATTATATACATAACATTCGATCATTATTTTTATTTAAATGAATGATAAATTTAATTATTTATAGCTATAATTCTGTTTTAAATACAAATCACGAAGATTTTCCCACCGTATGTAAAAGTTTCCCTTTTTCATCTTTCTTAAAATTCTTGTTAAAATTTCCCCGTGTGGAAGGAAATTCCCTCTCATTTAACATCACTGCTGTAGTCTATGTTTAAAATCATATCTTCATTTATTACGTGATTAGATTATTTACGTATTATTGTCTTTGTTAGTCCAAGAATATGACAGTATTAGTATACCTGGCGTTGTGCATACATACAGTTGATAAGATTGCTGTAATATAAACAGTGCATTGTACAATGTCGTAGGTATAAACTAAAAACATTATAAAAACTAATAAAAAAAAATATATGTACATATTTAAATATTATAGGATTATAATCTAAAATATTTGTTGTGTTTGGAAACATTTCCAAATAATTTAATGTGCCACCTAGTCAAGACTTTTAAAATTATTTTACAAACTGAACACAATTATATAAAATGAGTATCATGTCACACTTATAATAATATACTGATGTATAAAATTCGTTAAAAAGAAAGTTTTGCACTTTTTTCTTCAGAAATAATCGTACAACCACCTTGCAACTTCATTTTTATAAACTGAAATCAGGTGTATATTATAAAAACAAAATGTAGTTAACACGTGTTAACTAGGTATCTTATAAATTATACGAAATTATGAAATACAATTAATATTATATATATATATATATATGTGTGTGTGTGTGTGTATGTGTGTGTGTGTGTATTATATAAATGTATTTATATTTTATTGTGTGTACTAAAATGTATCCCAAATAGAATCGTGCTTTAGAATTTGCAATGTGGGGAAAAGAAATGGGCATATTCATCAATAAATTTACTGATCAATAAAAAATAAAATAAATTAACTTAAATAACATTTAACAATTAAAACAAGTTTTTGGTATATGTCTTATCATAACTGTAACATAGGCATAATTTTAAAAAAAATTACATTCTCCTAAAATACATTCCGTATTAAATTCTAAATTTTTAGACCAAATCATTTGACATTTAGTTTAACATCTGATTGAATAAATAATTATACTATTTTTAATTTTAATGTATCAAAATGAACATTTCAAACAGACACTTTTAACATAAAATCTTATTCAAGTACTTCCTAATTTTCTGTATTAATGATTATTATAATTGTTATTAGTTATTACATTTTTATTGAAGTTTTTACATTGTCAACGAAAAACTACGAAAAACATAAATCCTAAGAATTTTGAATCTCGAAGAACTAAATAACATATTCAATTGTGTACTATTGTATATCGTTATTTATGGATAAACTTTAGATTTTTTACCTAATCGTAAAGAAGCAAATAATGAATAGAACGATTGTGTGCTCAACTTTATAGTTTTGTAAATGTTTTATTTATGATAGTTGAATAATTTAAATGAAATATACGTGGAAAAATCTTCAATTAGAAGACATTTTCTAGTATTTTCCTTTACTCATCTTAGGTTAAAATAATGGATCACTCCTCTATTCGGAAAAAGAATAATGGTAAACAACTAGTCTTTATTTGTATTAGTGGAGCAATGTTGAAAATCATTTTTTTATTTCAGGAAAATAAAACATTTATTTTATCTATGAGATGACAAATGAAGTTATAAATGCAATAATAATTTTAAATTAACCGTCCATGACCATCCTAAAATCTTAATCATTATTTTAAAATAACGAGTGCAATCATTAACGGTAACTTCATTTTTAGAAAATCTGTGTCTTTGATAGAATGACAGTAGAAAATATGATACATAATAAATCGTTATTGTTATTTGTAAAATTGTAACGGTGCAATGCAAGGGTTCGCACGTAATCGTCAAATCACGTCCCAGTTGTTTTGACATTTACATTCAGAAATTATGCATATTACTGATACATCAGCTATCATTCATCAAATGTAAAATAGTAATATTTATGAGTTTTGGCAACTAAGCCATTTGCCGTTACCATCAGAATAGAAATGACTTATGAAGAATAACTGTTGAATAATAATAAACTAATTAATTTGAAAACATATTCGTTTTAAAATTGAATTGTCTTAAAGAGAAATGTAAACGTTACCTACGTATAAATAGGACATCGAATATAAATTAGAAATCCAATATTGAAATATACATAAGTTTATAACGGTATAAAATTGTATTTAAGTGTTAATCTAATACAATTAATATTTATAATACGATGATAGTAAGATTGGTGATTACATATAACTTAGGGTATGAAATTTCAATAACTATTAAATATTAAAAATATACGCATTTTGCTTACGAATAACTCTATTTCTGTACCTCGACAATTCCATTTTTTTATAATTTGGATGAAAAACGTCAGGGTTAAAGGAATTTTAGTTGATAGATTATTTAAAAAAATAAATTAAAGTTTAACATTCGTTATTAAATTAACTTAAATAGAAGAAACAAAATAAACATGTATTAAAAAAAAATTAATCAAACATTTCAAACAATAGAATTACCCATATTCACCTGCAAAAGTATCATGTAAAATTGTCAATTTGAACTTCAACTAGTAATATTTAAACTTTGTGTCCAAAATGTCTTTATAATTTTTTCAATATTGTTTAAGCATTTTGAGTGGAACTTTGGGAATACCTGAAATCTATGCGAAGAGCAATTGCCTTTTAAAAATATCTTTTACACATTTACAAACCTCATCAATGACTTGAGAGAGATCAAATATAATTGAACGGATTCTCCTGTCTCGATTCCTAATGTAATATCCTCCCAAGACAATCACATTTTATGAAGTCTACTGGCTTATGACAAAATTTTCCTTAAAAAAACACCAGAATTTCATTTTATTACTTTCCGAAATCAAAATTAAAATAGTTCTACTAGTCGCAGCTTTTTATTTATCTTTTTTTCGATTTAATGGGATTCATTTTTATATAGATTAGACTAATTCTCCTTACCAAACAACTTCTTACCCCTGTCCTCAAATAGGTTTAAAAAAACATGTACTAAAACGTCTTTTCCTGATTATTGAGAGAAAAATCCTACTTGACCCCACAGCCGATACTCCAATTTACACAAAATTCCACAATTAACTGATTAAGTATTCATAACTCTTGAAAATCACGAATTTTGATCTACAACATTTTTAGGTACCTCGATAACCTATGATCATGACTGATACCAAGATCTACATGTTACATTAAAATAGTTCTTGCTACCATTCTTAATATTTTTATCAAATCGTATTTAACGAACATACTTTTGCTGTTCGTGTTGAACATGATCTTTCCCATGTAGACATTTTTCGAGATATTGTTTCTCAAAAAGCAATTATGACTCATTTTTTTTATATTTTCTACTTTCCAAGTATAATAACACAGTCTTTGCAAATTATACGGACGATAAAACGATATTGATACTGACTACAACGATCTAATTATTTCTGTTGAAAACTAATAAACACGTCTAAAGAACTATCCGTCAATTACTCTTAATGACACTTTAAAGTTAATGGCATCAAATCCACTAGTGTAACTTTCTCTTTAAGACATGAAATTTGTCCTTATGTAACTTTTAATGATAAACTAATTCCAAATTTTACTAAAATCAAATGTCTAGGCGTAATGTTTGATAAACGACTTACTTGAAGTTTCCAATTCTAATATACACGAAACGAGATTTACGCTCAACAATAGAAAACGTTTACAACACAATTTATTATCCAATCCTTTAAAACTCAATATTAACAAACTAAACATTTACAAACTAAAACGGCTGCCTGGTATACGCAAATGGGTGTCAATAAAAAAAAAAAAAAAAAAAAAATCATAAAATCTACAAATAAAAATTCCGTTTTCAGTATAAAATGGTCTTATTACTAATGTACTGTGCTATGTAACCAATCGAACCTGCAAACACTGTCATTTACACATGCATATTTTTAACGAAATGGCTAATTGATTATATCGTCACAAACATTTCTTACTCTAGAATTACAGAAAAAAGAACAGTTTACAATGACGTTTATATTCATTTTTATTTTTTTTTCTATTAAATCTTTTGTGAACTTAATTTTGTCCAAAAGTGTCATTCAGTAACTCTGTAGATTGGAAATTCTATGTAAATAATCCTTGAGGGTTAATTTTTCTTTTTTCTTAATAGTTTTTACACGTATGAAGAAAAACTGCCAAAAAACCTAGTAAAAATGGTTAAATTTGCGCTAAACAAGGCTTCACTAAATCGATTTTAATTATTTAGTCATAGCTCCGAAATTAATGTTGATAGAAACTTGAAATTTTCACCATATATTATCAACGTATTGCAACACACTTAAAAAAAGTTTTAAGGAAATTGACAACTTTTGAGTTAAAAAAAGAACTTTTTAAAATATCGGGTTTTTAAGTTTATCATTTATGACATTTTCAATATTCGACAAAAAGTTATGAAAATTGTATATTACCATACTGATGTACTTAACTAACAATACTGAAAATTTTGAATATTGTAACACAGGATTTTTACAAGCGTTTAAGTTAACAACTATACGAATTTTACGAAATCAACTGTTTTACATCAATTTTCAATTTTAAATGTACCAATTAAATTAATAAATAAAAAAAATTCTAATGTGTATACAAAATTAACTGATAACACAATTATTATGAAACTTTAAATCGGTACAGATAAGAAAATATGTTTTGAATCTTCTGGTAAAAAAAATCCCTCCATTCAACTAAGAAAATGTTTAAACTTATATTCTGATACTGAAGCTTTGCTCAGAATTATTCAACTAAAAAAAAATTCACTACACCTATCACCATTATATTGTAAGAGAAGCGTGGAATATCCATAGTGCGCAGTATACCCGGCATTTCAAATTTTTTTACATACATTGAGTAATTTTTGGATATTTAAACAGCTCCAGCAACAATTAAATTTTTATAATAATCGTATCAAGAAATTTTTGTTTATACGTCAAAAATGTCTAAAAACTAGTGGAAAGGATAACAATAAATCTAACAAAATGTTACATCTAAACAATAAACATAGTAATCAGATAATCCATTGATTTCGTTCAAAAGCATTTTTACCGAAAATAATAATTATTTACCGTTGATTTCAGATTTAAAACATGTAACACACATTATTAAAATGGTCCATCTAATTTCTAAGGTGTTTTATATCCATGGGTCGTCATAATTTTTTCATCTTAGAAGCAGAGTTACAGCTTTTATAGACTGTTACAGAATTGTTGACGTCACCAGTCGAAAATTAAAGAATAATTTTTTGAAGAAGTTAAAAATTCTACCTCTGTAGACAATAACTCTTCCTTTTTAAGTTTAGTAAGATTAATATGCAAAATAATTAATTTAAATACTTGTAATTAATTACGAAACAAATTAAAGCAACTTCTCAGAATGTACTTTTTATTTGAAGTTTTCACATTATATTCCGTTAAGAGATTATTTTGTTAAATATTTTTAAAATTTCTCTCCTAATCATGACGTATTAAAAAAAAAAAAAAAGAAAAGACGTATGATTTTTAGTTATTTAACCAATATTGTTATTCACGATTACCCAATTATCTTTAATAGCTATTAAATTGTTCTGAGAATATAAATCTAGCCTATAATAATTATATGTAATCCTCTTTAGGGGATTGAATAACAACCATAATTATGAACTTCTATACAGGTAGAATAATTTTATAATAAATGTGTTTATGTGTGTACGTGTGCGTGTGTCCCATATGAGTTATGACTTAACGCATTTATTAGACCGCAATACCATAGTAGATGATTATGATAGTAATTGTTTGTTATTTATGAATATTATTTTATCTTTTAACATAATTGTGTTTAGAGTTTATGAAAATTTATTTTTGAAATCACACCTTAAATAAAAACCATGTTTTGATAAAATATTAGAAAATGTTTGACAATTAATACAAATTCTCGCAAACATTTTATTGAGTAATATTATGATATGGATAAAATATGTTTAGATAGTTGACAAGCATAATTTAAGAAGAGTTAATATGGTGGAATAATGGTAAAATGTAACCTTCGTTGTTAGTACATTAGGCTCATTATTTGACACAATTATAGATTCAATTTTTGATTTTCGCTAAATTATTCGATAGTTATTCTGAGAACTGAGAACTTTGTTAAAGAATCACCTATATTTTTGAAGTATATACTGTAGGCATGTTATTCCCACAGATATATTTTATACTAATATTAGTATAATATATCTGGTTATTTCGAATCTGCAGTGGGGCCTATATGAAACTCTTGGACCTTTTGCACAAAACAATAATAATTGTGTACGTAGATATGTCGAGAAAATATTTTTATAAAATAAAATAAAGATTCGTTCCACATAGAAAGTAAAATTTATATGTTGGTTTTTCTTATTATTATTTTTTTTTAATATAAACTTTTTAATGGAAATCAAGTTTAGTTGTTAGACCCTTTTCAAATATAATATTTTGTTTTCATTTAGATACATATGAATTAATTACTTCAAATTATTTGCGTGTACTAAAATAATTATTGAAATTAGAATATTTTTAATCTATTTATGAATCAACATTTAGTATACAGATTATTATAAACTATCTAATCATTCCATTAAATCTTCTTGATTACGGATAACATAATAAGAAAAAAAATACATCCTTGTAAACGTAAACGTTGTCCATCATGAACAAGAGAATATTTGTATATTTTTATCACAAAAACAAATAAATTAGTATTTATCCTGAACACTTTTTTTGGTTTTGGTTTTGCTCTAGAATTTGTGATCTACATATTGTGATAATATAATACATTTGTAAATGGCGATGGTGCAATTTTAGTTGATACATATTATTATTTCAGACTTCAACAAAACAGTGCACATTTAACTATGGTAGTAACTTACAGGTTGGGTATGTTTTTATTGCTTAGCATTAAACTGGGTCATAACGGTCATGCGCACAATAAAAGGGTGCCTGAGTGAAATATTATTTTTGTTTTAATGTAAAACTTATTACAATAGTTGGTTAATTGTCAATCATGTTGGTGTTTTTGCATTTCCTTAGTTACTTTTAATATATATTGGGAAAACTATGGTTTGCTATAATTAACCATTCATTGAGACATGTTTATGATAGAACTAGGTGAGTTAAATTGTTTACGAGATATTATAGTAGTAATCAAATAATGATAGGTAATTTTTAGTGATACAAATTGTAATAAATCTTTGCAGCTACACCATACGTGCCATTAATTTTATTAAAAATTAAGTTACGAAATCTTAAAATAAACCAATCGAGAGGTCTATAATCAGTGTTGGAAATAGATAACTAATAATTTATCTAGATAAAAATAACAATTAGTACATTTTTATCTAGATAAATTTGAGATAATTTCATGTTTAATTTTGAAAATATTCAGGATCTACATCCTACAGGTATAGGGTAAAAAAATATAAATACATAATTTAAAACATTTAAAAATACATGTACTTTTTTAAATAAACTTCATAAAAGATGACAAATCATTCTCTGACTTAAAATTAAAATAATAATACATTTCTGCATTTTTTAACAAATTGTTGCGTATGGCTACTTCACTTTCATGATAGTACATATTATAATCTCCTTTCCTGGGCCTCCACACGAGTTTTTCTCAGTAATCTTTTCGATTAATTAAAAATAAAAAATTAAATTAATAAAATAATATATTTTAAATTTCCTTTTTTTTTTCAGGCCATTTTAATAAATTACCTATCTAGATAGGTACTCATAGATAACTAAAATGTTATCTAGATAACTTTAAACTATCATAGATGGACATGAGAAACATTTAGTTTCATCCAAATCCTTTAATAAGCTCATATATTTAGGTTGTAAGCGAAACAGCGTGACAATCATTTAACAATAACTGAAATCGTAGAACTGAACGATATCGAGTTCATTGAACGTCTACTAACTATATGGTTACCTAACTTACTGAGTTTGATTTTCAAAATGAAAAGTAATACGATTATTGACTGGTTTAATTTATATCCGGACATGATGGTCAATTGACTTAACCCGTTTCGCATGGACACGTATTATACGCGCGCGTTTCATACGTCGCGTTTTGGATTACATTATTTAAATTGGCCGTTTCACATATACGCGTATCGTACGCGACGCGTTTTTTGAGACGCGAGGGAAACGCGTCCCCGTGCGCGACGCGTATCATACGCCCGCGTACAGGTTATTACATGTTATGACAGATTTCACATGATGCGTACAAAACGCGCGCTGATTAAATTTTACCAATAATTTTATTCATTTGTGTTTTGAATTGTGTAACCAAAGCATTCGGAGACATATTATCATAAACATTTTCTTATGAAATTTTCTTTCGTCCTTTCTGACATCAGAAAACATGGTAAAAAATGCACTTTTTATATGTCTCTGTGCTACCAAAGTGTGAACCCAAAGTCTTTTTTCACGATTTTTTTTTTGTCATTTGCTTTTTTTTTTTTAAATAATAATACCCCACACATAAAAGATCTTTTCTATGACTATTCATTTTTACGATGTTGATGGTACTGATGTAAATACACGAATGACGACAAAAATTGTATTGCGTTTCGCGTATAATACGCGTACACGTGAACACAAAAAAAAGGCGCGTTTTGAAACGCGTCGTTTGCGCGTTTTCATCAACTCGTGTTGATATGCGTCCATGTGAAACGGGCCTAAGGGGAAAAATGATAAAATAGGATGCATTGGATAATTGGATCAAACTAGTTGTTATTTCAGGAAAACTGAACATATCAATTGTTATAAATCAACCCCCATGATAAGGACTATCGACAATTTCTTAATACCTAACGTTTACTTTAAATGAAGAAAAATGTATGAAAATGATAGAATACGAGATAATTGTAACTCTAATTGAGAATTTAATTGATATTTTATGCACATAATTTTTGTGATTGATTAGGTAGTATGTTCGAGTGATAATTTTTTGGTAAAAAAAACCAACGTTAAACCAAATTTTACAATTTCTAAATGTTCATACGCCAATAAAGTATTATAGTTGGTTTGAGTAATAACGAAAATGTATTATCGGTGTCTAGAGACTAAATGATTAAAACATTTATGGAGATTAACGAAAAATAATATTGTGACATAATTGAGTAAGCAAATCATTGTTTTTCATTAAACTTGAACAACTTTAAGAAGATTGGTGGTGTTTCATTTATCTAAACGTAAAAACGATAACGAAAGGCTATCTGAAATTCATAGTTGAAACTTTAAATGTCTTGAAAATTTAGCTTTAGAAATTAAATATATTATTAGATATTCAGTTGATCGATCACAATACCACAAAACATTTGTAGATCACGTATTGGACCGTTACCAAAATTGTATCCCACGTTTGTACTTTTGTAACTAAAAGTAGTTCAAAATTTATGGAGTATTATATATATTTGATAACAACATGTTTAATAAATCTTAAAATGTATAATCAATACATTCACGAAAATGTAAAGAGCATTATAAATTACAAATAACGATTTTTGATACATATAGCAATTACTACCCCTGATGTAATGATGATGATAATTTATTCATTGTATAACTAACTAGACCAAAGTAATTCAAATAATTCAATGATTATTGATAACGATACTTTATTATTTATTTTCTAAGTTTGAATTTTTCCGAAGTCCAAAAATTTCTCGAATAGTAATAATTCTGTTTCAAACAAAACTTTGTAAAATTGAATCATTTATTTATACTAGAATTTAGACAAAACGCCAAATCTTCCCACAAATAGTGAACAAAAAATCTATGGCATATCTGTCAAAATAGTTTATCCAACGTTCTTAGGTACATCCATCATAGACGTTTAAGAAGAGGAGCGACAAAAGATGAACTTTTACTAAAAAGCTCTATATTATTCCAAAATGTGTCAATTTTTCATGACAATGTTGTGAAGTCTGTACCAACATGTTTATTGTTGATAAACAAATAAAAATTGTTCACATATTGATAATATGTGAACATTTTGAGATTTTAGTCATTATTAGTTTCGATGTAATGATAAAATAACTAAAATAAATTGTTTGGCATATTTTACCATTTTTATGCTAATAGAGCACTAAAAAATTATCGAAACATTAAAAAAATTACCATATAAAGTACCTTTTAAATGCAATCTCTGTTTCATAGAGACCAAACTAAGTTAAGATTTACGTTTGCTAACTAACTATATGTTTATGTTCGTGAAAAATATTATCAATGTAAAAGAAATATTCTTCCTTTCGCCCAGAATGATAAAAAATCGCATATGCATACATTTAACCAACATTTTAAGACGTAATTTATTTTTCTAATAATCTTCACAATCTTCAATCATAATCATCATTCAATTCTATTTTACTTGATGTGTTGGTGTTTTGATAGTTATTGCAGTTTTATACAAATTTTGTGATAACTTATATGTAATTGGAAAGGAAATTGTTTATCAAGTTTAAGGTGTAGTTTTTAATTGTTTGTTATTAGATTACTTAGATTGTCAAGAGGTTAACTTCACTCATAATAATTAACAACTATAAAAGTAAGGTAACGTCGGTAACTGACGTTATAAATCATAAAATTGAAATGTTGAAAATAAATCTGTATATAATATATACATATAAAGCATTTAAAAATATGTACTTTTATTTTAGTTTAAAAAAACGTGATTCAGATTTTTTAATTATAAAATAACATCTGAAATTTTGCTTATGTGTAAATTATACTTAATGATATGATGAATTAGCTAATTAATTCTATTTTTTTTTTTTTTTTTTTTTTGTTATAACTTAGATTAAAGATAAAAAATCACCTTCTATAAATAACAAATAAAAAAAACATAGGTATTTACCTTAATTTTATTTTATTGCTATTTATTTTTCCAACATATACTTTTAAATAGTCTTATAAATACATTTAAACTTACTTAAGCCACGTGGAATTTGTGGACACAGCGTGAGAACCTTTTTGTCTTTTTTTTCTTTGGATTGAACATTATGATAAATCTGTAAAACAATTAAAAAAAAAAAAAACAATTTAACATTTACGCAAAGTGCCAAAAAACAATAATTGTCTGAAATAAATTTGAAACCAAAAATCGTTCTATAATTTTAGCAAATTTGGTATAGAAAGTAATTATAAAGCAATATGGAATATTATAAAGCAATATGCAATTATATGACATAGCAAGGGTGACAAATTACAAGGGACAGACAAATGAATTCTAAATATCGTTTGATATAGTATGGCACATTTCTATTAGAGTCTGAGTGAAATGAAGAATCTCTTGGTAATTTTGTAATTGTGATTATTTTATCGAATTGCTTTTTTTTTATTGTTAGGCATCACTTTTTTGGATGGTAGTTACGTTTATCTGCTTTATAGATGAAATATTTTATCTAGATGGTAGTTAAAAGAGATTATTTTTCTCTTTTCTCAAAATTTTTAATTATTGGTGTTAAAAAATTTCTCAATATCAAAGATTTTCTCATATGGAATTAAAAACTTTTATCATTTTTTGAAAATTTTAAAATATTAGTACTATAACTGTTTGGTTATTAGCTCAATAAATACATTTTATTTCAAGAAAATCTTGTTTACGGCATTTTACCATTTTTAATTAAATTTTCAGAAAATTTACTTTAGACTTTGAAATTTGTTCGAAAACAGAGAAAAATACCCACTTAAAAGTACCATCCATGATGAAATGCATGATCAATAAAATTGAGTAGCTAAACGTGAAATTTGAAAAAAGTTGATGACCTGAAAAAATTATTACAAACAAATAGAAATTATAATGAAAATAAACCTAATTATAAACCAGTAGATCATTCTCTTCACTCTGGATATTAAATATATTAAACGTATAGCTACCCTTATGAAATTTATATAAAAATAATATTTACACAATAATTACATCATTAACAAAATAATACGTTAATTAAATGTAAAGTGAGAATAAAACTGAATAATGCAATAGATATAAAATTGTGTGATTGTAAGATAATGTGAATATTCAATACTTTTTTAATATTGAAAAAAACCGATGAATATTAAATAATTTTAATTTGATTTTAACATTACATTTTGTTTCTTCATAACTATAAGATACAAAACACAATTACGTGATAAAAAGAAGTGTAATTAAATAAATAATTATTCAACATTTTAATGAAAGTTTTAAAATTTGAATAAATATTGATATCAAACCACGTCCTGAAAAACTGCTGCTCCGTGAATTACTAAAGTTCACATTTACATGTTATTAAGGATTCTAGTGATTTAAAACATTGTTACATGAATAAGAACAGATAAATGTAATTGTATTCATTTCAAATGCTAATGGACATCAAACTGTAACTTTAAATCTATTGTACGCTATTGTTAAATATTTTTTGTTATAAATTTATCATGTACAATAATGTTTATTAGAGCCAAATTAACTTAATGATAATTCCATAATGGTTAATTTTGTAACCAACATCTTTTGATTTGAAAAAAATTTTCAAAGATTTATTTTATGATGACTTTAAGTATATTAAGTGTGGAATATATTTGATGTAGTGTGCCACCATGACTACTTGTATCTCTTTACTAATAAATTTATTTATATAATATTCCTAGATATTTATATTTGTTAAATTGAAAATTAATTAATGTTACATATAATTCTATTATACTATTACAGAGTAAACAATTTAACCTAATTTTTAAAAACATTGGGTATTATGTTTCCTCACATGTACCTATTATTGACTATGGTGATTCATGATAAATTATTAACTTAATTGTGTTTGTCCATGTTGCTAGAACATATCATAAACTTTATGTAAGCAACCGAAAACTTGGCCTGTTTATTTCAAGTAGTATTGAACAATTTAATGTAATTCACGTTATCGAGAATTGATTCACGAATATATAATATATACTCTAGGGGTTCATAATTACATTGTATGAGTCAAATAATGCACTAAAATTTAAGATGATAAATTATCGTTAAAATTATTAATTAAAATATAAATAGATGTAATGGCATAAGATATGCTGAAACATTGTATAATGATAATAATATATATAAATAATTAACTATACAATTATTATAATATTTTAGTTACGATGAATTTCTGATTGAAATGCAAATGGAATTATTTTGAAAGTTCAGTATTCTTATTTAAGAACGAACTATGAATATGGATTTAAGGGAAATAAAAGTGGACGATTTTTCAATGAAAAATAATAATGTACGCTACCATTTTTCAAATTTAACATTGAATAGATTTATATCTAAATAATAATTTACATTTTTGTTGAAAAGAGGAAAACCCGGGTCTCTAATTACTCGATTTTTAATTTTGTTACTTTAAGTTGACAATTCCAAGTTAAAGTTTAAACAATTTATGCAACTTTAAATTTTAATTGATCAAATTACCAGAAAATATTTTAAAAATCATTGCGTGGAAAAAAATTTAAAATAATTGATTTAATATGTGAAGTTGACTCAAATAATAATAGCTTATTATAGAATTATAATAAGAATTCTGTGAACGTATTTCACATGAGATATTTTTGGCTCATATTGAACAATTTGATATTGATATAATATGTATATATAGGTGTATATATTAATTGCATAATTAAGCTTCTTTATTAAAGGTACTTGTTTCTCCTAGTTTCTCCTAATATATACAATTATAATAGCAATAAACATGTAAAACATTAAGTTAAATTACTTATAGTTTGTCTCTGTTAGATAAATATTTTTAGTTTTATTTCATATTAATTTAAGTTAGTCAAAAATCATATTGTGTAAAAATCATAAAACATTAACAATTATCAATAATCATCATTATTTTTAGTAAGTCATTGTGTAAAATTAATACATTTATCACCATTATGGATACAAGCTTCAACAATGAAAAATTAATCTCTGATTACGAATAAGGAGAAAGAAAAGTAAATAAACATTATTTTATATTTTCTTTTAGTATCATTTATTTGAAAAATAAACAGGAATATTAATTATTTTATTGATGATTTAAGTACATTATCTTATGCCTAAATCTCCAAAAATAAAGATAACCACATGTTTTAAAAAATGATTTGAAATTTTTAATTTTGAAATAAATACAGTAGACACTATTATTGCGGCTGTTGGATTTAAGTAGTTTACGATGTTAAGGGTTAGAATTCACTCAAAGCATTATCAACACGAACAGTAAATTGACCTGGGTAATTACCTTACTAGTAGCGTTTTATGCTCGAACCGTAATACCGAGATAGAAACAATCGTACAGTACTATACTTATTACGTGTATATAGTGTTAGTATACGGATTAAATTATTTTTAAATTAATCAGATACAATTATATACTATACACAAACAAACCAAACATATCTAAAAATAATATTTTTCACCAATCAGTGAACTGTGAAAATAATTTTTGAAATCTAATATTTTTATAAAAACATCATTACTAAACAAAAGTACATTCATGAATAAAAAATATTTTTGAATAAGAATAAATAAAAGAGGAGTTGAAACTAAAAGGTTGAAAGTATAAAAATAAAATCGAGGTAAAACTACTCTAAATATTTGTATTAAATAATACATTTGTAACTGAATGAACATCACAATAAAAATTACAAAGAAAAAAATCATTAGAGTCCTGAAACATCGCATTAGTCTTGTCTTTAATTATTATTATCGGCGTTCAAAATATGCAGATCACACGCGACCGAATAATATAGTATTCTTATTCCATAGAGAATGATTATTATAAAAATAAATTGAATTTTATGCATGTATTTCTATTTTCTAGCTAATTTAATAGAGTATAAGTAATTTTTAATCAATTTAAATTAAATTGATACACTAATCACGTTTTAAATTATAATCATTTCTTCAACAGTATAGTGACCAAATAAATGATAGTCTGACCAAATAATTATAACAAATATCTACATTAAAATTACATACATCTACATTCTACACGGTTTATGCATTAGGCTTAATTAATCAGAGTACAGCATGACATACTGTTGTGCATTTGTGTGCAATACGGATATCAACCCAATATCGAACCAAGGAGCGGAATACTGGGAAATGCAACCCTAGGCGTTAGAGTTTAAAGGTATGTGCAATTTTCAAACATTACATTTTAACAAAAACTTTTACCGTTTTAATTTTTTGGATTAATCAGAGGAGTCTAATTTTATATATATACATATATATATATATATATATCTTTTTTTTCGTGACTAGTAGATTTTCAAATATGGCATACACACAATTAAATAAAACCATTCAAAT
Organism: Therioaphis trifolii; assembly: GCA_027580255.1. NCBI lineage: Eukaryota > Metazoa > Arthropoda > Insecta > Hemiptera > Aphididae > Therioaphis > Therioaphis trifolii. The sequence continues at coordinate 28,720,989 of CM050404.1, forward strand.
AAACTTAAAAATTTCATTAATTTATCACATGAATAACTTATTTTACTACCCCTGTTTATTATTATTATTTTGTTTTATATGTATAACTATAAATGTTATGTAGAATCTAAGAAATTTATTTTCCTTTATATATTTTTATCAACTATACATTAGTCGTCTACACCAAACGAAACAACCTCTTGTTTTAAACAAAAAAACTAAAAATTATTAATACCCTATGCTTTTTATCAAATAATATATATATATATATATATATATATATATATATATATATATATATATATATATATGTATATAATGTATGCCATAAAGTATAAATATTTATTTAAAAATGTTTATTTAAAAAAAAAATTAATTACAATAAAAATACAAAACGTACTTATATAAATCTGACTTAGACAGAACAAGCAGGTCAATAAATTTAAATCTATATGTGGAGGTGAATGTTGATAGATTAAGTATTAAACTTAACAAAATTTAACTGGTTTTGGACTAACAAAGTTCTAGAATTATGTGACTGTGTTTTCTCTGAACTAATTTAAGCGAAATAAATAAAAAAATTCGTACTAAAAGTGAGTAAAACTTTAAAAAATCAATCAATTTCACTCTAATTAAATTAATCAAATAAATAATTATCTTCTAATTAGGGTGTTTAAATTCACAGGGTAAAACCAAATTTGGTTTTGGGTAAAACCAAATATCTATTATTATATATGAATATGTACACTCGGGCTTCTCTTAAAAAAAAAAATTATTCGTTCGGAGTGAAGGGAGGGTGAGTCCAGTGTCACAAAAAAACGCTGGTGTATGAAAAGAATGGGGGAACGTTCAATTATCAGTAATATACTGCAAGTACGTTAATATATTTTGTTCACGATACAATTTATTTAGGTTAATAGAAATTTAATGGCTGATACATATTTACGGAATAGCAAGCAGCGATATACTTACATTAAATTACTTATAGACTTTTTATAGATCCGAAAATTAATCTTTCGTATAACATTATATTATTTCATTATTAAATGTATTATAAATAATGTAATTTATATTTTAAGTGAATTCATATGGTATAAATATTTGTTATACATGTAAACAGACAATCTGCGTATTTTGATGTAATTTTAACTAATTATAAAGTGTATTGCTTAGTGCATGTACGCCTTATAACTTACGAAGAAAGTTTCATATATTTCTTCATCTCAAACATACCTTTGTTGACAGTGCTACGTAATTCTAGGAATGGTAAACTTGCATATTAAAGGACACCACAGACAAAGAATGGAGTGTGTCGGAGGATAAGTACACACTATGAATGTTAAGACCATAACGATTTATTTATGTTTCATAATAAACGAATACGTTTGATTTTTCACGTTATGTTCATGTTATGTTCACGTGGATGTTTGACGAGTACACTCGTGGTATGGTGAAAAAACATGTTAAGTTTCCGTGGTGGCTATTAAAATTTGATGCATTTTAAAATAAAATACGCCCGTAGGCATTGTCGGCAGAAGACGAGTGGAGTTGTATAGAACGTTGCTTTTTTATTATTATTTACTCACCATAGCTTGGATACCGGAGATATTGAGGTGCATTATCGGCACGGAATTGGTCGCGGGGAAGTATTCCTGTGTTGTCGCGGAAATCAGATTATCGAAGCGGCGAGGTTCGTTGTAGTAGCTGACGTATACAAACTGCACCAATAAGTATGCAACACCAAGTCCCAAAAAAATTCGTCCCCGTGAAGATTGTAATATGGACATTATAGTTCAGTGAACATTAATAAAACCTAATACCACCGTGGTCTCCTTTTGGCTGAAAAATAATAACATAAATATTAAAAGGCCGTAATGATAATATTACTGTAGGATATACTCCAAGTGTAATATTAAATTGTGTGAAAAAATTTCTTGGAATGAACCGTGGGACTTCTTTTTTTTACTTATTCGACAACAATATATACACTTTACGTAAATTAATTATCTTCATAATTTTACGTGGCTTGTGCCTATTACTTGACTATTAATTATATCGTAATGTATGTATATAATACCATACGATGCGTGTATGATTAATAACTATTATTAATGTAAAAACATCATGGAATGATTTGGAAATTTCGAACATTGCATGAACAACAAAATGTATTTACATGGTAATGTGCTGATTAATGAAGGGCTGCTATGCAAATATTTTCAAAATAATTTTCATTGCCATTAATGAAATTAGTAATCGCATCAATAACCCATGTAATACGTTTAATGTTCAAAAAAGTTATTACATAAACAGTATAAAAATATTAATTTAAGTTTGTAATACGTGCAATGTGCATTTTCATTTGATATATTGATTATTTTATACCTATAACACCTATACTTATATAACAAAGATTGCATGCGTCATTTTGTACCAGTCATAGTATGAAGCCAATTAGAAAACTTTTTGCTATTATTGGCCGTAACCCAAATTATTTATTAATTATAGCAAAAATGTAACTGTAAAAAGATATCTTTAATTTTACATACTCGTATATATACCGACCATTACATTTAGGTAAAACATTAAATTATTTCGTTTGGTTGAGGTAACATTAATTTAAATGTTTTTTATATTGATAGTCAAACTCTTCTGAAATGTAATTCTTTACTAACTTTTACTTATATACAAATTTACTATTATTTGTTCACGTTTCTTAATCATATTAATACTTAGATTCTTTTTCTTGATTCAATCAATTAGATGTTTTTATAAATTCCATTAAATATTTTCTAAGTTGTTAACACGTAGGGCATGAGTATACAAATATAAATATTTTAAATGACATAGAAAAAAAGATATTTTTAACTGCGATAATTTATACTAAAATAAATGGATTTGATAAAAATTTTTTAAATTTTCATTTTTATACCATTGTTATAAAAATTCAATTGGGCACGTATACAGTCCCCTCCTCTCAAACATCTTTCGAAAGTTTGGTAATACAATATATTAAATTAATTTTGTTAAAATGATATTCGTTTATTGTTGACCATTTGTTCAAAAAATAAAAACATAATTTTTAGAAACGTAGTGTTCAGTTATTGATATAATTATCATAAGCCTTATGAGAAATTCGTCTTTTTGCCAAAAAAACTGTCCTCTTTGCCACGAGGTAGCCAATTTCATACATATGTTTTTTTATCCAAACAACCGATAATTTTTCAGGCTTGTTGACTAAAATATAAATGCCTAGAATTTTTAGGAAGTACCTAGTAGTTATTTTTCCTACAGGCGATTATTTACAAATTTATTACATACAGAATTATATATTTTATAATTATTTTTGTATTAATCAAAAATTATACAACGGAAAATCGAAAACTAATGACTGTTATTATAGTTTATTATTCTATTATGTGAATATAGGTAATGAACTTTTGTTGAAATAATTATAAGTGAACTGTAGAAATATTACATTTATTTTATATGATAGGGAAATTCGAAATTTATATTAAATATGTACATTATCAAATCACAAGGCAGTTAAAATAAAAAATGTAAGGTTCATATATACATATTTATTATGTGAACTTAGTATTTTAAAATATATTTACGTATGGTATATACTTGTATCAACTCATTTTCACTTGAAATTTTTTCATAACATTGTGAACAACAGAGCACATTATATTTCCGGCAAGCACATTTATTTGTTTTGCAAGAACGTTTTAGATATTTCTTTCCTCCAAATTGTGAAAGTTTGTTCGCTGTTCCTCAATTGTTAGTATTTCATTTGGTACTTCGTCGATATGAAAATAATTACTAAGTTATGTTGGTCTGTATGGAATAAGTCTGGAAATAGTCGGCTGTTTGGAAAATAATAAGTAGTTTCTAAAAAGTCTAAGTTTTTTTGAATAAAGACTGATTTTTCTTAGGACCATCAACGTATTTATCAAGAACTAAAAATGAGTTGATGACAGAGACGAGTTTTCTTTAATATAATTCTATAATTATATATATTTATATAATATGTACTTATAGATTATGAATTGAATTTTAGATGATACTTTGAGGGTTCATTTTTTTCCATCACAATAATTTTTCCAAACATGGAAAAGTCGAGAAAAAAGGGTAAAATTTTCCGTAAACAAGACTATTACTGCATCAATTTTAGTTATTTAGTCATAACTCCAAACATAATATTGCTAAAATCTTTAAGTTTTCACTATCTGATTTTGATATGCATTTACACACTCGGAAAGAGTTTAAGAAAAAAATTCGAAAATTTGCGGGCTGAAAATTGAATTTTGAAAATACCTTGTTTTTTTAAGTGTATTTTTAAGAAAATTTTTTATATTTGATGGAAAGTGCTGAAAAATGTATTGTGAAATATTTGTGTAGCCTTACGTAAATAACAATACTGAATAAATTTCGAATACCATTACTCTGGATTAGTTTTATAGATGTTTAACGAAATACTCGAGATATTTTATGTAATTTACTGTTTTTATATCAATTTTCAATTTAAATGTGTATGCAAAATTTTAGTCCATCCAATCTTTAGATACAGGTATAAAAATATGTTTTGAATTTTTTGGTAAAAAAAAACCCTCCAATAATTAGATCAAAAATGGTTTGATATATAAACTATATATTTTTAAACTGAAGCTATTTTCTTAAAATGATTTTGCTACAATACCAAAAAAATAATTTATCTTTTTTTTAAGTACAATTCACCCATTATTAATATCTTGTCCGAGTAAAATAAGTATACAATAAGTAAGATCATATTAAATTTTCAGAACTTTTTTTCGTTTGTAAAATTGTTATTGCAGAAAATTTTAAAAAAATTAGGTGTTCAAAGTTAAATTTTTTGGTCAGAAGTAGAAATTTGTTTTTAAACATTTATTAGGTATGCAACAATATGTCGTTAAAATATGATTAAATTTTCATGTTTCTATCAACATTATTTTGTAGTTATGGCTAAATAACTAAAATCGATGTAGTAAAAGTATCGTTTAAGACAAATTTTACAGATTTTACTCAATTTTTCGAAAATTTTTCTTCTCATGTGTGTGTGTGTGTGTGTGTGTGTGTGTGTGTGTGTGTGTGTGCGTGCGTGCGTGCGTGCGTGCGTGCGTGCGTGTGTGTGTGTGTGTGTGTGTGTGTGTGTGTGTGTGTGTGTGTGTGTGTGTGTGTGTGTGTGTGTGTGTGTGTGTGTGTGTGTGTTTGTATTGGTTGGATAAATTGTTGTTTATAAATAACCGTTTTAACATGATTGATTTTATTTTCTTAATTCTGATTGATTAACATCAAACATTTTTCATTATTTTTGTATGTTTTACCTATAACTATAAGACGTATGGAGCACGTATTTAGAAACAATGTACATTTATGTATTCATTTTATCATCCATTTTTTTAGACATATTACGGTCAATTGAACATTTTTAAATCACAATTTTATTATATTTGACTGTAAAACGTCATCATTCATCATGTTAGTTGTTTGAGACAAATTAGAAATAAATGCTCACAAATCACATGTCATACATTTATTAAAGTGATCCATCTTTTATTCCATTTACACTATATCACGAAATACATCTATATGAAAATGTTTTGTAAATAGATTCAAAAAGTAGCGTATACAATGTACAGTGTATTATTGCTACGGAGCTCTTTTTTAGATTCTGAGTGAAGCGAAGGATCTTATGGTTTTACAATGATGTTTATTTATTTTTTTTTTATTTTTTTTTTTTCTGTAAACACTTTTTCGTATAGAAATCCTTGTCCAAAAGTTTCGTCCAGCAACTTTTTAGATTCGAAATTGAACTGAGATGGTACTTTAAAGAGGTCATTTTTCCAAAATCTCCATAGTTTTTCCAGCAATCAAGAATAACTATCGAAAAACTGAGTAAAAACGGTAAAATCGGTAAAAATCCGCCGTAAACGAGATTTTCACTGTTCAGATTTTAGGTATTTAGTCATAAATTGAAAAGTATTGAAGCTAGAAACTTGAAAATTTTATCCAATATCAAATACATACTTTTTTATATTGGACAACATTTTCAGAACAATTATAGCACTTTTGACTTAAATATAGAACTTTTAATTTACCAAATTGTTTGAAAGTTTTTATGTAATATAATTTTAAATATTTGACAAAAATGTCTGAAAATTTAATATGACCTTACTCATATACCTACCTAATTATCCTAACAAAAGTTCAAAAATCGTTAGTCAGGATTTTTATTTATACACACTTTAATAAATTATTATACGATTTTTTTCGATATTGTCCGATTTTTTTAAAGTTTATTTCTAATGAGTTATAATTTTTATAACAATTGAAGTTTAAATGAGTTATATCTAATTGAATATTTTATGAGGGTTTAATTACAAAAAAACTCACCAAAAATTATACAAATAACCGCAAAATACGTAAACAGTATTTAAATAATAATATATTATATTACACTGAAGCTTTGCTCAGAATCGTTTTATACTAAAGAAATGAGTCATCATTTCTTTAAAACTTAATACATTCATCACCAATATCTTGTCCGTTTTTTCTTTTTTTTCACTAAACGAGTGAAATAATTTTCTCAAAACGTATTTAACATTATAAAAAATACATGCTCAATTAATTATTAGTATTTAAATATGTCATGCCAAATGTTAAGACGCTGGAAAAAAATACATTTTCTGAAAATGAAGATGGAAATGAGCAGGTCTGTCAATAGGAAGAGAAAAACAAGGGCACATGATAAATAATTTTCATCAGGCAAACAAAACTAATTGAATAAATCCATTAACCAAACTACTACTCGTCATTCTCGCCCAGCACCTACTACCATTTCCTAGTGTCTTATCTGCTGTTTTGCTCATTTGTATGTCAGAACTCACTTGCTCACTTCGCCTTGTACTCCGGATCACGCTCATCATTGATGTTGCAAACGTTCATATCTCTTTAATGCACTAACTCTTTCTCGGTCTCTCCCTTTCTCATTTTGTCTCTGTCTGTATATCCCTTTTATCTATCCTTCTATCTCTCCTCATTTCCTATTTGTCTATTTGTCACCTGTCTGTTTCTCTTGCCCTATATCTCCACTGTAGACATATTAAATGTCTGAAATGGACTTTTTGGCCTACGGCATTATGGTTGAGTTCCTAGTGGTTAGTCGTCTTTCGCATCGCTATTGTCGTTCACCAATGGGTATAGCTGGACATTTATTCGATGAGTTATATTATGCATGGTGGAATGTAAATCTGTTATATATTTTAATGAGGTTAATGAGTTTAAAGAAAGCTCTATTGATTGATACTTAATAATGAGTTTCTCATATTTTTCACAAAGGTCGAGTGTGACGAGAATGAAAATTTATTTTTGCGCAAATAAAATGTTATTGTAAATGCCGCATAACACGTAGTACGTCAAATTTAAATGACGTACATCATACAAGAGTCAATCAACATATTTATTTTACAAAAATAAAAATACATTTTATTTAGTAACTTACTTTCCTTAATATTCGTTTCATTTACGTGGTGTAACAGTTATATCGACAAATTAAATAAGTTTGGTGAAACCATTGATTTTGACTTTTATTTTTATAACAAACACTGCACTACAGTGTTATGATTTTACTAAAAATATTATTATATAATTATTTTTTATCTAATTGACTCTTTTTAAATTTTAGCTTTCTAATATATACAGAAAAAAAATACTTTTTTGGAAATATCAATACTGAAATTGTTCTTATTGGACCAATAGTTTAAGAGATATATCAAGAATTTAAAGATTACAGTAGCGAAAAGAAGAAGCAAGAGTACTCGAAAAAAATGTAGTATCACTGATCCACAGTTCCAAACTTTAAATGCTTTTATCTCTTAAACCCTTCGCTCAATAACACAAATTCAAATAGCATTTTCACAAGAAGTATTCTGTTTCAAAATAATAGGTTATGAAAAGTAGTTACCATATTAAAAAAAAAAAACTAATCTAAAAATCACAAAAATACAAAAAATAGTTAAAAATTATTTCGTACATAAATAATTATAGTTCAATGTCACATTAGAGGTTATTTAAAAAATAAATAAATGTCGAAAAATTGAATAATATAAACGTTACCTATTGAGATTATTAGTTTTGTTAGATTAGTTTTGTTATACCTGTATATTTACTAAAATCAACAAATCATGTACTCAACATGTATCATTAAAAATGCTTACTTTAAATACTTTATACTATTGTTTTACAGCCGATAATATTGAATAAACCAACATTTTTATTAAATGAAAATTTTAATACACAAATCGTTTGTTTTTGTTATATGTCCAAGCAACACTTTTAACATACATAAGTTAATAGTTTCTAGTATAGATGGTACTATAGTTTCATCTTACATGAATAAATTCCATATTAGTTTCTGTAAGAATTTTGAGCATAATAAAAAAAGTTGAATTTTTGTCATATAATTTGACTTACCATATTAAATATATTTATTAAGTTTGAATCATAAAATATATAAATCAACAGGGGAAATGTATTAAAAAGTTCATTTTTGAAACAGTTAAATCACTAATATTAAAACATTAAGAAACTGTTTTAATAATACATTTAAGACTCTAGTGTTTACCAAAATATGTTATTCTCTAAATACGTGTACTATTAATTTAGCTTTAAATAATAATTATATGATTTTTTTTTTTTTTTTAATTTCAGTTTGAAATTAAATTAAAAATAAATATTGAAATATTGCAAATTTCATAGAAATGTTCTAATCATCAAATTAAGAATATTTTTTAAATTTATACCAAAGTTCTCATATTTATCAATGTTTGATCTAATTGTGCATTAATCACTATCAAGTAAACAAACATTTTCAATTACGATAAATTCAAATTTAATAGTTACCAAGATAATTACAATTTACTAGTCATAACACAAGGATACTCTTCATAAAAGAATGGATCAAAACTAAATTTAACAATTTTTACGCCAAACTAAAAGACGCAAGTCTTATCATTACTATTGATGTAGCTTGTAATTATAATATAATTAATTAATACTATAGTTGTTATCAATATAACTATAGTCCTTTAACTATTACTACCATACTCATGTCATTAACATAATTAATATTTTTAATACGTTAGTTGTATAAAAATCGTTGTAATAGCACCAGAGACGCTGAAACATTTTGTAATTATAATAATAAAATAAAAAAAAAGTAAACAAATGGCATTATATTAAAACCAGTAAATTCTATAACATACCCTTTTGATGTTTTAGGTATAACAAATCTTACGTAGGTACAGTGGCGGTTCTGGCATTAAAATTTTGAGGAGGCAACAATTTTGTACCAACCCATCTGGACCTATTAAAGCGAATCGCACAGTCCTAAAAACTCATTTATTTTGTTTAAATACAATTTTTTCTTTAAAAATCTGTCAGAGAACGGTTTCATTTTCACTATAACACATAATTAAAAGGTAAGACCATTCGTTAATCTATTCTGTGGTAAGACCGTGACTTGTACACACAAAACATGAAGAACGCCTAAACTCTGTTTGTACCCAAAAGTTAGAATAATAATATTATCGGTCAGCCGCTGTGATTCCAGTGATTCCACAGCCTGTGACGTTTTCCGACGGAGGCAACGGAAGTGTGCAGTCTCCGTGGAGAATCGCGCATGCGCAATTGGCATATTTTATGTGCGTTTGTGTGTGTAAATTTGTGTACACATGTAACGTATCGATAAATGTGGCAGCGGTTGCCTCCTGAGAAAGTGGGGAACCGCCGACACGAGATATTATTAGTATATTAGTATATTACTCTAAACAATATTATATTCGCCTGTTGACTGTCACTGTTGAGCACCGTGCACGCAGCAGTGCGGCACGCCGCACAGGCACTGGGCATTCTCTTCTCTTACCCATGAGCTGATGAGCACCACGGTCTTGAAAGATCGAGACCGGGCACGGTATACTCCATAGTCCGATCAATACATAATTTAAATTTATATTTATATTTATTTTTATTAATTTCCCTTTTAATAAAGTGTCTGTGCTTGAAATTAAAAGCAAAACATATTTAATAATTTAAATAACATTAACCGTATAGTTTCTTTTATTTTCAAGGGAGGCACTGCCTCCCTTGCCTCCCCTGGAAAACCGCCACTGCGTAGGTATAAAGAAGAATAAATACCCTCAATTGTAGCGGACATTGACCATGTATTATATTACGTTACGGGAAGCATTACAATATCATATTATCCAACATTTTAATAAGTTTATGCCCTATTGAAGCTAAATTATTTCAATGTGTTAAAAAAAAATTCAAAAGCATAATTAACTTAACATGTTTTAATGGCGTTGAGATCATAGTCAACTTTGATCTTACTCAGATTGGTATCAGAAAGATGATTGTGAAGATTATTATAATTAAATATGTAAAAACCATGAACATTAGAGTACTCTAATGTTCATGGTAAAAACATTACCGAGGAACAATGACGACAGTAATCAATGAGATAACACAAACGAATAAGGGGTTCTTCGCTATCAACATTTACAGACTACAATGGTGACCCAATTGAGTTGTTATTAGTTTATTGCGATAGGTTTTTTTTCTGGTCAACGTACATATGGATTATAAGGTATAAATTCTTGGATTTCAACAGATGTATTATATTTAACAGTGGTCATTATTTCAGGTCAACAATAGACTGAATAATGTTCAATTGGATATAATATTTTGGTTGGTTGAAATCAAAAGTCTATAGTTAGTAATTACTTAGAAATTTTAAGTAACAACATTACCTATGGTGCATTGTCGACTCCTCCAAAGAAAAGGGAAGTAACTCGAATTGTATTATTTTTCACATTTGTTGAAATGTGATAAAGGAATATGTTCTGTACCTCCCGCGAAAACGGCAGTAACTTTACTACTCCAAAGAGGTTAGAAATCATAATATTAAAATATATTTATAATCTCTCGTGATAAAGTTTCCGGCGAAGAAAGACGTATCTTAAGTTACTTATATTTTTAAATCAACATTCCCCGAGTTAAAGGAAGTAACTCATTTTTGTATTTTGAAATACAACAATAATTTATTGTTTATTTTAATTATTGTATTTGTAGTGTTTAATGATAGCATGCATAATGATATACATACATAAACTCAATAAACTTGACTGTTTAGTGTCAGACGTCAGTAATAATATTATTAATACTTATCTATATTTACCCAAGATTAAGGAAGTAACTCCAGTTACTTCTTTATAATAAATGATTTTTCCCAAGAAAAAAAAAGTAACTCGAGTTACTTCTCCGAATAAATTTTTTCCCCGTGAAAAAAGAAGTAACTTAAGTTTATTTTTCATCATACATTGTACTGTGGAAGTTAAAAAACAAAAAATTATGGTGATAATATTATATTCAATCAAACAACCAAAGTTCATATAAAAATTTGATATGAAACAGTTAAAAACCGATAGTAATTTAAGTTAAACCTTATAATATAGCTCTACTGAAAAATGATAAAATTCGAGTTACTTCCCTTTTCATTGGAGGAGTCGATGTAGGTTGTATACTTAAAATATTATCGAAGGTCTGAGTAAAGTAGTATTTAACGATTTATAATAATAATTTCTCCATAAACAAATATAAATAAATAAACATTTTTAAAAAAAACGTCGTATCCAACTCTGGAGTTGTTGATTCTTTTTTTAGCACAAGTCATTTTATTTATCTTTTTGTTTGTAAAAGATTTTTGACGAAGCTTACGAAGTGTTATCTCTGTGCATGATAATCAAGAATATAACCTCAAACATATTTTGTGTTTTTAATGTTTTAGATGTCACAATATGAAGCATTTATCAATAAAACAATGAGTATGTTCAAAACCAATTGCATACCTAAATACTTACTTGAATATGCTAAATTAGTTATGTTAGTTTCATATGTATACTTCTAATAGCATATAATCATAGTATGTATTAGTTATTACACTTTTTTCATTGCATTTTATAACTTTTATCTTCACGGTAATTAAAGATGGTACATTTTACAACAACATTAAGTCATTGTAATTAGTATTATATATTCTTACTATAAATGGTATAATAATATAATATACACTAATTTAGGTATTATTAAAAATAATAAAATTACATGTATGTATTTATATTGTATGTGTGTATTTATACATAATACAAAGTTTCGTGTTCCGCAAATGAACTTTTATTCCTAAGTTATTAATAAACTCCAACTAAAACAGTACAAGTTTAAACATTAAAATTTCACAAAGTTTTTAAGCTATATTACTGTCATCACAAAAAAATGTCAAAAACATTTTCCCGTAATAAATATTTAGTTATTAGTTATTATACTGTTCAAATTCACACTGTACTCAAGTATAAATAATATTTACATTAATCAAAATGCGTTGTGATAACTCATTGGTTTATCATGAAATAATGTAAATATAATTGGGAAATATTTTATAAGCATCATATTTTACATAATATTTTTATTTTATGTTTTTATAGTTAATATAATTCATAAATATATTACATATATACATCAAATAGATTCCGAGATATTACCTATGGGTGATTTCTCCATACATGTGATTAACATTATAGTTGATTATATTATAATATCCTAATTTTATTTTTTTATTTTATATTATTCTTATGAATAGACCTGAGATTTTTGAGAAAGCAAAATATAGAACTGTAAACTTAAAAGTAAATGAAATTAAGGCACCAAAAATGCTGGATATTTGACATAACAATAAAATTGCATTAATTGCTTATCAAGTATTTTATTTTTGTAAGCATTTATTATGATGTATAGATACTTGGACTTCAGAATATTAATCTATATCAGTGATTAAATACGTTAAACACATAAAATTTTCATCTACTCAAAACAAATAAAAGATAAGTTCATATTCAATTTTAAGAGAATCAAAGAACATCTCAGTTTTCAATTACGTTTTCTTTTTTAAATTTACGAAAATCTTGGACAAAAAGAGTGTTCCAAATATTTTACAGAGTTTCTTTATAGATTGTGAATTGGACGTAGATGTTTCTTTGGACAATAATCCTTTAGAATTTCTTTGTGGTTTTCACCGAATTGAATGAATACAATTAAGATGATAAGGATAACTATTTATCATTCAATGTCTGAATCTCGTCAATTTTAATTTTTTAATTTTTTGGTGAGTATTTGATTTAAGTTTGATGCTTCTGCCAACTAATCTAAATATAATTACTATTTAGTTAATGAATATTAAAATTAGCTGTTGTCAGTAAATATTATTAAAATTGAGTAGTTAAAAATACTTTGCTTAGGTCGTGTTTAATTATTAGTAAGTGCATCCGGAGCTAATGATATTATTAAAATACATCCGAATGAGTTCTATAGGAGATAAAATGATATTATAGTATCACGTAATCTGAAAATAATATCCGATATCAAACAAAGTCATTGTTTGTCAAATACCTACACATAGTTTACTAGATTTTTTGTAATTTAGAAAAGAAACGTAATATCTATTACATAGTAATTATATAAAAATAATTAAGTAAATTATACTCAGTGTTAAACATGTTTTGCACAGTATAATACTATCGAAGCAAAATTTGTTTTAAAGAATTGAATTTTCTCAATATATTACTTTAACTTTTGCTAAAATAATTAATAGTTTATCGTAACATAAAAACATTTTTTGTTAACTCATCATTTTCAGAATTTGAAATTTTGTATACTAATTTTTGGACATTAAATGAATAATTAAGAAATAATTATTAAGTTTCTGTATAATTTCTCAATGAACGCGATGAGGATTCTGCATTAAGTAGGATGAAAGCTGTTAATACGGTTATTGTTTAGATTTAAAATAATAAACATCAAACATATGGTCTAACTTAATAGTCTCATGAGACTTCAGATAGAAATAGTGGAGCAGTTCACTGAAAGCTATTGATCCACATTAGCACAACACAGTTTTCTGTATCCAATGTAATATTTACATGTTTGATATTTTGATGGAAATATGGTCATTAAATAGATTTGTTTTTTTTTTTTAAATGTTGGTTTTCTTAAATTGAACTCACCACTAGAGCCACGATATTTATAGGGGAGGCGAATATAGTAAAATTATGTTAAAATAGTGAGTGACTGTATAATAAATTACAGGGTTGGTATTATTTTAATCTCAACTACTAGTTTTTAATCAACTATTACGAAATTATTATTATTTAGAATATTAATTTTTTAAATATCACGAATAATTAACTGTATCTAAAAAAAACAAACAAATCAACTAGATATTCTTCATATAGTACACGTATATTATTCGTTAATCAATTAACTAATTCAGGTAATTATATAGATGCGTACATAATTATGCATATGTTATTATGCAACTTGATTATAGGTGATGAGTAGGGCTGGGATTTTAATGCCCTAAAAAACCTCCAAAAATACCCTAAAAAAATGCTTTTATGATCTAAACATTTTTTTTATTTTTAATCATTTTAGTATAAATTACAATAACAATTTTAAAAAAATGCATTATAAAAATCTATTTCTTGTTCTACTCCATAGATGTGTTTATCTCTTGACAAATGTTGTTGTACGGCAAATCATTTTTCAGCAGTAACTTTCACGTTGCATATTTTATAGAATAACACCAATACGTCTGGTAGAAAAAATATTATGTCCAAATTCTTATACAAACGTACGCAGTCGACTCGCCGTCGAACATTTTACTTTTGGCATTTTTATATTAAATTATCAAAAAAAAATAACTAGACACTAGAGTAATAAAACGGTGTTAACGACGACAAAACTCGTAATGAACGTCGACCGTCGGACGTCGATTTTACCGATTTAAGATTATTTAATAGGAAATGCGGGTAGAGGTTACACAACGTTGTCCGATAATGGCGATAAGCCGATAACATAATACGAATTACAAGTACCTACTTATAATCTGTTATATTTATTTAAAAACCATGTTGGTGTAAAAATCATAAAATAAAATTTCAAATTCATATACTTGGTTTCCAAAAACTTAAAAAATGCTCCAAAAACTCTAAAATTTCCTAAAAAATTAAGAAAATGACCTAAAAACTAAAAAATGCAAAATAAACTTTCTTATTCTCATTCAAATGTACATAACACAAATTTGTGACAAGATGAGCATTGCACAGTAAGCTTTAGAAAACAATACATAGTGCATCGAAATTCCAGCCCTAGTGATGACTCATATGAAGGAGTCTTGAATCTAAAAATAATACACATTAACTACATATTTTAGCTTAAGACTTTCATATAAAATAAATAAATAAATAAATATATATATATAGAGAGAGAGAGAGAGAGAGAGAGAGAGTTTTCACGAGAATCTATCTATTGCGATTTAACCTAGTATTTTGCATAAATTCGAATTTATTGTTTGACCATATGTAAACTTTCAAACATTAATAGAACTAAAAATCATAATAAATCAATCATTTTAAAATAAAAAGTTAAGTATGTACATGATTTTTGAATTTTTTAGTTTTTTTTAATGGTACTCACCATTTCATTATTATAAATTTCGATATTTTATTGAAGTACTAATAATTTAAGAGATATAAACGTTTGAAGTTTGGCATAGTGGAATAGAATAGTAGAGACACCTTGTAAAAATATACAGCTATATTTCCGTTGCTCTAAACTTAAAATACTTATTTACCTTAAACCTTTGGTCTAATAATAAAGATTTGAAAATAAAAATCAACATCCTTTCAATAAGTATTATTTTTTTAATATAAAACTTAATACATCATAATTACAAAAAACGCATCATTTTGTTTTTTTTTTTTTTAATTGTTGTTATAAAAATATAGGTACTGTGTTTTAATTTGTATAGAAAAAATTTAAATGTATACATTTCATAGGGTTAAAGCGTTGTGGATAAATACTCGTGGGACACTGCGTAGATTAGATGATACATATTATAGCTCGAAGTTCATACTTATATTTAAAAATAAAAACATTTTTGTAATTTCTCAATTTTTTGATTATCAGTGAAAAATGACAGACTATTATTGTTTTTATTTTTAAATGTGTTCTTTCGATTTTTATCATTCTAAAACAGTAAATAAACTCCCTCGTGTATATTTAAAGAAATATAATTATTTCTAGCGATCATTATTATTATTATTATTATTATTTATTAATATTTCTTTTGTATATTCGTATGAGTTCTAAGCTCTATTGAATACATTGCATTTGATTTAATAATAAAATTATTTTGGTTATTTCGTTATAAATCGAAAATATATTATTTGGTATGAAAAATTCGTCAAATAATTATTGGACTTAGACTTTTTTACATTTGAAATTGAATATTATATCTATGTGTCTTCAGGCGATTGACTTAATGCCTCTTGTATGCTATTAATATATTAACTATTTTATTTTTAAATATTTTGTGAAATCAGTGTATACATTATATTGGTACTTGTATTCTAACGTCACTTGTTGTTTTATTGATACCATGAGTAAAAGGTAGTACGACAAAATTTCGTAAATCATTATTTAGATTCATAACAAAACTGTTTTCAATTTCGTTATTTTTATTTTTTTTAATGTCATCTATTTAAAGATAAACTACATAGAATGATAAAATAAAAATGGTATTCATAGAATATTTTCATAACCATTTTAATTTTCTCTAAAATAATCACATATTTGATATGTTTCAAATTTCAACACACATTTTTTTTGAACAATCATTAAGTAAAAAGCTTTTAAATAGATTATGAATACTATTTTATATTATATTTATTATACATAAAGATATTATATATTTCAATAAATTTAGTTGAACATATCTCAAAGTACTAAAATTAGAAATTTCTATAGCGAGGAAACGATCCATAATTAAATATTTTATCGTTTAATATTTGTACATTTTTTTGTTATTTATTTATATTTTAAAATTTTTAGGTTCTTAATAGTAGTAAAACGCATAGAAAGCTATTGATTTTACAATTGAATTTTTCGTTATCAAAAAAGGACTCAAACAATATCATAAAACCCCTTTAGCGATTATTAAGTGAACACAGTTGGTAACTGAAGTACTAAAAACTAGTTATCAACCAGAATAATTTCACTAAAGCAGATTTTTTTTATTCCCACAATTATTTTACCACTTGATAATTATGCAATTAATTCGAAAATAATTAAGAAGAATTAAGTAAAAACTAATTAATTGATTTCAATGAATATATTATTAATACATGATAAATTAAGGACTGTTATATCGAAAAATAATGATGAAAAAGGTAAAAAGTAATATAAACTCATATGAATATATTTTATTCGATGAAGTAGAATCTTTTCTAATGCCTGGGAATTTGATTGGACATCAAAGTTAATTTTCATTACCTCATGAAACAAAATATTTTGGCAGTTATTTCAACATTCATTCAATTTGATAAAATAATTGATATTAATTCTTTTTAAGTATCTACATTTACTAATAGTTTATACAAAAATTACATAAATATAATTTCTTACATAAACAGAGTGTTTTAAATGTATTAAATACAACCTTATATTCTGAACTAGAATAATTTTTAAATTATACTGCTATTAAGTAGACACTCCGTATTATAAATACTTAATATAGTAAAAATTGTACTATGATAATATTTAGAAGAACCGTGCACAAACTATGTGTATACATACAAAATTTTTAATACCTACTTAATACGTATACATTAAAGTATTTATGTAATATGACATTACAATCAATATTATCTTGTATTTCAAAATAAATTATTTCATCTTTGATATTCGTTATTAATGTTATTACTATTATTAATATACATTCAATTCTTTCAAAATGTTTTGTAATACATTTTTTGTTTTATACTGCTAGTTTCAGTTAGTTTTAAAAAGGTTTATCGATTTGTTACAAATAATTTAAAACCCTTGAGAGATAAAAATTATAATTTCGTTTTGAAAAGTGAACGGCGCTCTACATTGACAATACTGATGCATCTGTGCACTGCGGGTCTTTGATGTCAAACGGATTATAACAACAGCGAAAATAAGGGCTGACATTTTATTATGTCGACCCAATTATTATAACTTGATGTTGTGGGTTGAACAAGAAAAAAACGTATTTAATTTGTTGAATAGAAAAACCTCTGAATTTCTTTATAGTAATTAATAATATTGTTATTAACTTAACTTAACTTAACACAAAAAAGAAAAAAAAATAATATACTTTAAATTAAGAAAAAAGATAGGTTTATAATGAAAATAAATGGTAACTGACTTTTTAAATTTATGTAAAAATTAAAAATTAAAATATATTAATGCGTTATGCGTGTTTTTAAAACAATAATTCTATAAAGTACACTGTTCATTAAAAAAAAACTCATGTGAATTAAAAAAAGTTGTATTTTAAAATTCAACTTGACTAGTTGATTCTTTAACACGAGTTTTTCATTATGTAAAGATATTGAATATAGCCTTATCTCACATACAACATATTTAAAATTAAAATAGTGGAAAAATTTTATAAAATATCAAACTAATTTATATCTATTATTTTACTAACTTATTACATCAATTCTTTGAATGTTCAAATATTAGAAATAACTGATAAGCGACTAATTTAGTATAATTTAATAAAATGTTAACACAATTCATATAACAATATAGCCTCTTATAAATTTAATAAAGTTATATTGTATGCCTCGTGTGCAAATCTGGATATCCTGTTATCGGTGTAAATATTTAGGTAGGGTAATCTTTAGGTGTTTCCAATTAACATCTTAATGATAAATATTATAAAATTAATAATTCAAAAATATTAATACTCATTTAAGTATAAATATTTCAAATGTTATACTTAAATTTATATATACACCTATATATACAGGGTGTTTCACTCAAATGGTAACACGAAATATCTCTGTTCAGCGAGCTCGGATTGAATTGGGGTTTTTTCGAGGAGTTAGGGAATACTAAAATACACATTTTATGATCATTTTCGAATTGTTAATTATGTTATTTTGCGCATGCGCAATAAAACTTACATTTTTTTAAATAGCAACCCCTATTTTCAACAACAAGTTTCGATAGAACTATTTTTTTTAAGCAACTTTGATAAACAAACTTTTTTCCTATCTCAAAAATTGATTGAATTACAACAATCCAACAATTATTTATATTATAACAAAATAAACTTTAATTCAGTTTAAGTCAAAAATAAAATTACAGTTGACAGACCTATTGTAATTAAAAAATTTGAAATTAAAATTACAGATCTCATAAAAAACTATCAATAATAAAATTATAACAATTAACAATGATACCTAGGACTTTATAGAAACGTTCTCAGAGCAACGTAATTATTTTTCCAAACGTACCCAAATTACACATATAAGGTGGTTATGGATAATAAATCCTTGTTTGCAGATACAACACGAAGGAAGAAGTCCCAAAAAGCAATTTTCGTACTGCGTTATACGATTTTGGCTCAATAATTCGATTCAAAATATTTTTTAATTTAATATACCATCTATCTCACTAAAATTCAGCTAATTAACATATTTTCAACATTACATACCTAAATGTTATGAATGTTGACGTCGATGGTATAAATTGTACATTCAAAACACTGGACAAGTAAAAATCTAATATATTTTGGAAGTTGATTTTCAGTAATAGCAGTATATATAGGTAATAAAAAAACTCGTCGAATCATATACTTGTTATCAAAACTAAATTAATTCAAGCTCAAGATTTACTTCAATTATTTAATTAAACTTTCAAAAAGGTGATTAAAAAGCAAGAAATAATTTTCAAATGTCAATTATTATATTATTGCCTTTTGAATCACAAACATTTAAACAACACATTGTGTATTATGAACGATATTATTGCTTATTCCAGTTAATTAAATTTTCTTTTTTAAATTAATGAATATTTTCTTATATTTATTTGTAGAAAAGAAGAATAGGAAATAAACTTAACATTTAATTTATGATTTATTTGCAAATATAATATGCTAATCATTATAACGTTTATAATATTGAATATTTAAAAATGCCACCTTAAGAATTTTTTTTGGGAAATTTTAGAAAGCTTAATAATAATATTAATAACTGAGTATATTAAATCAATAATTTAAACGGTAAAAAATTAAATAATGATCTATACAGCTGTAAACCATAAAACGATGTTATTTGTAACACAAATGCAAATAAATATGTATAAAAAACTCAACATAAAGATATGATCAATGAAAAATGTATAATTTTAACCTTTTAACCTTTTACACAGAAGTGATTAATTCATGGCATATAAAAACTTGAAAACGTATTTAATAATCAATTACGGCATGCCAATAATATAGTACTCAGGTACCTATATTTATGTAAAAATATGAATTAACCATTGGACAAATATTTCTCGTAAATTTCTATTCTGTTTCTAATAACACGAAGAGATTTTTATTACATTTTTAGTGTAACTGTAATAGTATTTTATAAGTTTTGAATTTTTACAGTTCGGCGTTGACCTGCAACATGGTTGCACGTTGTGCGATTGTTCGCTCCGTTATATCGCGATATTAATTAATTAATGTGTAATCTATTACGGTCTCCACTCCGTTGTTCGTGCTCTCATTATTAATATGGTTAACACCTCTCCGAAAATGTCCAAACCCAAGCGGTCGCTGCCACCATCTCCAAATTCACCAATCCAAACAGAGCATAAAAAATCCAGATCATTCGTCTCGTCAAATAAATTTGCTGTCCTTGCGATAGATGAGGATAACGAAATCAAACTCGACACCTCTGATATTCAAACATAATCGACGATTCTATTACTACCAACATTCAACAGGACAACTTCAAGGCTCCGCCAACATATGTTAAAAACATAACCAACAACTCCGCTTTCAAAAATGCGTTAGTACAAAACACCGGCCTAAACGGGTTTACATGTAAGTCTACGTCCTCTTTTCTAATCATTCGCCCTCATGGACGCCTTATGTTTGCAATGCAAAAGTAAATCATCTAATGGAAACCGATGCCTGTTTTCACACCTTCATGCCTCCAACATATCGACCATAAAAGGTCATGATAAGAAATCTGCATCACACAACACTAATCTCTGATATATGCGACGCACTCTCAGAATTGGGTCACCTCATCAGACGAGTTATAAACGTCGTTAAAAACGGTAACCCGTGCCCGCTGTTCCTCGTGAAACTAAATCCCAATACCAACAACAAAGAAATTCTAAATCTGTCCTCAATTTTGCACACCAAAATTAAAGTCGAACTACCCTATAGGATCAACAGTGGTCCACCCCAGAGTAAAAATTGCCAGAACTACGGTCACACAGCAAAATATCTCCATCATCTTTTGTGTTGTGTCAAGTGTGGGGCGACCACTCCACAGACACTTGCACTAAGGACAAAAACAGACCAGCCAAATGAGCCCTTTGCATGGGCGATCATACCTCCAACTACAGAGGATGTCCATTATTTAAAGCACTTCTCAAACGCAGAAAAACGTCTCACTCAAAACCGCGAAATCCGAATACAGTACTCTCGTCTCATCATCCTAAAACTCCCCCTCCTCGCTATTCCAAAGTTTCTTTCGCCTCTGTGGTCGATTACAATACTATCCCATTACCTGATAACCACACTAACGATATGTCGTTGGCTAAATTTATCTCTGTACTTTTATCATTAATTAATCCTCTATTTACGCTCCTTACAGCTGTTCTACACAAACAACTTATTCCATAATCCGATTTTTAAACCTCATTAAATATTAAATAATAATTTTAATTGTCAATTACGTTATCTGTATCTGAACATTTTAATGGGTTTTCGACTCAAAAAAAACTGTTTCTGTTAATTTTAGTTTCACTATTATGTATTTAATACTAAGCAATTTATTATAATCGTTGAGCTGTAATAGTTTTATACTCCAGGTTAATAAAAATTAAAAAAAAAAAAATAAGAGTTTTTATTGTGCCTACGATATTATTATTGAATGTTTCATGCCCATTAGCGACTCCCAATTCAAAAATAACTTAATAAAAACTGGTTTCGATAAATTTTAACCCTACGTTCGGCGCGTCGACATTTGTTATGTGGTTGGGCGCGTGGGGGACAGTTGTCAACCATAAATAAATTATTGATTAAAATTAGAAATATTTATAATTTATTACTTTTTTTATTATTAAACGTCAAAATTTACATAATTTATTTATAATTATTTTATTACTTATGATTAGAAAAATATAAATAGCTTATACATTTTTTTTTATAGTACACAATTTTTACATATATCTTTTAAATGATCACCGCTCATCCACTTCTGACACTTACAACACCACATTCTGGTAGTTTTATCACGCGCTCGTCCACATTCATAATATCGACCTCTGGATCCATCTGGTCTTTCTGTCTCTATAGCTACCGTATCCTTTTCTCCTAACAGAATTTTAGCACGTCTTCGAAGTTCAATTGGAAGTGTTTGTATTGTAGATCTAAATTGAATTTATGGTTTTATTAGTTCCCGCGACAAGTCTTGTAAATAGTCGATCCTTTTTATTTTTATATTTTCCGTGTGATTAGCTTTATAAATACATAGTGTATTTATTGCAGCCACGTTCAAAAGATTATAAAATATAACCATTGGCCAGCGTTTTGTGTTACGTGCTATGTTACATTATAATTTTAACAATATCGATCAACCAAATCAACACCAGTTTTAGTCCTATTACATATCAAATCTCAGTCTTTTATTATTTGACATATTAAACTAAATAAATTAAAATGTGAACAAAATATTACCCAACTATTGATTTTATATTGTTATTTATTATACATTTTTACCTGAGAGATTCCGAATATTTTATTGCAAAGAAAGTCGCGTGGTGGACACTTGTCACCCAATACGATAAATAAATGTATATAACAGTTCCGAACAACAGCACTTCGGTAAATAAGTCAGAAAACGTTTCACGTATGTCTAAATGAGAGGTACTCGAGACGTCCATTACGCCAGCCCCTCCCCAACTAAAAATACTCAGATTTTTATTATGTTTAATTAGTACGTAATTTGTATGAATTTGTACGACCATTTTTGGAATTTGTACGCAATTCGTTCGTCGGTAAAAATTGATTTTATGTGGGAGGGGCTGGGGTAACGTTACCCCAGCCCCTCCCGGCTCTCTAAACACACGTTTTACAAAGTTTATACATGTAAATAATTAGTACGTAATTTGTATGAATTTGTACGACCATTTTTGGAATTTGTATGCAACCCCCTCCTGAGTTATAATCGAAAAACCCTTTTTCCCGTGTCGCCCGCCCCCCATGCGGAATTTTCCACTTTTTTCTGCTCGAAAATATTAAACGCCATTTGTATGAATTTGTATGACCATTTTTAGAATTTGTATGCAACCCCCTCCTGAGTTATAATCGAAAAACCCTTTTTCCCGTGTCGCCCCGCCACAATTCGGAATTTTCCACTTTTTTCTGCGCGAAAATATTAAACGCCATTTGTATGAATTTGTATGACCATTTTTAGAATTTGTATGCAACCCCCTCTCGCGTAATAATTTAAGAATATATCTAGTAACCCTAATAAAAATGTATTTGTTAAAAAAAATTTTATTTGTTATTTATAGATATATATATATCACGGTTATCTACACAGGTTGGCGCACGGCGTGTTATCGCTGGTCGATGCGGCGAACGCAGTGAACTATTAGCGCTAGTAGTCAGTGGGCCTACATTTACATTCGTATGTACTGGGAAATCGAAGATTTTTTATTCAAATTCGTTATTATCGTCCTAACGACTAAAATTACGAATTAGAAACATTCCACAATTATTGTAAACCGTGAAAAGGCGATTATGACTGACATCAGCAAATAATAATCAAAATTAATTGGTAAAAATATTTTTAATGATAAAATTAACATAAAATATATATACCTAAATAATGTTTGATTTAGTTAACTAAGGCAGTGTTTATTATAAAAAAATGCATACATTGGTATCTCTTATTTATTTTATAGTGTTTGTTATTATTTGTTAAATTAATTAATTAATTAAATCACGTGTATTATGTACTGTTACTCCCTACACCACCACAAGCTTAGCTTAAAGGTGTAGGTAATTTTTATTATTTCTTTAAATTCTTTGTATTGTGTTTTTCAAATAATAAAAAAAAATTATAAATTCAATTCAATTCAAATAATTAATGACTACAAGTCTTTCTTACCCAGTTATAATTTATTTTATTTATAAAATATCTGTAAAATAAAATACCGAATAAACATAATATGTTATTATTAATTTGTTTATTACTTATTCTTTATGTAATAAAACCTATTTAGTAGTTGGTTAATACTTAATATGATGTTAGTAGAAAGTTTTCCTTCATACTTATTGACCAAGATATAATGATTTATGTTAAAACCCAATAATTCAAATTGTAAAAATACGTAACAGCAATATAATGTTTGGAACAAACATAGGTATTGTCGTTTACAACAAAGTTTTTCCTTGGAATAGCTTTTTGCCATTTTTGCCGCAAACCAGTATCTTTTGGTGCTGAAAACTGTGACACCTTTTTTGTGTTGCTTTTGTAGCCTGAAGTACATTAAACTATACAACACTAAGCCACCATCGCAATAAAACTACCTACTACCAATTATGTAATGACAACAATACAAAATAATGTCGAAATTCGAAAATTATTTTGTTCTATGTCATGCATTAAGAATGTACTCATGTTATCTCTAGGTTAGGTGTCGGTTGTGTTCTTATCACCTTTTCACGGTCTACAATAATTATTGTGGAATGTTTTTAATTCGTAATTTTAGTCGTTTGGGTGATATAACGAATTTGAATAAAAAATCTTCGATTTCCCAGTATATATAAATGTAAACGTAGGCCCACTGACTACTAGCGCTAATAGTTCACTACGGTCACCGCATAGACCACCCGTCTGCATTAGTATCATAGTGGCGTGCGCCAACCTGTGTAGATAACCGTGATATATATATATCTGTGTGTGTGTATATATCTGTGTGTGTGTGTGTGTGTGTGTGTGTGTGTGTGTGTGTGTGTGTGTGTGTGTGTGTGTGTGTGTGTGTGTGTGTTTATGTGTGTGTACACTGTACAACGTAGGTACATTTAGAAATATAGTATTTTTTATAATTTTTGAACGTTTGAGTAATTTATAAAATAGTTATAATTAAAACATATTTTGAAAAAAATTAATTAAACTGTAATCAACTTGTTAAAAATTGTTCAATGCATAGTTATAAATCTATACCTATTAAAAAATATTATGAATAAAAATAAATAAAATAAAAATAATAATAAAAACAAAAAACAAAAATAACGGTACGATCGACATTGAACGAAAATAACATGGATATTTTATATATATATATATTAGCTAATTTGTACGTTATTATCTCCATTAGAAACTTGTACAAGCATATTATTAATAATATCTATATGAACGAAATACATTATTACCTACAAAATAATTTGTACATTTTCAATTTGATACATTTTATAGAAATTTCAACTTTAAGTGCTTATTAAAAAAAATATGCCAATGTGTTTTTAATATTTTTCAACTGCTGTTAATTGTAACAGTATATCAGTAGAGTTTTGTGTTAGATTTACACTAGCAAAAACTTACAAGGAACCTTGTATTTTATTTTCAAGTTTTTTGCCAGAGCGAAAAATTTTTTATCGACATTAATTAAAAAAAACTCATATAATCGAACATTTCTTAAGCCTATAAATAGCTCAGCATGAGTCAAAATATTATAAGAATAATATTATAATATTATAAGTAGACGAGAAAAGTGTATTGTTGTTTTATATTTGTAATTTAGATGGCCATGACCCATCCATTATCCCCACTGGAAATGCCCTAAGACTTCTGAAATTTCCTTTTAGAAAAAATTTTGAAACAAACTTGGGATATTAACAAACCAAGATATTCACAATACTTCACAATATGTTCATTTAAATTTGAATTTTAGTGTAAAAGGTGTTTATAGTGTATTCTTTAAAATGTATAAATGGAAAAAATAAATAACTCAAGCATTCAAAAATTATTAAAAATACTACTATATTTCTACATGTACCTACGTTGTACTCACACACACACACACACACACACACACACACACACACACACACACACACACACACACACACACACACACACACACACACACACACACACACACACAGGCCCGCGCTAACTAGGTGTGCGAGGTGTACGAAAAACAAGGGCGGCAAAAAGTGGTAATATTCCAGGGGCGGCAAATTTTAATATCTACCTAAGTTTTTGGGAATTAATTTTGATTTTTGACGCTGAGGCGTTTAGTAGGTATCGTGTGGTTCTATCGTCTATCAATATGTTTTTGACATGCAATTCGTAATAAATATACAACATAATACAATATAACAAATAAATATAATAATTTATAAGAGGATAGTAACTAGCGACATTGTGTACAATTTATACTATATATTTTATTATTATTATATATAATAGCTTCAAAAGTGTGGCTGTAATGCTGTATCGAGTTATTTAAACAACTTAAAAATAAATCTGTAAAATTTCGTCTGTCCACGGGAAATACCCAAGATAAGCCGAGCACTAGACACTATAGTAGTATAATATGTTTTAGAGATGATTGAAAATTTAAAAGAATACTTTACAAAGAAAAGAAGTGACGAACATTTTTTAGATATTATCTCAAAGTCAAAAAAGTTATCTTTAGATGTAAACGGAGACACTATATTTCCAATAGAAAAAAGACTTAGGAAAAGAAAGAAACATTTTGACTATGAAACTGAAGATGAACCCATAATTTTATTGATCCACAAAATAGTTTTAAATGTAACTTTTACTATACTATTTTAGATTCTACTTTATTGTCACTTAATGAAAGATTTGAGTTACTTAGATCAAATTCGGATATATTTTTAATATTTTATTCAATTAAGAATTTAGTACAAATGTCTGATAAAGAATAACTCAAACATTGTAATGATTTACAAGTACATCTTACCGATAATGTCCTTAATGAATCTGATATAAGTGGTCCTGAGTTGTATGAAGAAATTATATCATTAAAAATTCATTTAAAATTAGATTACAATTCTCATGATGTTTTAAATTATATTCATACAAATGGCTTATCATCATTTTCCCCTAACATGTGTATTGCCCTACGTATTTATTTAACAATGCCAGTTAGTGTTGCTACAGGAGAAAGATCTTTTTCAAAGTTAAAAATAGTCAAAAACTACCTTAGATCAACCATGAATCAAGATAGATTGACTAATCTGTCAATTATTTCAATTGAACATCAATTATGTCAAAGTGTGGACACAAAATCATTAATTGAAAAGTTTTCAGCTGTAAAAGCTAGAAAAGTTCATTTTGTTTAAGTTAAAAAAGACATTTATATAATAAGCTACTTTGTAACATTATAATAATATATTCTATGTATTTATAAAATACCATATAATAATGATATAATATATTATGTATACTGTGTTCTTTTTTGTAGAAGTTAAATTTTTTTCATCTTGAATTTAATGTTTTGTTATAATTATTTTAAAGTTCATATTTCTGAATTATTGTGTATATATCCAGTCTATAGGTTTGTAGGTAAAGAAAAAAAGTTGATTTTATCAAATTTATTTCATTGAGGTAAAGTTGTCTAACATTTTAAAATAATATATTATGTTTTTATGTTTAAATTGAATTAATTTATTGGAAGACAGCTAATAACATTTGATATAGGTACTTACATGCTACAATCCTCATACCGAAATATGCAAATACAATTTCTGTTCAGTCAAGGTATGATATTGAGTGATCAAGTAGGTGAGA
The DNA here is from genome assembly GCA_027580255.1 of Therioaphis trifolii. Classification (NCBI taxonomy): domain Eukaryota; kingdom Metazoa; phylum Arthropoda; class Insecta; order Hemiptera; family Aphididae; genus Therioaphis; species Therioaphis trifolii. Next base: position 28,748,975 of record CM050404.1, read on the forward strand.
GGGGCAATTTTTTTATAGAACAAAGGCAGCTGAATAGGTCAGAGCGGGCCTGCACACACACACACACACTCACACACACACACACACACACACACACACACACACACACACACACACACACATATGTGTATATATATATACGTAGGATTTAAATTTTAAAACGTTATTATTACATAAAACAATTAAAATATCAATAAACAACAATCAAAGAGTAAGATATAAACGAAAGCACGAAAACAAAACCGATATTGCAATTTCGATTTTGGTTTTAAAAACCCGGTTATGAGCTACCAAGATATTGGTTAACCACTCATATAACAAAAAAATTAATTTGTAACAATACCTTTTTATTTGGATTCCTAATATATTCTTTAATTATTACGCGAGAGGAGGTTGCATACAAATTCTAAAAATGGTCATACAAATTCATACGAAAGGCGTTTAATATTTTCGCGCAGAAAAAAGTGGAAAATTCCGCATGGGGGCGGGCGACACGGGAAAAAGGATTTTTTGATTATAACTCAGGAGGGGGTTGCATACAAATTCCAAAAATGGTCGTACAAATTCATACAAATTACGTACTAATTATTTACATGTATAAACTTTGTACTATGTGTGTTTAGAGAGCTGGGAGGGGCTGGGGTAACGTTACCCCAGCCCCTTCCGCATAAAATCAATTTTTACTGCCGAACGAATTGCGTACAAATTCCAAAAATGGTCGTACAAATTCATACAAATGGCGTTTAATATTTTCGCGCAGAAAAAAGTGGAAAATTCCGCATGGGGGGAGGGTGACACGGGAAAAAGGGTTTTTTGATTATAACTCAGGAGGGGGTTGCATACAAATTCCAAAAATGGTCGTACAAATTCATACAAATTACGTACTAATTATTTACATGTATAAACTTTGTAAAACGTGTGTTTAGAGAGCCGGGAGGGGCTGGGGTAACGTTACCCCAGCCCCTCCCACATAAAATCAATTTTTACCGACGAACGAATTGCGTACAAATTCCAAAAATGGTCGTACAAATTCATACAAATGGCGTTTAATATTTTCGCGCAGAAAAAAGTGGAAAATTCCGCATGGGGGGAGGGTGACACGGGAAAAAGGGTTTTTTGATTATAACTCAGGAGGGGGTTGCATACAAATTCCAAAAATGGTCGTACAAATTCATACAAATTACGTACTAATTATTTACATGTATAAACTTTGTACTATGTGTGTTTAGAGAGCTGGGAGGGGCTGGGGTAACGTTACCCCAGCCCCTTCCGCATAAAATCAATTTTTACTGCCGAACGAATTGCGTACAAATTCCAAAAATGGTCGTACAAATTCATACAAATGGCGTTTAATATTTTCGCGCAGAAAAAAGTGGAAAATTCCGCATGGGGGGAGGGTGACACGGGAAAAAGGGTTTTTTGATTATAACTCAGGAGGGGGTTGCATACAAATTCCAAAAATGGTCGTACAAATTCATACAAATTACGTACTAATTATTTACATGTATAAACTTTGTACTATGTGTGTTTAGAGAGCTGGGAGGGGCTGGGGTAACGTTACCCCAGCCCCTTCCGCATAAAATCAATTTTTACTGCCGAACGAATTGCGTACAAATTCCAAAAATGGTCGTACAAATTCATACAAATGGCGTTTAATATTTTCGCGCAGAAAAAAGTGGAAAATTCCGCATGGGGGGAGGGTGACACGGGAAAAAGGGTTTTTTGATTATAACTCAGGAGGGGGTTGCATACAAATTCCAAAAATGGTCGTACAAATTCATACAAATTACGTACTAATTATTTACATGTATAAACTTTGTAAAACGTGTGTTTAGAGAGCGGGAGGGGCTGGGGTAACGTTACCCCAGCCCCTCCACATAAAATCAATTTTTACCGACGAACGAATTGCGTACAAATTCCAAAAATGGTCGTACAAATTCATACAAATGGCGTTTAATATTTTCGCGCAGAAAAAAGTGGAAAATTCCGCATGGGGGGAGGGTGACACGGGAAAAAGGGTTTTTTGATTATAACTCAGGAGGGGGTTGCATACAAATTCCAAAAATGGTCGTACAAATTCATACAAATTACGTACTAATTATTTACATGTATAAACTTTGTACTATGTGTGTTTAGAGAGCTGGGAGGGGCTGGGGTAACGTTACCCTAGCCCCTTCCGCATAAAATCAATTTTTACTGCCGAACGAATTGCGTACAAATTCCAAAAATGGTCGTACAAATTCATACAAATGGCGTTTAATATTTTCGCGCAGAAAAAAGTGGAAAATTCCGCATGGGGGGAGGGTGACACGGGAAAAAGGGTTTTTTGATTATAACTCAGGAGGGGGTTGCATACAAATTCCAAAAATGGTCGTACAAATTCATACAAATTACGTACTAATTATTTACATGTATAAACTTTGTAAAACGTGTGTTTAGAGAGCCGGGAGGGGCTGGGGTAACGTTACCCCAGCCCCTCCCACATAAAATCAATTTTTACCGACGAACGAATTGCGTACAAATTCCAAAAATGGTCGTACAAATTCATACAAATGGCGTTTAATATTTTCGCGCAGAAAAAAGTGGAAAATTCCGCATGGGGGGAGGGTGACACGGGAAAAAGGGTTTTTTGATTATAACTCAGGAGGGGGTTGCATACAAATTCCAAAAATGGTCGTACAAATTCATACAAATTACGTACTAATTATTTACATGTATAAACTTTGTAAAACGTGTGTTTAGAGAGCCGGGAGGGGCTGGGGTAACGTTACCCCAGCCCCTCCCACATAAAATCAATTTTTACCGACGAACGAATTGCGTACAAATTCCAAAAATGGTCGTACAAATTCATACAAATTACGTACTAATTATTTACATGTATAAACTTTGTAAAACGTGTGTTTAGAGAGCCGGGAGGGGCTGGGGTAACGTTACCCCAGCCCCTCCCACATAAAATCAATTTTTACCGACGAACGAATTGCGTACAAATTCCAAAAATGGTCGTACAAATTCATACAAATTACGTACTAATTATTTACATGTATAAACTTTGTAAAACGTGTGTTTAGAGAGCCGGGAGGGGCTGGGGTAACGTTACCCCAGCCCCTCCCACATAAAATCAATTTTTACCGACGAACGAATTGCGTACAAATTCCAAAAATGGTCGTACAAATTCATACAAATTACGTACTAATTATTTACATGTATAAACTTTGTAAAACGTGTGTTTAGAGAGCCGGGAGGGGCTGGGGTAACGTTACCCCAGCCCCTCCCACATAAAATCAATTTTTACCGACGAACGAATTGCGTACAAATTCCAAAAATGGTCGTACAAATTCATACAAATTACGTACTAATTAAACATAATAAAAATCTGATTATTTTTAGTTGGGGAGGGGCTGGCGTAATGGACGTGTACTCGAGATAAAAAAGTCGTAAATTGCATTCGATAAGAATAATCTAATTTTAAAATATACTGAGTAACATCAGCTGTCAACCGCGCGCCTAACGTAGGGTTAAAATACTTCCCGATTCGATTCGACGACAATGAAAATATATTTTTAATTATATCATTAAAATAATATTTTAAATTCTTATTTCGTAATGATTTATGATTAGTTATTAATTAAAAAACATATAGAATTGTTAATGAAAACATTTACCAATCATAATCTTAAATTTAGTAAGTCAAAATACTAATGTCAACAAAGGTTAATGTAAATCAGATAGGGAGGGCTTTTCGTTTTAGATAAACTTGTAAGATTACTTCAATTATATGCTCTAAAATGCATGCGTATAGATAGAACTTGAATTTCAGATAAAATACATAAACTTAGTGCTAGTCTTAAATATCTATCTCATTAAGGTCATTGTAGAATAGTAATTAGATACGTATAAATACTTTCATTTCAGTACCTAAGAAAGCAAGATTATGTTTCCAAAACAATTTTGAATTGAATTTGAAGTTAGATACTTGGACTACCTTTAAATTTCCTATGGTGCGTTTTCAAAATGTGATTTTTTTTATTAAAATAATAAATTATCTAAAACGATTTATTATGCGATAATATGTGACTTTAACAAATCAAATATGTATAAAGATATACAACATTTAATATGATCAGTTAGAAAAATTAACTGTACAAATCACATAATGAGCTTAAATTCTTATTTCATATTCTTAATTTTAGTTTTATAGCTATTTATCATCCAAAAATAAATAAACTAATGTTTTTAAAAATAAATTTACAATATTCTAACAGCACTTAAATACATATTCAATAAAATTATGAAACCCCGAAGATAATTATTATTAACTATGAACTAAAATAAGAATGTATTGGTTTTACAATGACGTATATCTTTTTTATGTGCCAATTCTGTCTACGGTCAAGTTTGTAGAACTCTCACATGATAACAAAATGTTAGCCATTTATTTTTTTAGTTAAATAACTAAAATATTTAATTAAAGAATAATGGGTATTAATCAACTATGTTTTTAACAAATTTTGTAGAAAATGACCAAATTTTCATACCATTTAAATGAAATCGCAGGTGTATTGAAAGGACTCAAGTTTATTAACTCAATATGAAATATTTGAAATAACCCTTTATATTTTGAAAAATTGATTCATATTATTATCAAAAATAACTGACTACACCAAATCATTCTTGGTTTCACTTAAAATATTAAAAGTAAATAAACGTTTTGTGACATTAATTGAAAAAATGTATACAAGTGACGTTTTGAATATTTGTGTTAACTATTTTATTTTATTTATATCTGTTTCACGTTTTAATTGCTATGAAATTTTTAAGCAAATAAAAAAAAAACAGACGTATATTTTAAAATGTATCAAAAACCGACGCGATTTAACTAATAATACATTAGGACATATTTATTTCGTCAAAATATGATTATAGGAGGTATAATGTATATAATTGGAAAACTTGATGCCATAAAATATTAAATTAAATGATATGACGTTAGGAGTTTTTTTGAATCCATAAAGCTATAATACTATAGACAACGTTTATATTTTTAATAATATTAGTTTTCACGTCATGTAATACTATAACAATGGCTAGTTTAAATCACTTTATCAGTTTTTAAATACAACAAATTAAAATATTTGTTTTATTCTTTCATTTTTTAGATATTCTGAAATATCACATGCATTTAGGGCCATTAATATGGTTGCACTATAAGTACGTGTCTTCAAAGTCAAAGTTTTACTCATGTTTATGATCTGTTCATCATACAGAATGTTGTTATGATCGAGACCAAAATCATATTCAAACCATTTTTGATAAGGATCGTTATTATCATAATAAACGTTCATATTTTATGATAAATTCAAAATTCTCTTAAAATCATATACTCGTAAATAAGTTCTTCAAATATAATATTGATAATATAATATTGATTTCACCAATATTAATTATATTATTTATTTATAGTATGCTGTTAACATACTTATACTTATACTTATTCACAGTTAAATTTATATTTATACCTGCTAACTATCTATATACTTATTTATTTATTCATACTTATATTATTTTCAAAAAAAAACCCATTTACTCACTTAATATTTTATTTTTGTTACCTTATAGTGTAAGTTAAGATATTATAGCCGATGTCATATGCAAAATAAAATAAATAAATTTCGCCAATCAATTATATACTGGTATTATCCCTATGATAATATGTAGGTATACATAGTAATTTTTTATCTGAATATTTACAAAGTTATTTAAGTAGGTACTAATACAGTTGTATTTGAAAAATAAGGATTTGTTGTACATATGAATATATGAAGAATGAACTTCAACTATACTCAAGAAATATTTACGGGATTAGTTAATAGACAGTACTCATAATATTATGATAATTTCAAATGTCGACATTGCAGTTCGAATAATATTTTTGTCGTCGAACTAATATCGAGTTATACTTTCAAGTAGTCATTTTCATGGCTTAAATCAGTGGTTTTCAAACTTTTTTTGACCACGGCACACCTCGCCCTTCACAAAATTTCCAAGGCACACTATGACCTCTGATTTCAATACAGTGAAACCTCTGAATATCGGACACTCTCGGTAGCGAAATATTGTTCGTTATTTAGAAGTTTCCGCTGTTCAGAGGGAAAAATATAGGAGGAGAATATGTTCGTATCCACATAAAAACGTCCGCTGATTGGAGATGTCCGCTATTCAGAGGTGTCCGTTAAGGGAGGTTTCACTGTATTCTAAAAAATTACATTTCCGATACATTTTGTTAGGGTGCAATTATTATCTAACATAACTTAGTCGCTTTGTTACTGCAAACCTTCGATTCATCAATATCCATTTTCGTAGGTACATCATAATTATTCAATTCGATCGGTCATTTATGAAAAAAAAAATGTTCAAAACACCGCGGCACACCTAGTGAATGCTCGCGGCATACCAGTGTGCCACGGCACCCAGTTTGAAAACCACTGGCTTAAATGAATGAGCATTTTCCAAGAGTTTATCCAAAGCTAAAGCATTTAACATTATGTACATATTCTAATGAGAGCAAGAGAAATGCCGGATGAGCTTATTTGTGAAGATTTTATTAATGTATTTAAAAAAAACTAAATTATGACACTAAGTAATAACAAGATACGTAGTTACTAAATAGGTAATTATACGTATTAATTTACGTTTTAACTACTTTAACTTCACATTTTACAGTAAATTTAATAAGTTGTTAAACAAAATGCTATTTCTAAACTACCATATTCATAATAAGTTAGGCAGAATAAAACTTCTTGAACCAGACTATATTTAGAGTAGCAATTTTCCATAGGTCTACAAGCGGAAAAACTATTAGTACGCCCATGTACGCCTTGAACAACCATTACTATCTTTTATGCTGTTTTTTTTTTAAATTTAGTTTATAAAACATTATTCGCAGATTCATAATTATAAACATTTGAATATTGGAATTATTATGAGAGAAACATTATAAATATATTGAATATGTAAAATGAATTTAAGATCACTACATTGAAATTTATCAAACATGTAAGTAATTAATATAATAAATTTAACCATTGAGTTTTGGTTGAGTGAAGTAAAAGATCTATTGGTTTTACAATGATGTTTATTTTTAATTTTTTTCCAAAGACTCTTTGAGGCTAAAAACTTAGTTTAAACATTTCATCCAATAACTTTATACATCAGATATAGATATTGGATGTGTATGCTACTTTAAGAGTTTTTATTTTTTTATTTTATCAATAGTTTTTCTTGGCGTAAGGAAATTTTTTAAAAACCAAGTAAAAACATGTTAAGTTTATCGTAAACGAGAATATCACAAAATTGATTTTAGTTAATTAGTCAAAAATCTAAAAGTAATGTTTCTAGAAACTTGAAATCTTCACCATAAATCGATATTACATTGTTACATACTTGATAAAAGTTTCAAAAAATTGTACAGCTTTTGGGTTAAAAACATATCTTTATAAATACCTTGTTTCCTTTTTGTATATTTTTAATAATCTTTTTAATTTTTAATACTAAGGCCTGGAAATTTAATATTACATTTTGGTTTATACTATTAAACTCACCTAATAATACTGAAATTTTATTGAAAATCGTTAGTCAGTATTTTTTTCTAAGCGATTATCAAATTCTTAGATGATTTTCACGGAATCGGCTGTTTTTACATCACTTTCAACTTAAAATCTATATGAAAAATTGGTTTATTCAATCATTATAATATATGGGATGAAGATGAAAAAAATATTTAAATTGTTGGTCAAAATAATGTCTTCTTTATTTTGATAAAAAAAACCTATCAAATATTTGGGACTTTCAACTAAACGCCAAAAAAAAAAATATATAAGCTAGAGTTTTTGCTAATATTTTATAACTGTACATTTAAATGAAAAATGAAACACAATTAAACTTTAAATAGTTTGAAATATAGTGTTTGAAAAAATAAATTATATGCATTTTTTGCCAGTTAATAAGTTTTATATCAGGAGTTTAAGGCTGAAACGATTTTATACGTTTAATCTAAAAATCTATGTATTTTGAATAGGACTTCAGAACAACTAATATTTAGGAAACAATATGCATCTATAATGAAGGATTAATAATTATTCATCAAATAAAGGTAAAAACTGTTTTCTCTTTAATGCATGAAATTGCATTTAAGAATAATCAATGTATGCCAAGTTGGTATAAGATGGACTAAGTATAATCTGTTTTATGATAACTTTATTATTAGAGATGTCTTAGTTATTTTAAATTGAATTTATCATTTGATATATTATCAGAAGCTATTCCAATTTATAAATAATATAAAACTAATATAATATATTTGTACATTATATGAAATATAATAAATGTCATAAAAAAACATATTTAAAAGTCAATAAATACCATTATTAATAAACTATGAAAACAAAATTATTGTTAATGCAATAAAGTTTTAAATTATATTTTTCTTAAATGACAAGACTATTTAAAATAGAAAATGATAATATAGTAGAAATAGTTAAAACATTTAAGACGCTTGGTTAGTGAAATAAATATATCATATCATATATATTAAATATATATATATCTACATAATGATAAATGTACATTTAGGTGTTTAAATATAAATATTTTATTCGCAATCAACCTCTTGCTTATATTTAAAAGATTTAAATTTAAAAAAAAGAAAATCCGAGAAATTCAAAATTGAAAAAAATTCAACTGGATTCAATATTTTACTTTTATTCACTATCAATCATCTTTAATGTTCAATAATATTTAATAAAATCAACATTTTTTTCAATAATTTTTTTTTTTTTGGAAAATAACTGTAAGAAATTTTAAAAAAAATGTTTATTTTTAAGAATAATATGTAATTAATTTCTAACCTTTAGTAGATAAATTAATAACATATCATCAAAATATTCTTGAAATAATTTTTAGACTTCAAATTATGATATTTTTATTAAAAAAAAAAAAAAAAATTGTACCAATCGTTAATTTTTTCACTACTGCTTGATTTTTTAAAATGTTATCGTTTATATGATGGTGTGAAAAATGTGTAATTTATTCAAATATTCTAGATGACAAGTTATTATGCGTCAATGCATATTGCGTAATATAACTTTGTAGATATAGTTTAATACTGTATTACATATATGATATATCCATGTTATTAAACATACATAAAATAATTAATAATATACAAGTATACGTACACATATACTGGTTTTTCACCCCAATAATTTATACACATGGATAATGTATGTACATTTTTTTTTAATTTAGTATAAAAAGTTTAAATTTAAAATTTTTAATCTGTATACTATGAAAACGCTGTACTGATTTTTAAATGAATATAATACACCCATATTGTAAATTTTTACCCTGCAGTCCATACTAGGTTGTTTGACAAGATAAGTTTTTTCATATTACTCAGATTTTTTTAAAGTGCTGCAGTAGACAAGTGAAGTGTATACGTGTCACTAAAGTGGCCATTGCGAGGTCATATTTCAATAAATTATTCAACGCATATTCAGGATGTCTCCATTTTTACAGACCACGTAACTTAAATATTTCACCACTGGATCACGGATAAATAAAAGTTATTTTTATTGAATAGCAAGTTGTAGCGTATTAGTGTGTGTGTGTGTGTGTGTGTGTGTGTGTGTGTGTGTGTGTGTGTGTGTGTGTGTGTGTGTGTGTGTGTGTGTGTGTGTGTGTGTGTTTGTGTGTCACTGCAGTAGTAGATTGAGCTATCAGGATTAAAAGCATTTTTCATAAGGCTATTTCTTCAAAATAATCATCTGTATATTTAATAAATATTTATTAAATTAATATTACTAATATATTAATGCATTTTAAGTGTATGATATGATACTTCTTCATATTCATGAAATCCAAAAAGTGTTCTTGCATATAATATGGTATATGCTCGTCACTTGCTTAATCGCAAAAAACAGAGAAAAGTCATCAAGTTAATAAAATATAAATTGAACTTATTGAAATAATTCGTTAAGCAATTCCTATTATTTTCAATCGTGCAATTAGGATTTTAATCTTAAAAATTACAAAAATAAATTAATGATAATAAGAGCAATCTACAAATATATTTACTTACATTATACGAATCAAAATTTATTTTTTATTCTTATAATATTTAGCAAATCAAATGGTTTCATTTATACTTTTGTCTAATGCTTAGAAATTCTGTGGGAATTTTGTGAAACAATTTCTTTCTATCAAAACTGATTAGAAGAAATTTCTATTTTATTTATAGTGCTAAACGAAACATTTGAACCAACTTTAAAATTCAAAAATTTAACTATACATAAATAAAAAATACACCATTTCAAAACTAATAAATTCTTCATGCTTCGCTCAAAATCTTAAACAAAAATTAATTCCAAATGAAAATCATTTGAAACTTAAGTGTTAATTTAAAAAATGACTGATTACACTGAGTAAACTAACCTCAAGCTCCATGATATCAATATTTCTTTGTTGAATAAATATCCAATAATAATTTTGCTATTAATTTATATTAATAAACTATAATATATGTATGTATGAATTTTAACATATTGTGTCATTGAAATGTATAAATATAATGTTAAATGTACAAGAACACTTGTTGATTTGTATTATGATAAAAATGTAGATCAGCGAATATTGTTCATACGGGCTCTAATTTCACACCAACCATAAGGTGTGTATGTGTGTGCACGTGCACGTGCATACGTCAATTGTTATCTAAAAATAGACTATTCGATATTTAATAGTGACAATTTTTTTAAGCTATTCACATTAACATAATATGTATAAATCAACACAACTAAGGACACTTAATTATTTTAACCCCCCTCCCCCCAATGTAGACTTTCGAACATCCCTGCTCATTGTATACTTAATTTGATAATTCAATGGAAACCTATTTTTACTGTTATGATTTTTAATTTGTAATGTATTGAATTAGTTAAATCCCCTTATACTATCCGCTTTATTTACGAAAAAATATGATATAAATACCTGATATGAAGAAATGAAATATACTCCCGCGAGAAATTATGTCTACCAACTTGTATACCTACCTATCAGGTAATATTTGGCTAATACATGTTATGTCAGTGCGAATTTTTCGAACCGCTTTGCGAACGAATAAAGGCCATAAAAGAGAAATAACCATACACACGTGTACGTATATATGTATATTATACACACACACACACACACACACACACACACTCACATACACAGATATATACATAAATATTGTGTTGCGTAGTTGTTTCTCAGTACACGTACACCCGTGTCGTCGCGTGTACGCGGATAAGACCCACGCCGAATTCTGAGCGGATTTTCCGTCGATACGGCACGACTCTAGAGACTGCGTGTACTGGCGTTTCGATAGCGAGTGTCCCGTGTCCGTTTTAACGATTAATTTATTTTGAATTCGCTCGACGGCCGCTCACACCGTCGCGTCGGGGCCCGTTCCCCGGCCGCTGGAATAGAGCAGTAGTCGCAGCCCGCCCACACATCATCCATCGTCGTCGTCGTCGTCATCGTCGCCGGCACACACAAAGATGAGAAAATCAATTTTCCACTCTACCAGCACACACATAGGCTCTCTTTCATTTCGTCACGTTCTCGTTTTTATTTCGCATCGCGTAACAAAATGTAATATCTCACGCACGCCGCCACCGTAGCTTACGCGTCGCGTACATACGTACCTACCCCCGCGTGATGTGTACACGTACCTACACGCACGCACTCGTGACGTATAATATAATAATATAATGTATACACCTAACCGACGTCGTGTACGCGCGCACGGACGTATGTGATGTTATTACCTACGAACACGGACGTATATATTATATCATGTTATACTTGTGATATTGTTTGTGTACAGGTACAGGTGTGTGTTTGTTCACGCGTACAGTCGTATTTCGATCACTACACGGAGAATATCTAACAGATATCTGCGAACACGTCGGTTATTGATAATCAACGATGACGATAAAATCTCGGTTCTCGCGAGATCTATTTTTACGTGCACTCACGACGCGAGTGCGCCCACGTGCGTGCCGCACGCGCGTCGGCGGTGTACGGACGGCGTGCACCCGTGTGATATCGAGTCGTCGGCAAAGGCGTGCGAGACATTATCGACGTCGGTTGATGTTAAACGACAAGATTTGATTCCGGACGCCGAACGCGGACGGGCAGACGCGAGGTCTATAGACAACGAGTATCGGTCTATGAACCTCGGGGCAGACGAAAGACCGCGCGGACGGATGGCGCGAACGGCGAGCACGGGCTGTAGAAATCTACTGCGACTCTTACCTGCTGATAACGTTATAGCGACGATGGTGCACGAGTGATTGTCGTGTCGTTCTCCGCAGGCGGGGAGCAGAAAAAAAAAATCATAATAACAGTAACGAATAAACGCCGCGGCCGTAGTGCACTACTATCAGTCGGTCGCACAGCTCGCCGTCGTCGTCGTCGTCGGAGCCGTCGAGGAAGGAACACGCGCGCGGCCGAACGCGAGCTGAGGCCTCGCACTGAAACGGCAACGGCCACAGCGCTGCGGCGGCACGGAACGTAAAAATAAAAAAAAAGCGAAATAAAAAGCTATCCCAAAGGGTAATAAGCGGCGTCGGCGCGCGCTCTCTCTCCTCGTATCTTTTCCCCGTCGTCGTCGTCGTCGCTCGCCGCCACCGTCCGCCGCGCCGCTCGGTCCTGTCGGCCGTCGTCGGTGGCGCTGCTGACGTTCGCGGTACCTACGAGCCCGCACCTACCGACGGCGCGGAACCCCTTGCGTAAATACGCCGCTCCACACGCCGCGAGACGTGCGAGAGTGCGGCTGGATCTGCGTCGGAGGCGGTGGCGTGGGCGGCGGCGGCGGCGGCGGCGGCTGCGGCTACGGCTGCGTCGGTCATCGTTACATAACGTTCTGCTCGTGCACGAGACTTCGCGCGTCGTTCAGTACGCGATCGTACTTTACGGTGCATAAAACGGACTGCACAACCGTCTCGTATTCGTATGACAAATACGTAATATAATACCCGACGAAACCTTCTCCTCCCACGCACTTGGCCGACGGTTTTCGCGCGATCGACACGGTGACAACGTCATAGCAGTCGCAGGCTGCAGAGCCTGATTTAGGCGAGTAACTGGTAGACTGTTGTCTCCTGGCTCCCGATATTTAGACGATTCTTCATCTCTTCTATTAGCTATTATATGTATATATTACTTATTTTGTAATTTAAGCGTCATAATATTCTCTTTTAAATTTTTGAAATTAAATAAAACACATAAAGGCACCTAATGATGGAAATTGGTCATTTGATTTTGTATCCTATGACTTACAATATTTGTCACAAAAAGAAAAAATCGTTGTAAAGTGTTAAAAAGTGTTAAATATATATTTTTCCATATTTTAAAATGTATTTTTTATACATGAAATGGAAAAATGAAAATCTCATATGGGCTCTCATTTTTTTTTTTTTTTTTTTTTTTTTTTTTTGTGCATGATAATTGTGTACGTATGGGATATTTTTTAGGACGAGGCGGGTTGATTTCAGATTTATAATTTGACCTTTTTATTTTTAATGTTTATTTTTAAATCTGAAACTCGTTTGCCATCGTGTTACAGATATGAATAACGAATATGTTATTCAATAGTTTATAGTTATTGATTAATATTAAGTTCTGAATGAAACAAAGAGTATTTAATGGTTTTATAAATGATGTTATTAAAAAAAAAATAGTTTGAATGTGATCACTTTTTTAAATTGTAATGGTGATCCAAAAGTTACATCCAGTGACTTAAAAATTCAAAAATGTCATCGAGTTAGAACTTGAATAAAATCATTACTCTTAATAGTTTTTCTAAAATTGAGGGAAAACTATCAAATAATGCGATAAAAACGGAAAAATTTTGTTCAAAAGAATTTTGTATTAAATCCACTTCCATTATTTAGTTTATAATTAAAAAACATCGGTGTTGGAAATTCAAAATCTCTGTCAAATATCAACAATACTCATTTATAGATTCAACTAATAAGAATTAAAAAAATATCTACGTTTTTAGGCTAAACGTTGAACTGAAAATACAATATCATCTTACTCATATGTTTATCTAATAGCCTTAAAAATATTTAAAAAAATTGAGAACAAAAAAAAATCAATATTTTCACGTAGATTAACGATTTTTTCCATTCAAAGTCGTATAAAATGTTGAATTCTAAACCTGGTAAGAATTTCCTCTAACCAAAAGATACGCTACATATTTTTCTATCTGTGTTTCAAGTTTCATAAAGATTGACTTGATCATATATTATACTTTATGCGAGTTTAAAGTTAGAACTATAGCTCAAATATCTCTTTATGCAAAATATCAGATTTCTTTTTGCTTTTATTTTATAAAATTTGTAATTTTTAGTAATAAAATCTAAAATACATCTCCAAGTATTTTGTATTGTTCTAAGGGTGGGCAAATAGCGTCATTTTTGGCTTACCGAGAAATTTCAAGGAGAGCCTAAATTGAAAAAAATTGAATTGAAAATATCAATTCACACGTAATACTTAAATTATTTTAGAATGATAGAACAAATTTAATAGAGTTGTAAATATATGATACGACGAATAAAAGTTTAATTTAAAAAAATCAACTGTTTCATGTTTATAGAATTATGTTAATAGCTATATCCATTATCAATTATTGTCTTTTTTTCGTTCACTGAAAATACCCGATAAATCGATGTATCAACGATTTATATCAACATGGTGTCATATTTTATATTCTGAGTGAAACGAACAATGCATTGGTTTTACAATTATGTGTTTTTTTATGTATATTATTACTTTTTCAGACATAAATAATTGTGCCTTCGTTTTATTCAGTTACTCTATAGACTAGAAATTTCATGCAGTTAATACTTTAGAAAAGCTATTTTTTTATATTTGAGATCATTTTTACAGATGTATGAGTAAACTAACTAAAAATTGAGTAAAAACGGTAAAATTCGGTGTATTTGAGATTTTCATAATTTTTGTTTTTTTTTTTCGATACTAAGCCATAAATCGAAAAATATTAGTGCTAGACACTTGAAATTTTCACCAAATATCAGCATGATCCTTGTAAATACTTGTTACCATTTTTGGACAATATATGGATATTATAAATTATTGGAAATATTTCCTTTTTTTAAAGTTTTTTTATAATTAAATTTTATGTAATTAATATAAATTCTAAAAATGTAATAACATTAAATTAATTTATGTAACTACTAACAAGACTAAACAATTTCAAAAATCGTTTGTCATGTTTTTATAGGCATTTAAGTTCGAATTTTGACAAAAATTGTTAATAAAGTGAAAATTAGTGATATTTTTCAAGAAAAACGTTATGAAATTTATAATTGTTAATCGGGTAAACATTTTCTTTGACCAATAAATTCGGCATTCACCTGCACATATAAACCGAACGAGGTTCAAATTTCATAATGATAAACTTAATAAATAATTTTTTATATGTATTTAAAATTGAAATGATGGCTCTAATAACTCTTTTTACGTAAAACGTAAAATTTATTTTAGTTTCTGAGTGAAGCAAATGATCTATTGGTATTTCAAAAATGTTTTTTTTTTTTTTTTACAGACACATCAGTCATTTTCACTAAATTGATTGTACTTATTTAGTCACAACTGAGAAACATATGTTTCTAGAAACTCAAAATATTCATCATACATTAATGGTATATTGCTACATACTTTACGAAAATTTAAAAAAAAATTATTCCTTTTGGGCTAAAAATATAACTTTAAGGAAAATACCATGTTTTTTTTACAATTATCTCTAATACAATTTTTATCTTTCACAAAAATGTATAAAAATTTAATGTGGTTTTACATTGTTACTTATATATTTCACTAACGATACTGAAAAAATTTCAAAAATCGTGATTTTTTTATATATACTTTATATATATTTTGAAATATACTATTATACGATTTTTACAGAATAGACTGTTTTTACACTAATTTCAACTTTGAATACAGATAGAACATTAGATTTGAATTTTTTCGTAAAAAAAAAAAAAAATTATTTTTCAAACAAGTAAACTTTAACAGGTTTGATAAACAAAAAAACTTACCAAAAATTAGACTAAAAATGGTAAAATATATAAACGATATTATTTAAAAAAATATAACAATAAACTTATAGTATGTATTAAATATGCTAAAATTTTACACTGAAGCTTTACTCAGAATCGTTTAACTAAAGAAATAATTTCAAATTTAAATAAAATTATACTACACTAATCGTAAAAGTAGAAATTTGTCTAATGTTATATAAATCCATCATCACTATTTCGTAAAAAAAGGGAAGAACACCCTTAGTGTTAAGTACATATCCGGATTTTTAACATTTATAATAGAATATATTTTATCATGTAGACATAGTTGAAAGCTTTGTATTATTAGGTATTACAGTGGCTATAATAATATAATAAATTACTATGTATTTAAAATTGATAAATGTACCTAAACAGATATCCATATATTTATTTTATTTTTCAAAACTTGCTATTTACTGCTTTCAAGCTTTAGCGTATACGATGATTTATTATTTGCATGACATAAAATTATAGACTACTTTATCTCTATACCTTCTTTTAGATTCTGAACGGAGTGAAGAATGTATTGATTTTACAATGATGTGTTTTTTTTTATTTTTTTTTTATTTATTTATTTATTTTTGTGTCTGTCGACACGATTTGGGGCAGTAAAAATGCTTCGATTGCCTTATAGAGCAACTTTTCTGAAAGGAAATTGAATCTAGTTGGTACTTTGGGGGGTCAAAAGTTAAAAATTTTCAATATTTTTTTAACGCGCCGGGAAAAACCCTTAAAAAATGAGGGAAAAACGGTATATTTTACGCAAAACCAGTTTTCGACAAAATCAAATTTTTTATTTTGCTATAACTCAAAAACTAATCGATGTAAATACTTGAAATTTTCACCAAATTTTTAGATTAGCGTTCTCTATACACCTTTAAATTTTCAAAGTATTTTGTCTTTTATTGAGCTAATTATAGACAATTGAAATTTTCAATTTTTTTAAGTATTTTTTTTTTAAAATAACGATAAAATTTTTTTTTTTGCCAGAAAATCTTGAAAATTTAATACAAGGTTTCTTATAAGTTGTTCCATAACTGATAAAAAAAAATCCAAAATCGTAAGTCACAATTTTTTTTTATAAGTGCTCAAAGTTCCAATTTATACGAAATATGTAAAAATTGCGAAAATTTGCAAATAATTTTGTTGTTGAAAAATCGTAAAAATTTTTTCTTTTATAACTAAGTTTTGAAAATTTGGTACAAGGTTTTTCATTAGTTTTTCTTCAATTATCTGCAAAAAAAACTACCGGATTCAGACAAAAAAATTTTATGAGTGTTTGAAATTTAAATTTTTACAAAAACACGTTAAACAACGGTTTAGCCTCTAACGATTTTTGCTATTTGTTTTTTTTTCAAAAAGTATAAGTTGTAGAAACTTGAAAATTTTATCAGTTGTTTATATTGGCATTTTCTTTATATAATTTTATTTTCAAAAGATTTCACTCATTTTTAATCAATTTATAGGCATTTGAAATATTCGATTTTTTTTATTTTTTTTTTTATAAATGTTGATAAAAAAAATGTAGCTCGGACGAAATATTTGAAAATTTAATAGAAGGGTCCACATAAGTTGTTCTAACTCCCATTCAAAAATTATAAAAATACATAGGCACAAAATTTTTTTATAAGCGTTTATAAGTGCTAATATTGACAAAATTCGTCAAAATCATGTATATTTGCTATGTATTTAAAAAAGTATTCAATACTTCAAAAAGTATTTGAATACTTTTACCCAAATCCTTTTACTCAAATACTTTACAACACTGACCATGCCGTATGCAAATGCGTCCTAATTGAAAAATAAAATACTTGTTTCAAAATAGAATATATTACAATATTTAAATATAATATATCCTAGACTAACATATCATCTTCGTTCAGAATCGTTTTTCGTATACAATGATACCTATCATTGAATTCAAATTTAACAAATCCATTATAATGACCTATCCTATGAACGAGTCGCACTCCACCCCCAACTGTATCTTACCGGCTTTTTAAATTTTCTTATATAAATGATCGGTGATTGGATCATAGGATTGATTTATATTGGCTAAAGCTTCTTTCCACGTCACATGATGCAGTTGTCGCATATTTAAATAAAGGAATTTGTCCTGGTGTTAAATTACAACTGAAATCGACCTCGTCTGATTCGTCATTAAATATTTTGTTTATTGATTGTACAGTTTAAATCTTTTATTGTTTTGTAAACCCTAGAATATTTTATTTTTGACTTAATCTGCGACTCTTCCGTTACAATCAAGAAGTCTATACCTAGCATTTATTAAAATATATAGATTTTCATGAAGTGTTAAATTCTGGTTTTTTATGTAATGTTTCTTAAAATATTAACTGAATAAATAAATAAATGAACGTTTTATTTAATAATAATAACAATAACCCATGTTAGTCTTCTGAGTGCTGCGTAAAAATAATTGTTTTTAAATTATATTAGACCATTATTTTAGCGATGATGTTGGATAAATATTGTATAGGTGGTGTAGTATTCTGTAGATTGAACATCAAGCTTTGTATTTTTGGCTTTAAAAATATACCATGCTATAAAGTACGCTCAGAGACACACGTTCAATCACATTTAGGAGTGTTACATTTTGTAATCTGGGGTAACCTCTTTCTCCACACCACTCCTATAAGTCATCGAATTATAATTATTTATAAAATCATAAATAATATCATGATTTTGAATTACACACAAAAATATCGTTTAAATCCCATCGTTACAATCCCTTTTCCTGCTAAAATTTTTAGATTCTGAACGACGTGAAGAATGTATTGATTTTACTATGATGTGTGTGTTTTTTTTTTTTTTTTTTTTTTGTTTTTGTGTCTGTGTACACCATAACTACTCGAAATAATGCTTCAATTTTGAACTTCAGGGTATGTTTTCGGTGGCAAAACGAATATCGGAGGTACCTTAGAGAGGTCACAAGTGAAAATTCCCAAAAGTTTTCAAATGCCACGGGAAAAACAAACAAAAAATGAGGAAAAAACGGTACTTTTTGTGCAAAACCCGTTTTCGACGAAATCGATTTTTTTATTTAGCCGTTACTCAAAAACCAAAAATTGTAGATACTTGAAATTTTCACCAAATGTTTATATTGAAATCATCTATACGTGGTAAAATTTTTGAACACTTTTGACTATTTTTGAGCTTTTTATAGACAATTTAAATTTTTGACTTTTCTTAGTTTTTTTTTCTGAAAAGTGGATAAAAAAAATTTGGCTGGACAAAAAATCTTGAAAATTTAATATAAAGTTCCTCATAAGAAGTACTTATCGGTATAAAAAAAAAATTCAAAGCGAAATGCACACCTTTTTTTTTATAAGCATAAAAATTTAAATTTTTATGAAATATTGAAAAATCGCGAAAATTTGAACTTATTTTTTTCTGAAATGTGGATAAAAAAAATTTGGTTGGCCATAAAACTTTGAAAATTTAGTACAAGGTTCCTCATTAGAAGTACTTATTGCTATTAAAAAAAATCAAAAATCATGAGTCACAATTTTTTTTTATAAGCATCTAAAGTTCAAACGTTTACGAAATAATTACATGATTGCGTAAAATAATAATTTAGCCTTAAACGATTTTTGATATTTGTTCTTATTCAAAAAGTATAAGTCGAAAAAACTTGAAACTTTCACCAAATGTTTATATTGGAATCATCTATACGTAGTACAATTTTTGTAAACTTTAGACTTTTTTTGAGCTTTTAATAGACAATTGAAATTTTCAACTTTTCTTTGTATTTTTTTCTGAAATGTGGATAAAAAAAATTTGACTCGACAAAAATTCTTGAAAATTTAATACAAGGTACCTAATATGTCGAACTTATCGGTATAAAAAAAAAATTCAAAGCGTAATGCACAATTTTTTTTTTATAAGCATAAAAAGTTCATATTTTTACGAAATGTGTAGAAAATCGCGAAAATTTGAAGTTATTTTGCAGTTGAAAATTCATAAAATTTTAAGTATTCAAAACTAAGAATTGTAAATTCGGTACAAAGTTTGACATACGTTTTCCTTCAATTATCTGTAAAAAAATTTGCACCGGAATAAAATCAAAAATTTTTATGAGTGTTTGAAATTACAATTTTTTCACATAATCGCGTAAAATAACAATTTAGGCATCATTGATTTTTGATATTTGTTCTTATTCAAAAAGTATAGGTCTTAGAAACTTAAAACTTTTACAAAATGTTTAAATAGGCATTTTCTTTACATAGTTGTATTTTCAAAATATTTCGTTTATTTTTTAGCTATTCATAGGCATTTGAATAATTCGATTTTTCTTAGATTTTTTTTTATAAAAGTCGATAACAATTTTTTGGCCCTACCAAATCGCTTGAAAATTTAATAGAAGGTTTTGAATAAGTTGATCTAAGAGTGATTCAAAAATTATTCAAATACATTGGCAAAATTTTTTTTTATAAGCAGTTGAAGTTCAAAAATCGACAAAATTTGTCAAAATCACGAATATTTGCAAATTATTTTGTAGTTGAAAATGTATAAAAATTGTTGTATTCAAAGATAAGAAATGAAAATATTATGTAATATCACAGTTGATAAAGATAATTAAATAGATTAAGTTTATTATAATATAATCAGTAGCTGACAGCTGTTCTATACAAAATATTGGTAGATTGTAAACACAAGGTGTATAACGTACCTTTACATGGTTGAATAGAACGTTACTAACTTCCAATTTCCAGTTATTTTAATGTGTGTATCAGTTCCATAAACATGCGGATTTTATATATTATTATTAATTATTAATATTTAAATAGACGTAGCCACAGAGCATTCAGCATATATGGACGGCGGGGTCGGGTGGTACCGTCACGATAGTGCATTTAGGCAAATAATATGGTATTTACCTACGCCCTATCTATGCACATCCTGGTTTGTCCAATGCTCACGAGCAGAAGTCACATGAATAGACAAATGTAAATTTAACCCAATCTAGGATATTAAAATAAAATATATATTACAATTTAAGGCTGACATCTTCATCTTCGTTCAGAATCGTTTTTTTTTTTATAATATAAAATAATTCCAAAATCTATCCAATAATGCCTAATCTAGCAATGCATCTCGTGTATCCCACCCAACTACTGTATCCTGTACTTAACTTACAATGATTTATCATTGCATTCAAATGTAAAGTACCATACAACTAAACTATCGTAAACCAGGTGATCCCATGATAGAAAGTGCTATACACTCCTCACCATTATCTTGTCCGAGGAGCGAAGCGACGAAGGACGAACTTCCACCACCATTATCTTATCGGCTTTTTTAAATTTAAATATTTAATTAGCAATAGGTATATCAAAAATGTCAAATGAATCAATGAAAACAGAAATAAATTTTTAAAGTTAATGAACATATTGTACTATAAAATTGCACATAATATACATGCTATACAAAGTACAAACATTACAATACATATATGAATAATAACGTTTTTTATAACTCATAAGTCATAATATATTATTACCTTTATAATATCCATTTATCAGGATTGTTAAGCAAAATTTAACAAGAGTTAAACAATATTATTATTATTATATTATATAACGGGCACAAAACCCAATGGTACAGTTACATTTTACATATAATTAAAGATACAATTCTCAGACAACAAAGAGTAATTAATATTAACAGTTTTTTTTTTTTTTTTTTTTTTAAAGAATAATTACAATCTATAAAAACATTTTATACAATAAGTAATTTTTTTGATGGAGAATAGCGTTGATGTAATAGAGAGGGAGGGTACTCAGTAAGATGCCAAGATCGTTTCAGTCTTCTTCTAGGATTATCGGGTATTGTACAAGAAGACAGACTTTTAAAGTGGGAAGTGGGATTTGGTTAGCTGAGAAAGCGTGGGAACGTTTAAGTCTTTGTGAAGATTTGCGTTTTTTACATACCAAGGGGCAGAAACGATTCGACGGAGGCATATTGATTGGAAGGCTTGTATATTTCGCAGGTTTGAGGGTTTCGCGGAGCCCCATATCTGGATGCCGTATGCCCATACTGGTCTTAACATAGCTTTGTAGATTAACAATTTATTGCTGGTGTTTAGTTTGAAGCGGAGAAATGGACGGAGCAAGTGAAGTCTAGAGTTTACAGATTTCTTTTTGTTTTTGAGATGTTGAGCCCGGGTGAGTCGTTTATCAAACGTTAGGCCCAGGTATTTGACTACAAGGGTTGTTGGAATTAAGTTATTATTGAATGAAACTGGAGGGCAGTCTCCAGGTCTCAGTGAAAAGGTAATAAAGGAGTATTTGGAGTCGTTTATTTTTATTTTTCATTTTTTTGACCAGATCTGAATCATGTTTACGTGATTTCGTAACCTATCAGACACAGTTTGAGGGTTGTCATTTGAGGCCAGAATTATTGTGTCGTCGAAATAAGTGCCTAATGATGTGTGTAAAGTTTTCGGAGTGTTATGTGCAAATGTAGTGTAAAGGAAAGGCTCTATGTCGCTTCCTTGGAGGACGAAATATTAACAGTTTATAAAAATAAAAGAAATCAATATTTCGAAACAGAAAGTAAATAATAATTAACAAAACACATATTATGATAATATAATTATAGAATAAATGAGGTAGAGTTCTCATTGGCCAAACGCGTCATTTGATCTATTGGATTATTCTTACTGTAGTCGGTACGATGGACAGGAATTACAAAAGGAAAGCCTAATCTATAAAAACGGGGTGGAATTCTAAAGTTAACTTGGGAAATTAAAGAAGGAGTGTCAATATAGTTAATATATTTAAAATATAGGCCATAGATGATAAGAATATATAATGTTTTTATAATACAAGCTTAATCTTTTTCTACAAAACGTATGGCAGCAAACAGATTTATCTCAGGTGTGAAACAGTTATCGTTGTTAAACTGTGTAACTCAATGTTTTTCATATTAACTATGACTATTCAGACAAATGCTAATGCAAATCGTATTGACATAAAAATAAGAAAACTTCCGATTAATCAAACGATACCTAATTATTATGAAATACACGTTCAGTCTAAAACAAAAAAAAATAGGAGTGGTAGTTTGACAACAAAATGTGTTAAGCACCCACCCTTTTCCAACTTCTAATGGGAAAATTAATTCAGATCCATTTTATCTAGGTACTTCGATTAAATAATGAATTGGCCCAGCTAATAGATCGGCTAGTCGTTGACTGTGACTCGACGGCAGTAACAAGCAGCCAACAGGCCAATCAATCGGCTTGAAAAATGTTGCACATGCAGCACATAAACCTTCTGCTAAATCCGTGTGCATGCTTATGGTATCAATAATACATTAAAAATGAAAGTTATGTAAAACAATTTTAGATATTCAACTGCGTGAGATAAGTCAGAATGTTTATCAAACAAACATTGGATTTTTATAATAAACCTTGATGTCTTAAGGCTTAGGTTAAGTATACTAAAGCGGTTCTCATGCAATCAGTATTACTGACTACATAATTATCGTCAGTTTTTATTCTACTGATATTATAGTCCTAAAACAATCAGTACAGATTAGTGTCAATAATAAGTAATTTTTCATAATTTTAAAATCAATAATATATGGATAAGAAAAAAGCGTGATGCATTGCAGTTTTTCAATGAATATAACATAATATTAAATGTGTACACTCTGAATATTGGTTTTTCTTAATCCGTCGAAACCAAGATGCCGGTTTATAAACATTTTCTGTCCAGTACCATTTTTTTTAGAGTCGTTGATTTTTTTTTTTTTTTTATATATACTAATCTTATTCTGAAGTTGCGGAATTCGTGACATATATTTTGATTTCTATCATATCTATTATTGTAATATCAATACTGAGAAACTAACCACCTTACTCAATCAATATTATCATCAGAAATAAAATACTGACGAATTCATATTCGTTATTTCCATCAGTCGTCAGTATCATTTTTCCATACTTGGAGTAAATAAGTTCTCACATTACTCAGCCAATGATGCTGTAAATAATATTGATCGTATAAGGTCCATTTCATAATAATCTATAATTTTTGATTTGATAATGAAGTTTAAATGGATTTGAATTGAACTAAATTTTAGATTCTGTGTGAAGCGAAATATCTGTAAGTTTTACAATTATGTTTATTTTTTTTTATTCTCTCTTCTCAATAATTGTTCAGGTATAAGGAAAACTACAAAAACCGAGTACAATAATGGTATAAAAGACACTTTCACTAAATTAAACTAAAAGTAATGTTGCTAGGAACTTAGAAAATCTTCACCACATATTCATGAAATATTGATATATACTTCACTAACATTTTTTTAAAAATGACTATTTTTAGACTAAAAATTATGCTGTGATAATATCTCGTTTTTTATCTCTTATAATATTTTTAATATCGAACAAAAATTTCTGAAACTTTAATATGATCATACTTATACACTTAACTAACAATAAAGGAAAAAATTCAAAAATCGTAAATCACGATTTTTTTTATAAAAATCATTATACGATTTTTAAGGAATTTATTATTTTTACATCAATTGTTAACACTTAAAATGTCAATAAAAAATTATCAAACCATCCAATTATTATGAAATTTTTGATGAAGATAGAAAACCGTGTTTCGAATTTTTTTAAAAAAAAAAAAAATCCCTTGACAAACATGAGAACTTTAAACATGTTTGATGAAAAAAAAACTAACTGACAATAAAACTAAAAAAGGTAAAATATAATATAAATTGTATATTTTTATACTGAGGCTTTGATCAGAATCATTAAACAAAGAAATACTCAATCTTTTCTTTAAAATTCAATACACTCATCCCCATATTTTAACCGAAAAGTGAAAAATACCAATGTTGTGAAGTATGTCCGGCTATTTATATGATTAAAAATGTGTGATTATTAAGATTTTAAATTTTATTTAAATTTTGTAAATTATACCGAAAAATGTCAAATTAGGTTTTGCAAACTACGAAAAAATAAACAAGTAGATAATAAAGTAATAGACTATGTTACGCTTAAAACTGTTTCCCGAAAAACTATAGTTTATTATTTGTTTCAAATTTAAAATACATAATTTCATACTTTATTATTGTGCGTTAGGTGATTCAATCGTGAAAATGGTTCCTCTAAAGTGTCTTACACTTATCATTTACTAGTTACTACCATTAACACACTCTTATTTGTTATTTTTTCTAAACCAAGGAACTATATATATATATATATATATATATATATATATATATATATATATATATATATCAAAATTTGAACTGACCTTGAAAAACAATACCGTAAAAATTACAATGTATGGCGTACATTCATCATAGACCTTACAGTATTATTTCAATCAATACGAGCAAAAAATCATCACATTTACATTACATTGTATCTCTATTAAATGTAGTCTTATTTACGTATATATCTCTCACCTTTTTTCTAGACAAACTTTCCCTCTTATAGGAATTATAAATACACTAATTTGGTGCATATAATATATGTGAGCCTATTGGCTCACAGGATTTATCATGGGATAGTATGCAACCAATTTTTTTTATAGAAACAGTTGTACTTTTATGTCTTATAAACGTTGTATGTAAAAATAATGTTAATGCCTCAATGGTAATTTATGCTCATCTCGTACGTTCTCCCTCATCGGTAGCAATAATAGTAATTATTTTGTTAAGCTAAAATCATTTTCGACTAAAGTTAACTTTTGTTTTTTTGCTCCTCCTTAACTTCTGGTGTCGTACCTAATACATATACATTCATGAAAATTGAACTTTTTACAATTCTTTTTTATTGTAGTAGTTTTATGAGTTTTAAAGTTTTTTACGAAAAACTCCATGGCATTTTACTAAACAATTGAAATATAAAAAAAAAAAAAATCACACATGTTACATGTTTCAATATTATATGTACAAAACTGAGAACCGTTATTATACTTGTAGATAAGTATAACGACATGTTATTTTAATAAAATGCCTAAAAAAGTAATAGTTTATAAAATATTATAAAAATCACGCATTGTCTAAACTATAAAAAATAACATTATAAATGATGAAAAATACACGTATATCTCAAGTAAGAGGCAATAGATGTTTTGCTTAAATTAGATTCTCTAATATTGAGATTAATGACTACGAACCTTGAGCCAATTTTAAT
Organism: Therioaphis trifolii; assembly: GCA_027580255.1. Classification (NCBI taxonomy): domain Eukaryota; kingdom Metazoa; phylum Arthropoda; class Insecta; order Hemiptera; family Aphididae; genus Therioaphis; species Therioaphis trifolii. Next base: position 28,775,354 of record CM050404.1, read on the forward strand.
TATATATGTGAAGTTCGATAGGGATAAGATTTTATAGCATTAAAAAATTCATAAATTTATGAGAAATATTTAACCTTAATTGCCATAAAACATTTAAAATATCTGCATATGACGTTGTTTCTATCCACCAAATACTAGTACGCAATGCCTAGCAAACCAAATAGGGTTCCTTCCCATCTAATTTTGCGACATGGCATAGACATGTCACATATCTCTCAATTCCTAATCATCCATGGTTTTAAGATATCAAAATTTCTAGGCACCTAATTGTGAGCTACACTTAATTTATAATAAGGCACAGCTTACTTCCTCACCGTTTTATACTGAAACTAAACTCTTTTCCTTTCTGTACCACGATATCACGAGGAATCGATTTGTGATCTATACCTTATATTTTTCAAATTTTTCTTTCATTAGATATTTCACTCCCGATTCCAGACGTCTCCTAAACTATCAGGAAAATTACAACCATTCATTTTCTTATTAACTTCATTAATCTACTGGATTCTTAATTAATCTGAAAATAATAAATGAAAATATGTTTTTTTTCTTATTTTTTTCTACCATCTCGTGATTTTTATAATTGACTTGTTATAATTATGTAAATTTAAAGCAAATGAAACGAAAAAAAAATCCGAACATACTAACATACTTCACACCATTGAGTATTATTTTCATCTTGGTCAAGATAAAGGGGATAAATTGTAATACATTTGAAAGAAACGTTAGGTCATTTCTTTAGTTGAATGATTCTGAGTAAAACTTCAATATAAAAATATAGGTACCGTTTATATTTTAACCATTTTTAGTGTAATTTAATAACAAAATTTGCTACCTTACTCATTAACCAGTTAAATTTCTTAGTGTTTCGTAAAAATAATACAAATATATTATACTAGAATTAATTATAGATACTAACCTATCCCTACAATATGGTATTAAATTTCCCGGTAATAATATAGGTATTTAATTATTATGGATTATAAGCAAAACAAAAAAACATAGTGGTTTAAGAATTCTGTGTTTTTTATTTATGTTACTGCATTTACGAATAGTTAATGATGTCGAATAATTTCAGACGGCCCTTCTGATAAAGATTATAAATATGGATGTCTGTTAAATAATACATCAACGAGATGATTTTTTTAAATTTGCATCCATCAACATGTTATTTATTGACACGAGTACATTCTAGTCAGTGAATGTAGCATGGTTTTATTTATTTTATTAATGAGAAATGACATTTTCGACCGTTTAAATTTACAAACTAGTGTTAAACGTATTGAATTAATTTGTATTTCATACAATTCTTAATTTTAACTGTAAAGTTCAAAATTTGTTTAAAAGATTCTTCATATTATGTATTAATGAATGTTTAGCTAGTAAGAAATTTTTGTAATAATCGGATCTAACAATTTTTGCTGTGTAAGTTTGAAGTGTTTTAACACAACGAAATAGATTATTTTTACGAATATATTTCTTTAAAATTCATATTAACATAGATTATTTTAGTAATAATTACAGAAATATTTTTCTTTAAATATGGAAATTACATGAATAGTCTATCATAAGATTTGCATTTTTTCAAAAATAAATTCATAAATAGTAAAATTATTCCGTGAGTTTCTCTCAAATTCGTATTTCGAAAATAATGGTTTATTAATGGTTTTAAATTTTAAATAATTTCATAATAATGAATGATGATTCAATCTTAAAAATTGCTCATCTAAGGTTCTTTACACCCACCACCATTATCTTACCAGCTTTTTTTCATTTACTCATAACAAACAATAGACGTAATTATTAATGACTAAAAGGAATATACAACTAAACGTAACATATATACTATATTATTTGCATTGAAAAGATAAAATATGCATTAATGTACTGAATAAAAAAGAAAAATACTTACTGAAAATTGTATTACCGTTGTATTTTTGTATTGCCATTAACAAAATAATATCAAAGTAAACTATATAGATATTTTAAAACTTGTATATTAACATTAAAAAAGTATCTGAATGACGAGTCCCATTAATTTTAAAGTAATTTTCTGAAACAGTTCTTAAAAAAAAAGTCTTGAATAACTTTATAAATATATAATAATTGTTCAAGTTTCAATTTACATAAAAGTAAAATAAGTACTCGTATTAATTAAAAATTAAAATAAAAAATGATTTAGTTGCTTAAGTTCATTGGAAATCCATTTATACCTATCTTTCATTTTCAAAATAACAATTATTGATAATTGTTAATAAAAATATAATATACATATATATTTCTTCCATCGTTTATGAATTTTTTGGAAAATGTGCATTTTTTGTAAAATATTAAAATACGCATAATTAATGTAAGAAATACCTAGGTTATAAATATATTAAATAATGTTGGTGTAATATCCGATATAAAAATCGTAAATGTGCTGTCGAAATTCAAAAACGTCTAATAACTCTGTAAAAAACTTTCCGACTTTAATCCAAATATCTATAATAAAAAAATAATGTGTTCACTATTAAGTAATAAGCTCACTGCAAAACAGTACTTACATAAAGTTTAATACACTTTATAAAATAATTTAAAAACTTAATACATAAATACAAATTGTACATACATAATACAATAATAAATGAACTACAAAGCCATGAATTTAATTGTATGAAATCATTGTGTTATAGAAGTTTTTTAAGTAAAACCATCATCAGATCACAAAATTCTTAGTTTTTACATATTATACTTAGTACAATATTGCAATCATGGTTTAGTTGTTTATTTATTATTAAATGTATATAAAATATAAATATAATAAACAATTACTTGCATAACCTATCTTCTTGTTTGAAGAAGTTATACAGTTAATACAATTTTAATGGACAATTACAATGTCAGAGATGGTTACATCATTTTTAGATTTATTTAAATATATTTCAAGTTTTTAAACTTTATGTTTGATATTAAAATTTTATTATATTTTATAAACATTATTTTTTAAATATATATTTACTAATTCACACATAATTTCAACAACCCTTTAAATTTAATAAAATCACTCATTATAGTGTTTAGGTACATGAAGCTCTTTTGTGAATCGTTTTCTGTGTATGCAATGATTTATCATTCCTTTGAAATTTAAAATAATAATACACCACTATTCTTTGCTTAGCTGAGTGGAGCGAGACGAGTGTTCAACATCCGGTCTGTGTATTCTATACGGCTATTTCAAAATACATTTATCGAAATGATTTATATATTTACAGAATTAATGATCTACTTCCGTGACATTTCTTCGTTAGATAGATATGCATGAAGTACATTACTCGAAGATCTTCTCGTTTTATTGTAATTAAAATCACTCATTTATCATTGTTTTAAATGAATTATAAAGTTAAGTACACATTTCAATTTTCACTGTAATTTAAAACATAAATGTTTATTTATGGTCAAAATAATGGAAACCAATGATTTTTAAATTATAGAATATAATGTATGATATTGTGTGATACATATTCATCTTTCATGGTAAGATTAGGCGGGGTGGTTGTAAATAGGGGTAATTGTAAATTAGGCTAGTATTCTAATAAAATAGAAATAATAATTATTGAATTTCATAGCATTGTTGTTTAATATATTTTCTTCCATTAACATATTGAATGTAGCATTTTAGAAATTACATTTTACTGTTTTTTTAAAAACTACCTGATTTAAAAAAATATTTATTTTCAACTGCCCCAGACAAAATTTCATGATAACCTTATAGTTTTAATCTGTTCATTTACATTTCCCTTAGAATCAAAGAGTAGTGGTAAATGTCTGGAATAACCGTAAATTGCAATTTTATTTAGATTCGGGAATAGAAACGTGCTAAGATTGAATTACAAATATGTTAATTACGTCCACTAGTATATAATATGTACAACAATCAAATTAATTTATGTGTACATTTGAAATCTTAAACACAAGTTAAAAACTATTTTGTTAAATTCATCTACAATTATCCCATCTGACCATACATATATTATGTAATAATAATATATAGATTTCATATTTTGAAATTACTTAATCTATTGAAACGAATTTTTTCAACAAAAATTATGAATGAGTATAAATTAAGGTGGGAAAATATGATTATGAATATAAAACTGTATATTGTAAAACAAATAAGCGAAAATAAAAAAATCGATAGATAATGAAGTTTCGACTTAGACTATGAAATATATTAAAACTTCAAAAGCATAATTCATCATTTCAGTACACTTCTTAAAAAATTAAATATTAAATCTAACCAAATATTTAATGAAAATTCATAATTCATTTCGTTAAAAATTGTGCAGTAATTTCCTTAATAAAATAGCATATTTTCAAGTAAACTTTAACTTAACAAAAAACTCGTATTATTTTGTTTAACATTATTGTCCTGGGGAGAAGTGACCGGCCAGCGCCATATGAAAGTATACCAAAAGTTTTGCAGAAACCACTTTTAAAGAGGGGTCTAACTTCATTATTTTTGAAGTTACGGGCGATTTAATTTTTTTTTAACGAAATCGAACCTACTACGCATTTTTGTATGTGTCTTCAAAACTATTCAACTTTTTCCAGTACTTAATTGTTTTTTTTTTAATTTTAAAGCTCTTTTGCTGTGCTATCAAACGATGTAACAAAATTAAACCAGATACGTTCAAATTAATTTAGTAAAATGTTCAATGAATTTTTTTTACGAAAATTATGCTCTTTTTTTCTTAAGTTTTTTTTTTATATTTTATTATTCTACTAAATAACACATAGATACCCTCAAATTTTTGTTTTCATATCTCCCATCATTTCCAAGTAATACGCTGTTAAACGTGATCATTCAGAATCCTCGAAATTATTTATTTGTCTATGTAAGGTGTTTATAAGAAAATCATTTATTACCGAAAGCTCCAATCATTTCAGTATTTTGTAAGCTGATCGTATCATTTGAACATTAAATTTCAGTTACCCGAAACTAGTCTTTGTTTACCTATTATACTAATGAATCAAGAAGATTCATAATTCCAAGATTATTTGATTTGCTATTTGGTCACATTTTGATATGCATTTTGTCTACGGATTTTTTATTGAAAATGGTAGAGCAACAATGCAAGAGTATAGGCTCCAATATCTAAATATATCTATTCTTGAAACATACGATTCGATTATTTACAATTTACAAGTAGAGTGGTTATAGTATATTTTTGTGTGGTACCTTACACTTTTCCTCGCTGCTACTGTAACTTTAAATTTATATATTTGTAAAACTATTGATCTGTGATACAGATGTTAACATCGAAAAATTCCCCGCATAAAATATTCTCTTTTGTAATACTATGTTGTAAAAGGTAATAATTGACAGTTAAAAACTGAGAAAAATTCGTTTTTCGCAGAATTGTTGAAAAGTACCTATTTATTGAAAATAATCTTTAAGATGGCAAAGTGTATTACATTTGAAAAATTGATCTGAAACACCCTGTTTATACCTAATAAACAATATTGCAAAATGAATGTAATCGAATTTCGAGAAATAACATCAATTATTTACTTGTAAATAAGTCTAAGATAGTCAGGAAATTCAATTATAACTTTATAAGAAAAATAATTTTGCTACATCCTGATTAAAATGTTAAATCAGCAAAAATGGATGAAAAATTATAAATAACTTTTCTTATATTTTTTATAAAAACCTCAAAAGGTATAGTAAATTGCATGGTAAATTAGGGATATTAAATTTATTACTGATTTTACATGGTAAAATATCAATAAAAAGTTGCATGTATATAAATTTAAGCATTCATTTTTTTTTTTTTTAACTAATGTTAATTAGAATTTGTTTTACTAATTTTACGAATATTTTCAAGGAAAGTAGTTTATTTATATCTATTTACTTTTGAAATTTAATGAAATTCGTAATTGTTGAACGTGATGAACGTATGGAACCCCTTACTTAACTGTAATTAACACAGTTAGTAAAAAGATTTTTTTGAATTGTTTTTTGATATACAATTTTTGTCAGCGAAATATTTAGATATAATCAAGGTTTAACAAAAATTTCTATTCGTTTTATTTTTTCAATAAAATTTAAATCTTAAAATAATTTTTCATATTATATATTTTCAAAAGTTTTCATTCATTTTGCATATTATTTACGTAATAAAATATTTAAAAAAAAAAACAAATATCACTACCAATATGTTATATGATCTAAAAAAACAAGGGTGCATCAGATATGTAAATTAAAACTAACAATGAAAAAAAAAATTTATATATACTCGTACATATATGGTTGTGTGTATATTTGAATGATAGATAATGGACAAATAAAAAATAAATTTACTAAATAAAATATTCAAATTTATGATGTCAATAAAAAATGTACTTCACCATATTATATGTCTAAATTATAACATAAAGAAAAAAAATAATCCTTACAAAATTTAAAATTTAAATATCACATACTAAAAAGACGAATTATTTTTGTCTGCATAACTTTTTTTACAAGTTAAACAAGTTTTTTTTCCATGGCAATCACTTCACATAACTTAATGTTATAGAAGACAAAATCTTTTAAAAAATTACAGTACTTAATTTTAGATTCTGAATGAAGAGAAGATCTACTGGTTTCACTATATTTACTTTTTTTTTTAGTGACACTTTTTTAGATAGCAAACTTTGTTCAAAAGATATGTCCAACAACTCTTGAGATCAGGAGCTGGATGGTACATGGTGGGATCATTTTTCTTTATTTCTCAACAGAAAGTAACTCGATAGTTTCTGAAAAATTGAATAAAAATGTTAAAATTTATCAAAAACGAGATTTTTGTTAAATCAATCTTAGTTATTTAATCATTACTCCAAAATAAATGGAACAAGTAACTAGAAATTTCTACCATATATCAGCAACATACTTGAGCAAACTTAATAGAATTTCTGGCTAAGTATAAAACTTTGTAAATTCTTGACTTTTTAAACGATTTTATCTATTCTTGATAAGTAACAAAAGTTAAAAATTTAATATGGCCTTACTTATATACTATAGTACTTTACTAACGACTTTGGAAAACCTAACAAATGGTTAGTTTTTTTTTTTTTAAATTATCTATTTAATTAAGAATTTGACTGATTTAACCTCTAATTATAAAACAACAAACAGAACAACTTAAAAATTAATATAGAGTTTTCTTTTTAAAGTTTTTGCCATTTCATCGATTATAATCACTGGATCAATATTAATATATCGGTGAATATTAAGCATTGCCAAACCATTTAGTCTCACTTGGCTAGTAGTATTTCGTAGGTCTTAAGTCGGCGCAGGGTGCAAAAATACCTCTCTCAAAAATATTGAGTTTATCTTTATGAAACATGAACCTTAGATGTAAATATGAGGAGAATATAATATTAGTCAAAGACATTTTTACTAAATGAATCTAAATTTTAAAATGTTTTTTTCGAAAAATATTGCTAATTTCCGTTATAATTACTACTCTAAACGCATATAAAAAAAAATCCAGAATTACGATTTTTGACATTTTTACAGCACTGTTAGTTAAACATATGAATATGATGTTAAAAAATGTTTAAGACTTTTTCAAGTCTGTACCTGTTAGGGTTATTTTGAGATTTTATGAAAATTTCAAGAGCTATCTTTCTATCTATTAATCTAAATGTTATACGCACAGATTAAGTGCATTCTATTTACATATTAAACTTGTTATAACTTTACATAACTTGTAATTTTTTTATTTAACTTTTTTAATGGTATTTAAGAATGTAACTGAAAGGTTCTAAAAACCAAATAGTATGTTTAATCTTTAATTTGGGGGGGGGGGGGTGATGAATCACATAACCCTCTTCTAAATACTCTACAGTAAAATATCTATAATATACAGTATATTTTACTGTTTTCATACTCAAGTCGAACAATTAAGAGATTAGAAATTATACACTTTTGACTAACATAAATAGTCACAACAGAAAGCTGGTATAGTTCAGTCATTAGTTTTCAGCTTCAACAAATGATTTTGTTTTAAGAATTTTTAATGTTCAAAACTTATTTCAATATTATTACATGTATTTTATTATAGCTAACTAAGTTTTAGTTATAATAATATTTTCAAATATCCTAATAATTAAAAAACATAATTGCTAGTAGTTGTCAAAGTAAATTAATTTAGTTGATACTTCAGAGATTATTTCTGCTTTATGACGTTGTCCGACTTGAAGAGAGTGTGAGGAGTTTACAGCCTAGAACCCCTACATAATTATAAGGTCCTTTTTATTTGTATATAATAAATATTGTTTTATAGTTTTAAGTATTTTAAATTAATATTTTCTTGATAGCCGAGAGAGGCTAATTTTGTACTGACACGTAGTTTCTGTGATACTATGTAGTTTTGTTATTCCTTCATAACTTTAGAAGCTGTTGGTTATGATAAGAACTATAGTCATCATAGGAGTATTCACAAAATACTTTGGATTATGCACTCACACAAACTGTGTAGAATTTAGGAAGGGATTACAATCATCTTGTCAAAAGATTCATTATTTTTCATAACAAATGTTTTCAAATAACAAAAAATTCCTTAAACATACATTTATTTTAAGAACAGCTTTTTATCTATTCTTTACATTAACACTTCTAACACATCTTCAATTCATGTGACATAAAGCGACGTCCTTTTCTATGATGAGCATTGTTAAATCCTATAGAAGCAGTCTTGAAACACATTTGTTCTTAGTCATTTTTTACCCATCTCAGTTTGTCAAGAACGTTTGTAAGTTTCAAAACTTAAAGAAATACTTTCTATAGTAAAAAGGATTTAAATTATGTTTTAAAGTTTCAAGATAAAAAGCGAGCACTTTTCATTATTGAGGAAGTAAAAAAGTATTATTGTATATAAGTTTTGAAATATGTCACATTCGATTTATGATTGTATATAATTTATAAAAGGTATAAGTAGTAAACTAGAAATTAGTGATTACTTTTCGACTAGAAAAATTCAATTTTGCTCAAAAACCATCTATAAGTGTATTTAAAATTTTAAACAAACCATCCATAAGGGCGTACACAAATTAATTATTATTACCTATTGCGGTTTCAACTGGTTCAACAAAGCTTTGATAATGACGAATGGGTAAGTGTAAAATATCTACTATTAATTATTGACTTATTGTTAAAGTGATATTTTTATATGTATCTACTTATTTAAAAATTAATCTTTTTTGAAATATGTTTAAATCTATTTCTTTCACTGTATGGGAGTAGATAACTTTTATGTGATAATAATATAGTGGAAATTTTGTTTAAAAACACGAAATGACTTTTTTTTTAAATGACTCTACCCGTTATTTTTAAATATATTCTAAAATATTATTCTTAAAATGATACAATATCCAACATATTTTGTTGATAAAGAAAAGAAAATAAACATCATTGTAAAAATAAAATAACTTTTGCTTCACTCAGTACATAAAAATAAAGACAGAACCAAGAGTGTGATTTAGGTAATCTGTGTTTAGATATTTTAATAAGGTTGTGTTTTGTTTTTTTTTTTTTGTTTTTTAATTATTTATGGTTATACATTTAAATATTTAAATTGAAAATTCTAATATTTTATATTTTTAATAATTAAACATAAATTAGAAATAAAGGTTTACAATACATTTTTAAATTTGTCTCCTTCTCATTTTATCCAATTGTAGAAGTAAAATGGGACATTTGACATAAAAAAAAATATGTTTATATATATATTATATAATAATAATAATTGTTATTTATCAATACATTTTATGATTATTTAAATGCGATTGTGAAAAAAAAAACAAGAGTTTCTTTTTTAATTTGAAGTTTATCTTGAGAATATATGTGATAAATTTACTATTTTAAGAACAGTTCAATGTTTAGATGATCTATTGTAATGACAAGTTATATGATCTATAAAAAAATGTGTAATATTCAGTTTTATTTTTATCTTCCTGTAAAGTTTATTTAATGCAACTGAGTGTTATTTAGAATGAATGATATTATAGTATTATACATAATATATGCATTGCAATGTATGATATTCAATTTTTAAAAAAAAAACTTGAAGACTCTATGTAGAGTCTTTAAGTTGACCCCATATAATAAAACGTTTAAAAAGTTGTGATATCTTTAAGTTATACAGGTACATATTATAATCAGATATTGTACATAGGTATCTTATGTTAGTACCTAAACTAAATACTGTTTATTTACTTTTACAATATTTAAATACATATAATTATAATGAGGGATTTAAAATATTTTCATATTATTTGCCTGATCTAAATCTAAAATTGGTTTTACTAAAATGCGTTTCAGAATTTATCCAAATTTTAAAACGTATATTTTCATGTTAGAGCTTAATCAGAAATTATTCGTGGAGGGCGCCATCCTTCAATTAATGTTCAATAATACACTTGATACAACTAATGAACTGAAGTATTTCAAAGAAAATCTGTTCTTTAAATTGTATGGTTCAAACTTTATAAAAATTTTTAAATAAAAAATTTTAACTTTTCCATTTTAAATACTAAGATAACAATTTTTTTTATGTCTTTAGTCTGTAATACACTATTGTCAATAACGTGTTAAAATGTCAAGTTTCTATTTCTCATAATTTTGGAATTACAACTAAATTACTAAAATAATTTCATGGAAATCTAGTATATGACATGTTATAAAATATTTTACTCAAATTACTGGTTATTTTCCATATTTTTGAAAAACTGTAAATTCTTAAGAATTTCAAAAAATGACCTATTTTAAGTATCATGCAAACAACATTTTTGTCCGAAAGTATTTATTTTTTAATTTTTTTTTTCTACGCCTGACTGCAGTTTACAAAGAAAATACATACATTTTAATACAATTAGTGATAATAATTAATGTTACAAGGAACGTTGTTATTAATATATAAATATACATCAATAAAATAGTAAAAAGAAAATAATATGATACATATCCGAGCGATATTTCGAGTAAAAAAAGTGTTTACACAATGGTATAGCTACCTATTAGTTGTTTTGCTTCGTTATTAGAATCTAAGCGTTTTAAATATGTTAACATTTAACATACAATTTACGTTAAGTGTAGGTTTAAGATTGGGATCCAAAAATTAATTTTGACATTGGTACCTGAAACATTAAGTAAATCATCTGGAACTTGTAATACGTATATTACCTACTGCTAATCTATTTTCGTATTATTCATACAATATAAGAATATAACTATAAATTATGTATCTAATTAAAATAATGGTATGGAGCCTGGGTCTAGAGAGTTCTTCGGGGTAGAGGGCTAGGCGAAAAATATCCATATTTTTTGTGCTAAATCCACCACCTAAGGTGGGTGGTATGTTTGATTAAATTAAGTTATAAAGATTAATGTTTCCCGAGTATTTTGAATGATTTTAAATTGAGTATTATTTATAAAATAAAATAATTCTATAATGGTATGTATGTTTTAACAAAGAAATATTTATGCGATATAAACTTAGAAAAAAATGATGTCTAAAAAGTACGTACGTTCGCCGCATGGGATATTTTTCGCTTCTCGGACGAGTTAATGGGAATAGGTGTATTGAATTTTAAAGAAATGATAGGTCATTAACGATCATAAACGATTCTGAGCAAAGCTTCAGAATTAAATTATGGCGTTTGGATTTCTTCAAATACATTTTTAAAGTTTAAAATTGACGTGAAAACAGTTTATTACACAATAATCGTAAAATAATTCACTTAAACGCTTATAAAACAAAATCCTTTGTCACGATTTTTGAAATCTTTTAAGGATCGTTAGCAAAGTATATGAGTAAGGTCATATTAAATATTCAAAGGTTTTCATCAAATATTATAAATATACAATTTATATATTTCATCAAATTTCGCAAGGTTTTTTAAATTTTTTTTTTTAACTATCTAAAATTTTTATGTTTGACAGAGAAGACAATTTTATTCATAAAAAATATTCAAAACATTTTTTTCTATCTATATTCTATATTCTATGATTCATTATGTTTGGATCGACCTATTTCTTTTAATAAATTGTTAAAGTTGAAAACTGACATAAAAACAGATTATTATGTAAGAATCGTATCATAATTTACTTAAACGCTTATAAAAGAAATCTGGAGTTTCGATTTTTGAAATTTTTTCAGAATCGTTAAAGACGTTTATGAATAATCATTTTAAAATTTCAAAATTTTTTATCAAATATTTTAAACTTTATAAGTGATAAACTTTTAAAAAACAAGGTATTTTCAAAATTCTATATTTAGCCCAAAAGTTGTAGAAACTTTATGAAACTATTTTTTAAACATGTAGTGATACGTTAATAGTATATGGTGAAAGTTTAAAGTGTCTAACAACAACATTATTTTCGGAGTAATGACTAAAGTCGATTTATTGAAAATGTCGTTTACGGCGAATTTCGCCGTTTTCGGTCAATTTGAGGCTGTTTTTTCCGGTCGCCTGTAAAAACTAGTAAGATGAAAGTTTTATAAACCCTCTAAGTACCATCTACATCTGCTTTCCGAATAGAGTTGTTTGATGAAACTTTTGGACAAAGTGAAGTTGAGCAAATAATGTCTCCAGTAAAAATAAAAAATTAACACCATGGTAAAACCATAACATCCTCCGCTTCACTCAGAATCTAAAATTAAAATATTGATCCTCATTTCGATGAAATATTCAAGTAAATTTGAATTTTTGACGTTATACGAGTATGTAATAAAATAATTCTTGATTGCAATAAAAGTAAGAAATAGGTTTGATTGAATGTTTAAAATATGTCGAATAGATGTGTTTATAAATAGAGAGATGGTTTGAGCAAATTTACACTGCTGAAAAATTATCTTGTAGTTTAAGTAAGTGTGTTGGTTCAAATAAGCATATTGACTCAGCGGGGTGGTTAGACGCAATGGTTGTCGCAGTCACGAATCAGTGTTGCGATTAAGCATCGTCCGTCTTCGCTATAACCCGGAAAGGTGACCACACACATGTTTCCAGCGATGCAGCCATCATACTCTGTGGGTCGTTGAGGAAATAATGTGTTAAGCGGTTCCTCCCTCTCTAGCACCTCATAACACAGAAAAAAAAGAAAAAAAAGGTATATTCACATTATCAAATAAATCGTGCACTCTTAATATTCCTATCATTATAGTCCAGTCATTGTTTTATTTTAAAATTGAAATTATGCGACCTGAAATTTACATTTTTAGGTTTACAAATTTTTAGATTTTTAGAATTTAAACTTAATCATGTACTAATAAAACACAGCACATATGTGTATTGTTGTTTGATTACTAAATGTTTCTGACCTAAATTTGATTTCAATTAGAAAAAATGAAAAATAAATTATGATTATATACATACTATACTACTCGTATAATACATAGACATGGGCGCCGACTATTGGAGTGCTGCGGTGCTCAAGCACCGCATGAATCATTCTATGGGGTGCTCTGCACCCCGTGAAATAAATAGATAGAGCAATATGTAATTTAGTACGTTTATAATTTTTTCGTTGTATAATATTTATGACAACAATATATTTTGAATGTTTTGATAACTCGTTCCTAATATACGTTTATGAAATGAAAATAATTTTATGTATAATAATTAATATGTACTTAAAAGTTTTAGTATATGAAAAAGGTTGTATTAAATAAGGTAACAATTTATGTTGAAAAAAATTATTATTTATTTAAATTGACATTTATTAATGTCTAAGGATTTTAGGCACCCCATGAAATTTGGGAAACCCGGCGCCCATGTACATAGGTATCTATATACTTAGATGTGTGGAAAAATACTGATAGTAGCTTGTTAGTGGCATAGGTTTACATGTGTCTTCATCCCCAAATGTATTTTAGATTTGAGCTTGAACGCGAAATGTTGTAAGTTTAATTTACACTATACATAGTACATACATATACAGGGTGTTTCACGAAGATCTGACATGTTGAATAACTTTTGTTCTATTCAATATTTTTAACTTTTTTTTTTTTTTTAATGAATACTATAGCCTAGCGCTACAATAAAATTACATTAAATTTTTATTTTTATTTTTAAAACTCAAATTTCAAAATTTAAAATTTTAATTTAGAGTTTGAAAAAAAAAATCAAAATAGCCATTTTTTAAACATGATTTTTAGAAAAATTTTGGTGTTTGAAATTCTTATAAAGGTTGATCCGTTAATTTTCTATGATTTTTTAAAGTTTACGAAAAATCGAATTAAAATTACGACTGATAATGACTGATAAACGATACATATTATTACATTTTTCGTAAACTTTAAAAAATCATAGAAAATTAACGGATCAACCTTTATAAGAATTTAAAACACCAAAATTTTTCTAAAAATTATGTTTACAAAATGGCTATTTTGATTTTTTTTCAAACTCTAAAATAAAATTTTAAATTTTGAAATTTGAGTTTTAAAAATAAAAAAAAATGTTAATGTAATTTTATTGTAGCGCTAGGCTATAAATATTCATTAAAAAAAAAAGTTAAAAATATTGAATAGAACAAAAGTTATTCAACATGTCAGATCTTCGTGAAACACCCTGTATATATATATATATATATATATATATATATATATATATATATATATATATATATATATATATATATGATGTTTTAGTAAAATATATGGTTTTGTCATAGAAACTAAATACGTATATACTATTACTTATTAGTTGTAATATGCATTTTTGTTTTTCTCTAAACACTTATATCATCATCATAGGTTTATGATACAAATTACAATGCTTCAATACACATATTGGAAATAAAACATCAAAATAAACGGAATAGTAAATACTTTTTTTTTAACATTAAGTCGACATTTGACGGAATTATGCTTGTATTGTTATTATGGCAATATTTAAAAAAAAATATAAGGCATCGTGAGCGCCCAGATGGAATTAAGATAGGCTAATCTACAGACTCGTAATCATTTCGCGTTGAACGTTTTACCAACATGGATGAAACGAACGAAACGTAATCGATAGTTATACGAGCAGTGTTGCCCGTACACTAATAACGTACGCCATTTCGCACTACGTGGACACACTGCCATATTGTGTTTTGTTTATCGTGTCACTCGGTTCGTTTGCGGTACTTAGTTGTTTTTCATGATTGACTTTTTTTTTTTATCTTTAAAATAAGTTTTCATTTTTTCCTATAGACTATTGATTTTGTCGGCTTTTGATTGTCGTCTCTTGGCGTTTACGAAAGCTCTGGGTGAGTACGTGGTTTTACGGTTATTATTTAATTGTATCACGTCAGTGTATTTAGTGATTGATACATATGTGTGTGACTGTGTGTGTGTGTGTGTGTGGCGTGTTCCGTTCGGGAATTCGTAATGACCGACAGTAAAAATCGGTGTTTTCAGGTGCTTTCGGAAATGGCCAGCCCCTCACCGAATTCGATGGGACCCCCAGGACCCAATCACCAACCGCCACCGCCGGCACAACAGCAGCAGCCACAACCACCGCCTCAGCAGCAGCAGCAACAACCTCAACAACAACAGCAACTGCAACAACAGCAACCGCAACAGCAGCAACCACAACAACAACAACAGCCCCAGCAACAACAGCAGCCGCCCCAAGTACCACAACAACAACAACAGCCTCTTACTGCTTCTCAGCCGTTGCCACCTTCAAATTATTCTCCAAGTCAGCCGGGTCCTCCCGCTTCTCCTAACATGCAACAAGGCACACAAACATTTCCGCCTCCTGGCATTCAAGTAATTATTGATTTTTTTTAAGATTCTTGATTCATACCTGGGTATACCTCGGTTTTATAGATATAGTACATTTTTGATTTCTACTAATTGTCTACCTAAGTAATTTACTATAAATTATTTGGCAAAGACGTATTTTGTTTGTTTCGACAAACTTGGCTAGTTATGTATTTCATTTATTCTGGTAAGTTAAGATAAAATAATTTTATATGTTATTCATAGATATGTTTTGTACACTCATTATATTATTTTTTCTTCAAATAATTCCAGAAATATAATTTAAGATAATTGATGACCAAGTAACTGGTAAAGACATTTTAAATTAGTTGAACACGTTGACTGCAGCGTGGGTCGAACTAGGTGACCTCCCAGCGAGGAACATTTTTTTTGGCCCTAAAGGTTTCTGTTACTCTACTTTAATTATATCAAAAGTTACTTATACCAATATTTTGCTTTTTACTAAAAAAAACGACTGTTGACATCAGCATCATAAAATAGCATTCTTCTCAAATGCGGGAGTCTACTATGCATTAACAATTTTTTGATTACTTTGTCTATATGCCATTATGATAATATAATAGTATGTTGACAAATGTTTGCGTGGTAGGAATGTGTTTTATTATTTATTCAAGCATATATATATATATATATATATATATATATATATATATATATATATATATATATATATATATATATATATATATATAAACCCACTAAAATATTAGTATAGAAATAAAAGAAATAATAATAAAAGTGACTATAACAATTCAACACATGATAACTGTCCAAGAGAAACGACAAACAACTATTGTACTTATTATAATATTATTATTTCATTGGCTAATAATTAGAAAATAATCAGTGTGACTCCACTCCACGTGGAGCCAATTTTGAATAATAATATATTTAATAATGATCAGGGCTCGAGACTTGTAGCATTTGCATATTTTTTTGTAGTTTATGAAAAGATAGCAGAGTAATCAATAAATCCATTTCAGACAAAAATGAACTCAATATCTACCAAAAGTTTTTAGTACATATTTTTGCATATTCTAGAGGTTTTGCTATTTTTTCGACTATTTTGCTATTTATTGCTAATTAATGTAAAAATCGAAAACTCAGTCCTGCAAATATTCATATTTCGGCCACTCATCATTGATTGACAGTTTTGGAGCGTTATAAAACTCATTGTCGATTGAAAAAAATATTCCTAAAATATCCCAATGCAAGTCAATATTGTGTTTATCATATCTTTTATCTTAATGTTGTTTCTGTTATCGACTTTGACCATACTTGCTTATATACCCAATAATTATAGACTGTTCCGATCTACAACAACGTAATCGATTAGTTAACGTCGACTTTTGATTGCGATCGTATGTATGTTTTTATTTGTATATTGAATTTGTGAATTTATAAATTTTTCTTTGTTCAGCTTTGTGTTTTTCATTAAAACATATTTTTTATACAATGCCAAAAGATAAATTATCACTAGCCCAACGGTTAAGAAGCTATGTACAAGAATTCGGTTCAGATACGTTTTCACACGATTCATCTATTCTTTTCTGCAAATACTGTGAAATTAAAGTAAATCGTGAAAAAAAATTCAATGTAACACAACATCTTAAAACTGACAAACAAAAAAAAGCAATTAAACGTAAACAAGAAGAATCAGTAAAATCACAACAGAAATTTTTAACACATTCAAGTAAGAAATCATGTTTCAATGAAGCTTTGTGTCAGTTCTTATTATCCGCTAACATACCTTTAAATAAACTTTCAAATAACCGATTCAGCAGTTTTTTAAGTACTTACACGGGTAAAGAAATTCCAATGGTCCATATAATAGCGCATATTTCATGATTTTTTAGTGCTACAAGTCTTGAGTCCTGATAATGATATATTCATATAATGAATTGGTTATCTTACTTTTATTATGCCAATTGGGTATATATGGTATAAAAATAGACAGAATTTCAAAGGACAACAAATTTAATAATAGAAAAGGTCTAACTATGCGAAGGCACAAGAATAAGAAATTTCTTATAGACTGGTATTATTGGGAGAGGCAAGAAAACAACAAGCAGGTTGTGCCCACTGCAGAGAATGAATATGTTTTGTTGATAAAGATGACGCGTTGACATCAGTGCTCAGAGTGTTAAAATAATTAGGTAGTTTTGTCTGGTAACTTTTATATTTTTCTTCATGTTATTGACTACAATATGTTGTATCTGTTAATAAATCTCTCGGTGTTTTTATTGCATCAGTATTGCAATCATTCTGTATGAATAAATTTGTAAGAATTGATTAATGTTTTGTTTAAATCAATATCTAGTGAAACATATTGGAAGAATATTATTAGGAATAGTTGGCCCTAAATTGATAGGTACTACAGTATGTTTTTTTTTTTTTTTTAGTAGGTACCTATTCAAAGGAAAAATTATAATTTATTTAAATATATTTTAAGTTAAACTTAAAAGAAAGGTTTAAATTTTAAAAGTAATTGTTCAACATTGGTATAAGTATATATTATTTATAAAATAGGCGTTACCTTATTATTTATTGAATTTTGTTACATTTTATTTGTTTTACATTAATTTCATTTAAGTGCATTTACCAATTTTTAAGATTCACTTATTGTGTTGGTAAGAATTTATTATTGCCATATCGTATCATTAGTCAAAAGTGAAAAATAATTAAAAAAACGTACCTTTCAATCATTTAACAGTCAATAAATAAATAAAAACAAGTTCAAATTATCATTTCAAATGTTATTCTTGTTTTCATTGTAATTTTTTGTGATTAAAATATGTTTTACGAGTATACTTCAGCGTTTTCTCTACTAGATGACATTTTATGGTTAAATTATTGATCATATTTATTTGTCACATCCATAATCATTTTGAAATACTATTTTTTAATTGAAGTTATTAATTATATCTTATATTTTTTTAAAGCATCTTTATGTAATATGAGAAATTGTTCAGCCAATTTTCTTGTACTAGCAGCAACTATGTCAGCATTCATAATGTCTTTATGTTGATTTCCTTAAAATGTATTTAAAAAAACATAAATACATTTAATTACAAAGTATTATGTTATATCAATGTTACCATTTGAATCAAGTACAATGCCTCCGGCTTCTTGGATAATCAAAATTCCAGCTGCTACATCCCAACATTTAAGAGCTTTAAAACTACATATATCAACAGCTCCCATTGCTAAATAACATAAGCTCATTGCTGCTGATCCTAAAGATCTTGATCTATAATAATAATTTCAACATTTTTTTATTGTATTGTATAGATTATTGATAGTTTTAATTTAAAAAAATAAAATAAAAGAATTAATATTTTTATGTATCACTTGATACATAAGTTATGAATAATACATTTTATTATTATTTTTTATTTTTATGCTTACCCGCGGCTGTTTCTTATTATAATTTCAAGATTTTTCAGTAAATGTTCTACATGTTTATCCAAATTGATACCCACTACATCATATCCGAACATTGCTTTTTTTAGTTCTGAAAATAAATAATAAAATTATATTAAATTCTAATCAGATTCTAAAGTTCTCATCCTTAGGATAATATGTATTAAATTTATCCTGGCACCTTGTTTAAATTAAGTTTGATTGCTGATTTTTTAGTTTTTTCAGTTAGAAAATTACTAAAATAAAAAATACTTTCAATGAATAATTTTTACATTTTAAATGATTAAATTGTATTGAATCTATGCATAAGTTCAAAAATGATATGTTTACATTTTCATATTTATTGAATTATATTTTTTCAAATTTTAAATGATTTCTTTATTGAAAAATAGTGAATGTATTTTTTGCTTTGTTTAATTACCTTCAGTATTAGACACGTGTATTTTTTCATTATTCAAATATGAACCTTTCCCTTTTTGAGCTGTGAATAGCTGATTCATTATAGGATTATATACTATACCAATCATTAAATTATTTTCTACTGATAATGCTAATGAAATGCAACAAAAAGGAAATCCTTGCACAAAATTTGTTGTTCCATCAATCGGATCAAGTATCCATGTTGGTTCATTTGTTAAAATGTTATTTGCAGCACTTTCTTCTGCAATAAATCTATACACAGTAGTTTGTGTTATATATTTATAATATATGAAAAATAAACAGTTAAAATACGTTTTTCTTATGTATTTTATGTGAAATAAGTGATACTCATGTGTCATAACTAGGGTCCGAATTTATATGCTCTAAATAAAATATACTAAAAAAAAAAAATGAATCAAAAAATTCTTTTATTTTCATTAATTTGGATATATAAAGTTTTTTCATGAAATTAAGTTTTATCCAACTGAAACCATTACATATCACATGTCATAAAAAAAAGGGAATTTGAAGTTCCATTTTAAATTAATATTTGATTTTCGTCTTGTGAATTTGTATGTTCCATTGCACTTTTGTGTTTTAAAGTTGATAAATTTTGGATATCAGTAGAATGTTTTTCACCATTCACTTTGACATTACATTTTAAACCAGGGTTGGCAAAGACCGGGGCTTTATTGAAAAAATCCAACCCGGTCGGGTTTTTTTTCTAATAAAACTCCAAAAAACTCAAAAACCCGTTGGGTTTAATTTATGTTGTGTAACTGGGCTGATTTATCGGGTTTTTTTTTGGAGAAAATCCCTGGTTTTTTTTTTTTACCTACTTGTAGTCAACTAACAAACAAAGACGCATTTCCTTTTTTTTCGTATGGACTATCCGCTAAAGGTACACTTTGAAAAAAATAAGGCACATTTCTAAAACTCACTTTATACTAAAAAAAAAAAATAAATAAAAGTGGAATTTCCCCCTGATAAAACTGGTTTTTTTTAAAATATTGAGTGGGTTTAACCCTGAAAAGCAGCCCGGGTTTTTTGGGGTTGGGCTTTTTCGTGCCAACCCTGTTTTAAACAGTACAAAACTAAGCCATCTGTAGGAAAAATGCCTTTCTAATCAGCAACAAATTTGTTTAGTCTAGTGGACCTAGTTGCACTAATTTTTGGCATATTAAATATAAATAAATTAAGTTTAATGAAATAATTAAAGCTTACTCGAATCACGACAACTGCAAATAAGCACGACTAGTGTACAATTCACGCAAACCTACCAAATAACAGATTACTACTAGTCCCGATAAAATTTCTATGATTTATAAAAATAATATTATACTAAAATAACATTGGTCTCAGATAAGATAAGAAAACCACTTTGTGAAATTACATGCACTATAAATATGATTATAAATGCATTATTTTATTTAATATAACCAAAATATTATATATTATGCATTTTTTTTTTTTTTTTTAATGGAAAATTATAATCTTTACCAATATATACAATAAACAAATGTGTTTGATACATAGCTTTGAGAACATGAGGAGGGAGACTATCCAATGATAGAACCCTCAAATATTATGCATTTAAAATTCATTTATATGTAATAAAAAATCGTAAAATACAGAAATATGCAATACATATCATAAAATGGTTATATATGCAAAATACAACTGTATTTTGAATCTATAGACCATAATTCAAACTTGAAGCTTACCTAGCTACTTTTTGGATTGTTTAAAAACACATGTAAATGTATATAAATATTCGAGCCCTAGTCATAACCCTGTTGTTGGCTGAAATTGATGATTGAAAAATAATTATCCATTTAACAAATTAAATAGTATGATATCTAATACGGTAAATAATAAATATGATGAATAATAAAGCTAAATATAAATGATAGAGTAATGACTAATATATACAGTGGCATATTTATTTAGGTACCTCTTCTT
Organism: Therioaphis trifolii; assembly: GCA_027580255.1. NCBI lineage: Eukaryota > Metazoa > Arthropoda > Insecta > Hemiptera > Aphididae > Therioaphis > Therioaphis trifolii. The sequence continues at coordinate 28,796,959 of CM050404.1, forward strand.
CTTATGGTCAACAACCCGAGGGTTGGTTTACAACTAAGAGAAGTTTTAACTAGGAAAGGAAGGGTTACTGTGCAGTGATTTCATGTTGCCTTCTGCACAGTGGAGATGGCGGCCGCTTTCTCTAGACAGTCGCTTGCCCAGAGAGAAAGCCGCCCGTGACCGAGGTTTGAACCGGCAACAGTGTGCGTCAGCAGTGACGCCTAGTTCCACTTGGCCACTTAGTTTTCCTTAGGTACCTCAGTTGTTTAAAATGACTTGTTAAATTAGAGTACCTTATCAATTATGTTATATTGTCAATCATTTTATATACATTTGGTGGTGTTATTTCTTATTGTAAACAATGACAAAACTGACATTCATTTAAATTTTTTTTTTATAGTAAAAATATTCATTCAAGCCGATCATTTTTTTTCACACTAATCATTTTAGCTTGTTTAACCTATTTTCTATCTCATAGAATCATACAATTTCAGGAATGATTGTAACTGTTTATTTATTTATTTTTGGCTTAATTATATAAGATTATTAAAAGTTGTGCCTATATAACTAATTTATTATTATACAAATTGTAAAAATGTTGTTGGATTTGAAAGTCTCGATCCACTTATCCAAAATTAATGTCTATGCTCAATATAATGTACTCATGATAATATAAGCAAATTAATGATCTCAATTCTGTAGTAAAAAGGTATGCTGTTTATATTCATATGTTAAAATTTAATTTAGCTAAATTATTAGTCTATAATTTTTTTTTTTTTTTTTTTAAGTAGGTACTGGATAAAAAATAGCGTTAAAGTTAACCTATTATATACATAATATTAAAATTGTTTAGCAGGGTCATGCATTTTAAATCATCAATTTTAGCCTGTGGCAAGGCTATACAATATGAGAACCAAGTTTACTCAAGCGAATAAATACTTATGATTCGGGTATTGCTGAAGCAATTTGTCAATTATTGTTTTCTCAATAAGTTTATCATATTGTGTTACCAAATCTTGATCATTTGTTTTTGTTGATATTTCTTTTGGACTTTTGAAACCTTTTGACAAGATCTTAAAAAAATCAAATGATGACAAAACAATGTATTTTTATTATATAGTTAACATATATATCTAAATAATCCAAATAAACTTACTTCACCTGCCTCCAATACAATTTGAAGAGCTTGGTTAAAATATTCATGTGTTTCAATCATATTTTTTAAATTTGTTTATAACTTTTCTTTAAAAATTTTAATTAATAATTAGACTAAACTGAATATATTAAAATTGAGTTCTGAAAATAAGGTATTATAAGTGTATAATCCAAACTATGTGAAAAAAAAAATGTTAATTATTGTTGACCTTATTCATTATCTTTAAGAGTTACATCATATTTCAAATAATGATGTAGTGTTACCAAAACAAAAAATAATAAAAACTTTTTTTAGGTGTATATATTACTTTTGTTTTTATTTTTTAATTTCTTTTAAATAGGTAAATATTTTAATAAAAAATGTAAATGTTTACTTAAAATAATAAATATTTTTAATTATTGAGGTCACATAATTTTTTAGTTTTCTGAGTGAAATGAAATCCTTTTTCAGGTAGTAATAATGCTCCTAAAGTTTTATCTAGCATCTCTATCGATGATAAATTTAATATATTTGGTACCTAACTTACATAAGTTGTTTTTCTATTTTCAAAAGTTTTTTCAAGAATAAATTAAAACTACTTAAAAATCAAGTAAAAATAGTACAATTTGCTGTTTATGGGATTTCTATAAAATCCATTTTTTTTTTAAGTTGGCTATAAATCTTAAAGTAATAATATTGGAAAGTTAAAAAAGTTGTACAAAATATTAACATTATTCTTTTCTAGATTTGATAAAGGTTTAAAAACTACTTTCAGGCTATATATAGAACTTTTTAATTTTTGTAATTATCTAGTTTTTTTAAAAGCTTACATGCAATAGAAATGTAAATATTTGATTTATATGATATATTTGTTATATACTATTATATTACTCATATCTATGACAAATATTCCTGAAAAAATTTCCAAAATTGTCTTTCAAAATTTTTTTTGTGTGTTTTAAATTGGAATTTTGATGATAACTATTATTTACTCATAAATTAGCAATATTTTTCAGTAAAAACCTAATATAATTTGGAAATATTAATCCGGTAAAAATTGTCTTTCATCGATAAATTTTGTACATGTATTTCATATCAAGGGTTCAAGTGTCATAAAGATAAGCATAAATTATTTTTTATACGCGTTTAAAGTTAGCATTACTGCTCAAATAACTTTTTGTATAATATTTGTAATTAATGGTTATAAGATCTGACATTTATATACAAATTTCTTTATAATAAAATTGGACTTTGTTACATATATTTTCTTATGAAACAGTTGTGATAATTTTATTTTTCATGTAGGTAAGCTAAAAGTGTCGTATACGGAAAAATAGAATATTTTTACAAATATTATAAAATTGATATGGATTATTCGACAATTGTTTTTTACTAAAAACTTGAAAATTGTGTCAATTGTTTACCATGATTTTCATTTTTTGAAAACTTAGTTGGTAATCAAATTATTTATTTGAGTTTTACTCAGAATCATTCTCTGAAAACAATGATTTATCATTGATTTAAAATTTCAAATCATATTTTACTACAAATATCATTCGTTTATTGTAAAAGTATCACATCATAAATTTTCAACACTCAATACCATTATCTAGTACAAGAAGTAAAGAATAACCATGGGGTGAAGTATGCCCTGCTTTTTTTGTATTTAAACTCTACATTATAATAAATGATCATTTATGATTTATATAATATATTTCATTTCATAACATACAAATTAAAAATGAAGTCTATAAACTGTTTTATGGTAAAGTATATATTGATATTTGCAATTTATGATGTTTTTACAATACCCTAAATGGTGTTATATATGTAATATATAAGTACTAAATTATCTTTGTGTATTTTTTTACTTTGGTTACTTTCAGTATCAAAATTGAAAGTTATTGATTGTTTTAATTTTCTAGTCTTCATTGTCTGTTAAATATGTGTTTGGTTCTACTGTGCTGTAGTGACTTAATCAGTACAAATTGCAATGATTCTTAAGCTTATGCTTGGCCATTGTATAATCAACTTTTGAGATAGTTCCAACCATCAGAATTATTTTGTTATTTTATGATTTTTCTGTATATTGCTGAAGAGTGATAGTTGTTCATTGTCCAGGATATTCAATATGTTATATTTTCGCCCAACAACTTTACTTTGATTGGTAGGTTTTCTTATTGTACTTGGAATTTTTTCTGTGATTTAACAAAATATGTTTTAACTGTTATGATAAAAACTATAAAGTTATAAGTAGGGCTCGGAACTTAATGCTCTTAAAAAGTACTCAATATGCATGCACTTATGCGGTTAAAGAGTACAAATATGCTTTAAAAATATGCGCTTATATATATATATATTTTTTTTTTTTTACACAGCATATACATTTACACAAATATTTTATTAAACTATCAATATAACACAAATCAAAGGAATAAAATGCAATGAAATAGTAAATTCTGATTTTTAATTCATAATCATAATTATGAAAAAAATAAATAACTAAATAATTTTTTTATCGAGTTTTATTTATACAAATGAAATGTATAAGTTAAAATTTAAAATCCACAAAAAATTCAATTAAAAAGTATTTATATTCAATTGCATTAGATATTATTTCGTCCTTACTCTCAAAAGTGTTTCATGGACCATTTAGACCACGAAACAATTTTTTTTTTCAAAATTGAAAGATGACTGATTATTATCCACAAATAAAGTATTATACTTTGAAAATGCACATAGTAGGTACTTGTAATTAGCGCATATTTATATTGTTTATGTTGTATAGTATACATATTTTATTTAGGGATTCATAATTATAGTTTTTAATATATTATATTATATTATGTTTTAATTTCAAATGGAAATTTAAAAAGTACGATACAATAATACACAATAAAAACCCAATATGAATGCATTTATTTTATTTTTTATTTCCAAATTTTCAAACTAAATTATCATAAATGATAAAATATGCTCTAAAAAATTGTAAAGTTAAGAAAAATGCTCTATAAATCTGAAAATCACAAAATATGCAATCATATGCACTATAAACTTTTGATATATTTTTCGTTATATCACAAAATGAATTTCTAGCTTATTTAGCTAAGAATCTCACTGTCCAAAAAAACCCATGCAAATGCAACAACTTCCGAGCCCTAGTTATAAGTTAATTATTTATTATTAATGATAATGATGAACAATATTTTATCTTATGAAAAAAAGTCTAGTATCTTCCTTTAGTTAGTGTATACAGGAGAATAAAATTGGTTGTGAATTCGGGGTCAAGTTATGCATAATATTATTATTAAATTATATACATAATACGTTTCAAACATATCAATACTATTAATTTTAAATAGAGCTGAATAATTAAGATTTATAAACATAAACAAGGTGCTAAGATATTTTATTTATTTTTTTATTTTTTTTTTCAGCCGAATGGACCACCTCAAGAAAATTTAAATGCCTTGCAAAGAGCAATAGATTCAATGGAGGAAAAAGGATTGCAAGAAGATCCTAGATATTCTCAGTTATTGGCGCTAAGAGCTAGACAAGGAAGTATGGATCCAAATCAAAGACCACCGTCTTCAATGCAAGTAAGTTCTATATCAGTAATTTTTACTTTGAAATATGTTTATTTTTTTTGGTATATAACAAATTAATTTTTATTTTTTTAACTCTAGGGTAATTTTCCTACTACTCAACATCCTGATAAACCACCTTCTCCTCAACAAAATTCTCCCAATCCTAATGGACCAAATGGACCAGTCGCACAAAACAATTTAACTCCATCTCAAATGCAACAACTTCGAGTTCAAATAATGGCGTACAGGCTGTTAGCCCGACAACAACCCTTAACACAACAATTAGCAATGGCTGTTCAAGGAAAAACTTCACCTCAAGGCTATCCACCAGTACCTTCACCACACCATCGCCAATTAGAACCTGGAGAAATAGTGGATAATAGCATGTCAATGCCTCCAGGAGGTCCTATGAGAATGCCAATGCAAAATACTCCTAGGCAGCCTAACCCTCCTGGTCCAATTCCACAAGCCTCTGTTCGTATGCCTCAGCCTGGTTCTACTCCACAACCACAAATTCAACCACCAACCAGTGTACATCCTCAAGGTCATCCTCCTAATCAGCCCTCTGTTGTATCAATTAATGGACCTCAGCCATCTGCTAGTATGGTACCCACACCACCAGGCATTCCCCAAACTCCACTACAGATAAGTGCACCTCAACCTGTTGGTCAACAACCTATTGGAGGTGTTCCTCAACCTATGATGGGTGGTCCTCAACAGACAGCTGGTGTTGCACCTCATATACCAAACATGCCTACAACCAATGGACCGTCACCTCAACAACCTTCACCTCTACAACAACAACAGCAGCAACAACAACAGCAGCAGCAGCAACCTCAACAGCAACAGGTGCAGGGACCTACACCTCAAGTCAAACAAAACAGAACTACTTCATGCCCAAAACCAGTTGGATTAGATCCTCTTATTATATTACAAGAACGTGAAAATCGTTTAGCAGCACGCATTGCTCATCGGGTACAACAATTAAGTAATTTACCAACTACCATGAGTGATGATTTACGAATCAAAGTAGAAATTGAATTAAGAGCTTTGAGAGTGTTAAATTTCCAAAGACAATTAAGAGCCGAAGTAGTAGCTTGTACTCGTCGTGATACTACTTTAGAGACTGCTGTTAATGTAAAAGCATATAAACGAACAAAAAGACAAGGTTTAAGAGAAGCCCGAGCTACTGAAAAATTAGAGAAACAACAGAAATTAGAGGCTGAAAGGAAGAAACGTCAAAAACATCAAGAATATCTTAGTACTATTTTGCAACATTGTAAAGATCTTAAAGAGTATCATAGAAATAATATTGCTAAAATTGGACGTCTCAACAAAGCTGTGCTTAATTATCATGCCAATGCTGAACGTGAACAAAAGAAGGAACAAGAAAGAATTGAAAAAGAGCGTATGAGAAGATTGATGGCTGAAGATGAAGAAGGATACAGGTTAACTTTTTATTATTTACTTTTTAAGGAATGTCTAAAAATCTATAATTTTTTTAATGTTTGTATAGAAAATTAATTGATCAAAAGAAAGATAAACGTTTGGCTTTCTTACTTTCACAAACTGATGAGTATATTGGCAATCTTACTGAAATGGTTAAAGAACACAAACTGGAACAGAAACGTAAACAACAAGAAGAACAACGAAAGAAAAAGAAGGTATGTTTATTTTCATGAAAGTTAATATGTTTATTAATTACTTGTCATCATTAAAAAGCCAAAAGACGGTGGACCTGAAGATCTTGATGAAAGTTCACAGCAATCAGATATGCATGTCTCAGTGTTTGAAGCTTCTACAGGTATACTATAAAAAATCTTATTTCATTAATTTGTTTTTTTGAAAGCCATGCATAAATAATATTACTTAAAACATGCATAATATCTATTGATTATGATTGTAGGAAGAATGTTGAAGGGAGAAGAAGCTCCTCTTGCGTCACAGTTGAACAGTTGGTTAGATGCTCATCCTGGCTGGGAAGTAATGGAGGAATCTGATGACGAAGATGATGATGAACAAGAAGATGATGAAGAAAGCAATCAAAAAATCAAAAAAAGTAGTTTTGAAAAAGGAGTCGATGAAAAAGAACCAATTAAAAAAGCTAAAATGGAAGATGATGAATATAAAAATGCTTCTGAAGAACACACATACTATAGGTTAGATGAATTTGAATATAAAATTGATTGATGAGTTAAAGCTAATTATTATTTCTTGTTTTTTTTAGTATTGCTCACACAATTCATGAAAGTGTCACTGAACAAGCTTCTATTTTAGTTAATGGAAAACTAAAAGAATATCAAATTAAAGTAAAATAAATATTCTAAGTTTAGGGATATATTATTAAAGTTACTATTTTTTAGGGCCTTGAATGGTTAGTATCGTTATTTAATAATAATTTGAATGGCATACTTGCTGATGAAATGGGTTTAGGAAAAACCATTCAAACCATTGGTTTAATTACTTATCTTATGGAAAAAAAGAAAGTTAATGGACCTTTTTTGATTATTGTACCACTATCGTAAGTATTTATAATTTTGAAATATTTTTTATATAATTAAACCTTTAAAAGTCTATTTTTATTTTGTTTTTAATTATTTTATACTAGTTATATTCAAAGTATTTAGATAACAGTTAAACTTGTAATTGATTGATAAATCATAATTAATTAAATATTAATAGAAACTTAAGTCATGAAGTATAACTGTATACTAAATTACAATAGAATAAATAAAAGTTTAGTTACCATAGTTAATTTTCTTGGGGAAAAAATGACTTTTTTTTTTTTAACTGATAAAATAATCTCTATTCAAATTGTTTTAACGAGGTTATTTTCAATTCTTTGATTATTTGAGATAGTTCATCAAAACTTACTTAAACATGTGTAAGAACAAATATGCTTTAATGTATTATATTTTCATATATTATATCATATTATTTTATCCATTATAGTTTCCCTTCTATTAATTTCTTCTAAATATTTAATTAAAATATAACAAACTGAATTTTAATGATAAAATATAAATTTTAGGACATTATCAAATTGGGTGTTGGAATTTGAGAAATGGTCTCCTTCAGTTTTTGTTGTGGCATATAAGGGTTCTCCAATTATGCGTCGAACATTACAAGCACAAATGCGATCAACTAAATTTAATGTTTTACTTACAACATATGAATATGTTATAAAAGATAAATCAGTTCTAGCCAAAGTAAATAATTATTTTGTTAAAAAAAAAAAAGATAAATGATGTATTTAATATTGATTTACCGATTTTATTTTCAGCTTCATTGGAAGTACATGATTATTGATGAAGGTCATCGTATGAAAAATCATCACTGTAAATTAACACAAGTTTTAAACACTCATTACAATGCTCCACATCGATTACTATTAACTGGTACACCATTACAAAATAAACTTCCTGAACTTTGGGCTCTTCTTAACTTTTTATTGCCATCAATTTTTAAATCATGTTCAACGTTTGAACAGTGGTTTAATGCACCGTTTGCAACTACTGGAGAAAAAGTAATTGTTATAAATTTAATTGTACTTGGGAAAAAATGTATTAAACTTTCATCATTCATGTATGTAGGTGGAATTAAATGAAGAAGAAACTATTTTAATTATTCGCCGTCTTCATAAAGTATTGCGTCCATTTTTGTTGAGACGTCTAAAAAAAGAAGTAGAGTCTCAATTACCTGATAAAGTAGAATACATTGTCAAATGTGATATGTCTGGTTTACAACGAGTATTATACAAACATATGCAGAGTAAAGGTGTATTACTCACAGATGGTGCAGAAAAGGGCAAACAAGGCAAAGGTGGTGCTAAAGCACTTATGAATACTATTGTCCAATTACGTAAATTGTGTAATCATCCATTTATGTTCCAAAGTATTGAAGAAAAATATTGTGAACATATAGGAACTGCTGGAAGTGTTGTTCAAGGGTAATTTATCAATCATAAAAATTTTAAATTTGTAAGTGTTAAGATTATTTATTAAATTTTTTTTTCTTGCTATTCATGTATAGGCCAGATTTATACAGAGTCTCTGGAAAATTTGAGTTGCTTGATAGAATTTTACCTAAATTAAAAGCCACTAATCATAGAGTATTACTGTTTTGTCAAATGACACAACTTATGACTATTATGGAAGATTATTTGGGTTGGCGAGGTTTTCTTTATTTACGTTTGGATGGTACTACTAAAGCTGAAGACAGAGGAGACCTTTTAAAGAAGTTTAATAGTGCAGGCAGTGATTATTTCTTATTTTTATTGAGTACTAGAGCTGGTGGTCTTGGACTTAATCTACAAGCAGCTGACACTGTTATTATATTCGATTCTGATTGGAACCCTCATCAAGTAATTATTAATAATTATCAATTGAATTCCTATAAATTTATTTAAATTTGTGGTCAATAGGATTTGCAAGCTCAAGATCGTGCCCATCGTATCGGTCAACAAAATGAAGTAAGAGTACTTCGTTTGATGACCGTTAATTCAGTTGAAGAACGTATATTAGCTGCTGCTCGATATAAGCTGAATATGGATGAAAAAGTTATTCAAGCTGGTATGTTTGATCAAAAATCAACTGGATCCGAACGTCAACAATTTTTACAATCTATTCTACATCAGGATGATGGAGATGATGAAGTAATTTTATTTAGAAATATATCAATCTGAATTTAAATTAAATTACTTTTTTTTTTTTTTTCAGGAAGAAAATGAAGTACCTGATGACGAAGTTGTAAACCAAATGATAGCTCGATCAAATGATGAATTTGAAATATTCCAAAAGATGGATCTTGAACGTAGAAGAGAAGATGCTAAATTTGGTCCAAACCGAAAATCAAGATTGATAGAGATATCGGAATTACCCGAATGGCTTGTAAAGGATGAAGATGAAGTAATTAATCTATTTTATATATTTTTTCAATTCTTTTCTAATAAAATGTTATTGGTTTAGGTTGAACGGTGGACATATGAAGAAGATTCTGAAGAGATAATGGGACGTGGTTCTCGGGCTCGTAAAGAAGTGGATTATACTGATAGTTTAACAGAAAAAGAATGGTTGAAAGCAATTGATGAAAATGTTGATGACTTCGAAGACGACGAAGAAGAAGAAGTAAAATCTAACCGTAAAGGAAATCGCGGTAAAAAGAGAGGTAAAAGAAATGTAGATGATGACGATGATCCACCAATCAGAAGGCGTAAGACTATTGGACCAGAAGAAATTAAACTTCGAAAAAAAATGAAAACAATTATGAACATTGTGGTTAAGTATACAGATGCTGATTCTAGAATATTGAGTGAACCATTTATGAAATTACCATCTAGACACAAACTACCTGACTATTATGAAGTAATAAAGAAACCCATGGACATAAAAAAAATAATGGCTAAAATAGACGATGGAAAGGTATAATATTTGTTTATATTATTAAAAATTGGAAATATTTTGTAGCTATATAATCTGACTGTTATCAAATATATTAATGTTTGTTTTATATATTTTTGTTGTAGTACTCTGACTTAAATGAACTTGAAGTAGATTTTATGCAACTATGTAAAAACGCCCAGATTTATAATGAAGAAGCTTCATTGATTCATGAGGATTCAATAGTTTTACAATCAGTTTTCACCAATTCTCGACAACGGTTAGAAACTACCGATATTCCAGAATCCGGGCCAGAAGAAGGAACAAAAAGTAAATTGATATATTAGTGTTTCTTTAGGTCCTAACAAATAGTTTTTAAATACTTGATAAGTTTTATGCTGTATTATTATAATTAGGGCTCGGTAGTTGTAGGAGCTAAAAAAGGTAAAATATGCAAAAAAATTATTCTCAATTCCAAAAGAAAAAAAAATACAACTGATGTTGTTAATAAATTAATAATATACACAAAAACTATTTAACTGACAAAAATGAATAATTGGTTGGCATTTTAACATCTGATGAAGCTAAAAATAAAATATAAAATGTTTTTTCATTATTTTTGAAATTAAGAAAAAATACATGTCAAATTATTGTATTGAATCACCAATACTTTCTACTTGATAATTTTGAGTTTTATTTTCAATATTAATTGAAATATAAAGGTTAAGAGAGAAAAAGTCAATTTTTTTTATAAATTATTAAATATGCATTTTTTCCCTAAAATTGACCAAATATGCAATTTTAATTTTTAATTTTTGAATTCATGCTAGTATAGCTGGGATTTCTAACTTGGTCTACTATAAATTGAGAGCATATTAAACAATATGCAACTTCTACAATTTCCGATCCTTAATTATAATTCATGAAGAATTATGTTCATTCAATTAATGGATGTTATATTGTATTATGATTTCTGACTATAATATACTATCTTGAAACCTCAATAACTTGATAGTAATTATTGTTTCTATGTATTTTAGGTGACGATGAAGTATCAGATGCTGATACCACATCATCGTCAGTTAAATTAAAACTAAAAATGAAATCTCGAGGTAAAGGCTCTGAAGTGAGAACATCCAACCGGCGAAAAAAGAAGAAGCATGTTAGTGATGATGATGATGATGAAGAAGATTCTAATTTATAAATACCTAACTTATTATGTTTTTTTAATTGTCCGTATTTATATTATAGAATTAATTTTCAATATTATTTTAGAAAAATTTGTATTTCTAAAATTTTAAATTTAGATTTAGCCATCATATATATTAAATTATCAAATATTAGTTTATGATTTAACTTAAAAATGCATTAGTGGATTTCTTGGGTCATGAACAAATTAATTATCTGTAAATATAATCATCACCATAATTTTGATTTTTTAAATAAGATGCTTCACGTGTGCCCTTACCAAGTCTATTGTATCCTACTTTATGATGGCCAAAAATGTATCAGCAACAAGGTCACATGATATTTTATTTTTAATTTCATGAGTGTTCTATTTGTAAGTGGATATTTTATCTTCTTAATTAATATATTTGAATACATTCATATTATTTCTCTTATTCTATTTAAATTAAATTTTTTTTTATCCTAGTGTTTGATGTTTATGAATAATACAATTCTAAATTGTTATTCCTTCAATTTTTTAGTATTTTTATACTTTCATCTTTTGTTCATAAATATTTGCTTATTATTTAATACTCCAGATTTTTATTTTCCAAATAAATGATAGGTTATAAAAATTACTATTTATGAACGTGAAATTTTAGTTTAAAAACGAATAATTGTCTTTTATTTTTTAATCTTTCATTATGAAATATTGATTAAATTTTAATTACATTAAAGAATATTATGATATTAAATGTGTAAGCATAGTATCAAACTGTATACAGTTTTAATTCTGATATCAATTGTTATAGCTCAAATGTGTTTATCATTACAGTGTATTCTCAATGTGAGAGTCATAACCCCCTGGGGATCCTTGACCAATAATTTAAATTTAAATGACCACTAATTTCCTAGTTTATATCTTCATATGTTTAATTGAATTTCCTGAATTGCTTAGTGTATATGAGTATGACCTGGTAATCATGCATAATCTAATGATTTACCACAAAAAAATTAAAAACTATAATGACAATTTAATAGTTGTATTATGTATAATTTTAACATATTAAAATTAAAATAGTAAAAATATTCCTCAATTTCTTATATGTTATGTTGCATATATAAACTATTAATAAAACAAAATAAACTCATTAAGACATATTTAAACTAATGTTTACTAATCTCAATTGCACAAATATAATCTATTTGTGTGTTTAGAAAAAAAAATGGGTCATGTACATATTATTGAAGCATTCTGCCACTATGCACACTTTACTTGAGAAGAGTTGAAAATTGTGTATAGATGATAGAATTTACCCATGACACAGTATTCTACAAATCAAAACTAAACTTGAATTGAGCCCCAATTTATTTTTAAATGAACATTGTATGTAATAGGTATCATAATATACATTAAATTATTCTTGGGTCTCGATATTTCCTTGATAAATGCAATTTTACTGATACTGGCGCTTGTCCCGTTGTTTGGCCAATCTCTTCAATTGAATATCCAGTTTGTAGGTTGCCTTTAAAAATGTTGATAACCTCTGTGTTAGTGAATTTGTGCAGTGAAATTTAAGATTATTTAAGCTTGTGGCACAATTCAATAAAATAATTTAATCTCAAAAAGTCTTAGTATCCTTAAACGCAAGTAATTTATTCATAAAGTTTAAAGCTCTTAAAATTAATATTGAAGTATTTAACTATTAAGTAAAAATATTTTTGTTAAGTAAAATCAAGATAAAATTTAATTTACTAAAAACTGAGTTTGTTTGAAAGTTGTAGATCCTGCAATATTAAACAGATAAAAATGTATCAAGGTTGTGATAAGTACACACATGCAATGTAGAAAAATCTTTGATGACTTATTGTATAATGGCATTCTTTAATTATTTAGTTTAGAAGTTCTATTTGAAAGAACTGTAGTTGTAAATTATGTTCAGCTATTTATTTTATGAAACAAACATTTATAATTGATTTATGGTAAAAAATCATAATATTAAATAAATAATGTAATTATTTTTTTTTTTTTTTATTTCGAAATTTATTCAAGCCACAAGTTGTTCTGATAACGATGTTTAAGATATAATCCAATTTCAATCTGTACTATGCTTAAAACATTTTCAAATTAAGTATATGTTGTTTGATAATGTTTAAATTATAATATTTTCTGGGCCCTGTAAAGTATAAATTATATTAACTATAATTTGCTTGTTTTATTTTTTCAAGAATAGTTCAATGACGATTAAATCTTAAGTCCAAATAAGACTTAAGTGAATACAATTTATGTATATGTTTGAATCGCACAATTATTGGGTTCTAATATTATCAATGTATCTAATAAAAAAATACAAATATTCCAATTATTGAAATGTGAGTAGTTCTTGAAATTAGTCAATTCGGTGACAATTTACAAGTAATCAATAATCATATTCTTAATAGTCATAATATTAATCACCTCTATGACACTTGCAGTATGATATTTTCTATTCACAAATTTAAAAGAAAGCTTTATAGAATATTAATGGCTAATTGTGTAGTATTACTTTAAATCTTTGTCTACTCAAATTTTTTAAACGTATATTTAAATATAAAACAGACTAAACATTTTTTAATCAACTGGATACAGGTGTTAGTCTAACAGGAAATAATCCGAAATAATGGGAAACAACATTGAAGAGATGTCATTAACTATGAATTTTTTGATGTACATTGAATAGCAAGCCTGCTAGTTTCCTGTAACTTTGCAACTGGATGGAAGGTGTAGATTTAAAATTTGAAAATGAAAATATCATAAAATGTTGTAAAACATATTATAGCCGTATAATGAAGAATGAGATTTACCTTGATTTATAGGTTTTTAACACATATTTTAATTTTTTATTTTACTACACATAATAAATTATAAAACATTTTTCATACAGGTACCTCCTTATAATTTATTAATGATTTTCAGTAAGTATTTTCATTATTATGATTTACCTGTTAACCATGTTTGGTATAATTACTCGCTACTTAAAAAAAAGAGAAAAAACGACTACTATAAAATGTACCTATTGTATTAATAGTACCTACCTACCTATCTATTCATTTTATAAACAATCATTGAAAAGTCATTAAAATTTGAAGTACAATAGTCATTATATATAAATAAAGATTTAAAAAATAATAAATAGGTATGCACCATAAATACCTATTTTATGCAGAATCATGTGTTGTGTCTTCAAATTTAAAATTCGGTTCCTCTAAATTAAAATTAATGTATAGTCGAAAAAAAATCATTAAACAAAAATTACATAGGTAGGTTATATATATATATATATATATATATATACTAAAAACCATGAAATAAATGTTAATTAACTGAACAATTCAATGTTTTTATGTTGTTAATGTTTAATTTAAATAAAAATTAATTGTTTTATAATTTTGTAGTCGATGTCTGGCACCAGTGGAGTACTCAGGGGGGACTAAGAGGGCTTCAGAACCCCCCCCCCCCATTGACCTTTTTATGGAATAAATCTTAGGCCTGTAATGTTTCCTCAGTTAAAAATATGATGGGAATTGTATCAAGTATTGCTGCTTTTTTTCTGACTCAGCTAAAAGAGCTGATAAATTGAAATCAGTTATTTTAGGTGATAGTAATAATTAAAAAAAAAAAAAAGAAAAATTGAAAACACTGTGTGAGACTCGTTGGATTGAGCGTCATGATGCATTGATTACATTTAAACAGTTGTATGTTTATGTAGTACATGCTCTTGAAGATATTTCACATGATCCTAATCCTGAAAGCTCATGCAAAGCTGCATTATATTTAAATTCAGTGACAAAAATTGATTTTCTTGTTGCACTTGAAGTTACAGTAACTTGTTTTGCCTACACTTTACAACTCAGTATTTCTCTACAGAGCAAACAACAAGACATTTCTAAAGCATTATCTGACGTCATGGTTATTCGCAGTGCACTAGAAGAGCTTCGAGAAGGTGCAGATGAACACTTTAAACACATTTTTAAGGATGTTTCAGATATAGCAAATTTAGCAAATGTTGAAATATGCATGCCTCGAATATGCAGTATGCAAATTGCAAACACAAAAAACAAATGTAAATTTAAAAGATCCAGAGTCATACTTCAAAATATCAGTGTTTCTTCCTTTTCTTGATTTCGTCCTTCAAGAATTGCATGCACGATTTAATCAACGTCTAAGTGATTTAATACCTTTGCAGGGACTTATTCCATCAAATTTTAGTATGTACGGTGATGAAACTATTTTGAGGGCAGCATTCTACCTATGGGCTATGATCAAGATCTTTCAACTAATGATAATTCTATTCTTAAAGCAGAGCTGCGCATTTGGATTTTGGAGGCATCAATGGAGAAATAAAGAACTTAAACCAGATTCGGCTATTGATACGTTACCTCACTGCACAGCCGTTATACCAAATATAAAAATACTTTTACAATTGTTAACAACATTGCAACATTGCCAGTTACTTCAGCCACACCTGAGCGTACGTTTCCAACACTGAAACGATTAAAAACGTATCTACGGTCAACCATGTCGGAAGAACGACTCAATGGATTGGCTTTGGCCTTTGACCAATATCAATAAAAAAGAACAACTCAGTGAGGTTGAAATTATCAAATTATTTTCCAAAAAGGCACCCAGAAGGATGCAATTAGAAGACTGGAGCAAATAATGTAAAAAATATATAAATGTATTTTGAAGTTAAACAAAAAATAATAATTTATAATTTATCGTACCTACCTATAACATATTTTGTATTATAAAATAGTTATTATTTCCTACTATTTCAATATATCAGTAATATATTATGTAAGTGTTATAAAAAGTATATATTAACAAAATATTACTATTAACTATTGAAATTAGTTTTTTAAGATATAAAATGTTGATTTATTTTGTTTAGCCCCCCCCCTATTGAAAAATCCTGGGTACGCCACTGCCTGGCACAATATAAGAAGTCTGTTAAAAATGATGTACCTCGATGATTGCCTTTATCTGTATTGTCTACCGATATGCGATTTCAGCAAATACAAAATGTGGTAGGTACCTTCTTTTTTATTTATCATTTTAAGCCATCATTATGGGTTTTTCATAATGGCATCAATTTTAAAATTATAGAACTATTAATATATTGTATGATTACCTAACAATAATTTCCTAATCACAGTAAACATTAATAACAAAAAACAGTATTAAATTGTAAAAAAATGTAGTATTTTTCAAAGTTCTAATTTTAGCCCAAAAGATTGTCATTTTTTTAAACAACTTTTGAAGTATGTACGAATATAATATAGTGAAAGTTTCATGTTTTTAGCAACATCACTTTTTAAATGATGTCAAATTAAATAGGTAACTAAAATTGTTGTTTACGTCAAATTTTACAGTTTTACTCGGTTTTTTAGGGTAGTTTTTCTTCACGCCTGGAAAAAATATTTTTAGGAGAGGAAATGAACCCTTAAAGTACCATCTGGCATCTACATCCGATTTACAGAGCTGCTAGATGAAATATATCATTTATAGAATACCATTTTTAGTCTAATTGGTTGAAGGTTTTTTTTTTATCAAACCATTCAAAAGTTTGACGAAATTTTCATTTTTTTTTTTACCAAAAGATTTAAAGTATGTTGTTCTATCTGTATAGTATCCAAAGGTTTATTATGATTGGATAGTTCAATAATTTGTCATGTACATATAAAGTTGTAAATTGATTTAAAAACAGTCGATTTCATAAAAATTGCATGATGATTAACTTAACCCAACCTACTGCTTATAAAAAATAATTAACAAGTAAAAATTATTGAAATCGTTTAATAACGTTGGTTTAGTATATGAGTAAGATTATATTACATTTACAGATCTTTTTGTCAAATATAAAAAATTGTTTTAGAGATAAACTTAAAAAAATGAGGTATTACCAAAGTTTCATTTTGAGCCCAAAAGTTGTAAAATTTGTCTTAAAATTTGCTCAAGTATGTAGAAATATGTTATTAATATATGATACAATTTCGAGATCTAGCATCATTAATTTTTTGTTATGACTGAAAAGGTAAAATCGATTGAGTGAAATTGTCATTTACAAAAAATTTTATCGGTTTTTATTCGGTTTTTCGGTCGTTTTTCCTTACGCCTGGAAAAATGATTGAGAAAAGAGAAAAATGACCTGTGTAATGTACCGATCAAATGGAATTTTCAAATCTATAGAGTTGCTGGATGAAACTTTTGGACAATTATTTGTACCCGAAAAATGTCTCTAGACAAAAGAAAAATGATTGTAAAACCAATAGATCCTCTGTTCACACAGAATCTAAAATTGTATTTGTCGCCAACATTTTAAGTTATTGATTAAAGCAAAAATAACAATAGTAATAATAAAAAAAAAAAACAAATTTAACAGATATAATCAGTACCCATAACGTTTGAAAATGACACTCGTTTGTAAACTATTTATAAAACGGTTTGCCGACTCCGGCAGCATCGCTATCACAGTCCGTGCGCGAAAAACAAAGATCGCCTGCCCCCCCCCCCACCACACGGCCTAGCGTAGTCATAACGACCCAGAGTCGCAACAATAGGGACCGCTGGGTATGCGTTGCATTCCATGGCCAGAGATTTATTTTTAGATAGGGGCCAATCGTTAAAAGTATTATTATAATATTAATAATAATATTATTTATACATTTTATTCGTAAAAAAAAAACTAGATATTGTGTCATCCAAATATCCCATAATAGCGGCATCAGTGATGAGTGGTTCTTAAGCGTAGTGAGAATTTTTTTATTTTTTTTTTTTTTGGTATATTCTATCCTTTTTAAACACTTGTATCTATAAAATTATTTATTGAAACTATAATAATAAACCACAGGAGAAAATGATTACAAATATGAAGTACCTACTAATATATTGCTTTTAAAAAAATTTAGAGGAAATGAGGGCCCATAATTCTGTCTTGCATTGGGGTCCACTCAGTGTCGGTCTGGCCCACCAGGATACCCGTCAATCACCGGGGGCCCTGAGATTTATTCTTAAAATAGAGGCCCCAAGGGCCAAGCCAATAGCAGCAAAAATTATATTAAAAAATTTTTCAATTTATTTATGAATAAAAATGTTGATATTTGACTCAGAAAAATGGCATTTGTATATTGGATACTAAATTAACTTGATCTATATGAGCACTGATGTGAATGTGATAGGTATACACCTCGTTCAGTATTTAAACCGAATATAGTAAATCAGCACAACATGGTCAATACATACGTGCAAGTTCACTGCAGAATGAAAAAATAAATTTAAAAAAATGTAATTTATGTATTAAATTTAATTAATATTATTGAAGTTCCTCGTTAATAAAAGATAAGAAATATTTATTTATTTAATTATTATCTTTAGTTGGTAGTCATTGAATCTGATACCTATGTTTTGTGATTTAGGAGCCCTTTGAAAATATTTTCCTAGGGGCCCATTCATGAGCCAGACCGACTTGGGCCCACTAATGCAATTCGCGACACTGCCCAGAGCCCCCCCTCCCGACTAGGGAACACGTCGTGGTTTTTCGATCCAAAACGGCCGCGATAAAGTGACTCCTCAGTCCTCTAGTGCGTTACGGTATCACGGGGTCGCGGTGAACTCGACGAATATTATCCAGCGCGAATTACCCAATATTACATTACGCTTAAACGGGCAACGGTGTGTAGGTACGTGTTGCGCGTCCGTCGTGCACAGCTCCGGAAAGTTTCACCCGCTGGCGCGCAGAGCGAATTCGTTATTTATAAATTTGACTGTGCGTGTACCTACGTAAAGGCGGGTTTGAGGAACGACGTTCGGCCACGGGCGTGTTGTACGATAATATTATGGTAATCGGTAGTGTTCGAACAGTGTAGAGGTTAGAGGTACCACGTCCACCTTATATATCGACGCGTCACGGCGGCGCGTGTGCGGGAAATTCGAACGTGGCCGAGGAGGAGGTTAACTCGGCCGTCGCGCCCCCCGGCGAACACCTGTACACTGTAAATCCTAATTCGATTACAAAAACCACAAATAACCCAAAAGCCGGTGTGGTACACGTCCTCCTACTGCGAAACAAGTGATCTCAACAAAGACACGTCGTATGATAACCGAGGTCTGTAAAACCATAGTCGAGAAAGTTAAAAGTCATCTTTTTTACAACGTTGGCCGAGACCCACGATGTAATGAGGCGTTTCGAATGAGTAGGGGCGTAGGGCCGATTGCAAAGCTCACGAAGACTACTTACTAGTTACTAGTATAATTACTAACATAATTACTAGTTTAAGCGTTTAAGTTTTTTCTTTTTGTTAATTACTTTATCTTTATTTTTGTTTGTTGTAATTTTATTTTATTACATCAAACTGTTAATTACTATATACTATAACTGTATACTGTATGTTACTTGAGCCTACGGGCGTTTATATATGTATAATAAATAAATAAGTAAATAAAGACTAAAAAAAGTTTTTATTTAATATTTAAGGAAAAAAAATCAAAACTTATTATTTACGTAAATGGTAAAAGACAATAAAAATAAAACGCTTCATTCAGGAGCTGAAATGAAAAATTATTCAAATGTATACATTAACCAGAGTTGAACTGCATCGTAAATCGTCGCGAGACCTTTCAACTTATGAAAAATAGCCTTCGCGAGTCCTCGGACAAATGTTTATATTTAGTAGTTATTCGATTTAAAAAGTATATATTATTATTTTTTACGACGTTGTGACCAATCGCTCGAGAAAAAAATGTATCAGGTAAGTAGTTAGAAACTACCTCTGATGAAAATACATAGCAGCTTAGCGTACATAAGGTGACCATACGTCCCGTTTTTTGAATCTCTGTCCCGTTGTCTCCTGAAAAATCTTCGGGACGCTAAAATGTCCCGTTTTCAAAAAGTAGACAAAAAAAATAATGAAAGAAAATATTCTTTGACGAAATATTGTTTTTAGAAAAATATGCAAGTATTTAATTTTATTACACGAAAACATTTTGTTTATAATAAGTTAATTACCTAGTAAGTGTAATAAGTTAATTTAATTTTTTTGTCCTTTAAAAACATTATAAGTACCACAGAAATTTGCTAGTAATATTATTAAATTAAAAATATTTGTTTGTAACAAATAATTATGATTTTTTTTTTTTTTGTGTCCTGTTTTGATTAAAAAAATATATGGTCACTTAAAGCATACACTACAACAATGTATTATTTTACTACGAAACCTGAGTCATTCAAAGTTTATTTTTATTTTTAGGATATGAACAGAGCCGGTCTACAAATGTCCGAGTATGTTTATCCACCTATGTACGGACCCCTACAAGGTCTTGCATTGACCACCGGTCAAACTCTTATGATGTATATTATACTCGTATTACGGATACGTGTTGCTTACCAAGCCGTACGTGTTGTTTTAAAACGGCGGAGGCATCATGGGGGGTGATAAATGGCGTCGTTTACCAACTTTGGTCATAAATAAAATTAAGCGTTATTGCTACGCCACGCGAAGACGTTTGGGGCAAGTGGAAATCCCCCTCATTTGTTCGACGTGTAATCACCGTCTGGTAGTTAATATACTCGTACGGATTCGCGGACAATGAACGCGGTGTTTTTTCATACGCGGACACCACTCGCGCGCGTCTGTAAATTTACAACGAGGTGAGACTGTAACGGCGTATTAAGAGAGAGACGGATGTTCGAAAACAACAAGACAATAAATCGTAAACAACAACAAGCAATAACCACGTTATCGTATAATGTGCGAGTCTTGCGAAATCGGTAGCTTTAGAAATGGATAATACGACGACAGTATTGCTAATCCGGTTTGTCTCCATCGTTATTATTATGTTTGTATCATACCGCCAGTTAAAGAAATACAAATTAATAAGTATCCGAGTATCCAACGAGTGTACTGCCCAGGCACCATGATTCTCACCCGTACTACGTGTCTGGCTTTTGTTGTTCAAACAGTCACAGCAAACTGGTCATAAAAAGTTAATTATTATTAATACATCGTCACTGATAAATATTAATTCTACTAATCGATTGATTCATAGCCCAGTTGATTTCGTTGACTTGAATGTTAATCGTAGGTATATTAGTAGAGATTTTACATTAACACAGTATTTGTAAATTGTAATTGATAATTTCAAAAGTCACGTTAATACTACGATTTATTTGTTTTTTAGTAAATTTTTGTAACTATAAAGTAGTAAATTGCATGATTTATTTTCCGAAACGTATTAAAATACTAGATCAAAACTGTATGTTGTCTAACGTACTTAATTACGTCTCATTCATAAGACATAGGTAATTCGAGATTAAGTTCTAGATATGTATATATGTATAATATATAATATATAGCCATATAGGTATTGGTATATACGCACGCGGGATCTAAGTATGAACATTCAAGTGAACGTGTTTAGAACTTTATTAAGACAACATCTATGCACGCTACTTAAAACAATTGTAATTTGTAAGACAATAGCGCGTATTTTATGAAACTATTTGTGAATTATATTATTTAACCTCGCCTATTATATGTAATAAGTGCTGTGAAATTAATTAAATATTCATTGTAATATTTCAATTAAATAAACGTAATAAGTTGTGTTACCATTTTAAGATTTGAAATACATTAAATGGTACCTACCTTCACCTAATACCTTTCAGTAAAGGATAACATTGTGTGATGGGTACTCTTCGCTTCTCAGGTAATATACCGATGATGGGTATATTGCGTTTAAAAATAATGATTCATCATTTATTTGGCAGAGCAGTTATATATGTATAAAGGAATAAAAATAGTAATTTCCAACACGTAAAAAAATCGGACATGATTTTTAAAAATTCGCCCTGACATGTAATTCCACTTTTGACACTGTGTGAAAGTGTACATATAAATAGAAATTTTTTGAAATTTTCTTTGTCTTTGTGTTTTTCTTTTAGTATTTAGTTTTTTAAATAACAATCAGTTTTTATAAAACACCTAAATGGACGAAAAAGAGCGTATATTTTTATCGTTATTTTTTATTTTCTTAAAAATGTATGTTTACTGTTTAAATTTGTCTCTATTAACCATTTATGGAGAGGTCAGGATATCGACAAAGATGAATCATCACTACACCTACTTCAAACTTTAAATGCTTGGATCTCCTAAGGGGCGTAGCCAGGGGGTTCCATAGGGCCCAAAGCTCACTCTGAAATATGATCAACGGTATTTTTGATGCACTTGTATAGTTGTATACCTAATATAATTAATTTTAAGTCATTGGAAAAAATTGACCGAATGATACGATTAGCGCGCAAATAAATGTATACAAAAATGCTCGTTAAAACCAAACCACACGATCATTACGTGTAGATTAGAAATATAATTTTGAATCTATCTCTTACCCAAAATGAAACCCTGGCTACTGCCCTGTGTCTCCTAAACTACTGGTAAAAAATGTAG
Organism: Therioaphis trifolii; assembly: GCA_027580255.1. Taxonomy (NCBI): domain Eukaryota; kingdom Metazoa; phylum Arthropoda; class Insecta; order Hemiptera; family Aphididae; genus Therioaphis; species Therioaphis trifolii. The sequence goes on from CM050404.1 coordinate 28,819,689, forward strand.
GTTGTAGGTACATTAACAGATTTCCTGAAAAATATTTTCTTTCATAACATGAAGTTTTAATAGAATTGGGCGTCGTTTAGCAAAAATTAAAATTATAGTCTCACATAGATACAAAAAAAAGCGAAAATTTGTTTTCACAAAAAATATAGTTCTATATTTATGTTTTGAATAGTACACGAAAAAAATCCAACTTATGCCGGGCAAAAATCGCATTGTATAAAATCTCGAGGGACGTGAATTGTATGTGCATATTATACAATATCGTTTTTACGCGACGTGCAAAGATCTCTTTAAATGTTTTCCTAGCGCGACACTCGGATACGCAATACTGTTACAATCGACCGTTTCTTTCACAGAAACACGCCGACCGGAATAAAAATTTCCGGCAACATTATGTGTCTGTGGTACGCTCGTACATTTAACTAACGCGCGTTTTGTTCGTCAAAATATTAGGTATACACTTGAGGTCGAATCGATCGGACCGATTTCCGATAGGAATCGCATTTGAACACAAACGCCGAAGCGATTGTACCGTCGCCATCGTCGTCGTGTTTACGCGTGTATCGTTTTTGTTTGTAATTAATTTTTCTTCGTGACGCCGTGAAATCAAAGTCAACTGTATTACTAAATTAATTATACCGTCTCCTGGTAGGTTTTAATATTCAAATGTAATTATACGATTCGTTTAGAAACGTAGAACTCGTTTTTGTTAAAAACCTTGCCGATGGGCAAAGCTTATGATAAATTGTAAAATAAACTAGTAAAGTTGTTCAAAATAGACGTAAACTATTAAACCGAATAGTTTATTGGACATCGTTCTATTACACATCACGACACGTGAAAAAATACCTAGGCAATACTGCAATAGGTATCTTGTTTGATTACCATAGAAAAATACCTACTCCTAGCAGGTATTTATAGTTTAGTTAATTTATTATTCTTTTTTGAAAATTCATCCGTAAAATCATCATTATAATTTATACAACTTTGTTCATACATTAACATTGAACATCAGGAATTTTGTATAAAAATAATTAATAATAATTAGCTAGTATCCATAGTGAACCTCGTTATTAATTTGTTTTTATGTGTGTATTAATTATAGTGTGTTTAATAATAATAATAATAACATAGAAACGAATCATAAAATATACTTGTCGGATGAGATCAGAGTGAAATTTAACCTACGAGTTTCACCAAAATAAACATTTTAAACATTTTCATAATGTTATGATCCGTTCAGTGTGTGTTTACCTACTGTATACCTAAACCATAAAGCATATAATAATAATAATCTAAATGGCAGTTTCTATTTTTAATACTTGATTCGTGTAAATCGACGTATAGATCGATAAGCTTTGGATCTCATAAAATATGGCTTTAAAACATAGGCGAGTGAAATTAATTCGACAATGCAACATTTTGAAATCTAAAGTAGCCTCTACACACCACTCCAAAGTTCGACAAGCAGTTGTATAACGGTAACCTATACATATTATTTATCGGTGTTTTTCAATTTTTTTCCCGATATGACTATAATGCAAACATGCGAAAAACGTATGATACGTTAAACAGTTATCATTATGAAATACTTGTTATGCAGTGGCGGTGCTAGGATTTTTTTTTTTATGTAGGGCCAACAGAGGGCCTAGAATTATAAGGTCGGGCCACGAAAAACTTAAATTTCAGCAAAATAATAAATAAAAAATATTAATATGAGCTGATTACTAGGTATAATATAACAAGTTTAAATGATTACAAGACTATGGCCGTATGATGAAACAACTAGAAGTACTTTAAAATAATTGTGCGATTTTCACGTGCATCAGCGAACTTGTTAATTATTTCATCAACATCTAATGATTTTGCTTCACGTTTCTCAATTGATGTTATACATAAAATTGTAAGGTTAATGTCAAGTAAACTATTTCTTGAATAACTCTACGCGTTTCATACAAGAAAATGTACGTTCACATGCAGCTGATGGGGTATTGTTATAAACTTATAACGATGGAACAAAGTTTATATGTTTCCGAAAATGCTATTTAATATTCTTTAAGAAAATTATGGAATACGAAAACATCTTTAATTTTTAAATTAAAGACGTACAAGACGTAGGGTATAGTGTATATCTGATTTACAATCGTTGAAGAAATACCATTTTTCTCTATTGTTTATTTAAAATGACTATTATTCATTATGTTTAAGGTCAGTCCAATGGTAGGGACACTGGTAGGGCCAGGCATTTTCAGGTAGGGCCATGGCTCTACCTCGCCCACCCCTGGCGCCGCCACTGTTGTTATAAAACCATGACACTTGACATAAACCAGGGATATGCTAATTTGAGGCTGTACGGTTTTACTCTCGCAAATACGTTAATACTTTAAAATCGCAACTCACAGATGAAATCTGAAAAAAAAATACATCAAATTTCATCAAAATTTAAATTTCTGTTATACCGAATTTGAGACTTATAGACCATTTTTATTTTTGTATACATTATCATAATGATTAAAAATTGAAATCAACCTCAAATTCATAAGTGAGTTGAAGGTAAAAAAAAATTTTTAAAAAATAAATCGATGATGTGGACTTGGTAGATTGATATACATAATATATATTGTAAGTAATTGCCTCGCGTAACCCGGAAAAAAATTTAGCCTTTGCATATTTTCGACTACCCAGTTTAAAATTTTTTAAATATATTAGCATATTTTAAAATAAAATGATGTTTTACTGTATAATTGTGATTTAAAAATAATTATACAGCAATTAAGAACATTTTATAGAATGCCATACTTAATCTATGATAAATATTAAAAATGTATTTTTGAATAATATGTCAGTATCACATTGAATAGTTAAAACATCACAAATATGTAAAAATAATGTGTTAAAATTATACCATGATGCCGTATGATATCATTTAATTCACGCACCAATAAAATTTCACACCTCATGTCCTTATCGATAGTCTTATAATACGCTCCTTATAGGCCGCCTATGATAATATATTAAATACGCCGCCGGACTCGTAGCGATATTATTTTTATTTTTGAAAGAATTAAACGATGTATTGCAAGTTCCTTTAACTTTTTGAATATGTTGCTTAAATGTGAAGAGTTATAGGATCTACTGTCGACATTTCAACAATGTCCGTGATTCCAAGTTATGAAAAACAAAACAAATTGAAAAGTAAAAAAACTAAACAAATGCATTTATTTAGCGCATATTTTAATGATTTTAAGTGCGTATTTTGATAATTTTAAGTACATGAACTTCCAAGCTCAACAGATGAATAACTTTCTAAAGAAGCTGAAAATAAATTTTAAAATAAAATCAGCGCCTCTGAAAAATCTTTAGTCTTGAAGCCTTGGTTCAATGCGTTTCTCGCGCTTCGGTAAATAGTTAACTATAGTCATACGTAGCACAGATCGAGAGTGTATACAATTATTGTTATTGGATGGCTTTGAAATGAGGATATTCTGAGCCGTATAAAAAATCGTATGAAAAAATACTAAAAATATTAATTTTTTACGATAATCTAAGGCATAAAATGTGGATATTGGAGTAGGCGCGTGAGAACGAGAACATATTTTCGACTATAAGCGGGAGGAGTTTAATATTATTACAGCAAAAGATGGATTTAAATTATTGAGCATTATGAAATTGATGCGAGGTCAGGTGCTCGTGCACAATCGCATTATTATTAAATTAAAGTATCATTATTTCAGTGTTACACAGTTCCGATTGAAATGAGTTTATCGATGTGTTCCGGTTAAATGATTCAAGAAAATGAGTATTTTCTGAGAAAATTGATTGGATACGATCATTTAAGTATAATATAATCTGCTATGTAAAATAACGTTTAAATCACAAACAGTAACTTAAGACTAAAGGCATTAATGCACATTATTATACTAACATTCCAATCATATCGACGGAGTAAATAAGTAGAAAATAAATGGAGAAAAAAATGTGATTTTACAATTTCTGACATTAACAAAAAGATAATTCACTTAAATCACTTTACCATTAAGACAAAAGTTGACAAAAGTGTTAAGTCCTGACGGAGATCTAAAAACTCATTAAAAGACTCGACTATCATACATAGCCATCGTTTGGTTTCATTAGTAGTTGTCATTTTTCGTTCCCATCACAAAATCATTGTTGTTTACTAACATAGATTCCATTAACACATCTCATATTAATAATTACTTAAATTGTGTTCCCTATACGATTTAAGCTTCGTGCTGCATTTATTTTGATTAATCTCCTATATAATCCACCGTAGTTTTCCAATATCTACTCAAAAATTGTAATATGATTTATTGTTACACAAAAATGTATATTTATATTACATATGTGGTTATTATGATTTATCATATTAAAGCCGTCTCAATAACTTGGTCATTTGTTATGTAAATTACATAATAATTTTTACTGTATTATACCTATATTGTTGAATGAGACAAAATCCGTAGAAAAAAAATCAAATAAATATCATACATTAATTTGTCATTTTGTCTATTCATCATTTGTTAGAAATGTTGATTTATATAAAATATAATGAAATGTCTTAACTAGAAAAATTAAAAATTACACATAAATATTCTTAGGAATAAATTATTTGATTTGTTATTAGTGCTTTAAAGAAATGTATAATGATCAGAAAGTATCGGAATAGTTCTTGCATTTCCTATATAACTTTGCTCAAATAATTCAAGCATTTTGTTTAACACCTATTTTAGATCTCTATAACATAACTATACCCGTGAAATCCTTGAACATCTATAGTATCCAGTCATCTATCCTAACTGTAATATGACACCCTCATGAACTGACACGCATATTGATAAACAAATAGTTATCAGTCTATAAATTACGTCTATGCGGCCACCATGGCTAATATGATGGACTTAATACACACACTTGAAAGGAATTTTCTATTTTGCATTGTGATAAAGTCGGTTTATACAATTTTTATTACATGTGATAAAACGTGGTTCGTGTATTTTTGTTTTAACTATATTACAATAATACGTATTATTGATAAACGAGACATTAAATTTATTTCAGTACGCAGTGTCATAGCTAGCCGAGTGTGCGATTTAAACAACTCAATATTATGAATAATCTTAACAAAACGAGTGCCTAAATTAAAAAATCAATTAAAAAATCCGATCATTTTTCGCATTTATGCAGAGTACTTTTCTTCGTTTGTTAATGTCAATTCTTCTTCAATGATTCAAAACTTGTTATTAAGACTTATAACGTATTAATAATAATAATTGTTACACCGATTCGACGTTGCATAAAACAGTTTCGTTTTTAAATCATAATATTAAAGTTCCCACCGCCGCGCTGTATTACAAGATTTTAACGTAATTTGATTTCATAAAATACTGAATGATTTATCGGCATCATACAATTGATTGGCATCAATTTACATCATACAAGCGGAAAATGAAAAATACAGTATTATTTTTCTATCGCCACGTATAAAATACGTACATATGACTGCTGCGTTTGAAAATGTAAATACATTAAATTTTGTAATCAACTATTGATCATAACCCTAAACACATACGTTTAATTGGCCGTAATATTATTTTACCGAGTCAACATGAGGAACAAACTAACCACGAAGAACCAGCTTCAATATGGTTCCGAGATGTTTTGTCGATATTTGTTTTGGTTTCATTTGATATTTTATTCCATATCACGTAAAAGAATTCGATTACACGTACGACAAACGTTTTGTGCTTTTACGCGAAGAAATCTGACACGTCTTCAATATTATACATATATATTACTGTTAAAGCTTCGACCGCAAAGGTTCCTGACCTACTTCTAGTCAATTACAAATATTACTTATGTAATATTTCGTAATATAATTGGCAATTTTAATTTTAACAATTCAGACTTGAGTTTATTTTCATAATTCTGTGCAAATTTAAATAACTTATACATTATAATTCCGATTTTGTCCCCCGAGGTATTTTCTGCGCTTTACTAGTTTTTTGACGAATGAGTGTGTATCCGTCTTATTGAAAATTTGACTGACCTATAAAGTTTGGGTAAATCAAACTTTACTTTCGTAGTTGATTATCTGTACCGGATTGTATGCACATATCAAATAAAATGTAAAATTTATTTCCATGTGCGTTTTCGGCAATGCATTTAAATTGAGAATAAATTAAGATCGATGGTATTTAGAAAAAATTCTTTTAGCTAGATTCAATAATTCGGTATATTTATCGATAGATGTGTCGGAATACTTTGAATCAGAGTGGTCCACCGAAAAAACCGTTCATTACACTCAGTTTGCCGTTATGAAATATTATGTTTCGTGTGCTCATACGACACCGTATGTACTATGTACTTGTGCAGCTCAATGTTTGTAGACGTCAAAACCACGGAAGAAATTCCTACTTATATCCATGTGTATTCACATACCGTGCTTACATATTATACTGTCTACGTTTTGAAAGTTTAGCATTCAATACAATTGCTAGCGTACCGAAAACGTGTTATAGGAAACTTCATTGATTGGAAAAGTTGTAAAATATGAATACATGGACACGCGCACGAATTTCCGGATGGTATTCCCTGTTTAATTGTGGGAAATAACGTGGTTTTGGTTAAACGAGGATCTCGATTTTTAATGAGCATAATTTACCTGAAAAGTTTTACTTAATACAATCCGTTTAGTCGTTTAATTTTACAGAGTAGCAATTACCATTGATTTTATAATATACTATATTATAAAATCAATGCAATTACATATTATAAATATATCGTGTTTTCATTCGGTGACTGCCAATGAATCTAAACATTAGTATGTAATTCAATATTTTAACAATACTTTTTAAAGCATAATGTCTCAAAAATTTCACACCAAAAATGAAAAAGTATTGGTACAAATAAAAAGATTTTTCTTGAACGTATCAAATGGTCAAAACCATGACTTTTAAAAGAATAGTTAAATTTCGTGGTGACTCGACTTGCGTACGGTCGAAGCGCGATTTGGATGTTTTTGGTTTTTTTGATGGACATTTCACTGTTGTCCTATACATTATTAATTCAAAACGTATGAAGTAGATCACCAAAGCAAGTATTGGGTATTGATGACGAAGATATATTGTGTATCCGAATGTCATAGTGAAAAAGCAAGTCATATGCCAAGAATATTCTGTAAAAGAAACTAAAGACCGTACCACAGAAAAAAAACAGTCTTCTAGAAACGAATCTTTAAATTATTCTAGACCATAAGCAGCAGCATCGGAAACAGCTGACCACGTACGATACCGCGAATGATATAAAAATGTAAATAATGTTTTGTGCAAAGGATAAAATGTACCGCGAAGATTTACGAGGAAATAAAAACGAGTTTCCTTATAACACGAATTTACCTACCGTGAAAACCGAAGACAATAGGTATTCCTCAACCCTCTTTTCTTTGTTTTTGGATCCGCAGTAATATATATCTGAATACCGGTAAACAATCGTTTATATAATGACTATGGTTCATGCCTTTTACGAAAAATTAATTTTAAGTGTACTTATTTGAAACTAAAATTGCAGGCGATGTCAACATTGAGCGTTAAAAACACTATAAAAAAATGATTAATCCAACTGTATCAGTTGTTTTAATTTTATATTACGGTCCTGTATTAGGACGTTAACAGAAAATAGTATACGATTGATATTAACTTGTTATATTACTTAGATAATATGATAGATATTATCATAGACGTAATTCACATATACATTTAATAGTTATATATTATAATGTCTACTCAACCGTGAAATATTACTGAAAATCACAATAAAAATAAATATTAGACTTAACAATGCGTTTAAGTTTTAATAATAAAATACATATACATATTTGACACTGCAATTCATAGATTTTATAAATGAATTAAAAATTCAAAAGTTTCATTCATTGGTAAGTTTTATTCTCTTCAAGACCGTTTTACGATCTCATTTGAGTAATCTTCTTAGTCTTCTTTTCGTTTATATTCATTTTTACCATCTTCGTTTACTTATCATTATTGGTTTTATCTACAAAAGTTTCTTTTTTTCCTGTATTTTTCCTTCGTTTACCCTTTTATCGTTAACTTTTTTTCAAATATATCTTCCTCCGTTTCAGTATTCTTAATATCAGTATCAAAATCACTTTTTCTCAAAGTTTGTTTTTCTTGATTTACGTAAACAATCTTTCAAAATATGTAGATTTCTATAATATATGAAATTAAGTGCGTGGAATTCTACTAAATAATATTTTAGTAGGGTATAGTTATGTTACGGTATTGTACAGATACTCTAGAGTTAAATATATGTCATAAGAATTTATTTTATCAACTTCGTCATTTTAATTTCCAACAAAAATTATATATCTATTTTAATAACATTTCCTATTAGACCAAATATTTTGAATGAAATTAAAAAGTATATATTTTCTTTCAATATATTTGTAATGATTACCATTTAAGAAAACTAAAAACAAGGAAACTTCCACATAAAAAGTATTAAAAGATTTGTCTCTTAAACAGTTAACACATACAATTAAATTGTATTTTAAATAATAATAATAGTAATAATAATAATAATAATAATAATAATAATAAAATTAAATGTATGTGTAATATAATATACATAATATAGAATTGAAAATTGTAGAGATCAAGCATAAAAAATTATTATTTATAAATGATAAAATTAAATTAAACTAAAAAAATTAAATACCAATAAAAATTCAAAAGTAATTGATAAAGGGTTCATATCTATCAAGATGAAGCTTCTAATTAATATGTGTACCAGCTAGACATTTTTGCGCCAGAGGATGTAACATATTAAAAAATTAGATTTTTTTTTAAAACTGTGATTGTGACATTTTCACACGAGACTCGTCAAGTGTCTTTAAGTGTTTCATAAAGTACACCATTGATATATTATGCTGTCTGTTCGAACTCGACATATTCACGATGTTTTATTCATTTTTCATTTGTATCGTAGGTCACAACCAAGGTATGAAGCAATACATTTAATAATAATAGTTATTTGATTAAAACTCATCGGAGGTGTTCTTGCAGAAATTTTTGGTTGAACTTTAAGTCTTAAACAGCTGCAAGTTTTTAGTGATAACTACAAGTTAAAATATATTTTTATTTAATGGCACTACTGTGTATATATATATATATATCAGTTGTGGTCAACTCGTGTCTCATGATCCGCATGTCACTTTCGTCCGAGCCGTGTGCGACTCATGTCTGATTTTTCACAAAAGCAAAAACACTTATTAATTTTATGAATTATATTTGTACAAAGGCACAGTTAAACACAGACTATTTAAGCAGAACGTCATTACGTATGTGATTTAGTTGGATTAAATTGTATGCTAATCAAAACAATATAATATTAAATTAATTATTTTATATCTTGTCGGCTGTTAGAATATCTGTAATAGCGATTGAAATATTTCGGCTCTTGATATCATTGTATTTGTCTGTGTGGCTCGCAAACACGTTTATATTGGCCACCTCTGATATACACCTACATCAGACATCAGTGGCATATTTACGGATTTGTGTTGGGGGCAGACGAAGAATGAAAAACTGTTGCTCACGTTGCTCGCTTTATAACGGTATTTAACATACAAAAGATGTGTCTATTTGATCAAATATTCATTACTTATTAGTGGGGCAGAGGACTTGTAGCGTTTGTATATTTGTTTTGCACGGTTACAAAAACAATAGAGTATGAAACAAATACGTTTCATGCTTTTACAAAGCTATTGTTGTGATTTTATTTTGCATATAAATGCATATTTTGAGTAATTTTTTTTTCAGGGCATATTTTACATTTTTACACGCTATTTAATTCTTTTTGAGACATATTTATGTACTTTAAACTTAATTCAATTTTTTTCACATCGACGTTTTTATTTCAAACAACACAGTCGAAATGTTTGGATAAAAATATTTTTACTCTTATTTTTTGTTCCAACGTCGTACATCATACTACATCACCACCACAGTGAACCGTGTGCCTACATCGTTACAATGGATATTTTTGTTTAGTGCAAGAAGAAGAAATACAAATTTAACAGAAAGTCAATCAATAGAAATAAAAGTTACGGCCTGATTAGGAAAATTAAGAGAAATGTGTATTTTATTTATTTGGTGACGGTATAAAATATATCAAAATTAAGTAATCGTTTTAACTTATTGTAAAACCTATTTACATACTTTACAAATACTTTTAAATTAAATCGGGAAAAAAAATTTTAGGTGCATATTTTAAGTGCATATTATAAGGCTTTTAAGTGTATACGTGCTTGCATATTTAGTGCTTTTTTAGAGCTACAACTCTTCTGCCCTACTTATTAGTTATTACAATAACAACTCATATACACCGGATTTAACCGGGGGTATTTAGATCGCTTGCTTCGGGCCTCGAAATTTTGGGGTCTCTAAAAATATAAAACGTAATCGATTTTGAAATATAAAAAAAAAAATTCTGGTACAAAAATTAAAAAATCATGACAATGGTCAGGCATAGGAAAATAGTGAAATTTCGATATCATACAACTGTGTAGACTATTTATTACGAGTAACCATTACATATAATGTACGGCTTATTATTATAGCATAATAAATGTTATATATGTTTATATATTATTATATTCTATCCATTTCATGTTATTTTGGGCTTGCCCGTTAATTATTATAAATAAATAAATAAATAAATAAATAAATAATAATGTTACAAATTTGTACAGACACCTATATTTATTTACTCATCCAGTAACGAATTGGAATTTTATTAGGTGTATTTGAATAAAGGTTAAATGGACCTCAGAAAAAAAATTACCTACCTTGTCCGTTAATTCAAGCTTTATATTACATTATAATTAAAATCCTTAGCCTCCAAGCTGTGAAGTATGTGGCATACAACTCACGGCAAAAGATATCCTTACGGAATTTCAACGGTACGAACCGGAGCGAATAAGCCGTTAATATGACTGAAACTCTATACACACTTTTAGTGCCAAATCCGGAGAAAAAAAAATTATAAAAATGACTAAATTATTTGAAAAATGAATATTACAATTAATGTAAAAAATTATACAACTGTAAATATCAATTAATACAATTTAACAAATGGCTCTTCTTGAAGATTTGTATTATATAGATCAATAAAAAAAAAATCAAAATCAAAGTTAAATTTTCAAACCAATTAAAATATTATAACTGAGAAATATGAAATCAATTGACTTATTGGTAAGGACAATAAAATACAAAGACTTCACATTGGACATAACCTGTAAAGGGTAATGGTGTACAAAATTATCGTTGTACAAAATATGTAAGTCATAAACTTAATTCTACTTTGTGCTGAAAATTTTAAAAGTGACCAAAACTGTCGTCACTTTCAAAAATATAGTTAGAGTAAAAATATTAATAACTTGTTATTTCAAATTAATAATTAAAAACCTAATAATATAATTATTCTACAATTTAATCCCTATTTTTCATTTGCAATTGAAAAAAAAATAATTCGTACTTAGGTATTTACTGTCTACAACAATTTGTTTAAATCAAATTTTAAAATTAAACATTTACTTACAAACTAAATTTTTTCTTTTTGAACAATGACATTGTGTGCTATTATTATAACCCGTGTTTAAACTAATGTTCAACTTCATGATACTGACGCATGAAGTATAATAATTGCTATCGAATAATTTAAGATTTTTATTATTCACGATCTATTTTTTTAGCGGTGAAAATTCGGAATTTCGTGGGTGTTAATCTATCGATAATGAACCGATGTTAAAGGTATACGAAAATCAGAATAAATAATACGGGGAATAGCCGTCGATAAATTTAATTATACATTTTTTGAAGATGATAACAAGTATAGACTTTCAAATATTTATTGCCCTGGGGTCTCAAGAGTCTAAAGCCGATCCTGTTTATATTATTCTACAAAAGTTTTTGTTTCTCTCAACTTTTCATAAATAAACTTTAAGACACACTTGTAAAATATATTTCAATTATGTTATAAGTACTTATCAGAAATGTTCCGTATACTGAATGGTGATTAGTAGACTTAAACCGTATAAATATTGTATTTATTAATTGTTAGTAACACATAAACATTTTTTTTTTCATAAATATAAAACAAAATATATTTTTCCTGGTTTGATGGTAAGTGTATTAAAGACTTCCTTTTATCTTCTTTAATGTTTCTATGGATGACAATTACAGCCATTTTGTTTAGCCATTGCCATAAAAACAAAAAAATGTAAAAATAAGTTTACTTATTATAATATTGTCACTGCATATTTATAATTATTTCACTCATTGAATTACGCTAGTAAGTTTTTATTAACTTTAATACTTTGAAAAAGAAGCTTCGCTATGGCGTGTTATTAAAACTGGGCAATGTACAAAATATTTTCAAAAGAAATCAAATATTTGGTATTATTTCTTTATCACAACAGTTCTAATGTTCCCAATCCACTTTTCACGTTAGTATCTCTATTTCCTATTTATTTTCAATGCACGATAGAGTCTTATTACTTTTATAGATTTTTTTATCTTCGAAGACCTTAGTTAAGTCATGCTGATTAATGTTTTATACTTATCACGTATGCGTGTAAAAAAAAAACTTGAAGCTTAGGGGCAGATCTATCTGAGTCGTCTATCCCCATAAATACGCCACTAGTTCACTATATCCTAGTATTAAAAGTATGTATAAATCAATATAATTTATATAGGTTTCCCCTATATGAGTTTAAAATATAATTATACGAATGAAATCGTGTGTGTGTGTTTTTTTTTATTGGGGGCTCAAAGTACTATCTCAAAGTATTTGCACTTTAAACTTCACTAAACTTAAGTCTCGCAATGTATAGTATAGGGGAAAAACGCACGAGTAAGAATCACCAATAAATGAAAGAAAAAAAAATTACACCTTAATGCAAAAATACACCACAGTTCACCTCGAGGTATATGACCCTCTTCGCGGATACAGACGACATGGGTACGTGTGCGGCACGTGCAACTGCAGTCATTGATCGGTTCAACTCATTATTAAGTTAAAATACATTCAGAGTGTATTATGAAACATATGGGCCGAGCATTTAACCCTGTATGGTTCTCAAATTTGAGAAATGTCCATATATAAACCGTTTATTCTTAATCTATATTTTTTCACTGTTCTTTATCAACGTAATTTTTTAATTTTTTTAATTTTAACCATTATTTAAAACATAATATTGAAAAAGAGAATACGTATATTTTAGTACACAGTTTGATTTTTAAATTCGTATTATAAGACCAATAATTTAAGAGATATTAGCGTCTTAAATGTAGATTTATGACAGGGGTGTTGCAAGACTTCTTTTTTAGGAGGGTAAATAATTTTTGTCAATTACATTTGGTAATTCGTTAATTGAATATTATCGTTATCCCTCACTTTAATTTTGGTAAACATAAATTTATCATAGAACATATATACAAAATTTTAGTACATCATGTATTATAAGTCAATTAAATTTTCTTAAATGTGGAATATTTTATTATCACTTATATTCAACAAAACATCTATAACTTTATTATAAAAATTGTTTTCTACTTCATACAAAAAACATACAGATTACAAAATTACACGAATATAACACTATACATTACGTACATTTATTGATTCATTTTAATTACTTAAAACTTACCACTATATTAGAAAAAAAAATTCAAAAGTTTAGTATGATAGCAGCTGTATTCAGTGGATGGGCAATACCAGCTGAAGAAAACATCCGTTCTAATGGGGATAGTGATCATAAATTGGTGCTATATAGCGAACAAATAATTTTTATTTATAGCAGAAGAGTTACAGTTTATTTTGTAATGTACAGAACCGATAAAATTTATTTCTCGAAACACGTTTTCTATTGATTTTGTTTTATTTTATCAGCCAGTCATGGAAATATTGTAATATTATAAGGCAAATTTGATACTTATTCGTTTTTCGAGTAAATTGTATTAATTTTTATTAATTGAAGAGAAAAAAATGTAACTTTATCAGTGTCCAATATCTAAATTAAAAAAAAGAAACAAAATAAATAAGATATAAGATAAAAAAATCATTTGAGATTCTATCCATCCCTGTCCAAGGTCACCGGTACCAAAGCGTATGTGAAAATAAGTCAGCGACCGTGATGAAGGACATGATTACTAACGTCGGGGTAGTCGGGAATTCTTCGAATAACAAGGTGGACGACGTGGCGAATCCCCAACTCACGCGCAAACTGTATGATCCACACGGTTTATTTTGGCCGATGGCAACCGTTTGATTTGAAATAATCGAAGGTTGAAAATGTACCGCAGATCAAGGCAAATTATAAATACATTAAGGTATTGAAATTTTTTTTGCCTAGAAAAATATAATTTTTTAATTAAAACGGCCGACGGACCGCCGCCGGCGAAGATGAACTGCACAAGTTATATACTGTACTATAACAATTTATGTATGCGGTGGTAATGGTGTCACGGCTAAAATTCGAAATGCGGTGCACATCTTAACCGCATATTGTACGTATATAAATAATTATGGAATAGCTGGATCGGTCGGATAAAATTAATATATGCGAAGTTTAAAATAACCAATCTGTTCTTCAACGAACTATTGTAGTGTCAGTGTGCACAGTAGCCGAAGCCGAACGGAATATTGAGTGATAATCATCGGTGACATAAAAAAAAAAAAATTTAATAATTTTCTTACAATTTCGAGTTAATCTAATAACCGTAACCGAATAGAATCATTTAAATATTATTAATCTTTGGTATTAAATAATTCAAAAAGTTAAGTAATGCTGAGAAGCTATTTTTTTATTACTTTGGACTCGACAAGTGAAATTATACACGTGAAATTATCTAATCTAATGCGTTAAAAGCAATACGAAACTTGTTATTTTTGAACCTATCAATTTTTTCATACAGATTTTAAATTATGTTTACACTTTCCATCGTTATAGCGATTTCCCAGTGTTGCGTTACAAACATGTAGATTGAATAAGATAAATTTCCTAACATATCACAAATATAAATTATCACGTGTTTACAACATTTTCGATGAGTCATTCAATTCTATTCATCAACCATCATTAATAACTATTAATTTGTTATAATAATAAAGGTATATTCGAACAAATGAAGTTATACATTAGAGTTGTTCATTTCAATTTTAAGCTATTAATAAAAATCTACTGGTGAATTTTATTCAAACTGAAGCTATTATTATTTAATTGAATTTTTTAATTTAATTTTATTTCAGAATCATTAAACTTTTACCACAACTTTTTTTATTTTTATATCAAAACAACTATGATTTGATTGGGTTTAGCTTTAGATACGAATTAGCGCACATTACGTAACTGCACCTATAGGCACTAATTAGCATTGCTTATGATAAACATTATTTATAGTCAATGCTAGAATACTAATTACTAGTGTTAGTTATGAGATTTTGATCTTCGGCGATAATAATCGGTTATATGATATTTTGATGAATATTATTGTTGTTATTTTGATTATTACATGTATTAATATGTGTTAATAATATGTTAATCGATAAAGCATTTAACCAGTTCGTTCCGAAATAGAAAATGTATCGCTAAGCTAAGAACTGTTTCAATACTTAAACAGATGAAACAACCACACAGTTCAATACATTTCAAAACAAATTAGGTCAGATCATGTGCCTTTGTTCGAATTCGTGATTAGTTTGGTTCAGATTGATCGGTCCCTCTAGTTTACAGTATAATATTTAGTGAACCTGTTCCCAGTGATTTTATTAAAAAATTAATAAAGCGTCGAAGTCATTTTGCCGATTTTATTTCATCATGTAAACCCAGTTAAAATATTTATTTGCTGTTAGTAAATGTTTTCGTTTTAATATGTCTGAGTTGAAATTTCCGTAAATCAATTTTTGCAAGAGGAATTGTTTCTGTCTTTCCAGATAATTGAAAAATTGTGGAATTAGCCATGATGTAACGATCAGTTAACAAATCACTAGTGTTGTCATAATGACGCCGACGAGTCTGACTGAGATTGCCACACAAAAGTTACATTTTCACAGTCTCCGTACGAGATATCACTGGAAATTGGATAGGAGTGTATTAGATCACGTTCCCATACATGACACGTTTCAAATTTAGAATAAACTGTTTGGTAATAACACGAGGATCACGTAACGTACGAAACACACTCCCAACGACAGACGCTTGAGAAAGGGACACGGCTATGAAGTCCTATAGACTTACCTCTAATGTTGTGTTTATTTCTTTTTTTGTGATTTTTGTGGGATTGGCCTGTTAGAAACGAACAGATCCTTCTTAAAAATTGCCCTTTGCGTCCGTCCTTACAACCTTAAATCTAATAAAAATCTTAATCTAATTAAGTGCATAGGCTAGACATAATCAAGCCTCATGTTAAGAGTACAAAAAAGTCGTCCTCTGTACTTACGTCATGAGTCATCAACGGTTTTTCTCCTATACTCGCTGATTGCTAATCGAATCAACATATACAATAAAATAAAATAAATATAGTTATGATAATAATGATAATAATAATAATAATAATATTAATAGTAATGAATTTAATCAAAACTTAATGAATCACATTCTAACCATTTTTTAAAAATTTTTTTATCATTTTTGAACAAAATTGTTAAAATTATAGAATTTTTATCAATAATTTTTTCAGCCTTTAGGAAATACTTTTTTATACTCAGTTAACTCTTTGATTACGTCTATAACCACGTGGATAATAATATTAACGTCGGTGAAATCCGGTTGTCATGATGACTGTCACACATTTTTCGTTTTCGAGGTTATCTATACGATTGTAAGATTTAACGTTGAACATGTAGTTTTGGATTCGATAATAATCAAATTAAATACTGCCTGATAACTCGGCTTTGTAAACAGATTTTTAGAGTTTAATAGAATGGGAATCGTCGTAAAATGATATACGAATGATAATCGGGAACTCTGGGACTCTTGCATGTGCAGTGAAGTTTAATACACCAGTTTTTCATTAGAAATGTGTTACGTGACAAACGATTTAATAACGAAATGTATCGTAGGTTGTAATTCAAGTTGTGTAGTTACCGGGGTGTTAATTCATTTTTAATTTGCCAATTTAATTATGTTCCAGACACCAGTTCGATAAATAGTTTCAAATATCACTGTGTTTGACACGGCACATCACTTGTGGTTATAACGATTGACTTAAAGGTCAATTACTATAAAAGATTCAGGAAATCGTCGTATCACGAAATTTAAATTAAAAACCTTCGCAGAAAAATACTTAGTCATTATGAAAGAAAAAAACCATCAACTTATGTTCGTCCAGTATAGTTCCGGAGAGCCTTTGTGAGACGCGTAGACACAATAAACACGGTTATTAAGTTTTTTGCCGGAGGGTTCATTCTATTATTATTACTATAAGCCATCAGTCGTCGAGACTAGTTCAGACTTAAGAATTGATGGACGGTCTCGAGAACAATTAATGTTTTTATCTATCTTTTCTTATCTGTATTATGCGAATCAATAGTGTTGAAAATTCGTAGAAATTATTTTAAATAATCGTCTTAGTTTTTTAATTGTATTTTTATACTAAACCATATAACTCGACGTAAATGGACATTATGTAGGTATTGAATGTATATTTTCTAATATTCAGTTCTATCTGTTTAAGATTTTTAGTGGAACGAATAATGTATGGTTTTCAAATTTTTTTTTTTATCTAAACGTGTGGAAAACCATCAAAAAATGAGTAGAACAAAATAATTTTTTGTAGACAAGATTTTTATATAATCCATTTTTTTATATTTAGGCATAACTTCAAAAGTAATATATATATATATATATATATACAGACAACAACAACTTTAAATAAATTCAACCGTTCTGGAGTTTTGTTTAGAATTTTTAAATTATTGAAAATATCTCGTTTTTTAGAAGTTTTTATTTATTCAAATTTGAAATATTTGATATTAAAACCTAAAAATTTAATATACTAATTCATCCATAAGCTTGGATTATAGTACTACAAATTTTCAAAAATTAGCAGGCTGCATTTTTTTTTTCGTTTGTGTTTCAAATTAAAATTTTTAATTGAAATCATTTCCTATTTATAAGTGAATATGTGAGAATTTTCAAGAAAACCTGATAAATTTTAAAATTATTAATCAGGAAAAAATATTTTTCGCTAAAACATTTTCCACATATTTTTTTATCTATAGTTCAAATTTCATAAAGATTTTAAGTATAAATTGTTTTTTACACGCATTTAAAATGATATGACTAATATTTGATTTCACGTAAAATGCCAGATTTATTTTGATTTCATAAGATATGTAATTTTTGGTTATCGGATTCGAAATTCCCATATGATATGCTCCCTTTTTTATATGATATTGCGTTGTTTAAATACAATGAAATTGGTCATTTTTACGAATATTTTGAAATCGACAAGGATTATTCCAGAACTTTTTTCCTTGGACCTTGCATCGATTTTCTAACCTAAAGTTTTTTATTTACTCGGAATTCAATTAGCTAATGTTTAAATTATCGTTTGAGTTTAGCTCCGAATCGTTCCCCTAAATAATGATCAATTACGATTCATTGGTTTTAAAATTTTCAAATCAAATTAACATATTATTATTGTATCGTCCGCCAAAAGTAAAAGCGACTCATCTAAGACGGTATACACCCAACATCACTGTCTCGTCCGCGGACCAAAGTGACGAGGAATGAACCACCATTGTCTTATCTGTTAGCTCGTTATGTTTTTTTTTGCATTTCGATATTCAATTTTTGTACGTCAATCAATCGCAAACCAACGACTTCTGCGTGCTTCTCATGTAGTGCAGGAGTGCACCTGCTGTGATCGTACGCGTACAGTGTTAATCGACGTTTACCTGTCGTACCGTACCTCGTTAGTTTATACCGGCACGTCACCGTAACACCCGAGTTAAACATAATGCTAATCGCCCGTGGAATATAAAACAGCACACACACGTGTGACGTGCGAGTCGTATACGTTGCGATGATTAATCAATTGCTTAATAATCTCGTACATCGTCGGCATTGTTTATTCGCACGCACGCACGTGATGGTCACCTACGAGCGCCTACCATCTTGATCAACTTGAACCTAAGGTCAGAAATACCGGAAACCGTACGATATTAGTGAAAACAAAATCCGTACACACTTGTACGTTTTTCTCAGTCGACCGTCGATCATCACATCCGACCGATCCGCGTGGGACACACTCGATCGGCAACATGATTTTTAAATCCAAGCTGTCGGCTCTGGGCATTTTGGTGATCCTGTGCGTCTTGAACAATTATTGTAAGTACTCAACACAGCAAATACAACGTAATATTATACTTTTCATTTTCAAATGCTATGCTTAGGAGTGCCATCAGTAGGGGTGGCTTTTTCTCGTGTCATTGTCGACGTTATATAATTATCAATTGTTTTCTTTATTTTATGTACCATAACACCATCTATTTATTGTAACTTTAGTACAGATTGCTTCTCTGAAAAAAAGAAAAATAGAAAATGCTGTTTTGTAGCCAAATACGATACGTTTGGTCGGATAGTGAAATATAAAACGCGAACGGGACGCAGTGACAAGGGTCGAAAGAGCGTATTTAGGCACGAGTCGTCTCGCTCCCGAGACACATCGGGTATAATTAGCGGTGTGTGTATGTGTATGTGTTTTAATTTTATTGTAATTACGCGTGATAATCAAGGAAAAGTTAACGTTACGAAAAAGCCACACATTAAATTTTTCAATTATTATTTTAAATTAAAATGTGTAATCAAGACAGGCGCGGAGTATTATTCAACAAAAGTTTTCGACGGGGCCAATCATTTTCCCCGGATAAAT
The DNA here is from genome assembly GCA_027580255.1 of Therioaphis trifolii. Classification (NCBI taxonomy): domain Eukaryota; kingdom Metazoa; phylum Arthropoda; class Insecta; order Hemiptera; family Aphididae; genus Therioaphis; species Therioaphis trifolii. The sequence goes on from CM050404.1 coordinate 28,839,665, forward strand.
AAACATAATATTCAAACCAACGTAGCCTAAAATGGTTAGCCGACTTACGATGCACATGTTTCGTTTGCAAATAAATAAAAAACACACACACACACACACTCATACACGTGATAAATAGAAGGAATAATCATAAGTTGTTATTAGCGTGTTCGTGATAGCGCCAGTAAGCTTCGTTACATCACCGGTACAATAGGTAGGCGAATATTGATCGAAATGACGAAACAACATAAATAGCGTGCAAAAAAAGGAAAATAATTGTAATAATTTCCACGGGATGCTGTGAATTACATATTTTATAATACAGAATGTTTGTATATCATTTTTTTTAGTATTATACTTATAAAATATGTGGCTATCAGTTGTATACATTGGAGTAGAATAAAAAAAAAAAAAAACATAAAATTACGTTATACTCTCGCAAGCAATTTATTCGCTACATTACCATTTTATATACAATTTTTAATATTATTATATTATTAAACAAACACCTAGACTATGGTAAAATTATGTGACTTGGAAATATTTTTCAAAATCAATAGTTTATCATTGTATTTAAATTTAAATATAAAACTCGTTTACATAGAATTGAGTGGAGCAAAACAGGCAGGTACCCAAAATCTGACCCAGATAACATTATTGTGTGCCAACTTTTCCGTATATTTTACATTAAATATTTTATGTACCTATACCCATTATTGTGGCTTATTGAAAAAAGGAAAAAAAAATTAGAAGCCGTTTCGAGGTAGTGGAGAAATATATTAAAGTTAAATTAAGTAGATTTTATTATTTTATACAGAGTCTACAACATAATTATACAATTAGTACCGTTCAGCGTAATAAGAAGTTTAAATTAATTGTTGTGACATTAATTTTTATCGCTTACAGTAATAAAACTACTGGTTATGTTTTGAAAATTTTAATGTTTCGTTCGAAATAACAATGTCAACTATGATTTATTATTACATTGAGTGTTCCGACGGTAATTTCATGGGCTACAAAACATTTATTGAATTTCAATGTTTTACGTCATATTAAAAAAAAAAAAAAAAAAAAAAAAAACACTTTTGTTGTTTATAATATGTATAACTACTAATAACTACTGATTTATATGTTTATTTGTAACGATGTAGGAGTGCTTCCATTGTGGGGGGGAGCTTCTTCTTATGTGAAGCAAGTTATATATTTATTGAAAAAAAAAATGTATTAACGAAAATTCTTATTTTATATAATATACAGATTGTATTTTTTCTAATAAAAAAAAAAAAAAAAAAAAATGTTATGTTAAGTAAAACGCAACGCTTGATTTAACATTTAAGTCGTTGTACAAGTATTGAATCGGGGTTTCTATCTTCTAATAATAATTGTTCAATCATCTGTGAATCTTTGGAGTTATGCATTTTTATCAATGTAAAATAAAGAATGAATTGATAAAATTCAATTGGCAAGGAATCACGCAATCGATATAATATTAGTACCGAATACCGGTTTAACTCATTTTTATGATTTATGAATAATGGTGGTCATTTTTTTTTTTTTATTTATTATTATTATTATTATTATTATATTATCGTCCGTAGTTAAATCCGATCTTCGCTTGATTCTGACGACGGCCGCCTTGTCTTTAAATAACCGTTTAATACGCGATATTGATTTTTCCACAGGCCATGGACAATCGGACGACGACGGGCGGTTCCGTAAAATAGTGGGAGTCGTCAAAAGCGTGTCCAAGGATTTCAAAAACACCACTACGGTGGCGGTGGAAAACGTGAGGAACGCTTGCGAACTGGTGGGCGACTGTGTGAGACGGACCGGGGCCAACGTGGTGAACAGGACCGTCACGATGACGAGTGAATCGCTGAAAAACGGAGCCACGGCGGTGGACAAGACCGTGACGGTGACCAGAGACTCGGTGAAGTTCTCGGTGAGGTCCATAGCGGACATCATAAACAAGTCCAAATGCGTGATACCGAAAGACGCAGACAACATCTTGCGGGCGGCGTTGCTCCAGCAGTGCGTTTCGCCCAGTCTCGGTAAATAAACGAACATTCGAACCGAAACGAAACGTTTGAACGGCGACGCGCGCGCGCTATGAAATCGATCTACCGTGCGCGGTTAGTACGCGTCATAATATCATCAACACGCTTTACGGCGGACATCGGCTGTCATTAAGCCTTGTTCGAACGTCCAAAACGTGGCGCGAAAGATAAGCTCATTTTGTCGCGCACGTCGCGTAAGCCGCGGGGGCGGGTGTCGAGGTCCGCCGTATACGTTGATGTGTAAATCGGTAGACGTAAGTATTTTACGCGGTGGTGGCGTGATTCGGACGGACCGCGCGACCTATAAATTTGCGTATTTCGGATTCCGGATCATAGTGATTTGACGAGGTTCTTAAAACAGTCGAATCGAACGATGGACGGTATGACTGCATACGAACTGCAAACCGAGTTTCGAAAAAACCTTTAAGAACGAATCGGGTCCCGGACTGCAGGAGATACACGTACTGATTGAGTCGCGAAAAATCAAACATTATAAAACCGATAATGAAGTCCACCTTTGTCGGTCTGAGTCACGGTCATTTTAGGAGAAAAAAAAACTGTCCTTCCTAATTTGCAGACTTAGGTCTGTCTATGAGAATTTACGGGTTTGGTTACAAAAGTTTTCTGTTAATTTTGAAAATTTGTTGGTGAATTTGAATGTTGTTTGAGTAGAAACTCAAGTGATACACTTTATATCTTTTTTATATCTGAATGTTGTTATTTATTTTATCCGTAACATATACATTTTTTTTTACTTCGTTTTCTTTTCATCATTAAGTGCACGGATTCAATTGATATATTTTACGTATCAAATGCGAGGACGATCTGCTTTTCATTTATACTCGGGAATCAAATAGTATACATTTTTTCCTTCGTTCAGTTGTGGGACTAAATTAATATACACCATATAGTATAGTCTAACAGCCGATCATCACCTGACCCTTATTTGCATTAACTTACAGATGACCATTACACTGTATACACACACACACACACATACATAATATATATTATATACTGTTGGGCATCAACAAATTAAAAAGTTAAAATATAATTATTTAACGAGCTACTTTTTTTCTTCAAGTAATTTTTAACTTAACTAGTAAACTAGTTTGATTTTTGTCCTTTATAATATGCAGTTACTTTTCAGCTCTAACATTTTATACCTGCGATGAGTTGATTTGTCCTTACAAATTAATACTCCATGGATTTACAAATGAAAACATATTATTGTTTTTATGTACCTAAAAAAAAATTGAAATATTATTAATAATACAGAATACATTAAGTTATTTTTTATAATCACTAATCCGTATAATATTGTGCACCTACGAATAAATTTTAAAGAAACTTGTTTATAGTGCTATTGTATAGGTTTTTAATACTAAGAAAAAAATCGTCTGGTTTTTAACTAAGTTAATTTTTTTTCTATTTTACTTATAATTTAAAAAAGTTGAAAAAAAGAGAAGCAACTTTTAACTTTTAACTAAATGAGTTAAATAAATTAGCTAAAAATTGTGTGTTAATATATATTTTATTTTATTAAAACTATTTCAGTTTATTTCATTACATTAGTTTCGTTTACAATTATTACAAAAAAAAAAAAATAATAATAATAATAATAATAAATACTATGTTAAGAAATACAATGATTTTGGCTTGTACACAAATATTGAAACACAAAAAATAAAATTGAAATTAGCCACTGATTTTATGTAAATAATTAACACAACAGAACCACTTGGTTTGCAGTAATAATTGTGGATCGATTGGATGCATTTCTTCAATTTGTTCTTGTGGATTTCATTCTAACTATATTTTGAAATTCAAGGTAGTATTTAAAAAAATTCCTCGATGTTATTTCAATGACGATGTTGATCATACATGAATAATATTTTTCAGCGGTAGAAATTATAAAAGCAAAGCAGAGGAAATTTTTCCCTTTTGAAATGTTTTTCAATAATTTATAAAAACTTGTGTTTTGGGTCATTATTTCGATTTAGTGATAGAAAAGTTGAATAGTTTTTTTTTCAAATTGTAATGGTGCTCTTTAAGTAAACAACGATTCAATTTAATACATGGTGTTTTTTTCTTCAAAAGGTACTATTATATATGTCAATAAATAATCATATATTTGTTTAGGTTTTTTTTTTTTTTATTAGTTTATAATATGCAGTTGATCCACTTTTTTGTACTTTTTTTATTATTTTTTTAGGCCCTCAACGGTTTTAATAAAACTATACAAATCGTTGGTTTTTAATTTAAACCTATGAAGTTTTTATTTTAAATCTTCAAAGAGATTACTCCTTTTGAACATTTTGGTGCGCGCAGTATGTTATTTCGAGAAATCTGATAACATTAAATAATGATTTATTAATTATAACAATTAAAAGTTTAGTTTGATGTAGTGGCAAAATGGACATGGATGTATTACGCTATTTTACTTTTATTATTCAAAACATCAACTTAAATTATTCAAATATTTTAATTTATGAAAAATTCATCCAATATAAATCAGTGTAATAAATTACTTTAATTACATTTAATGTAAGCCATCGATGATAATTGAAAATAGTGTATAAGAAAAAAAAAATTAGTAATTTGAATTGGTAGGTTGAAAAATACGAGTTATTTTTAATATTAAAATAATATTTATTTTATTCTAAATATTCTAAATTTCAATAAATTGTTCTAAATATGTGCGATTCCAACTTGTTGTTGATTAATTTATCCAATCATTTTACTATGAATAAATATATTTCAGAAACATGTACTCATTGATTTTTTTATTTAAATTTTTTAATTTATTTTCATATACAATGCGTTCTTAGTAATTTTAAATGATGTAAATTGTGAACGTGTCATATTTTCTAAATATTAAATTATAGGTTGTACTTAATTCAGATTTAGCTATTCGGACGATGTTTTTGTCGACTGTATTAAAAATGATTGTAATTATACGCTTTTAAATTTACAACTAAAAACGAAGTATATTGTTTAGGTTTTAATAATGAAACTAGATGTTTTGACGAACTTGGCTGTTTCCCTATGGAACACCCCTGGACTTCTAACTTAAGACCTTTTCCGCAACCAATGAAACCAGAAGAAATAGACATGAAAATATACTTTTTCACCAGGTGTGTCTTGTGTTTTTGTTCAAAAATCAATTAACACTGGAATAACGTATTGCCTATTTCCAGAGAAAAAAACGAACGATACAATGTGAAACTATGGCCGAGCATTTCGATAGAGGAATCAGATTTCGATCCAAACAGGCCGTACACCGTATTTATAATTCACGGATTTAATAGTGATGGAGAAAATCAATGGATGTCCGATCTCAAAGACGCGTATTTAAAACAAGTAAGACGTGCAAAATATGAATTATTGAATGTAATTTTTATTCATAAGATAACATTAATCGATCAATATATAGTCAAATAGATTTAGGGTGGGTCAAAATTTTGTATACTGTAATTAATTAAAAAATTGCATGAAATCAAAATAACTTTAACGATTATCTAGGTACTTGCGAAGCATTTTTAGTACCTTGTTTGCATTCATGCTACTGTCAAGTTAGAGTTATAATTATGATATCATAATATTATATTTGGAAGTAATTTTTTTTTATCCTTTAAACTCAACACATGGTATATTATAGATTTAGTTAATTAATATATAAACAGGGCCTCGAGAAATAATTTTTAATATGAGATTTATTCTTAATTTCTGGAGAAAAATGCCCCAATTATAATGCGAACAGATAAGTAATTATTTATTGGTATTCCGGATCTACTATTTATGGACTACAATGCATTTTTGAATGAGATGAACACTTACAGAATTTATGAAATGTACGTTTTACGTGTTTTTTGCTAAATATTTTACAAAAGTTAGTTTACTGTAATGAAAATCAAAATGTATCATTAATTCTATACGAGTTCTAAATGAATAAACAAAATGTATTCCAGTTTTATACAAATTGAGGCACGATGTGTTTCAAAAAACGATCTTTTAAACTAAATAATTATGTTGGAATATTTAGGATTTTTTCACAATCTTGGTTATCGATAAATTTGAAATGTTAAATTCATCAAATCAAATGTTAAATTAATGAACTTGTTATATAATACAATACAATATCGTTGGATTACGTTTTTTCAAATCAAGTATTAAAGGTGAATAGCTCAGTCAATTTTATAATAAATGACTAGTTTATTTTTCATACCAACTTTTTCCAATAAATTGTAATATTTAGAATATTAAAACATGTGTTTTTTTGTTCACTGTAAATTTACTATTCTGTTCTTACCATAAGATCATCTAATATATATGATTATTTTAATGAATAATTTAATTTTTATTATTTCACATATTTAAATACGTATAAATCTATACAATTCAATGATATTATTAGTAATTGTGATCACTCAAAATTACTCATAATTAAATTTATTATTTCTACATTTTTATAAATTTGTACACATACATAATTTTGTATAATCTCTTCAAGTCTGAAGGGCGTATAATGATCACTGTAGTACTTCAAACGTCGCTCAAAATCGTTTTACGAATGCAAGGATTAATTATGGTTTGAAAATTTTAAATAATATATGCCCATATCGTTCCCCAAGCCCAATGAAGCGAGGGAGTGCTGGTAGCCTACCCCTAGTTTTTACCCTCTATACCGGATATCCGAGTAGCATACTACAGTTTGTCCAAGTGCCCTACCGAAGACATGAAGTGTGTGCCATATTCTAATTTCTTTTCTTTACAATTAAGTTATTTTATTCCACCATTTCATAGACCTCATTAAAATTAAATTGTGTGTGAATTAAAAACCTAATTTATGAAATTGTACCAAATAACATTCAAAATTAATAAAGAGAATATTATCGTGAAGTCAATCTACCGTTTTATATTTAAACATTTTAAATGTTGATTGAAATCAACGATATAAATTGGTATAGTTCCACTTAGTTTACGTTTTAATCGTGTAAATATCGTGTAAATAATGGACATCCCTTTCAATCACATCTCTAAGTCTGGTAGAAAATAAACTTCCGAATTTATTTATTGTCTTTGTAATGTTACAGATTGTAAATATTTATTTTTCATACCAAATGAGAATACTAAGCACGTGATTTTTTTACATCAAATTTTAAATCATTTATATTTTTGGGGCTGGATAAACATATTAGATTAAATAGTTTTGATAGAAAGTATTCTTAACAACTCTGGTTTTCAAAAACTACCAATTAACATTTTCTTTTTTACTTAGATTTATGAATGATATAATATAATTTTATACCGATTTCATACATTGCCTACTTGAGGTTTGGTATTGTAATGCATGCCGAGTGCAACACATCGCTTGCAACATATTATATGATTCCTTTTAGCGGAGAAAATATAATTAATTTACTATTGGATTGTCCCTTGTACTTTTTGTTATTAATTTAATATCACAGCTACTTATTACATTTACATGTAATTTACATGTGTGCGCGCGCGCACACACACACATACATTTCTTACTATTACTTTTCTGAAACATTTTGCAAAATATTAAAAGTATGCAACTTAGTCCTTAAGTTTTAGTTTTTAGCCGTAATTCAAATAAATAACATAATACTGTGCTAACACCTTCAAAACCTTTTCAAACTCTACTTTGAACAATTTCACAAGAAATAGACTAGAGAATTGTAATTTCATGGCTCAAAAGTATTCAATTATTCAATTGAAAGTAACTAAGTATGTCTTTTTTTAATTCAAAATTACATATTTCATTTACTTAATATACAAACATGTGTAGAAAGAGAAAAAATAATTAATTACATACATACACACACACACACACACACACACACATATATATATATATATATATATATATATATATATATATATATATATATATATATATATATATATATATTGCTAGTTACTTATAAGTAGTTATTACTTACTAAAGAGTACTTTGAGTCATTATTTCAGCATTAAAAGTGCATACACATAATTCATTTAGTTAATCTTTATGATACTATTGTAACGTGGACAAGAATATAATATTATGTAATAAGTATTTTAGTGAAAGACAATACTATTTGGTACTGGATTTAAAGTTCTACATTTTATCGATTGAAAAGATCGGCATTTTACTTGAAAATAATCTCTCTCATTAAAAATTCAACTTTATGCGTGTATAAAAATAAATTATAATTAATGATTATTGATATTTTTTTAGTTAATTAGTAAAATGTATGATTGAGAGGATATTAAATTCTCAGGTCTTTATATCAAAGTTATATTAATAAAAACTTTCTTCAAAAAATGTGACATTTCCAATATTTTTAAAGTTCTATGTTTAGCTTAAAATCAGTCAAAGAAACTTTTTTCAAGTCTGTAAAAAGTGTAAATTTTTTGAGTTTTCATTATTCTTGGACTTACGGTTTAATGACGAAAATGAATATTATGAAAAGCTGGTTCACAGCAAGTTTTACAATTTTTACTCAAAATTTCGGTAGTATTTTCTTTCGCCTGGAAAAACTATTTAAGAAAAATAAACTTTTCAAAGTATTAACTAGGTGAAATTCTGAATTTTCCGAGGGGATGAACGTATCTGGTGAACTACTATTACAACATACAAATGTGAAAAAAATATAAATAAGAAAAATAATCAAAACCAATAGATTTTTACATTTCATACAAATTCTAGTAATTTCCCCCTAATTATAAAAGACTAAAGCGATTTAAATAAACATTTTCTTTAAAATTATTGATATTTTTCAAGTATAATCAATAATAAATTATAATCAGGATATATTTTGTTTCAGAGAAAAATCAAAAACAGCCAATAATTAAAATTGTTGAACACTCATATATTTTGAACCCTAGACACCCTAGAATTATGTGTATATTGTTTACTCTCAAATTGTTTTAGTTCCAAAATAAAAATAACTCTTTAATTATATTTTATTCAAATATAAAACTACACACATTTGTTAAAATAGGGTTAAATACGTTTAAATAATATATATATATATGTATATATTTAAAAACGGTTATAAGTATTGAAATATTATTGTTAATAAATAATTTTTTCATTTTACTGAAAGTAAAAACAATGATTCATACTCTATTACCATTTATCTAACATCGAAATTGTTTTTAGTGAAAATTCAATTTTTTTGTACAAATATTTGATGAATTAACTCAATAATGTATTCATTTATTTATTATTATTACTTTTTTTTTTTTTTAGCGAGATGCAAATGTTTTCTTGATTGACTGGGGAAAGGGATCGAAGCAGTTTAATTATTTACAGGTCGCTTCAAACACAAGGGTCGTCGGTGCTGAATTGATTAGGTAATAACAGACAAATATGTTAAAGATTCACACATACACTATATATATATATATAACGCCATTGTCTCTATTCATCATACCTTAAACATTTTGTTAACTGACAGTGTTACATCATGTTCGTAATACAAATTATACTCTTAATCTAGCGGTTCTCAAAATTTTTGTTCGCGGAGCCCTTATGTTCCTAAAAAAATTGCGGAGCCCCAAAAATCAGAAATATCTATTTGAGACAACAATAATTCATACAAAATGATGTCAATTCATATGATTTGCTTTTTATTTATTTTTTCTGTAAAATATGAATATACACAAATTATTTAATTAATTTAACAGTAAAAAAGAACATTCTATTTTAGTAATTTATAAAATTTAATATTTAGTGATTTTAATGTGATCCATGATGTTGGCTTTTTTTACCGACCAGTATTTTAATATTTAGCCTGGGGATTCGCATGTCTGCTTCCGCATCTAATTTATTACGATATTTTGTTTTCGTTGATGCATATGATGAAAATCCGGTTTCACACAGATATGTTGTTCCAAAAGGAAGAAGAGCTAATATAGCCTTTTTTAGCTAGAGGTTGATATTCGTTTGCAATACTGCTACTGCACCAAAAATCTGTTAATGATATTTTATCAAATAAAGTTTTTAAAGAATTAAAGATGAATCGGTGGTCGTTTCAATGAATTTTTCATATTCTGTTATAGAATGTATTTAATGAATACAGATATGCCCAGGGAGCCACGGAGCCCCTAGACTACTCTTGCGGAGCCCTAGGGCTCCGCGGAGCACAGTTTGAGAACCGCTGTCCTAATCGATATGCACATTTCGATTGTCTGAACTCGAATGAAATTCTAAGATCAAATTAGCTATGATTTCCTAAACAATTTTATTTTATTTGGACTCTAATAACGACACGTTTAATTTCCATTTAAAGTCATGTGTTATCACAACAGTTTAATAAAGAATTGATAGTGACGATGACAATTAATAATAAAGTTCTAACAAAGAATATCGAATAACCGTTTTTGAGGATATTAATTTACCCGAAACGATATTCAGTGGAAAAGTTATTATTTACTTACTTCGGCAGTCATATTCTACCACATCGAATCAATAGGTAAATTATTAATTGAGTAACTCGATACTGATGGGTGTTGATAATGGCGAGGGAGAGTTTACGGGAGTGTTCACTGGAAATTTAACGTCTGACACTTGTTCACCACCAGATTCGGAAAGTATTTAATTGATTACTATCAACTGGATCCATCGAAAGTTCATGTAATGGGCCATAGTTTGGGCGCCCATATATCCTCGTATTTCGGTAAAGGGGTTCCCGGTTTGAGCCGAATTACGGCTTTTGACCCGGCTCAACCAGGATTTGAAGGCTGTCCGAAGGAAGTGCGACTAGACAAATCAGACGCCGGTTTTGTCGACGTTATACACACCAGTTGCAGGCCAACAGTTCCACTTTTAGGATTCGGACTAATCGCCGCCGTAGGTAATCATACAAATACTCGTATTATGGTATAGTAATATTTGTTATTATTACTTATTTATTATTATATATATTTTTTTTCTATTATTGTGTAGTCGTATTTCAATAATTGGAACTTTTATCGTGGTTACAGGTCACGTTGACATTTACATGAATGGCGGTTACATACAGCCTGGATGTACTCTGCCACCGATAAATGAAATCAAATTGACAAGTATTTCAGATTTAGCTGCTGTCCCAGCTGACGGTAAACACGGTTTTTGTGAATTAATTGACAACTATTGAGTTGTTTGAAAAGAACTTACATAAACAAACGTCATAAGCACACGCATGCACGCACGCATGCGTTTATGGGGTATTTCCGAAGGATTAGTCAAATTCAATTTAACCCTGTAGACTATTGGACATATTTTGCAAAATTAATTCTTTCATACGATATTTAAAATAACTATACAACATTTTTAGTTAAAAAAAAAAAGAAGATATTTCCTAGGGTATAAAATTGTATTTAATGGCAATCAATACTTAATAGTATAAAAGGGAGAATTTATTTTTAAAATGTTTATATTTAAAATTGATTTAAAATTTAAGTAGAGTAGAGAATCAGGTAGACTTTCAACAAAGGATTTTCACTACAATTCGAAACAGATTAATTTTCGTATTCGAATTTCCAAAAAACATTATCTTTTATAATATTATACAGTGAGTTGATGAAAGTTGTAATTTAAGAAAAAAAATTACGAAAAATCGCGTTGGTCGTAGACAAAAATTATGTGTAAATAAAACCTCTTATTTCATAAAAAAAAATTATTTTATTAGTATTTTAAATTGTATTTGAAAAAAAAAATAATCTATACGTCATAGAGAGTTAAATTGCATTATTTTTGAATAGCAAATCCTATTGAAATATCCTTAGTGCACATTGTGATTCAAAATTTATGTCACAGATTTTTCATCGTATAAATATTCAAAACGTAAAAAAATTTAGTTGTACCAACTTTGAAAGTTTTTTAATTAGGAAAATCTAAAATTACTTGTAAATTTCATAGTTTTTACCACCTTTTAAGGGTGGTTTTGGGGTTAAAGTTAAAAAACCAAAAAGATCAATTCGTTATTTTTCAAATATAGCGTGGAGATATAAATAATTTTTTTAATTGTAAAAATTGTATTTTGTCTGCACGTGCTCGTTAGCAGGAGTAGTGTTCATGCACATACTGATAAGTGCACGTCGCGCGTCGTACAAAATACGACCTGTCAAAATTTCTAAAAAATTAAAACCACTCTTAAATGAAGAGTTGCACACTTATTTATTTATTTTAGTCTCTAAAAACTATTGAACCATTCTCAGCAAACAGACTAAAAATTCTATATTACTGTAAAAAAATATATTTTCAATAATTTTCAGATCGTTTTAAATTTTTTTCAATCACACAATTTCTGAGTACTTATACATTTTTAATTGTTTTAAATATTTATAACATAAAATTGCTCTGTCATATATTTTGGATCACCTTGGATGTATTTAATTACTTTCGTAAAATAAAAGGGGCTCCACACTTATTTAACATAATAAATAAATTTATATCATTAAAATAAAATTTAATTAAAAAAAAATAGAATTTAAAGTTAGACGCGCATTTTATTTTACTCAAATTACTTATCAAAACACATCGTTTATTCCATTTTAAATTGTCTGGCATGAATGATGTTCTTTGAATTATACAGGACATAATTAGACGAGATATATTATGGCATATATTATGACATAATTTGAAATTGAAAAGTCCGTAATGCATTGTTTAATAAATTCAAATCCAATAAACAGCCAAGATAATTAATTTATTCGCTATTTTACTTTGGACACTTTAGTTAGGAATCCCAATTGAGTTCGATACCTATATAAATATTTTAATTGATATTCGTCGGATACGCAAACAGGAATTAAAGGAAATCCATTAAGATTAATTGTTTGATATTAATTGAAGTTGAATTTCAATAACTTGTAAGATGTTTAAATTGTTTTATTCTATACTTAAATAATTTAAAATAATAAAAGATAGCATCGTTTACACTTTGAGTAGAAAATTACTATTGATATAATAATATGAGTTGTTATTTAATTATATAATTATTATTATTATTATTATTTATGTCTTAGTGAATTTTAGTTTAAATTTCAATATTGTTCCAATTTTTTAAATTTAAAATATTTACTTTAAAAAAAGACCCTAGGTATTTTATATGCTGAATAATTTAAATTTTATAGACTTTATTTATAGATTTTATCAAAATATATTTTTCCAACCAATAGTATTGCGTGTTTAAATTATCAGGTACCTTTTGTAAACTATGAATTTAACCACGTTTTATGAAAGAAGTGCTTCAAAAGTTTTACAGAAATAGTTTTTAAATCAGATATATCATGATTAAATGGTATTAATAATTAAAGAGAATTCAATATTTTTTTAAAATCAAAATTTGTATTCCAGAAATTCACGAAAAATGGTAAATTACCATCACAATCAATTAAGTGAATGTTTAAAAATGTATCTTAAATACATTAAATTTATATAAATTACCAAATTATTTTGGTTTTATACAACGTTACATTTTGTAATAAACATATTATCAGTTTTAAATTATACCATACAGTAAGTTAAAATTTTGAAATTTCAAGTTACCATTTTTTTTTATACCATTGGGTTTATAATTTCTGGTTTCTTGAGATCTGAGAGTCACATGATCACAAATGATGTTATTTGAATTTTGAAAGTTTTGAAAATATTGTTGTATTGTAAAGTATCGCTCACATAGGTAGTATTTATTTAAAGTAACTTTTTTTTCAATTCTGTAGAATATGTTACTGTTTCACAGGCATTGATGAATTAAAACTTTAATATAAGATTTACCAATCACCAATGCTATTTGTTTATTATTTTATTAATATAATTTTCATTTATTATCTAAATTTGAATATAAAGCAAGTAAGCAACTCATATTACATTCAATAGGTATTTAGGTAGGTACTTTTTAAAATCTTAACACATTAATTATTCATACGCATCAGTTTTTTAAAACTTCCTGTTAACACTATATAGTTCAGTCAGACTCATTTTTTGAATGCAATAATTTATTTTTGCTCTCGAGTTTTAAATAATAATAGAATACTGAATTTCACCCCCGTGGCCAAGCCCAAAATAGTGACTCACTCAAGTGGCTAAGCTAGCTTACTCCTTTATCCTATATACAGTGTTTTAATATTTAATTTTCTATGTATTAATATAAAATTTACCTCATGGCTGGGTGAAAGAATGTAGTAGAGAATATTTTATTTAACACTTTTTAATTTTTAATGAGATTCATTCACTCATGTGAATATTGGTTTACGATATTATTATATACAACGACCGCGGTTTAACCACCCGTAAAATCATTTGTTTAGTTGTTGGAGCTTGGGTCGCGTGCTCACACGGAAGATCATTTTCGTATTTCATCGAATCTTTAGAAAATGACTGTACATTCTGGGCTCAAAAGACCGGAATGTTTTCAGCGATCACCAAGTACGAAATAATGCAATAATTTCTGATTTTAAACTGTGTGGTTTTTTTTTTTTTTTTTTTTTTACTTTCATTTTCCGTGTTCCACTAGCGCTGTGTCCATGGGCCAACTTCAATCACTTCTGATAAAAATCGACAAGTGCAAGTACAATGAATGTGTGCCAATTGGTTTGAATACAGATCTATTCCCCGGTAGAGGCATATTCAACGCAGGGACTGCGTTTTATGCACCTTACTGTAGTAAGTATATTTTATCGGTAGAATAAATCGATTGCGATTAAACGGGTTCGAACACGTTTTACATACCGAAACCACGATATGAGTTAGAGCCGTACATTCGATTAAACATCACGTTAACACCCGGTCGTTTTCGTGCGCGATTTACGAGTCAGATATATGTGAAATATTTCGATTATTATTAATTATGTTGCACCGCCTAATCATAACCGATATGGTCGAATTTACATTGCTAACACGTCCTAACAATCCACGATAGTCATTGCATAACTAATGTTGGAGGTATACAAAACAATAGTAACTGATGATTTATAATTAATTAAATGACAATACAAAACAGTAATAATATTATGACCATCCTATACAAGTAGGCCTAAAAGTGATATTTCAACTACTGATCAAATTGCAAGAGACGAGTTAATTCGCACGGAAAACAATTTCAAATTTTATTACTAAACCACAGTATTTTTTGAATTATTTGATACTGATTATTTTTAATGCCAACTATTTTGTTCATTGATTTTTTTTTTCACTTATACATTAGAAATATAATATTTAAATTAAGTTCATAATACGGACATGGTATTATTTAATAATTGTATTGAATCAATTTAATAGACAGTCATTTATGATTGAAAGGAATGTATCGTAAAAAGTTATTTGAACCCACTGTTTATTCACTATTATAGAGAGTAATCCAGAAACTGATCGGTTTATGCGTAACGAGTTCAAAAGCAAGAGCGAAAAGTTTCAACAGTAATGTAAGTACTATTTTATAATTTAATTTTTTTCTTCATATGTGTAAAAGTAATATGAAGTGTGACATCAAACTGTCGGTGCGGAAATATTGATTCAAATAATTTATGTCATTAAATAAAAACAGGCGCACCATGGGGTATTCTTTGCTCTTAGTAAGGTAATGGAGATGGGTGTAATGAATTTAAAAAAAAAATGGTGAATCATTTTTTTTGTAAAACGATTCTGAGCAAAGCTTCTGGGTAAAAATATATCATTTTTTGTTTTTCTTTAATTTTATGTAGATTGTTTTTTAAGTATTTGTAAATTTCTATTTTTAGCTCAAATGTCGGTAATTTTTTTCAAAACTTTCGGTAAATATGTAGCAGTATTTCATTAGTATACGATTTAAAGTTTCAAGTTTTAGTATTTTTACTTCAATCTATAACGTACATCGATTTATTAAAAGGGTTGTTTATGGTAAATTTTCCTCAGTTTTCCGGCAGTTTTTCCTCTTGCCTGGATTTGAGAGTCCTATTGGGATATGAGGAACGAACCCTTAAAGTACCTTAGTCCTTATACATAAGAATTCTAACCTGTAGGGTTGCTGAATGAAACTTTTGGCCAATATGATTTCTAAAAAGTCTCCAGAAAAAAATCATCATTGTAAAATCATTAGATCGTTTGTTTTACCTCAGAATATAAAAATTAAATTAATCCGTAATGTTTAATAGATTAAATATGTATTTATAAAATGGCTGATCAAAGTTTTTAATTTTAAATACAAATATCAAAAAAGTGTTGAAAATAAATAATAATCATACCGAAAGAAAATTAGTAAATTGAGTTTGATAGATTATTAAAAAAACACATTTTATTTGTCATGTCTACTGGGACATGAATGAAACGAATTCGATGAACTACTCTGAGTAATATTTATGAATGATTCTATCTAGTAATCAGATAAAAAGTTGTCATCATACTTGAATTCATAAAATCTAAATTAACTCAATTTTTTTTCTTTAAAATTTAGATAGGTAATCTCATTACGAATAATATAGATAATGTCTGTGATTCGAAGAGATTATTTTATGCTCTATACTCAATCATTTCCTATACTGTGTTTTCCTTCTATTTCTTCTGGGTTGATTGGCAGGAAATTAATTTCATCTTAATATATGATAATGAATCACTTTGTTTCGAATCTTTGAATTACTACTTGCGTGTCAAATAACCATCATTTTGAATCTTAAATACGTCTCCACTTTTATAGAGAAAATGATTCGTCCACATCGTTGTTTGATGTTGAGATATGTTTTTTTTTCTGGAGTTGAAATTTGAGCCACATCAAGTAGTAATCAAATTAAATTAATGTATGTTGTATAATTTGACTTTCACTAAGGCATAGAAGTAATATGTTTTAAAAATAGACAATTTAAAAGGCAGGCGTTAAATCTTGTTAAAATTTATAAGTATCCGGTATCGTGATTTTTCTACCTAAAGATGTATGTGGATAAAAACATGTGAACTCAGTAAAACGGATAGTTCTAAATCTGACCGCGGATTAAAGCTATATTAGGTTTGAACAGGAAATATTAGTATATCCTTAAACCACATTTTATTTGTGACGCCTACAACAATTTATTATAAGTGTTTTTGTTTTGAATAAAATCAAAAATTAATATTCTTGTTAAGACAAATTGTTAATCTATTTTTACACTTAGTTTTACAGATAAGTGGTCGACGAGAGATTGATCAATACTGTTTTATGAAATGCTTGAATATAGTGTACCTATGGAGTCCAAAACAGCATGCCATATACATTAAGTGAATTACATGTGTACAGTGTACACTCATATTTGAATATTTACATGTAATACCTAAGAATACTTACAACACTTACGAAAACATAACTTATATGTATATTTTAACCATGGCTATTTATTTTTTCGCAATATTATATTTAATATTTATTGTTATACTTAATACATTTACACGCGTTATTTATTCAAGGTTGTATTATTGTTTACTGACAAATAATTTTTGTATCTATAGTCTCAACATGTTAGGTAGTCATATTCATAGTGAAGACTTATTGTGAAATTTTTATAATATTATTATGAACACCGCATTGCTTCTTTATTGTTTCATAATTTAATGATTATTCGACTGAGACTATCTTACGTTAACTATTATGTTATTTATACAAGTTAACTTTATAGATAGAATAAAAAGTTGTCAATACCTAACAGCAAATAATACTTACAAAATGTATGAAAATTTTATAATTCGCTTAATATTCCTTCTACAGTGATGCTATAATTTACTAATTATATTAAAGTAATTTAAATCTTGTATAAACAACTTAAATTAACATTTTCTTTATTAATTATTGCGAATTGAGTATCGTTTTTATAAAACTTGTCATTTTGATTCCTAAATTATTTGTGTAACTTGAAATAAACAAACATAATTTATGAGAATATAATATTTATATTGTTGTATAGTATTGTTTTTGGCTTGACAAATTCCATGAATAAATTAATGTCTCAACACTATGTTTACCAGCAAAAATATTTAATTTTTATTCAAATTGTATTTTTGAAGGGAATTAAGGTAGGTTTTTTTTGTTTTCATGAAGTTGGGAGGGGACATTGTCCTATGATGATATACACCCCAGAATACCAGAATAAATTCCTAATTAAGTCGTGGATAGGAATAAAGAATAACATTTAAATTGCAAAATTAGCATCCGTAGTATATGAGATGAAATAAATGTATTTCATTAACAAATATTAAATATTATACGTTTTCTGTCGAAATCATTCACGTTGACATAGATTCTACTGGAAACTCTAGATTTTTGGGTTATTTTTTAAAAATAACAGATCTTTAGAAAAAAACTGAAGGTTACGATAAAAATTATCTAATAAATATGTATTGTGTATTATGTGTATTAATTTATATAAGTGATATTAGAAAAGCTTTTATGATATTATTCGGGTAATCTTAGTAAATATTGTCAACTATATTTTTGATAAAATTAACGATTAATTTAACATTACCAAACCTCAGGTCATTAGCAACATTTTATAGACATTATGATGACGGGTCTCTGTAAATTGCGTTCCATTTCAAATTTTTTATGTAAATTGCGGCCCGGGTATATTTTATACTTACGCAAATTCTGGCCCAGGTATATTTTATACATACGTAAATTGCGGCCCAGGTATATTTTATATATATGTAAATTGCGGCCCGGGTATGTTTTATATATACGTAAATTGCGGCCCGGGTATATTTTTGTACATACGCCTATCTAACTATTTCTTATTAATATGTAAATTACGTCTAAGCCTTTTTTCCACAAAACCAATATTTTCCTTCCCATTTTTCAGACTTAGGACTATAACTATAACAGACTTAAAACTATCTATACAAATATTATTATCATCAAATTTCAAAAAATACTTACACGTTTTAACTGTGCAACACCAACGTTGAATATCATTGTTTAGAAATTTATGAAAACGAAATTTGAAACCTTCAACTATTTTCAACGTTTTATTCCTTTCACTTTTCATAACGTCCATTTTTATTAGATTGAAAAAAAATACTGTAAACTGTAGAGCAACCACAGATATATAAAACAGCTAGATAGCCGACTCAACGAATAAAATTGAAGTCTAGAATCCATATGCGAACAGGGCAAAATATGATTGTTTAATCCATGACATTTTATATTATTCCATGAAATATAATTTTTCTGTGATTGAATCCAAAGATATAATATAAAAATGTTGTTTTATATATCAGTTATCTTTTTATGTGGATTCGGATTGAAACACAATTTTTCGATTATAATTTAGAAACTATAAACTATAAAGTGCAATTCAAGTAATTCAACATCATGGTGGTTTCTTGTTCTGTGTCTGGTTGTGTCAATAGGAGACTGAAAGGAAGCAAAGTTCATTTTTTTTTCGTAAGTTCCCGGGACGCAATTTACGTATGTTTTAAAAATACACGGGCCGCAATTTACGTATGTTTTAAAAGTACGCGGGCCGCAATTCACATAGTATATGACCGTACTTATAGGGACGCAATTTACCAACTCCGATAATGACTACAGCTGTAAATTTAAGGTACTTTTATATCTTAAACATACATAATTTAAAACACCAAAAATTCAGTTTCAAATGCCTTTGAAATAATTGTATGATCAATGTTCTTATTCATTAAATGAGAATTGTATTGTTTAATTTATTTATGTTGGTAGGTTAGGTTTCCATCCTGTATCTTCATTTCGCCACTCAAAACTTTAAATGCTTATACCTCTTAAACTATTAATCCGATAAAAATACTGGAAAAATCGTAAAGAAAAACAAATTGATATTATTTCTGTTTATATGACAAAACAATGAACATATATGTATACGTTTTGTGGGTCAGTGTTGTTTGCAGTCATTTTTTTTAATGCAATTAGTTAGTCGAATAGAAGAAATGTAATAATATTATTTTTATGACTACAACTACTACACACAATGGTTAAAGAAAATACTGTTTATTTATTTGTTATTGTTTGGTGTTTATGGCAGCTGAAATACAAAATTGGTATAAGAAAAAAAGTTATACTCACACCAAAAACAAGTCTATGTTAAAAAAAATAGTTCATATCTATATTTTTTATAAAATTGTTGCAAAATAAAAAAAATGAATACAAATTATAACACTGAATTAAATAGAAGTTATTACATTATTATAATTAACAAATAAATCTGAAACATCCCGTTTGTATTTAAAATAATGTGGTCTATTGAAAATGCCAAAACCACCAACACGATATTCCGGTATGTGCAACATATGTTTAGGAAATATTAGGAATAACGTATTTAACGTTAAGTGATAGCAGTCACTATATTTGTTATTCTTATTTTCATTTTACAGTTCTTTGTCCTGTTTGATTCCGTATCAGTCAATTTTACATTGTTTTAAATCATTGAATATTTAATTTTGAATTGAATAGACAATTGAAATTTTAAATGCATTCTAAATATTGTTTGATTATTGAATATGCCTACATGCCAAAGTGGAAAGATTATCGGTCAAACATTGGTCTCCTATTTATGAAATATGCATGACTTTGGTGAGCACCACTATATTAATCCACAATTCAGTAGAATTAAATCTGAAAAAATAAATAATAAGGCGGTTACTTGCCGTCAACATTTTTCAGAAATCTAGGTCTGAATGTTAGATAGTTTTAGTTCCTATAAAAACTGCCTTCCGGTAAGTAATATCTATTTTATACTCGTTTGTAATATCATCGAACATTCATTTTTAGGGGTACATAAAATTACATGTAACAATATTTAGGGGCGAAGGCTGTGTTTCAAAGAACAAAATTAAAAATTAGCCAATCACACAAAACTTTTCCCAGTGTTGTCTACGACGGAATTAATACGCAAAGTTAAAATTATTTTAATTTTATTAGTTTGTTTTTATTCACGAAAATCTGTATTAGTACATTAACATTTTAACATAGCCCTTGTGTATAACATATTTTATTGAAAGTCAAGGGTTAGATTTTTTGAAGTTTTCATTGTTAATAAAAACAACGAGGTTTTACGGTGCAGTATGTTAAAATTTTGATCATACGAGTACTCTTAATGGTTTCACTTTTACGCCACAGCTGATCTCCTGTATTAATAAAAGCTACCAGCTCACGAAAGATATTTCATTATTAATGTCGTACGTACATTCATTGGCAGATAATGCACATTGTTGAGTGAAAGAAAAAAAAACACTTAAAATAAATCCTTTTATAAGTTTCTAATATTTTTTGTTTAAATATAATTACTTTTTTAGAAGGAAGTGAATTTGAAAGTTTGTTCTCACACCACAGTTGAAATTAAGTATTAATGGCTCAAGCTCACACGTTATACATATTTATAGACATGAGTCATACATCTGAGAGTAAGCTGATTTATTTAGAATTATGTCATTGGAAGGCATTGAGATTTCAATGAATTTCCGGGTATTTTTTCAAACAAAAAATGTGTATGTTTTTTTTTATATTATTGTTATGGTGTTTAACATAAAAAAAAACGTAGAATTTATTTTCAGTCTCGGATATTCTTTACTTCTCGGACAAGATAATGGTAGATTAAATTTTGAAGAAACGACACACTACAAATAAGACATTAATTTTTTTCGAAACTTTTTTGTCAACTTGTCAAAAGAGCGTTGTTAATATTCGTTTGAAATTTCAAGTTTCTAGCACTAATGCATTTAGAATTACGTCTAAAGCCGATTTCATGAAAATCTCGTTTACGACACATTTTACCGTTTTTACAGTATGTTTTCCAAATATTGGAAAAACTTTGGAGAATAGAAAAAAATTGACTTTTCTTAAGTACTCAGAAGAAGCAATGTCTAATCTATAGAAAGAGGTGAATGTAACTTTTGTACGAAGTCTACTGCACGAAAAACGGCAGCAGATAAAAAAAAAAATGACGCATATCACACTATGAAATATTCTTTGCTCCTCGAACAAGATAATGATGATGGGTAAATTGAATTATAAAGAAAAGGTAAATAATATATATATATATATATATATTTAAATGGTTTTGAACAATGCTTCAGTATAAAAACAAATCGTTTATTTATTTTTCGATTTTTAGTCTAATAGTTTATAGGTTTTTGTTTTAAAAGTTGTTTAAAATTTTCTTGTTTGATAAACAGACTTTTTTTATCCAAAAGATTTAAACCATGTTATAACATCTATATCCGAAGTTTCGTCATGATTGGATTGATAAATTTTTTTGATAAAAATTTAAACCAGACAACTTATGTAAAAAACCGTCTATTCTGTAAAAGTCGTATAACAATTTACTTAAACGCTTATAAATAATCTCAAGTCCCAATTTTTGAAATTTTTATGGACTTTTTGTTAAGTATATGAGTATGATTGTATTAAATTTTCAGAAGTTTTTGTCCAAAATAAACTTAAAAATGAGGTATTTTTCAAATTGCTATTTTAGCCCGAAAATTTTAATTTAATATTTTTTTGAAACTTATGCAAAGTATGTAGCAAAGTGGCAGTGTTATATAGTACACATTTTAAGTTTTTAGCAAAATTACTTCATGAGTTATGATCAAATAACTAAAATTAATTTAATAAAATGTAGTTTTTGCAAAATTTACCGTTTTTACTAGGTTTTTCGGTTGTTTATTCCTCACAATTGGAATGTGATTTCGTTCCATTGAGTAGCTGGATAAAACTCTTGGTCAAAGTTAAATGTAAAAAAAATAAATAAATAAACATTATTGTAAAACCAATGAATGTTTTTCTTCACTCAGAATCAAAAATATAAAGAGAACTATTAAGAGAACTAATAGGGGAAAGATGTGCAAATTTCTCCCTACCATTTTGTCTAATATTTTGCGCCCCCACAAAAAAACATTGAATAAATCCTTTTCTTTTTCAATAACATGAATGGTCTTATGAAAAGGTGTAGAGAATACTTCCATGGCACAACATAATCCTATCCTAAAATAAAATGTGACTAAAATGAATTCTAAAATATTATTTATTTTAATAACTTTGGAATTATATTTTTTTGTTATTGTTATTTTTATTGAGTATTAAATGAAACTGTTTTATATAATTTACATCAACAATCACTGAATAGAGTGTCCGATTAAATAACCAAAGACCTAGTTAAATATAAATTATTTTTTATTTTCAATACCAAATACTGATTTTCTTTTACCATAACCTTAGATTTCATATTTACATCAGTAATAAGCATCTACATTCATTCGTCAACCTAACTTTAGTTAGTTCAACGATGTGTTTAATATTCTAAAAGTGTTTTTATATTACGTTTTTATTAAATTAAAACATTTGTATAATTAATTTGTATACTTTACAATTAAAACTTTTAATAAATTAGGCAGTGAAAGTCAACAATAAAGACACGCCAAATAAATATTTGAAAGTCACTTCAAATGGTTTTCAGCCTTAAATAAACGTTGAGAACCTTGTTTTTTTGAGTGAGTTGTCATGAGTATATAAAGCTACCAACAACCCTTTGATATAGGCTATTTTATTTTTCTTGTTGATTTTAAGTGATGCAGGTTTTAATAATAAGTCATTTTTCATTTATATTTTCCTCGTCATATTTTGTATATGTGGATCATTTATAGGTCACAGGTGTTTACAAATTATGAAATATTTAATAATTTGAAAAGTCGAATTTTCAAATTGACTTAATAAAGTTTAATCTAAATTTATATTTCTGATGAGACGTATACACTGCAACACCTGTGAGTCTACTAGTCTTAAGAAATAAGGTAACTCAGATGATAATGCAATTGTTTGCATAATTTATGATTTTTTTTTTTAATCAAAATATATTTGATTATTTTTTTTTATGCTGTGTTATTTGTATTTTATTTTAATATACATTTAAAATTGCCATGACTTGAACTAAGACATATTAGTAAAATAAAATAATAAGAGGTTTAATATAATTTTGGAAAAGTATGTTTTACAATTTTAAGATGTTGGATATAATACAATAAAGCACTTTAAAAAAAAAGGTAAAATCTATAAATATGTTTAAAAAAAAAAAATATTATTTCGGTTTCAAACTCTACTCAAATTAATATCAAAAAAACAATTTATCAACTTGTGAATAATCTACACCATCGACTAAGACGATGTTAAATCGTGAATAAAATATAATGTGGCTGTACAATCATACTATACCTTCTCACGAGAAATTCAAAAAACACATCTTAATTATTTTAGCGATGTGAAAATGCTGGTCGGTGAATGAATGGAATATAAGTAAATATTTATTTTTAACATAGCATAAAGTGATAAAAATCTTGTTA
Source organism: Therioaphis trifolii (assembly GCA_027580255.1). Lineage (NCBI taxonomy): Eukaryota > Metazoa > Arthropoda > Insecta > Hemiptera > Aphididae > Therioaphis > Therioaphis trifolii. The sequence goes on from CM050404.1 coordinate 28,864,001, forward strand.
TATAAACCCGATGATGAACCAACTGAGCAGGTAAGTCCCGATTCCCCCGACCATTCGGAATTACCCGTCGTACCCGCTTCCAGTGATATAAAACCTACGTACCTTCTCACTGTACCCTAAATGTTTATGGTTGGCCATAAAGTCTGAACCCAATAGTAAATCAAATTCGTCAACTTTCATATGGCAATCAAACCAATTTCATAGGAAGCCAATACACCGAGTCCGCACAAAGATCCCCATCGTATAGTAATCCCCTTCCAGCGTATATCTGCGTTACACCCCGCATTCAGAACGACGGTGAAAATCGAGAATAATTTGGTACAAAAATATTTCAGAGCAAGGAATTTTTTCTAGTGTCGTGCATCATTTGCTCGCTACGAATTTGTACGCGCCGGAAAATTCTCGGCACGGAAAACATTTCGTGCCGAAATTATTTTTGCACAATAATTTCTCACGCTGAAGGAAATTACCTAATTTGCGCCGAAATAATAACGGCACGGAAATATATCACACTGAATATAACTCACGCCGAAATAATCTAAGCACGGAACAAATAAGCATTGATACTACTTTGACGCGAAAAAATTCTTGATGAGAAACTTTTTGCATTATGATTACACATCACTACTATCTCACCTGTCCGGCGTTTCATTTATTTACAGTTAGAATACTTCGAAAAACTAATTACTACATTTCATTCATTTAAAATTCAATGCGTAAAACTATATTATAAAGCATTAATTTTTGGTGTAGAAATTACAATTATGCAATATTTTAAAGATATGTAAAATAATAATAGCAGCAATGGTTTTAATATAAAACAAATTCCACAAGGATAATGCAAAAAAAGTTTACCAATGCACATAAATCCAAACTTTAGCCATAACTAATCAGTAATGTTAAGTATAGTGATATTGTACAATCATATTAAAAAAAATATATAAATATGTATAAAATTGAAACTATTTTTGAACGGAAATCCAAAATTATATTTGTATTTATAAGAGGTTATAAATCTATATTCAATTACCTATCACGTATTAATAATGAGTGAAAGTTTAGTGAGTTTAGACAATATAAATAAAAATGATTTTCGAAAATTGTTTATTCGAAAAAATCGTGATAGATCTTCATATAATATTGTCATGGACATAATCGACAGATACGGTGTAAGAAAAACAAGTAAATTAGTCGATAAGAGTGGGACGTGGTTGTACGTATAATTTCTTAGTCAGTGTCTGGGTATCAATTTTTTTTAAAATATATGTTGATGTGCCTCAACGGAGTATGAAAACAAGTATCACCATGCATGCTTCCATTCAAGCTTTTCATGTCACGTTGTTAGTGAAGTCAATCATGACCGCATTTAGAATATTTGACTGTCTGATTGGAGAAACGACGAGCGAAAAAGGGTGTTTGGTGAATGTGGCGGTCACGCCGGTCGAGATATAGCAATGAATCTCCGTGGCGCGTGTATTACAACACAGTTTAAGCATACGCAGCCTTCTACTGCATTATGCAGCATAAATATTCTATTTATAATCCCTCTCCTCTACAAGAAGCTACAGATTTGATTTAATTTTATGTTTTTTTTTTCTAAAATTACAGAAAAATACATTAATTGTAATGTATAAGAATATGATGTCAAAATTTATTAGTTATCACATTAATTCAGTCTATTAAATTACGTTCATACGCTGCATTAACTTGAAAAGTGTTCGACAAATTTATAATAGCTTATTGAATTACACAGATTGTGTTCTATAAACATGTATGAAAGAGCATCTCACCGTTTTCCTGGAACAACTTAATTACTGAATGTTATATACTACAGTTGTATAATATTGAAAAAAATGTTCAAATATTTGAACTGCATCGTTCGAATGTTTAAATGTATCCAATTACAAATTATTAAAAACAATTTTCCTCTTAGTAATTTTATTTTTTTCTAGTTTTCACGAAGGATGAAGGTTACGGCTTGGTTACCGACCCAATCGGTGGCTATAACTTAGTCATGCCCAATCGTTGGTTTTACCTCACTGGCTTATAAATCACGACACCATCGTTTTTTTATAATCTTTTTCTATAGGTTTCCTCGAATTTTATTGGAGCAGGTCGTGTGGTTTGGATATAAAGTTGAAAAACATTTGTTGAATCGTTCGTCATGACTTTAGCTACTACATGTGCATTCGGTTGCGTGTTTAAAATATTTGTTTAGTTTATAAATTATTCATTTCATCAATTAGCCCAGCGTTGTCCGTGACACCTGCAATTCTTGGTTCTTATCAATGATTACGGTTGATAATTGAAATCTATGCGTCATAATTAGTTTCATAAGTCAGATCCAGAGAGGTCTGTAGATAAATTGCTAGATGAGAAGTATAGATTATTGGTTTTGTCACTTAATATACATAAATGGAAAATGACGAGAAATCAACAGTGTATAGTTTGAAGATTATTGATACGTTGGATTTCTAGCGATCGAGTAAGGAAAAGTAAAAAAATAGATTTTCGAAAATTGAATCGTTTTTGAGACGCAGATAATAGCAAAATAAGACAGTACCATTTGCATAATTACGTGTGCGTGTGTGATAATACATTAAATAGACTAGTTTTAAATTCAAACAAAATGTATAATACCGTTTTCAGAACATTAACGTGGTCTTACATAGAAACAATCTGGAAATCATGATCGTTTTCAATTAAGCTATGTCGTTGGAAAAAATCTCGAACTCAAATGATGGTCTGGATAGACTGGTCAGCAATTTATAAATGGCCCAATGGAGAGGGACACAGAGTTTGGCAAAGAAACGGTCTAGCCAAAGCATTTACAGTTCAAAAAAATTCAACTTGAATTAGTTAGTAATGTTCATTTTATCTATACTTATTGATAGTAAATATTATATTAATTAAGGCTCTTGCCAAATGTAC